>OX375877.1:51784443-52984443 GCA_947359465.1 Metellina segmentata
ACCCCTCTCTCAGGTAGTATGATTTACTTTCAACTCACATCTACCATCACAGTAGTAAACATGCTCACAACAACCGTATATAGTCATTAGCACAGTTGTTAGCATGGATATACTACTGACCTTCACTCGGAGATCTTCAAACCGAGCGATCGGGAGAAATAACATGAAGATGTATGCAAGCAGCTTCATGTTATTTTATTTGAAGGTCGATGATCCACTCAAGTTGAAATGGACTCTAACAATCCAGTGTTGTCAACACAAAATACACTCCAAAATAATCCAATCGTCGAGGACTATATATATATATATATAATATATATAATATATATATATATAATATTATATAATATATATTATATAATATATATTATATAATATATATTATATAATATATATTATATATATATATATTATATATATATATATTATATATATATATATTATATATATATATATTATATATATATATATATATATATATATATATATATATATATATATATATATATATATATATATATAATATATATTATATAATATATATTATATAATATATATTATATATATATATATTATATAATATATATTATATAATATATATTATATAATATATATTATATATATATATATTATATATATATATATTATATATATATATATTATATATATATATATTATATATATATATATATTATATATATATATATTATATATATATATATTATATATATATATATTATATATATATATATTATATATATATATATTATATATATATATATATATATATATATATATATATATATATATATATATATATATATATATTATATATATATATATATATATATATATATATATATATTATATTATATATATATATATATATATTATATTATATATATATATATTATATTATATATATATATATATTATATTATATATATATATATATTATATATATATATATATATATTATATTATATATATATATATTATATTATATATATATATATATTATATTATATATATATATATATTATATTATATATATATATATATATATATATATATATATATATATATATATATATATATATATATATATATATATATATATATTTCAATGCAAAATATAAAGAACGCCTCATCTATTTTTATTACAACGAACACTCTAGTGATTCTCCACTTTTAAGTCCTGGACTAAGTTCTCTTTAACAGAAAAAATGACTTCACAGCGAAAAATCAAATTAATTCAAGGTGACTTTACCAACAATCTGGAAAAATTCACTTCGGTAAAAGAGTTTTGGCGAAGCTGGATTAAGAACGTTTAATTTAAACTGGAGTTTTCAACACGTGAACTATTTTGGTCCTGACACAATGACGAATGTAGTCCTTGAGAATAGAGTTTTGCATTTTGAACATGTTTTATGATTCGTTTTTTGAAGTGTTTCATTCATTAAACAAGACCCAATATAACCTTGTAGAAATGATTGCACCGTTACCTTATCAAATTCTCTAGTGTTTCTTTACTCTTGCATGGTAAGTCCTGGTCTAATTAGTCCATGTGTAGCACAAATAAATTGATCGTAGAGCGATAAACCAAAGAAAACAAAGGCGCCTGTACAAGTTGTCTGGATTTTTTTAAAAGTTGGCATAACTAGATTATTTGAACTTGAGTTTTTAATTCTTGATTATTCTGATCCAGACACCATGACGAACGTAGTCCTTCCAAGATGAGTATTTTTGTCATTTTAAATATTGTTTGATAGTCTTTTTACAGTTTCATCCATTGAACCGAACCATGAACCGTTTCATGGTAGGTATTTTTACTTATAGTCGTACAGGAACAACACAACGGTACAGCTACACTCTACGTTTATGAGTGATGGCAACGGCTTGGCGATTTTTTTTGGCGCGCTTCTAGTAGCGAGTTACGATAAATTAAGGCAACTCATCTTTCGTTACGTTTGTTGTGGTTTTCATGGCAACCTCGGCAAACGGAAACTTTCAATTTTCATTTTGAATATTCTAGAAAGTTCTTCCAAAATATGTTAAAGTCGTTTGATTTCATTGATTCGTTTGAAATTTTTTCTTTCCTCCCATTGGTTATTTTGTTTTTTAAAATTTCCTTTGATTGCATTGGTCTTTTAAAATCGTTTTCGGTGATACCATTGGTCCATTTATTTTTATTTTGACAGTTGTGGAATTTTGATTTTATTATAATAGTTTTCTTGAAAGGATTAAGAGTTTTTTTTTTTACCATTTTGGTATTCATTATTTTTTTACGAAAGGATTCTGACGTTATCAGTTTGTATTATTTCTTGCTTTTGTTTTCTTTTGCAAATCTTTTTCTTTTTCACATGCCCACTGTATTTAGTGTAATTGATAATTTTCACGGTATTCTTACCCAACATTTGTAGCTTAGTTTCTCTGCTGGTTCACAAATATGTTTTGATATGTGCTTAAACTTACTACTTTTTGTGAAAGTTTTTAAAAAATATACTTTTTAAAACGTTCTGAAATGTATTTAAAAAGTGTGTTGTAAAAAGAAAAAAAATTGCGACAGAAAGAGTTCAGAAATAATTCTTTCTTGGCGACTTTAGAAATACGCCAAAAAAAATCGCCAAGGCCGTTGCCATCGCTCATAAACGTAGAGTGTAGCTGTTCCAACACAACTAGCTATTCGCAACGATCCGGAATAAAAATCAGAAAGGAAGCATACGGGGACAACAGGACGTAATTTTGAAAAACGGTCAGATGATGCCATCATCCATTTGAAGAGACGCAATATCGGAAGCATTGTGTGAATCTTTACCTCATTGAACACATTACCGTTTCTTTGCCCTTGTGCGATGGTAGGTGCTGATCTAATTAATCTATGTGAAGGAAAACAATTAAGTCTCCCTACACGCGGCCGGAGGGTACAGCTACATTCTACGTTTATGAACAGTGGCAATGGCCTTGGCGACTTTTTTTTTGGCGAACTTTTTGCTAAGGAAATAATTTTTTCAAAACTATTTTTCTTTCACAAATATTTTTTATTTTATGACGGAAGACAAAAGCTTGAGAAAACACATTTGAGAAGTTTTGAAAAGCATATTTTTAAAAAACTTTCGCAAAAAGTAGGAAGCTTAAACACATTTCAAAACACATTTGTGAACCAGCAGAAAAACTAAGCTGCGAATAAGAATATTCTGAAACTTATCAATTACACTAAATATAGTATTCTGTTTGAAACGAAAACGATTTTTAAAAGAAAATAAGCAAGAAATAATACAACCTGATACGTCAATCAGAACTGTTCCGGGAAAAAAATAATAAAACACGAAAATTACACAAATAGGAAAAAAACAAAACTGTAAACCTTTCGTGAAAAAAATATTATAATAAAATAAAAATTCTACAACAGTAGAAATACAAATAAATGAACCAATGGTATCACCGAAAAAAAATTTTAAAGGACCAATGCAATCATTGATATTTTAAAATTAAAATAACCAATGGATGCAAAGAAAAAAAATTCAAACGAACCAATGAAATCAAACGATTTTAACGGATTGTGGAAGAACTTTCTAGAATATTGAATGAAAATTGAAAGTTACAGTTTGCCGAGGTTGCTATCAAAACCACAATAACCGTAAAGACAGATAGGTTGCCTTAATCTATCGTAACTCGCTACTAGAATCGCCAAAAAAAAATCGCCAAGGCCGTTGCCACCGCTCATAAACGTAGAGTGTAGCTATAACCGTTCGGGAACTGTGTATTTCTTAAGAGTGTTAGCAAAGATGGATTAAAAAGGTTTTTTTTAAACTTGAGTTTTTGTAACTCCGAATTATTTTGGCTTTGACAGGATGACGAATGTAGTTCTTGAGAATTGATCATGAGCATTTTTGTCATTTTAACCCTCCCGGTGGTTATTTCGAAGAGGTGTCTTACAATTAGCAAAACTGATCAGATCATGATGGACGAGATATCTCGCCATTACTAGAAGAAACTGACCACATTTTGACCTCATAAAATAATAGGCTATATCTTGATGATGAGATATCACGTCAGTAGAAAAATTAGACAGATTTGGGTGTACGGGATATTTAGACGAAGCTATTTGTGAGGTTAACCTTCAGACTACGGCCTGTACAACAGTTGTACCCCATGACCGTGCCAAGAAAGAATTTTTACAAAGGCCAGTACATCAGTTATGCCTTGAAAGTTTTAAGAATCGTGCCAAGAAAGAATCGAGCTTGTTATCTATAGCCGAAGTCAAAAGTTTAAACATGTTTTGTCACTCGTTTTCCTGAAGTTTCATTCAATTAACGAAACCCAATATAACCAGGAAGCGATGGTCGAAACTTGCCCTGATCGAATACACTAGTGCTTCTTTGCTCTTATATGGTAAGCCCTGATCTAATTGGTCCACGTAAATTTAAAAAAAATGACAGCGATAAACCAAATTCAAGGGGTCTTTACCCGTGTACTGGAACAATTGGGTATTTTCAAGTAGTTCACTTGAATAAAAGAGTGTTGGCATAACTTGTTAATTCGAACTTGAGTTTTTAATTCTTGGTTAGTTTGGTCCTGACACGATAATGGTTCAATTTGAGCATTTTTGGCATTTTTAACATCTTTTACGACTTATTTTTCTTAAAGTTTCGTTACTTTAACGAGATCCAATATAATCAGGAAGCAATGACTACGCAATCCGAACAGGAAAGTAAAAAACTAACATAACGAGTATAATTATTTTGCATGATTTGGATTCATTAGTCATCAAACAAATCATAACTGCGAGAGTGAGATTTTAACAAATGATAAATGAGTTGGAAATCGCCTGCCGCTCGCCCTTTCCTCCCTTTATCACGTACCAAGCGATAGGGTACTTGCATGCTAGAAATACTTCGTTAGTTATAATCAAAGTTTGCTGGGTCCTTCTCATTTAGTATGAGATTATATATTATTAAGTTCTTTCATCTTCCAGTAGACGATAAGCACGTAAAAATTTCATCAATTTAAAAGACGAATGCGGTGTGATCAGAGAAATTAAATAAAACAAAAAACGAAGAACAATAACTGACAATTTTATAAATGCTCATTCGATAATTTTTGCACTTTTGTCAGCTAAATAAATTTGTTTTACTAGTAGCAAAATTATCCTTTTTATGCGGACATAACACACTGATCCTTAAGCATTGCTTACACGAGCTTAGTGCTAATCACTAGTACCAACCAATCGCACTAAAAACTTAGTAAAACAGGATCCGTTTTTATTCACTCTTACTCGCATTTTTACTAATACTTAGTACTAATACTTCGGGTTTACATGTCCCGATATAAGTGCGAATGGTTAGTACTGATGATTAGCACTAAGCACGTGTAAACAGGGGTTTAGTAACGAACAGACACCGTGAATTCGGGGAATTCCCAAGAGGCTGGAACGTGTGAAATTAGGTAGGTTCCCGAAAATGATCCTTAAGCCCTGTTTACACGAGCTTAGTGCTAATCACGAGTACCAACCACTCGCACTAAGAACTTAGTAAAATAGGATTCGTTTCTATTCACTCTCACTCGCATTTTTACAAACGCTTAGTACTAATACTTCGGGTTTACATGTCCCGATATTAGTGCGAGTGGTTAGTACTGATGATTAGCACTAAGCACGTGTAAACAGCGGTTTAGTAACGAACAGACACCGTGAATTCGGGGAATACCCAAGAGGCTGGAACGTGTGAAATTAGGTAGGTTCCCGAAAATGATCCTTAAGCCCTCTTCACACGAGCTTAGTGCTAATCACGAGTACCAACCACTCGAACTAAGAACTTAGTAAAACAAGGATCCGTTTCTATTCACTCTCACTCGCATTTTTACAAACGCTTAGTACTAATACTTCGAGTTTACAAGTCCAGATATTAGTGCGAGTGGTTAGTACTGATGATTAGCACTAAGCACGTGTAAACAAAGGTTTAGTAACGAACAGACACCGTGAATTCGGGGAATTCCCAAGAGGCTGGAACGTGTGAAATTAGGTAGGTTCCCGAAAATGATCCTTAAGCCCTATTTACACGAGCTTAGTGCTAATCACGAGTACCAACCACTCGCACTAAGAACTTAGTAAAATAGGATTCGTTTCTATTCACTCTCACTCGCATTTTTACAAACGCTTAGTACTAATACTTCGGGTTTACATGTCCCGATATTAGTGCGAGTGGTTAGTACTGATGATTAGCACTAAGCACGTGTAAACAGTGGTTTAGTAACGAACAGACACCGTGAATTCGGGGAATTCCCAAGAGGCTGGAACGTGTGAAATTAGGTAGGTTCCCGAAAATGATCCTTAAGCCCTATTTACACGAGCTTAGTGCTAATCACGAGTACCAACCACTCGCACTAAGAACTTAGTAAAATAGGATTCGTTTCTATTCACTCTCACTCGCATTTTTACAAACGCTTAGTACTAATACTTCGGGTTTACATGTCCCGATATTAGTGCGAGTGGTTAGTACTGATGATTAGCACTAAGCACGTGTAAACAAAGGTTTAGTAACGAACAGACACCGTGAATTCGGGGAATTCCCAAGAGTCTGGAACGTCTGAAATTAGGTAGGTTCCCGAAAATGAATTATAAAAATAGTTTTGATGTAGGACTATGACTATCTTATCCTCGGATAGTATGGAGCGACTTTACCCTCCAAGTGGTTCAGACAAGATATCTCGTCCATCAAGATCTGGTTAATTTTGTTAATGACGATATATCTCGTCATCCAGACATTGAGCATGTTTTCATTATGACGAGATCAAGATCTGGTTAGTTTTCTTTCAACGACGAGATATCTCGTCCATAAAGATCTGGTCAGTTTTCTTCCAATGACGAGATATTTCGTCTATCAAGATATGGTCAGTTTTCTTCAACGATATTACTCGTCCATAAAGATCTGACCAATGACGAGTTACCTCGTCATCCAGACATTGTCGATTTTCTTATGATGACGACATCAAGATCAGGTCAGCGTTCGTCCAACGTCTAGATACTTCGTCTGTCAAGATCTGCTCGGTTTTCTTCTAACGAGACATCGCATCCATCAATATATGATCAATTTCGTTAAAGACAAGATATCTCGTCTTCCAGACTTTGCCGATTTTTTAAAAATGACGAGGTCAGTCTTCTTTTGTGACGAGGTATCTCATCCATCAAGATCTGGTCAGTTTTATTTCAAAGACGAGATACCTCGTCCATCAAGATCTGGTCAGTTTTCTTCTAACGACGAGAAATCTCGTCCATCAAGATCTGATCAATTTCGTTAATGACAAGATATCTCGTCATCCAGACATTGCCGATTTTCTTTAGAAATGACGAGGTCAGTTTTCTTTTTGGACGAGACATTTCGTCTATCAAGATCTGGTTAGTTTTGCTAATGATGAAATGCTTCATCGAGGCCTACCATCAGGAGGGTTTATGCCTGTGATGAAAATGCGTCCCACATAGAAACGTTATGTCGGTAGAAACAGGTGACTAGTTGTAACCATGTTAATATATTGGTATACTTGTCCCTAACAAGCTCAGCTCGGTACTAGTTTACCATACTATCATTAAGCTGCGTGCTCGCTTAGTTGTTTAATTAAGCAACTTTAAGTTTTGTGCCACGACTATAACATAATAGTTTCTAATCTACAAAACAAGTTGTGAACCGAAACAATCGAAAGTGGTCTAATTTCCGAGATCTAAGCCCCCTCCTGGTGGTTCTCGACGAGGTATCTCGTTATTAGCAAAACTGCCCAGATCTTGATGAATGAGATATTTTGTTATTAGAAAAACTGTCAGATCTTGATATCTTCATCGAAATATCAGCAATATCCTGGTGACGAGGTATCTCTTCATTAGCAAAATTGGTCAGATCTTGAACGTGATATCTCATCGCAACCCTTTAGAGGGGTAATAATTTCAAAACCTCATCTATTTTTACGTTATCAATTACACAAAAGAATGATGCTAGTGCATCTCATCTTTTACACAAAGCTTTGCGAAAATCTCCATTAAAAAAAGATTGTGATGACAACCCTATTCCACGAGAAAAAATTTATTGGTTTGAACTCTTCGGCCTTGGCTACTTCAAGAAGCAATGAACATTCCTAACGCGAAGAATCACCAACATTCATGCTCTTACAAATCGAGATTCGAAACCACGATCTACTGGATAGCAGATAAATTCTTTGACCACTATGAGAGGAAGTGTCCACAAACGAACCAGTCGGAGTCGAAGATATTACTTCCACACACAAATGCTTTCGTAAGATATCCATGAGTTACCTTAAGATGCAGTTCATCGCCTTTTTGGCGATTTTTGGTATCAAATAATTGACCTTTTTGACTACGAATATAGAATATACACGGCGCGATTCTATCTTGGCGTGATTTTTATAACTTTCAAGATGCTGCTGTATTGGCCTTAGTCTAAATTCTATCTTGGTGCGATCACGGTACAGCTGCTGTGCCGGCCGTAATCTAACGGTTAACCTATCAACTATCATATGCCCGATTCGGCATTAATTCTTGGGAATTTTTACTGGCGAAATACTGAACAAGTAACTAAAAGTTCGATTAAGGATTCACTTGCAAAAACCCTCAACAAGTTTTAAAACCGCGTAACTTATCTGAGTTCATCGAATTGAATAAACTGCCGATTACATACGCCACCTAAGTTTATCAACACGATTCTGAAGGCAAATCCTTTCCTCCTTGTCACCCAAACCGCGGCATCTTTCCTCTTCGGAAGGAGGCTCTTCGGCCACCTGTGGGTTCCACTGATTGGCAGGAATTCGGTCTTGAGGTCAAAGTCCGCAGCACAGACAAAGGAATTCGACTAAGTTTTCCCGATCAATAATGAACTCCTTTTTTGAACTGACACCTTTGCGATTAGAGGAGTGCAGACGGAGATGGAGTGAAATAAGTGGGCGAGGCCGACGCTTCGACAGTGGAATCACTTGTTGGAGTTGACCACAGGAGCTTAACGACACTGGCCATATGATTAATTGGCATCTATATACACTGTACTGGCAAAAGTCACCGGACACCTGGAGTAGAAACGAAACAGCGTGAGATCTGACTATAAATTTAAAATTTCAATTTCAGAGACCACATCCACATGGGTACCTATAGAACTAACTAATAGTGAGTATAGACTAAAATTTAAGTCTGTCCTATAGAAATTTGCAAATGTTTTATATCGAAATCTAAACTCTGGAGTAACAATTCCTTTACTATCCATCTTCAGAATATTAAATAAGTAACCTCATTACAAGTCCTAGGGAACTAAACTGTGTTGGTGGCCCTACATAAAATTGTTGATTAGTCAAAATGGTTCGCTGCCCGAGGACTTGTGCTCATGATGACATGTAAATTAACATTCTAAATATAGATATTTAGGGAAAATAAGGCGACTGCTTCTTCATGTTTAGATTTTGAAATTAAATATTTGCACTCATTTCTAAAGGTCATCCTTTCTTTGAATTTCAGTCACTAATAGTTAACTCTGTAGTTACCCACGTGGTAAGGACTCCGAAATTTAAAATTTATGAGAGCTCAAAATGAATATTGTTGTTAAATCTCCAGGTAATCGGTGAGTTTTACCGGTAGTGTAAATTCCACTAACGTATGTAGCACAGAAACATGGCGTAGTTAAGGAAAAGCGACAGAGACAGTGCCCCCTTGTGCCAGTATTTAAAGTGGCGACATTTCGGAAACATTTATAAGAATGGTTTTTCTAGAAAAAGTTTTAAAATTTAAGTTTTCCAGTGCCGAGTGTGAATATTCGTTTTTCTTTCCTACGCTCATCTTTAGAATACAGTTCTAAAAGGTCAATACTCCTTTTCGTCTCTCCTCTGGAATCATAGTTATTTAGAAGAGGAAGTATTTAAATTGTCCCCTCACAAATATCTGGAGAGTACCAAACAGGACTTACTTTGCATTGGAGATCCATTAACACGAGCCATTAACAAAGCTGGATCTTTTACTAGTATTTATTAAGAGTCCACAAATAATTAAGCATAAATTAGTATTGAGAACGTTAATAGGGGGCAAAACTAATATATGGTGCGATTGAGCATGTTTTATACTAATTATTTTCTTTTTAAATACGAAAATTTTGTTTTGGATAGGGTAATATCAACCTCTCAAAAAGTATAGATTCGATTCTACAGATTCGTTTATTTTGGGGTTTTAATTGGTATTGGCTCACTTTTCAATCATATCTGTTATAAAAAGTAAGTCGGCTTCTGGGAAAACAACCATTTTAACGTGACCGACAGTGAATGTGTTTTTGCAGAGTGGATAGCAAGGTTGGTTTTTTGGGGGGTTTTATGGCGCAAAGGCTGTATTTGACCAAGCTGTGCCAAACACAAGACAGACACAATGAGGGAAGTGGAAAGCATAACGCGACGGTAAAGAGAGGAGGAAAGACCACTTGTGTACCTTGGGATTTTGATATACCTGATATATTTGATATACATACCTAAAGAGATGCCGCTTTTGGCAGTGGATATCAAGGAAAAGCAAATTTATTTCAGAAAGAAACTACGACACTCTTTAAAACTAAATCTACAAGAATAAAATAAAAACCACCACAGAAACTAATAAAGGATTTCGTGCTCCTCCATATTCTGTTTCTTCGATCACTATTAACAGCCTTCAAAGGAGAAAAGATCACTTGTGTACCTTGGGGTTTTGATACCCGTATATACCTAAAGATGAGCGCATCAGGGCAATGGATATGAAGGAAAAGCAAATTTATTTCAGAAAGAAACTACGACAATCTAACACTAAATCTAAAAAATAAAATAAAACCACCACCGAAACAAATAAAGCATTTCGCGCTCCTCCGAATTCTATTTCTTTAATTACTTTAGCCTTCAAAGGAGAAAAGATCACTTGTGTATCTTGGGGTTTTCATACCCGTACATACCCAAAGATGAGCGCATCAGGGCAATGGATACAAAGGAAAAGCAAATTCATTTTAGAAAGAAACTACGACCCTCGTTAACACTAAATCTAAAAGAATAAATTAAAACCACCACCGAAACAAATAAATCATTCCGTGCTCTTCCGAATTCGATTTCCTCGATCAGCCGTCTCATCTGAAGGAAGCTAATCCTAAAGGGACCGTTGCGTTATAAATCAAAGGTGGTGAAAGGGTGTGAAGTGCGACCCTCCAGATTAAAGGCACTTAATTGAGTTATCGTGGAGGCGAGAGGGTCGACGCCTAGAGGAAGCCGTGACCCATCCTGGCTGCCAGTCGTGATGCCACAGCTCTACCTGCCCATTCACAAAATACACAACGGCCCCACTTTCCCCCAAGCACCAGTCCTGTGCGCTGCGAAATTTCCACGTAATTCTCCGCTATCCGCACGGAACTATATCGCTTCAATATCCATTATCTCTGAAAGAAGATCGTGGTTTACACACCAGCAATAATTGAGTGCTTCAGAGAACACTGCCGTTCAAGTGACCGACCATCTTTCTCCAATTTGTAATGTTATATAAATGGGCTAAGCATCTAGCAGAGGTGCGAAGTGCAGGATGCATAGTATTGCACAGTTTAAAAATAGACTGCCAAGGCAAGACTTAAAAGTTTATTGAAATGTAAACTTTACAGTAAAACAAGAACTCATAAAAGAATATACAAATATCCAGTATTTGGATACGGATCATAGAATAAACTAACTTCTTTTTTTATAGCTCTGACCAATCAAATTAAATGGGCGTTTCATATGCAAATCAGGCCAGATTTGAATATGAAATATTTGCTACATTGAAACAATAAACAGGAGAATAACCAACATATAAGATTTAGATTCAAGAGTCAGATTGTTCTGGAACAGTAGTTTCATTGCAATGGAGAATCTCCGATATCCACTCAAAACACCATCGCTTCAATAGTCATTATCTCTAAAACTAAATCGTAGTTTAAACCATCAATAATTCAGTGCTATCCAGACACTGCCGTTCAAGTAACCGACATCTTTCTCCAATTTATGATTTAGAATTAAGGGTCAGTTTTTAAGTGTCAGATTGTTCTTGAACAGTATCAGTTTCATTGCAATGGAGAATCTCCGATATCCACTCAAAACACCATCGCTTCAAAAGTCATTATCTCTAAAACAAAATCGTAGTTTAAACCATCAATAATTCAGTGCTATCCAGACACTGCCGTTCAAGTAATCGATATCTTTCTCCAATTTATGATTTAGATTAAGAGTCAGTTTTGCATATGAAATATTTGCTACATTTAAACAGTAAACAGGAGAATATCCAACATATAAGATTTAGATTGTTTTTGAACACTATCAGTCGCATTGCGATGGATAATTTCCGATATCCACTCAAAACACCATCGCTTCAATAGTCATTATCTCTAAAACTAAATCGTAGTTTAAACCATCAATAATTCAGTGCTATCCAGACACTGCCGTTCAAGTAACCGATATCTTTCTCCAATTTATGATTTAGATTTAAGAGTCAGTTTTGCATATGAAATATTTGCTACATTTAAACAGTAAACAGGAGAATATCCAACATATAAGATTTAGATTTAAGAGTCAGATTGTTCTTGAACAGTATCAGTCGCATTGCGATGGATAATTTCCGATATCCACTCAAAACACCATCGCTTCAATAGTCATTACCTCTAAAACTAAATCGTAATTTATACCATCAATAATTCAGAGCTATCCAGACGCTGCCGTTCAAGAAACCGATACCTTTCTCCAATTTATGATTCAGATTTAAGAGTCGGTTTTTATGTGTCAAATTGTTCTTGAACAGTATCAGTCTCAATGCGATGGATAATTTCCGATATCCACTCAAAACACCATAGCTTCAATATTCATTATCTGTGGAACTAAATCGTTGTTTATAACATCAATATTTTTTTAAAGTAAGTCTATGAGTGTTTTTTTTTTAGTTGAAACAAAGCATACGAAAGGAGAAATTTTTACTTCCAATTTCAGAATGCTTCCGCATGATACATATCGGGATTACAAGAAATATAGTTTATCGACGGTTTGTCATTAAATCTAAAAGCTGATGAAAAATCAACTAGTCAGTATCAATTGGTAACTGAATTTTTTGAAATTTGATAGGCGAAGTGGGCTGAAATTGTGTTCGAAAAACAAGGCGTGATATTGCGTTTGGAATTGAGAAAAAATGCCTCTAATACAGTCAAACCTAATAAAGACGAACTCGCATAATACGAATTACTGATACGATAAAATTCCAATCCCCATCAAAATGTGCATTCAAATGTTAACTCATTCGTTTTAGAATTCGGGTTACACTTATCGCTGGATAAGACAAATATTGAAGTTAAGGACAAACGAATTATTTTCAATCCTATTAACAGAAACATGAAAGGACTCCGAAATTGTGAAAGATTTACTCGTGGAAGAGTGAAGAAAGAATGAATGATTTCGAAGACGAAGGAATAAGAGTGTGTTCTTTAAAAGCTTCCTCTGGCTTAGAAAACTGTCATTCTTTATGTTAGGCAGTGTAAATTAATCTGCTCATTTAAACAGGGTTGACCGCATCGAAGATTTTCTTAAAGAATGTCACGAAAAAAAGAACACAAAAATTGACAACAGGGCGATTTCAAGTCAAAAATTAGGTCATACAGAAATATCAATGCAATCAATAATTATCTGTGTAATCTTTGTGATGAAGAATTAATTGTACTGTAAGTATTGTAAATACATTAATATTTTATTTCATTATTAAAATAAAGTTTTTTTCGGAGTTCGGATAGTACGAATTGAGGTAAAAACGAATTTTTTACTGTCTCGTGAAATTTGTCTTAACGAGGTTTGTCTGCGTTTCAAATTTGTAACCTATTTTTTTTTCGTTCATTATAAAATAAAAGCATTTAGACAATAAAGACGAAACGTTAACACTACTTGGCTACAAAATCTTGAGTTAAGACATTTTGTACTCCGCCACCTATACATTTAGTTTTTCATGAGAAGTATTGATCACTGCGACTTTTGTTTGTGCGAATTTCCTTCGAGTAGGGGGTGACAAACTCCCCTCAACTCCAAATCCCCGCGCCCAGGGGACTTGGTGTTGAGGGGAGTGTGGTCCTCTTCCCCTATTTGTTCCACATGTGTCCCGACAACGGGAAAATTAGGCAGACGACATGGCTCCCCTTTTGACTTAAGGGTGGTCCTCGTCCTCGTAATTACCCATCGGATTATTGACGGATGAAGATGGAGAGAGTAACTGTAACCGGCGAGATCTTCACCAAAGGGTTAAGGGCCAAGCAGCAATAACAAGCGTCTGGCTATTAGCTCCAGGGGGACAATGTGAAAAAGTTAATTTTAATTTGTGTAGTTTTCAAAGAACTCGACAGCGTAAAGGAATAAACAAGTTAATGTTATCAATTTCAGCTAAATGTAGACTCCTTAACTATTCTGAAGTAAGATAAGATACAAAGTTGTATCCTTAACATAATATGGGGTTATCTTTTGCACTAAGCGATGAATGTTTCTCCAGTGATGCGAACTTCAAGACGTATTGCATTGTTTTGAATTTCTTTTATTTGAAATCTCATGTAACAGAACTCTTAGTTTTCAGAATAAAATCTAGCAGACCCGAGCATAACATCCTCAACTGCGCTTAACTTTCTTAATTGCTTATATCTATTGATGGCTAAGTGTTGTCATTCACGTTTGATATACCTCGTTTAAATTCATTTATAGTGAGTTGAAGCATTGATATGCATATTTATTATCTTCTAGTCGAAAATTTCAACAAAAATACAAAGCAGCATTTCAATTTCTGTTTTAATTCTCATTTCCATTAAAGTGCACGGCAAGATGTTCACATCATAATTGTGTTACTACAATTATCATCGGAACATCAACTCTAATTAAATCCTATCCGCTTGTTACAGACTTCGGTACCTTTGGCACCTATATCTATTTTCGCTCTTTTCTGGGCGGATTTTGTCTTCAAGATTTATCATTTATCATAAAACTGCTGAAGAATTTCATTATAATTGCGAGGTCTTACATGTACTTCCAATATTATGCAGCTCTGTAGCTCAAATTAAATACATTTTAAGTAGTCGTCAAAATTTGCGAATGATACCGTAACGGTCGATTTTATATTACTCACATCCATTGTTGCCATTCGACAATAATTAAATAACGTCAATTTCTGTGCCGCGCACGTTAGTAAACAACTGGTACAGCTTCAGTCTAGGTTTATAGCGGTGGCAACGGTCGTGGCACATTTTTTTTTTGGCCACGCACTTCTAGTAGCAATTTATAGCAGATTAAGGCAATCCATCTGTATTACGATTATGGTTCATTTTGTGGCCACCTCGGCAAGCGGAAAGTTTAAATTTTTATTTTGAATATTCTAGAAAGATCTTTAAAAATCCGTTAAACTGTCGTTTGATTTCATTGGTTCATTTGAAACTATTCTTTCCTTGGCGACTTTAGAAGTGCGCCAAAAAAAAAGCGCCAAGGACGTTGCCACAGCTATAAAGGTAAACTGAAGCTGTACTAAACAACGTCCACATGCTCGCAGTAAATCAGTACGCGCGATACACATTTCAAACGTTGGTTGCGTCTGACAATGCGTATATAAAGCGATGATAGACATCTGTGGTAGCATCTAGAGCGGTTTCTAACGTAAGAATGGCAAATTATGACGATTTAACCGATTTTCAACGTGCTTTAACTATTGGAGCTCGTGAGATGGGTCATAGTATTTCGGATGTGGAGAGAAAGTTAGGATTTCTGCGACTTACCATTTGGGAAGGAGGTGCTCTGTGTGATTAGTAAAACCTGTAGAGTTTACAACAGCAGCGTGGCCGTAGACTATAATTCGATTACCTTTATGAATACTCGAGACAGCTGTGCTCCTTTCCTAGTCTCGGGAGTACATGGACACCTACTGACTGGAAATGAGTAGCTTGGTCTGACGGGTAGCATTTCTAACTGTTTTGGGAAGATGCTAGGATCCGTGAGTGAAGAAAACCTCATGAAGTGATGGATACCGCTTGTCAACTCGGGATTGTGCAGGCTGGTAGTGGGGATCCTCAATGGTGTGTGGTTTGTTTATTTAGCATTAAATATGACCTTGATATATTCACACAAGTCTCACAGGTAACGTGATTATACTTCCTGACGAATTACATTATGTGTTAATTTTAATGCGTTTGGCAGAGGACAATGGCAATGACCAACAGGATGATGGTACGGCCACAAAAGTCTCGACACGATAAATTATGATTAGATGAACACTCAACTGAGTTTGGTATCTTGCCATTCACACCTTAGTTGCCAGATCTCAACGTTATCGAACACATAGGGTATACCATGAAATGCTCTGGAACACTAAAATCCTACACCTCGAATTATTACTTAATTGTGGATTGCTTCAGAGGAAGTATGGTGTGTTCAATGCCTACAGAATACTTCCGTAAACTCTCGGAGTCCATCGTCTGCAGTTCTACACTACCGTGAGTGTACAACCAATCCGATAATTGGAGTCCAAGTATTAGATTAGTATACCAGTTTTTCGGGCTCTTCATATACAAAAGATGAAATGTGCTTAACAATCATCAATAGATACTAGCATTACACCCTTAAGCGAAGGTGTTATGCAAGGCTCGACTACGTAGTTTGTAATTTAGGAGGACAGCTTGATCCAATTGTCTCAGAAACACAGGTGTAGCGTAATGAAATCAAATGCTTCTTATTCTGAAAATTAACCTTTCAGCTGAGGTATGGGAGTTTATTAAGCTGTTTCTTTAATGGGTATAACCTTCCCCATATCACCTAGAAGCGAATGGCAGCCTTGGAATTTGAAAGTCGTTAGCTATTTGAGTTAATAATTACAGGGTGGGGAGGAATGTCGGTTTAATTTCTATCTGAACATATAGCAGGTCACGTATAATAGAATGCAGCGATTGTGTATCAATTATTTGTTACGCGTAAGAGCAGGTACTGGCACCCTTCCGAATTGATTAAATCTTTGTAAAATATTCTTGCTAAGCAAGTGGCTCTCTCGGCCCAATGAAGTACAGCCTCGAATGTCCTTGACACCTTTTCAAAATTAATAGAAAATCTATATGGATAACGTACCTGTTTTTGATTTCATATTTTAAAGCTTTTTCGGAAAGTGTAAATAAATACAAAGGATGATTTGGAAATTCCCGGTCAAACTATTAAGGGTGGTGGAAATCGAAACCTCTTTGTATGCTGCCAAATGGCAACAAATGGATATAAACAATGTAAAAGCAATCATTACGGGGTTTTTAGGTGAAGTTTGAATATTCTTGATTCGATCTACATGTTATTATTAAACTCAACATAATCGGTATAGTGGTCGGAGTGGCTTTTGGTTCGAAAGGTTCGTATTCGAGTCTGAGACATGGATGTTTGTCCGTCTGGAATGAAAGTGTTACCTCTCTTTTAGTGGCTTGAACCAATAATGTGTGGTAGGTAGGTATTAATTAACGTCGCTCTGGAGGAACAAAACGGACTATTGGCGACGATATGGGATCAATCAATCAGTGAGAGAATCAAGGACAACACCTCGTAATTTGGCACCACGGTCTGATGACGAGGTCAACAAATCATGGAATGCGAAGCTTTTACTTACTCTACTCAAATGCTCTCGCATAATACATATCGTTCTTTTCTTAAAATGCAGTTTATTACTGTTATGGTGAAATTTGTAGTTTAATTTAATTAACATGAAAAATCAACATTCATATATCTATTCAGAATCCATCAAAACAAATTGTTATTAACAAGAAATCACCCCAATGCAAAACTTATTTGTGCACTTACTGGTTTAGCCTTTGTTACTCGCAATAACGAATATGCATGTGTTTACAGGGCCGTGGAGACCAGGTTGGTAGAGTAACGGATTAGCAACCGAAGGGTAGCGAGTTCAAATCCAACAAGCACCGTCGTGTACAAAGGGGGCTGGGGCACGTTAAATCTGTCCTGGCCTCAAATGTCCGCAGGTGTTCCCTCGTCATCTGACCGTGGTTCAAAATTAAGTGGTGTCCTCGGATCTTTCAATTGCGGATTGATCCCGGACCGCCGTCAATATCCCGTTGTGTTGCTCCAGTACGACGTTAATTAAAATACCTATATACCTTCCTACCACGTGCTCACAAGACGAGATTTGATCCTTGAGCCTACTGAGAGGCAGACAAACGCTATGACCACCAATACCGGCTATTACAAACAACCATTCTGCAATATATGGCATTGATTTAGAGGGATTTTCAGTGCAAACAAACAAACCAGACTAAAAAAAGAATACGACGATTTTACATCTTCTCAATGCTCTTGTAATGACACATTGCGATTACCTTAAAATATAGTTTATCGCCATTTTGGCTTCAATCGGCGTTTAATTTAATTAGATGTGATCAATCACCATCATGTCAACTTTCGACTACGGCCGGTACAGCAGTTGTACCATGATCGCGCTAAGAAAGAATTTAGACAACGGCCAATACATCAGTTGTACCTGGAAAGTTATAAGAATCGTGCCAAGAATAAATAGCGCTTGTTATATCTATAGCCGTAGTCAAACGTTTAATTCTGAATTCATTCTTTGGAATTTTTATCGTCAACGGGCTGTCATATTCGAAAAACAAGCGAAGTGTAACGCCATGTTCCAAATACTTAAAATAAATGTTCCGTCACAGAAACACTACCGCCACCTACATTTAGCTTGAGAAAATAGACTCTCATTAATGACATCTGGTGAGTAAAAAAGAAATCGAATTTCGTCTAGTACAAAAAAATAGGGAACATTCGATAAATATAGCCCGTGTTCACCGATCCGTCGGCAAGCAACTTGAAGAGATCACGATCCATAAAAAAGAAAGTCCTCTTATAATGAAGTGAAACGCAAGAATGCAATAAAAAGTATAACGTTTTGAGCTACAGCAGAAGTGTCGTAGGCCTGTCGACACTTCTCGAAATAAAGCGCGCCGTAACAAGCAACGTATCTTCGGGATGACTGACGTATTAGACGAGAAAAAACTTCAGTGTCTCTCTTCGGATAGCATACAGGATTATACTATGCTACTATTGCCATGTGAAAGTTGTGGCATGCTTTAAAAACAGTCCCGTAAGCATTTCGATCTCAAAGAAAGTTACCGAAAGAGATAAATCGAATAATTGGGGAAAAGGAATTTGGAATATCCAAATTAATTTTACTCTAATCGTTTTTCGCTGTCTTATATACACATAATGACACAATTTCGTAGAATTATAGGGTTAAGAAATATCTTATTTTACAAAAACATTTTTACTCACCGGCAAAAACTGAACTGTTAATAGATTTCTTACATTATTTTTCGAAAATGAAATAAATTATCGTTTGATACAAAGACGGAAGTTGAAAAATCTGATTAAGTAATGGAGTAAACAATTAGAGAATCTGGAATGAAGAACTTACTTTTTCGCCTTTAATCGTTTTTCACTATTCTATTTGCTCATCATCTCACAAAATTTCAATCTCTTGTTTAGAAATTTATATCCTTTGAAAATGTTCTACAAAAAAAACTAAACTTTTGTCCCATTCCTAGTCCGTCTTTCGAAAATAAATTAAATTTTCGTTTGAACAAAACCATAAATTAAAAATTCAGCGTTAATAGCCGATCCGCATTTCTCAATTCAGCGCTGAGTTCTGATTGGTTGATAGACGATTATCCACTGTCATTATCAACCGATTAGGAACAAATTGACATGAAACGAAACTGATAGCGTTTGTTTCAACGACCAAAGCTAAAAGTTAAAAAATGTTGGAACATTAAAGAAGTGATTATATTTTGTGTTGCTTATGTACAAGTGATTAGGAAGACACTTACCTACGAAAATAGAATTTAAATTTAAATAATGAACCCGACACAAACGAATTAAAAACGAGTATATCTGAGTCGAATGAAGAATAAATTCAAAGAATAATCAGCTAGTTTTTCTAGAATCCAAATGATGTCTTGTTTAAGATCGAGACAAAAATTTTCTTGCAAGATCAAAGAAAATTACTTTAGTCGTAATTAAGACTTCATTTGTAGCGAAGGTGATTTTCCATCGTGTGATTAGAACAGAGATAAAGTTCAAAACATTAATTTACAATGTGTTTAACTTTGATAATTTACCGAGAATATTAAGAGGGATCTTCTTTTAACAAACAAACCAGAGCGAAGCCATTCAAACCGAATCAGGGCGACCTTAAAATGTACTTTATCACAGTAAAAGTTAACTCGATTAAATTTTTCGTCTGAAAACAGTTAATTGGATAAGCCGCCATCTCGTATATCGCACCCCGGCAAGAAAAGTGACACAACTCAAAAAATACAAATTTTGATGTTATGTCATAGAACATATATGTATGAGGTGCCCCAGCGTGTGTAATACTATTCCATAGAATATAATAGAATTTAAAGACATACATACTTACCTAAAATTCAAAAGAAGCTTATACTATTTCAATATAAGTTTTATAGTATCCTTTAAGTGGATGTTCCTCCAATTCTGCAATTTTGAGTCGTCATTTTTCTTGCTGGGGTGCGATATGCCTTCCACTTGTAAGCAATCAGAAGAGTATATAGCAAACCTACAATAGGTTTTCCTTTTCCAAAGTTTTGCCAACTATTGCCAGTTGGCGATTGTAGTATTATTGAGTAACTCATTGAAACTCAGAAATGCGTGAGCCGCTGTAGTCTGGTTGGAAACAACCGAAGGGTTGAGAGTTCGAATCGAACCAAAGACCGTCGTGACAGGTGGGGAGGGGGTGCATGTTAAATGTGTCGTGGCCTTACATTGGCTTCGTGTGGAAGTTTGGGTTGTGGGTTGCCAGCTAGGGGGAGAGGGTGTTCTCGTCATCTGAACGTGGATCAAAATTACGAGGCGTTGTCCTCAGTTGCCACATAAGTGTGTAAAAAGAATAAAAGAAATGATATAAACCCACACACAAAAGAAAGCATGAACGAAAATGAGTTTAACTTTGAAGAAGGTCGAATTGTCTTTGAACGAGAGAAGGCGATAAAATTGAAGTATACATTCAAAATCTAATCTTGGTAACATAACTGAAGTGTGGTTTTTCCTTGCATTTTATTGGTAATTTACCGATATTTGTATTAAATTTAGTTGTATGAAATCTACTCCATTTGTGTGAATATGGATTTTATGATCATTATAAACACACATTGAAATTATTTATGAAATGTGAGTAATGATACTTTACCAACAATAGATATCAACTAAGGAGATTCGTTCAGATGTTATGCGTAGGTTTTTGCTAACTTCTAATATTAACCGAATATCCAAATTGCAAAACGTAAAATGGAGAACACTTATAGTATATATCTTATATTCTAGTTGCAAGACTGTCATATTGATTGAATTGTATATAATTTAAGGGCACTGAGTCCTGTAACATATTGTGCCATATTCACGATGTAAGCAAAAATTCGTTTGTCCAAAATATAATTTGATAACAAAAAACATTTCAATGCATAAAAGTTCCCTGCTTATCCAGTTTTAGTCAATTTCCTTGGAATTTTTTTGAACAATCATTGAATTTGTTGTACATATCCAAGGGAAATGAGAATTTAACCTTACTTCTAAACTTTAAAAATTAGGTGTAGTGTAACTTGCAATGCCTTATTGCAAAATTTTTGCTTTACATTTAAGTGATACACTTACCAAATGGGAGTTAATTGGATTTATATGTATATACAACCTATTATATGAATTAAAAAAATTCGATAATACATGGAAAACTAATGCGCACAGGACTAATGAATGTTTGTTAATTGAGCAGTATGCAAATTTTATAACTATCGGATAATAACTGCAATAGTTTGTTTTCAAAGTTCTATGCGCTGACAGTTAAAATTCGATCACTCGTTAGAATGTTTTTCACGTGTAAGGGTCAGTACAATAATTGCAAATTGGATTATTGGTAAAGTGGGAGGTGTCTATGTGCAATCCAAATGAGTCCAATAAGTAATTCCAATATATTAATTTCTTAATCATAATAGTACTATCCATTAAGACAAGACGTAAAAATAAACATATTTCAATCTGCATTAATTTATAACAAATTTGAAGCAATATAAATCTATTGTTACTAGATTTGAAAAAATTTGCCTTGAGTATAGCTGGGATTTTAAAAAATAATTTCAAAACTCCTTCCAAGTAGTAAAGAAAGTATTCATAGAATTAAAGATAGCATTTAAATAATACCTACAATCATACCTATTGTGATACCTTCATAAACTGCAATTTTAGAGGTGTTTTCCTTACCTGTAAAGAAACAATGAGAGTATTAAAAATGTATCGATTCAAATGTTAGACTAAGCAACGTACAAATTAGAAAGATTTCAAAAAGTCACTTCTTAAAAATTTAAGTTTTGATAACTTTATACAGAAATTCAAAATTAAGTTATGTTATTAGCAATAAGCAAATTAATTACAGAGCATTTCACTAATTACCTTCGACTTTTAACAATTTGAATCCTTCTAAGCAACGAAAAACACAAAACTAACAAAATCCATTTGAAGTATTCAGCTGATGAAGACAATAGTGATAGACATTCAGAAAAACTTTTTTGATGGGTTCGAATTTAATTGTTTATTTTAAAATATCACATTCAGAACTAAAAAGATTTTTCAACAACAAAAACACTTTTACTAGCTAGCCATGTAATTATGAAAAATAAATAAAATTACACCTTTACCAGAGTTATGAAATCAAACAAAATGAAATGTTCATGTATTGCTTGCAAACAGGAAATTATAAAAATAAAAAAACAAAAATGAGATAACTAGGGCAACTTTTTGTAACAAATGCAACTTTTTTTCACACGTTCTACGCTTTATGTAAAGTACTAAAAACGAAATTCCTCCTACATGGGGTGTATTGAAAGTGAGTTATAACTGCAACCTAAATGCAACTTTCTACATAAATGCAACTTTTTGCATAATTGCAACTTTTTACAATTTAGCTTTAAATTAATTAATGTGAAATTACTATTTCATTTTTTGCCCTCTGAATCAACCCTTCAATCACGTGTGTCTGATCTTGCGAACGCCGAAGTATTGCGGATCAAACAAGAAGTTCGTGGAAAGAAGGATTCGTCCTAACAGAGGAAAGCAAGAAGAATAAATAGCAAGAAGTACTTTAACACATTGAATGGAACTCATGATAATCCAGAGGAAACTTGAGCAAGCGACTGCAGAGTTTGCGAGGTGAGTGTCGATCATCAATATGTTGTTCGCCTTGTAGATGACGTTTTAAAATCTCTGAATGTTGAGCGAAAGGATTTTGCGCTTCTGCTATCCGATACAGCACATTATATGACTGCGGCTGGAATCACACTCAAGGTGCTTTATCCGCGATTGCTCCAAGTTATTCGAGTGATACACTTGTTTTTCACAACTGCAGAAAAAGTCCAATGCAACAATGTCACGCAACATCAGTCGCTGTTGAGCGCAGTTTTTCAATGTTAAGAAATTACTGACCAAGGATCGGCCATTCAACGACATCAACGTTCTTCTGAATTTAATGATGAATGTACAAATAAATTTTGAATTTGTTTTCATTTTTACTTATTTTAGATTTTAGTGTATCAAAAATAAATACAACTTCAGGGAATGATAAACGCAACTTTTCCCATTTTTACAGCAGCAAAAAAGTTTTCCTAGAGATAACATTTCAAAATGATGAAATATAGGCCATTTTTATAAAAATAAATCATTCAGTTATATCATTGATATGAAATATGCATGATACTTTTAAAATATATACTTGGGTTTTGTGTGAATTGTATTAAACTTTTAGCGGTCTGCCACCTTAGAGAAATATTCGAGGACAAAGAACCTCGGATAGTTGAAGTAGAACTCAGGTAATAGAATACCCCCTGCGAAATTTCGCATTATGGTAGAAGGACCTATAGCTGCGGTCTGAACACTCGATTCTGAAGCAGATTGAGATTTCCCCTGAGAATTACACTTCAGGAGTGAAAACTTACTTGCAAGCGAAAATAAGCGATATATCGTGGAGCGCTATAACTAGGGATTACCAGGCCACACACTGGAACAGTATACGATAAAACTTGTTAGACAATGTATGGTTTGTCTAAGCCTGGCCACTGACTTTTCGGCCTTCAGCAATGCAAGGTTCTAACTGACGATTACTTTTGAAGAGCACCCAATGAAAGAGAGAGAGAGAGAGAGAGAGAAAACGCATCGCACCCCGGCAAGAAAAGTGACACAGGTCAAAAAATAAAAATTTTGATGTTATGTCATTGAAAAATATATATGAGGTGCCCCAGCGTGATACATTCCTATTCTATAGAATATAATAGAAGTTACCACCATAAATACTTATCTAAAATTTAAAAGAAGCTTATAGTATTTCAATATTCGTTTTATAGTATCTGAATTGGTCCGATAACTCTATAGTAGTGGACTGTATTATAATGTAAGCAAATCGTTGTAAGAAAAAACAACCTTTATTAATATTATAGTAAACTTAACAACGTATTGGATCGAGCACTCTCATCTAGGCTAAGGAAGCCTAGTACAAATTAGGGCTAAGGAAGCCGCGCGTTCTTAAGCTCTAGGAGAGTACCTCTCTGCTCCGTCTCTCAAGCCTCAATGACACCCACGCGCTCACACAGCACACTCTCCAGTATGTGGGAGATTTAACAGTATCCTTTAGGTTGATGTTTCTCAAATTCTGCAATTTTGAGTTGTGTCACGATGTGATGTGCACATGCGTACTTTAGTCAATTTAATGTCACAAGACTGATGTTGGAAGGGAAAAAATGAACGTCGCATTGAAGCAACACAACGGCGGTCCTGGATTAATCCCCAAGGGGAAAAATCCAAGGACAACGCCTCGCCATTTTGACCAAGGTCAGATGACGAGGTCAACACCTGAGTTGGCACACCACTCTACAAACTTTCACATCACGACACCGTGAGGACATGTGTGACCCAGACAGATTAATCACCAGCATGTGGTTGACTTTGTGTGACTTGTCTTACTCTTCTGCCTTCTTCAGTCGCACTGGACAGTATGGCCTAGTCACAAATACTTAGAACTACCCCATTCATGAAGTTATGCATTAAAAGTAAATAATGAATACCGAATTCATTAAAAATGTTTCTTCACCAAAAAGGTCTCATAATGGGAAAATTTGCTACCTGTCACCTCACCTTACTGTATTCGCTGACTTGATATATTCATTATTAGTATTTTTTTAACTATACACCTTTCCACTTTCCATTAAGCATGACGGTAAAGATTGAATAAAGGCGTTAAGCCGTCCCTAATAAAAAGAAGGGATGAGGAGCAACTAATGAGGGGTTGTAGAATGCACGGGGAATAACTCGAGCGGGGGGGGGGCATTCCAAATAATTCTTTCTTTTAAACACCTCTTTTAATAACCACAAAATGATTACTCTGGTGTTCTTGCAGAGCAATTAACGAAAAATCGTGTCTTAAGTTTGTTTGATTTGGCTTTCCTAATTTTCAATCCCGGTCTTTCCCCGAATCCTCGAAAAGGATAAAAGGGGGATAAAATCAACAGCCCTTTGAAAGCCCCTTTTCCTTTTTTCGCACCCCAAATCCGCAATGGGGCGTTCGAAAGAGGGCAGATTAAAAGGCAAGAGACATCAGAAATCTCCCCCCACTTCTCTCTTTAAACATTCGCTTAGGCATTCAGTAATTTTTCATCGAATTTTGAAACAGTGTGTGTGGCCTGCACTTGATTGGGAGCTAAACGAGACATTTTTGTGCCGGTTATAAGACTCGAAAGGCAGAATTTTAATAACGGAGAGACACAGGGTACTTTATGGCCGAAGAAACCTTGAAACAAAGAGCCCGGTTTGTAATTAAACTGTACCACTTGAAAATCCCTCCCAAGACGCAGAGAACGTTCGGGGACGCTTGAAGAGGGCTTCAAGATGGACGCGTTCAGAAAAAACGGCAGGGATAAGAACGGTAGGAGAAAATTAAGCTTGAAACAAAAACACTGCGCTTATTAAGTCTTAAGCCGGTTGACGTCTTATGAACAGGATGGAAGTTAAGATTAAGAAATAAGGAATCAATTAAGTAAGTCATGCTGAAAGTTAAGCTCACGAGACACAAAATTTCTCAATACCTCAGAAAGTACCGATTAAAAATGCTAAATTTGTGATTTTAAGCTTAAACTCTATGCACACTAGTAGACCGGCGTATATCATCTGCTTTACAGCTTCTCATTTGTTCAGATCTATTAAGATAGGAGCCATTTTAGATTTGTCGTTACTCACATTTTATACTATATCCTACCCTTATTTAATTCCATTTATATTGAATATATGCATCGACTCCTACAAATGAACATTTCTAGTCCTTCTTACTTATTCTTACTTCCAATAAAGTGCAGAGCAAAAAGTGAATGCCTCAGTTAGCCTCTGAATTTCGATTTCAATTCCATCCCATATTAAGCAAGGCATTTCGATACTTTTTAACATATAAACATACTTTCATGTTTTCTCATATATATTTTCCCTCTTCCTGCTTTTTCATTACTTTCTGTAATCAGACTGCTGGAGATATTCAGTAGATCGGTATGTTCTTTCGCGTAGTTTAAGAAATAGTGCAGTTCTGTAGCTCAAATAAGAACATTTCAAGCGTCCAGATACATACATAACAACATAAGCGTCCAGATATCATAGTGGTTGAATTTACATTGTTTATATCCGTTTGTTGTCTGTCTTTCGCCAATATACAAACACTGACGATTTCTATGCAGAGTTTGTCAGCGAAGTATATGTATAGAACTTTCACTAAAGTACATGGGAAAAAAGTTCATTGTTTACTGTCGAATGTAAATTACGGATATAAACAATATAAAATCAGCTGTTAAAAGATTAGTTCTTGAAATTCTTCAGTAGTCTAATGACAAAAGGTTATGAGAAATCTGGAAGATAGAGATCTATACGAATGAAAAATTGGGAGCTAAATGAAAATCGGTTTAGATTTTAAAAAAATCGCCTTTGAACAAGGAAATGTAATGTCTGAAGTGAACGTTCAAGAGCTCATTGGGGCAATATGAAAGTGTTTTGAACTTTTTGCCACACTTAATTGCGAATACGAATTAATACCTATAAGAGAACTACACGAAATGTTTGTATTGACTAATTTTAGCTCATTTGGTGGTATGAATTGAGAATTTTTGGATGTTAAATGGATTTAAATCAGATATGAAATGCGAGTAACGAAACTTAGCAATCAATAACTATTTTCAGTTGAGAAAATTCAGCACAGATGTTATGTGCTAGTCTAACTATAAAATAGGACAAGGTTCATACAAATTTTTTAAATAACATAAACCAAACTATTTGATTATTTATTAATCGTAATTTAAATCGAATGTTCTGGGTCAATATTACGAACTACACCGAGAAAGCGTTTTGAATCAAACAATATAGAACACCTTAATAGTAATTTTAAAATTGGCTTGTCTAAGATTTTTATTTTTCAAAATAAGCACTTATAAAATGTCTTGACAGTGATTTTTCAACAAAGATCTTGTGATTTTTCTGGCCATGGTCAAGTCAGATTGGGGATTCAAGATACTAATACTGAATGCTGTTTTCTACTGTGAAAAACACTGTTATAGAGAACGCAGATTCATTAAGTTATGATAAATATTGAACAAATTTTACTAAAAACCGGCAAGTTCTTCATTGCATGAATTGAGGTACTCACTAACTCACTTGAAGACTGCCTTGATGTATTGGTTTATCGCTTCAGAATCATTATTTTTGCTACATGAGGATTTGGTGTATTGAACTTTGACAGAATACTAAATTTGTGTCATTGTTGTAATTGCTGCTATCGCATTTAAGCATCACAATTTCTTCTTTCTTTATGAAATGTGAAATATTTGAAATGCTGGAAAACTTCAAGATATATTTACATTCTATATTGAATCAATTCGCACTCCTCTATTCAAAAAGTGAAACTACGCCATTTTAAAAATTACCACAAAAACAAGTGCAATACTATAAATTGCTAGACGAAGAGATATGGTAAGTAATTTGATGGCACTTGTTTCAGTTTTGAAAATATTAAACACAAGATCTACGCTGCGGCAACTTCTTTCCTTAATTAATGCAATATCTGGAAGACATCGAAATAACAAAAACAATGTTAAAATTGACTACTACGCAACGTGCGTTACTTGAATCCTGTATAAAAATATCCGCCATCCCGTTGTTTCACTAATATTTTCTGGAACAAGGGGTAGAATAAACAAAAACTTTCAATAAATATGTCACTTTTTCTGCGTTCTCCCATGGAACATAACCAAACAAATGCAATGGCCAAGTGAAGTAACTGATCCCAGTAGACAGCTGCACTTCAAAGACACGCCCCTTTCCATCTCCATTTTTATTTCCGAGTCAGCAATAAAAGTATTAATCAAACCCCAAAAGAGAAAAAAAAAGAAAGAATATTCCGTCAGTCGTGGAATTTTATTTTTAGATATAAATTTCATTGCCTTTAATGCCTGCCTATCCTAACAAGCTTCGAGTTTCATCCCACTCCATTTAGCACTATAGCCTGCCATCTGGCGATTCAAAAATGCCAGAGATCTTTTATTCTTTTTTTTGATACGCCGTGTTCTTGCAAAGAGCCTTGCACTTACCATCCCTCGGTATTCGATACCCGTCTAAATGTTTTATGAAGAAATGGCGACTAAATTTAGCTAGAGGAGAGCGCTTTAGAACAACGTATGTTGATTCTAGCAACAAACTCTCCGGCCTAGAATAGAACCTCATCTTTTGACACGACTAAAAAACAATAATGGCGAGCAGTGATATCTGTGGAATTTTTTTTCCTCTCTCCTTGTTTTTTAAAGCCAAGGGGGGAAGGATAAGCGGATCGAGTTGCCTTCTTTCCGAGACATGTTCTGTCTGTCTTATCAGGGTGATTGAAAACAAGACTCGCGCTCTGAGAGATGCCTGTCCGTCCTTTTCCCTCGTTATTCGAGGAGTAATAGACAGAATCTTTTTGAGTTAAGGTAAATAAAGAGTTCATAATGTTGATATGCGCGCGCCAAAGGTTCTGCCACGCCAGCGTGTACTTGGAGCTCTTTAAGTGACGCACTTTCTTTCCCTGTAACGTATGTTCCTTTTGGAATTGTTTATATATTCCTTTGTGGAGCGTGCCGAAACAGGGTCTTTGTCAGTTTTCGGCGAGGGCAGCAGAGTCAAGTGAATAACCAAGGAAACACGCACTGTTCTTGGCTCAGCATGGCTGGAAGAGAGTGATGTTGTTTCTCTCCTTATTCTGAGCTTTAAACGTTGAAACCTTGACATTCCGTTTGAAAATGCTCATGGGATAATATTTCAATTCCCTATGCATAGCACAATAATGTCAAATTGAAAATCTATTGGCGTGTCAACAAATGGAACAAAAGAAAGTATTGATGCAAGACGCTCGACAAGAAATGTTCAAAACTAATCGGAACGGAAGTCATCAAGGGAGGCGTTGTTGCCAGAGCCTCGTCCGAACGTCTTGATTTTTAAAATGCAATAGAGTCAAATTATCTGAGAAACCGCGGATAGAGGTATTTACGGATAACATAAACGCAGTTTCACAAAACAGCTCATACAAAATACAAGAAAAATTTTTTGTATAACTTATTACCAGTTTTACTGAAAGATTCATAAAGCAAGGTTAGTTATTGTCGCACAGTGAAATGTTCTAATGCGTTCAAAGTAGAAAAGACTCAAGTAAAAATAAGAATGATTTATTTGATATCCAGTCTTTTCCAACTGGGAGAAATCAGAATGTAAAAATCCATTATTTAGGTATACAAACGTATCACATTCTCCTGGTTGCAGTGCATGGTTTTTATAAAGACATCTGCTTTTAACATCGCCAATCTATTTACTTAGGCATCGATCGCGATCAACCTGTCGCCAAACTATATAAATTAAATATACAATAATGAAATCTCATTCTCACGAACGGCACCTTCGTGGTGGAGGTAAAAGTATTGTTGTAACCGAACGAACGACCAGTAATATTATCAGAGACTCAACAGTTATTTTCGGGTTTTATGGCGCAAATACCATATTTGGCGAGGTGCTCCATAAAACGCGCCAAACAACACAATGAGGGATGAAGAAACAGCAAAAAGTTGATGGGTTGGCGAGGGTAAAAATTAAAAGGAAAAAAAAATTACTCAAGTACATCGGGGTTGTGATGCTCGTACCAACTTAAGGATGCGACATCGACAGCAAAAGATCGATGTTTTTAAAAAACAGTGTATTTAAACTCCCTATCCCCCCCCCCTACCCATATTTAATTTGTCACTTCCGTGTTTATTAATTTATAACTAAAACTTTTTTTAACTGTCAAAACAAAGACAAAAAAAAATTTAAGAACAATTAACAAATCTTTTATTTTGAAATTGAATATAAAAGAAAATAATATTTACAACAATTTTACAAAAGAACTACTAACTATAAGTATAATTAGGTAGGTACATAACAATAATTATTGTTAGTTATTATTAATTATTTATCAACTTATGGGGGGAAACAGGCCAATAATTATTATGTGCCCCAATATTTGTTATTACCAGTTTGTGAAAAAAAGTGTGTTAACTTTCTCTACCTTAAGCCGACCTTATTTTTCACTAACTATCCCACCAGTTAGGGAAAAACTCTTTGTGATGGGACAGATGTTGCATCAAATAATGAAATACTAACAAATACTTAGTGGTACGTTTTTTTTAAAATTATTATTAATTTTTACTATGATGCTTTTTTCATTCAAAAACAAAACATCGACAACGTAAAAACATAGATGTTAAACAAACATCGGCTCCAATAAATCGATGGTAAATACATCAATGTTCTTTATGAAACATCGATGTTTAAAAAAAATCAACATCGATGTCACATCCCTACTTTTCAGCCCCTTCACCCTTGACCACTTCTAAAAGTATGTTCAATTTACTGATTATAAAAATTATGCTTCATGGTTATTTTTTAATTTTTATAATGGTACTTTTTTCATCTAAAAATAAAACATCGACAAGTATAAACATCGATATTCAAAACACATCGGCTCCAATACATCGATGTTTTTTTGTAAAACATCGATGTTTTTAAAACATCGACATCGATGTCGCATCCCTAGTACCAACCTATAGAAGATGTGTCACCAAAGACTCATAAAGGCAGAAATAAAAACAATTTTTACTCCGATTTGCGTTACAATATGTAATTATCGTAATAATTTTACAAAACATCTAGACGGAAGTTACTAAAAAATTCACCCCCAGACCTTTTAAAATCAAGACGTTACCTTCTAAGCGTTCTTAAAGAAGTCCTTAACGATCTTCTGTATTGCAGCACTTGCCTCTTTGCACAAAGTGCTCACACAGTGGTGCCGTACCCGAGACAAACTAGAGCATAATATCATTGTTAAATAAAAAATGTATTAACCTGTTAAATAATTTCGGAGGAGCCCAATCTTTCCATCATGTTTTCTATTTGTTGTGTAGTCAACTCTGTTCCCGAGTTCTGTTCTACTGTTATCTATGTATTGTATGGTCCGCTCTATTCCTAAGTGTTCTTTACCATTGTTTTCTGTACAATGTTCCCAAGTATCCTCCATAAGGGCAAAAAAAAATCAATTTCGTTTTGAAATCTAGCTTGATAAGTTCAAAATACTCTATGCGATTTTTTATTTTTTGTAAAACTCTGAACAACCATCTTTAAAGCTAACTTCTGGGATGAGGTTATGAGCCTTCATAATTGTTCCAACGGTTTTACCGTTATATGTTCAATTATCTTCTGGCAAAATGTTTTTAACCTGCACTATAGTAAGTTTTCTATTGACTCGTGGTAAAATGAAACTGAATAGTTCTTCCAGTTTTGAAGTAAAATAATAGTGTGCTTTGATTCTTATGTTCATTAAATATGACGTTTGCCTCAGCAATAAAAAAACATACACCACATCTTAACAATGCTGTTAAAGTAACATAATGATACATCTCCATAAAACGCCAATTACTGGCATACAAAATAAGTCTCGCAGGAAATTCTTTCCATTCCTTCGAGCAAAACCTTACAAAGCGTCTAAATTCGAAGGGACTCTAATCTGTGGAATTATTCAAAGAAAATACGCACGGCCCGCTGCGTACAGACTCAGGGCAAGAAAATATGGAAGCAATTTAGCAGCGTGAAGTTCTCTTATAGTGGAATTCGACTGCAGAGTCGTTGGTCATAAACTTTCTGAAAGAACAAAATGTATACCAATTCAAGAGGGAAGAGCTGTCTAGGATGTTTTTCTTGTTTTATTTCAGTAAAACAATTTAAAAGGTTTTTTATGTTTAACTTCAGCAAAACGATTTATTTTAATGTGTTAGAAAAGGACTGAATATTCAGCTGTTGAGTAATTTATTACATTTAGTAATCAAGAAATAAATTACTCGACAGTATGGTAGTGATTTTACCATGTGATCTACATTCACACATAAAAAAATAACTATCAATATTTTAGGTGCGGTCGTATTGTAATATGAAGAGCATTTTCCGGAGGAAATGCAATAAACAGCTGCAGAAAGATTTACTTTTTATTCACGTGTAGCTAATATCTAATATCTAATCACAGTAGAGCTAATATCTAATGTTAAATTGATTTCACACAAACCTTTTATATAGTACATGCTTTCCGAAATAATCTTCGTATTATACTGAGTTTTTTCGGGGGACTTTTAAGAGACCCAAACAGAATCTGAGTAATATTTCTTAAATTGATTTATAATACGTAATATCAAAATGAAAATAGTTGAAAGCATTACGAACAGCAAGCTTCACATATTAAACATGACATATTTCGCTGGAAATCGATTCAGGACTTCTTATACGATAGTGAAAAATTTCAGCTATTTCTTCCCGATAGTTTCACAATAATGCATAAAACATTATCTATTTTTTTCAATGTATACAAAAAGAAATTACTAACTTTTACCAGAAAGAAAGAGCTGGAATTTTGCCATTATCTTATGTCTCTTTGAACAGATTTCCATTAATAATATTAAGGTAGGTAGTTAACTAACGTCGTAATGGAGCAACATAACGGGTAATTGACGAAGGCCCGGAATTAATACCGAAGGTAAATATCCAAAAAAAAAACTCGTAAATTTGAACCACGGTCAGATGACGAGAACTCTTGAGCTGGCATCTTACTCCACAACACGCCGACCTGGGAACAATTGAGGCTACGACAGATTTAATGAGTACCAGTCCCCGTGTACACCACGGTCTTTCGCTGGACCGAGTTTCGAACTCACAACCCACCTGTTGCTAATACGTTACCGGGCTACCATGTCCCTCAATAACATTACGACGGCCTTTAATTAAATAGCTATTGGTAAAAACCTGCACACAAGTCGAAAAGTGGAATTTGTCTCGCACTGACGATTACTCCACTGAAAAACAATCCAATCCCTCCAAGCAACTTTCCCCCACTTACGCAATACCAACAATCGTCATGCTCCGAGCAAAACGCTCCTGCAACATCCCATCCCGATCAATCGTCACACCTCGCCGCTGGAAGAACACCCCCAGTGTTACAATTCTCGACTGCCCACTAAATGCCGTTGCCCACCCCCCAGCACCGATCGCTTGCCCCCCCCCCGAATTCATTATTCCGGGGGGCGGAATCGGTAGCTTCACACCCCGAGTCAACAGGCTGCAGCTTATAATGAGGCCAGTTATGGAAAAGTTAAATGCCGGGCCACTTGCCTCAGGGTCGGGCGGGAGAGACACAACCAGACATTCCAAAGGTTCGTCTTCCAGCTCCAGATCAACCCCGAGAAGATAATGAGGATTAATGTGTGGAAGCCTCGGCATCAGCACCCAAGGCATGCAACCCCCCCCCCCTTTTCCTACGGGGGGCTCAAAAGTAACCTAGTGGTCCTCTCCTTCAATGGCGCCCAGCTTTATCATAGCTTTTAATCAGAAACATGTACCAAACTCGGCTCGTCCTTCCAGTGACAACATCATCTTTAAAAAGATATAGGGATGGTACCTCTTCCCCCTCCAGTCTGAGTATGAACGGTTCTTGAAAAGAATTGCTCTGGTTGTATCAGGAGTGACGAAATCGCTGAATAGGCTTGAGGGGTGAAAAGGCAACCTCTTTTTTTATTGTTATTTATTATTACGGTGCGTTTAAAACGTTCTTTTCTTCTAGGGAATGTGAATAGACGTGTGCTCGGAAATTACTATCCTTCGATAAAAGGTGGTCAAAAATGATTTACGTTTTGATCGATTAATTTGCACTGTATCTATGAATAAGCGTTGAGATTCGGGATTTTTTTTTCTTCAGTGAGGCATTTATATATAACTGTTGCAGCGGTGTAATGCTTTTTAGGTTTGACGGAGCTTCGGGCGCGTTTTGTAATTGAGTTTAGTCTAACAATGCACTTCAAAGTACTTCACTGAATTCAAAGTAAGGGATAGCTCGAAACGATTTTATCCTTTCCTATTTCAAATATTCGAGACGCATTCTGAGGAGGGGGCGCCCCCGAAATGTTCCTGGCGATGCAAAAATAAAGGCTACATAAAGTTTGCATAGTTGATGTAAATTGAAGTTTTAACTAAAATCGTGAAGGGGTCTGAAAATAATTAAATTTGCAAACGTATTGCTCCTTTAGCATTATTAAAACAAGTGAAGAATTAATCTGTGTACTAGGTGACTAAATGGAAAGGAATTGGAAAAGACTAGAAAAATCTCTTGTCTGCCCGTCAACATATGAATGACCGCGCACGTTTTTACAGAAAAGGACCAACAGGACTCAAGTCATCAGGGGCACACAATCTTTTTTTCTGCCTTCCTCCCACTATTTTATTCCCAATACCCTCTTTTCACCCTTTCAATATATTTCTTACTTGGAGTTGTTTGTCTTGTATTTGGCGAAGCTTGGCCAAATATGACCCTTGCGCCATAAAAACACAACAGACCTCGAGCCCTCCCTGTAATAGTTCAAATGTTTAACACAATCAAAGTTGCATACTGAAGTTAATTCAATAGCGTATAAGTAGAAGTTTCTTTACGCACGAAAGTAAAATTCCGGTAGATGTCTGAAAACAGTAAAATGTCATTAAACTGAATGTTCATTTAGTACTTCTATCAGAAAAGAAAGTCGCAGAAGATTGGGTTCACTTCAAAAGTAGTTACTTTAGGGTAATTTTGGAAATTTTTTAGTTAACGTCATACTAGAGCAACACAACGGGCTGTTTCTTTAGGGATATCTGCCACATTGAACTGTAAGAGATATTTTCTTTATGATCTTAAAAAAGTCTCAATCTTTCAATCAGTTAGTTGTGCAGTAATTTTTTAAAGCATATTAAATTTGGAAATGCCTAACTATTGCTGATCTTTTAGTACACATCGATCATAACATCAAAAAATAATTCTAAAATAATAATAAAAATAATATTAAATAATAATTTCAATTTTGTTTAAAACATTTCATTGAAGCTAAAACCGCTGTTTTTGTTTCTTACATTAAAAAAATAATAATTTAGACTAGTTATTTCTAAAAGTACATTTTCCCGTCAGCAGTTATGTTTTGAAACAGTCATAAATTTAATTAATTCTTCGAAAACAAGCTATTCGAAAGAAAGCAGACATTCAGTATCTTACCACCCCTTTGAACACAATCCACGATGGCTTCATCTTAACTGAATCGATATCAATTGCTAATCATATGTTAGATTAATCGCGATCTTTTAAGTGACAAAAGCGATCTGTACCGAAAGCCTACCAAGTAAAGAGATTGCACATCCTGATGTGATAGCCATCATTCCATTACGTTATCCACGACAATGCCTACTTAGCAACGATAATCCATTGTTTAAGTTGCAAAAATCAATGTCTTCTTCGATTACAACCAGTGAATTAAGAGTCTCGAGATCGCACGTGCAGATATTTTGTGGCAAGTCACCCTTGCACGCACGTTCCAGTGGACTACCCAATTACTCATTGTCTAGATCACCGTAGTCGGTTGACTGAGTTTTATGGCTCAAGAGGCATCTTTGGCTCCAAACACAAGGCAGACGATGTCAAGCAATGGACATACACAAACAAGAAAGCTTTAATGAAACATAAGAGAGAAACGCATCCAAGTTTGTGTACGCAGTTTGTGTCTACAACCAGTTAACCACCAGAAGGGCTTCCGAGCCTGTTATTTAAAGGACTTATCAGTTTCATGGGCACTCCTGAGTGTTTTATTAAAAGCAAAAAAAAAGTGAAAAAATACAGAAATCGAACCTGAATTACCTACAATTTTACCGTAATCGGAAACAGGGAACAATCGCAGAGGCTACAGGAGCCTTTGTACCCAGACATGAAAACAGCTACTTATTCAAGTAATTTCTCTCCCTAAACAGTGTATGAAGCACATCTCAGTCATGTTACCTCAAACAGATTCCAAACCTCTGCTTCATTTTCATCCCATTCTCATGTTCGAAGGCGATTTGGTTTGTGTTTTCGCATAAACATATATAGTTTCCGCTAAACATATTTGCCCTCTTGTTCATATTTCATTTTCAGGGATCTTTTCTCAATTGCTTCCTGCAATCAGACTACTGAAAAACCATTGCAGTGACGAGCTCTTCCGGTGTAGTTCTAGCAATGTTATGTGCCACTATAGCTCATGTCAAGCATATTTCAAATAAGAGGCAAATTTGACGAATGAATCTCGTAATGGTCGATTTATATTGTTATGTTATGATCTTCGATGGTCCTTGCTTGATCCTATGAATAAGAACTAGGGGATTTCTTATGGATTGGTGAGAATCGAGGTGAAAAGTGGGTCTATGGTCTAACGAAAAGGGGTGTCTTGCCCCTTCTGCCTGGTACTAACGAAGAGAGACAGCGAGCGGAGGAGAACCGTTGTGAAGAGGAACGAGTACTCCGGACGCTAAACCAGCGTCCATCTTCTGGCGAGAGAACAACAAGTTCCGGGCGAGTCCTCACAAATAGTTCCATCCACTCCTCATCTGACGAAAGACTCCCGTCTCTTGTTATGGCACGATTCGGTTCAGAGGATCCCCTGGTAAAACTGATTTACCATTAAACTGGACACCATTGACATACAGACATAAATCAAATGCGTTTTATAATTAAATATGCAGTCTTTTAAGAAATTTAATCACACCACTACAATATCCGTTGTTGCCATTCGACAATAAACAAACAACCTCAATTTCCGCGCACGTTCGTTGGTGAAATATAGTCCCAGAATTTTATTATTTTTCTTAGGTGATGCCGCGCTTCAGTGGACGCTAAGTCTCTAAGTTTTCACCAGAAAGTAAACAATCTCGAAATTGATCCAGACGTTTCCTTTCCGTACGACAAGAGGGGGGTGGTCCAATTTCTGCGTTCCAGCCCGAGCAGAACTGCTGCACAGTAGTCGTGCCACAAGGCGCGGGTGTTTGGGGAGGTCCGAAGGTGCGGCCACGGTAGCCAGTGGAAGCAGGGTGCGGCAGCGGCGACTTCTGACGGTCACCACCCACAAGAGACCGCCCTCTCAATTTCCATAGCATCGCCGCCCCAGGGCAGAGGGAACCCAGCACATAGCCGCGTGTATCATGAATTGCGGGAGGGAAGACCCCACGCGCGTTTGTTGTAGCGCAAGTTTTGGGTTCGATATTGTTTGGGTATTTTTCGTCTCGGCTTCTCGGGTGGTTTGACGTGCGCAAACCGCGCCCTTTGGACGAAGAAATATTGGATGATGAGGATGTCTGACAATCTGAGGTGCGATACTTTATTGGGATTGCCACTTTGCAGGACTTTTATTTATTTAATTGTTGTTTCTCGGTAGAAAAATCTATGATTACACTATTAAACAGGTGGCTCCATTATCTGAAAGAGGTATTTAAATGCCCACTTGCTTCCACCTCACTTATCGTCAGAAGACGAGCAAAAAATGCAGTGGAACTTCGATAAGACTACACCTGGATGCCTCGTCAGTTTTCTGTAAGCTAGTCTTGCTGTCATAGTCATCAATGTAATGGCATTTTGTTTACTCGAAATTGGGATAAGTCATCAAGAAAAAACTTAAATGTCCTTTTTTGGACATTGTGCCATAACTTGAGGAGGAGTTTCTACTTATATCCACTCTGGCTTTTCTTGAGACGAACAAAAGATGAAGTGAAACTTCAATAAGACGGCACTTGAATACTTCGTCTTTTGTCTTGTTGTCATAGTTGCCAATATAAATAAACCTTCGTTTACTCGAAGTGACTTTAAACCATAATGTGGATGACATCTCTAGAAAAGGCTTGCTTGTCGTTTTTGGACATTGTGGCGTAATTTGAGGAGTTATTTAAATGCCTACTTATATCCACTATCGCTTTTAAGTGGAATAAGATATACAATAAAATTTCGATAAATCCACCAGGATAATTCGTTTTTTTTCTAGTCTCGTCTTGCCGTCCTAGACACCAATGCAAATAAACCTTCGAGTACTCAAAGGGCTTTAAACAGTACTGGTGACAAACTGACAACTCATATCTTAATAAGGCTTGTTTGACCATTTTTGACATTGTGACGTGTTATCTAACAATTGGATTCCAGAAAAGGCTTAGAATACAAATTTATTTATATAAATGTTATTTTTCCTCTACAGAAAAATATCCAATTACAGAAAACAAAAAAAAATTGAGATCCAAAAAATGCAAGAAAAGGACAGACAAATACAGAAGATAAGCGATAAAACAATGCATTTTATTGAAGAAAATTACTTGTAGAGTTGAAGTTTTAAAAGTAGATCAATTTCCGTCAAGAATCATACAGTTTAAAAAATCTATTTGTAGTATAATTGTTGCATTCTTTTTTAAAGATTTAACACAAAATAATTTAGTTCATGGTGATATAGTTGGCAAAGTAAAAATTAATACAAGAATTAAAAAGAAGGGAATAAATTTTGCTATGCAGAGGTTGATAAAGAATTGTTAAAGTAATGTCTTCACGGAACTTCAAAGAAATGAAACCGAAATAAAACCACAATTCAGAAGAATGCACACCGGAAGTTTAATAATTCTTAAAATAAATATGCATCACATTTATTAATTTACTATTCATCATGAAGGGTCAGTCGTAATAAGAATAAGGAATTACAAATTTATATTACAGTCCCGATCTAACCTAAAAATTAAATAGTAAAATTATCACGTGTTTTAATTACAAAAATATGTTGTGTCTCTTCTTGATTGAATCGTTCGCAGTATTTGATAGTAAATCTTATGTGGTAGTTGAAAGAAAAAATTAAATAAAATGACTTAATAAATCCTTAACTAAATTTTGCTATGATGTGAATCATGAATATATTTTTTGGTCTTGATTTGATGTTATGCAAAATGTTACAAAGTTTCGTTAAATATTTTAAAATACTAGAATTGAAAAACTGGTCAGGCATTCGCAGATTTCAGTGATACCATTAATAAGAACTTCTATAATTCTAAAACGTACTTCTTTGACATTGGAAAACAATGCTAAGAAAATGCATCTGATTATCAATTAATTCAAAACCAAGAAGAAAATGACTTGTACATAAGTGCCTTGAATTAATCCGTACTAGGATATTTGATCACAAGTTTGAGAAAGTTGAAAACTTTATTTGTACGTCAGAACTGACATAGAACGAAATATTGAAAGACTAATAACTGCTGCTGTTTCTATGGACTGCATAGTTACTTGATACGTTACTAGTCTATATACTTATATGTTCGTGGGTTGACTACTTTGAGGGACGCATTTAAAAGTTATATAACAGTAATGAATCTTATAATCTTTAAACTAAATTACTCTGAATCAACATTTTCAAGATATGAAATATTTAGCTTTTCTTAACCAGGATGTTATATTCAGATTGAAGTTTGTTATTTTCATTTTTTTCTTTGCATGGAGGTTAAATTCGTTCTTGAGAAAAATATATACCGAGTTCGCAACTTTGTAGAATTTTTTCCTCTTCGTTTTCTCAGAACTGTTTTTCGACTCAATGTTACATTTGTAAGACGACCATATACTTGTTGAATGTAAAAATTCGATGATGTACAAGAAACGTACTGGTTACAAAGAGATTCATACTTAATCTGCACTAGATTTATTTCTTTTGCATGCCGCATAGCGAGCGAAATCTCGGTCGTATCTTGTATCCATTATTCAAAGTGAAATTCCAAAAGAAAAATGTGCCATGTTTTTCCTAAACGTTTTTTAATGCACGGACACTGATTTTGAGGCCTTCGGAACTATAAAGCTCAAGCTGACGGCTACTTGTGAAAGCGCACCTGCTGACTGAGCAGTCACTACTTCTAATCCTGGCCACATACTGAAGCAACGTATGACAAAACATGAAATGCTCACGTGTACTCTTTTTCTTGTACATCGGAAAGCATGTCGGAACGCATGCGTATTTCAGTCATTTGAATGTCGTATGACCCTTGTTGACTTTTTTCACCAGTATCTATGCTCTTACAGACCGAGATTATAACATGGGACCTAGTGTGTGGCAGATAGACGCAAATACCACTGTCAAGTTAGGCCGCTTCTTCCTAAACAAAACTGGAGTCTGCGGGAATAGAGTTGACGTTGCTGTCCTAAGCGTGAACTCGATATACAGCTTATCAATTATATCCAACCTTACTAAGCATTCAGCATCTTTCAGAGAAAGACAATCGCCTTCCTCACAGACAGAGGCCAATTACTTCCATTATTACTTAATTTTTACAAAAGACAACCTAAAATGAAAGGGAAGACGAGCACAACGTCTTAGCACAGAAAACTTGTGGGTGCGCATGTGCATTACAGGCAATTTCGGGTCACAGGATTAATGTTGGACCAATGCGTCTTTTCCTCACCTACAAAACATAGCCGAACTTACTGTGCTCGATACACACCTCATCAAATATATCCAACCTTACTAAGCGTTCAGCATCTTTCAGGGAAAGCCAACTGCCTCTGAAAAGAGCTTTCCTCACAGACAGAGGCCAATTACTTCCATTATTACTTAATTTTTACAAAAGACAACCTAAAATGAAAGGGAAGACGAGCACAACGTCTTAGCACAGAAAACATGCCGGTGCGCATGCGCATTACAGTCCATTTTGTGTCGCAGGACTAATGTTGGACCATGTATGACTTTCCTCATCAGCATCCATGTTATTACAAACCGAGATTGGAACCCGGGAAGTACTGTGTGGCACCTAGACAAAAAGACAACTTTCCAGTTAGACCGCGTCTTTGTAAAAAACGGATGAAGGTTGCGATTTCGAAACTAAGTCCAACGAAAGACCGTCGTGTATACGGGAGCTGGAGTACTTTACATCTGTCATGACGTCAAACACCCTCCGTCGGCACGGGGTGGAAATTTGGAGTGAGGTGTCAGCTCAAGTGTTACCTCGTCATCTGACCGTGGTTCAAAAGTACATGTTATTGCCCTCAATCTTTCCCTGCGGGATGGATCCCGGATTGTCGCCAATATCCCGTTCTTATATTCCAGTGCGACGTTATTTAATTGCCACGACCTTACAGAAGTCTTCTTGAAAACGTCAGACCATCGTGTACATGGGAGCTGAGTGGTGCACGTTAAATCTCAGATATCCTCTCGTTGTGGAGTGGTGAGTGAAGTGCCAACTCTGGTGCGACCTCGTCATCCGACCGTGGTTCAAAGGTACGAGGCATTGTCCCTGGATCTTGGTCCCTTATTTATTTATCCCGGAATACCGCCAATAGCCCGTTGCCTTGCTCCAGTGAAACGTTCATTATCTACCTCCTAAACAACTGTAGGTAGCGAAACCCGCTGGCTGTGCCATGCCTGTACTCGATACCCACACCTTATCAATTACATCCAACCTTACTAAGCGCTAAGCATCTCTCAGGGAAAGCCAACCGCCTCTGGAAAAAGCCTTCTTCACAGACCGAGGCCAATTACGTCCATTATTACTTAATTTTTACAAAAGACAGCCCCAAATGAAAGGGAAGACGGGCACAATTTCCCCTGCAGACCAATTCGCAGAAAAAGAGCCCTCTCCCCCCACCCAAAGACAGTAAAAAGGGAGCGCCTCGGCGCCTCCGTTATTATCAGACGATAAGGTGACCCCAGCTTCTAATCGCCGCAGTTTTTTCTGCCTTCCGTGAAGGGGGGAACGGCAGTGGGGGGAAAGCGAAGCTGCCGCTTTGCATTGTGGCTGTCACCCGCATTGTGTCTGCCTCAATTGTGGCTTCCCTCTCCCTTAAGATAATGGGAGGAGGTGCATATTTTCCACGCATTCGTCAATGATCGTGGAGAGCGATAAAGCACTTTGCGCGGTGGCAAAGGATGGTTGGCTTTGTCACCCAATTCCGTAACGTACTGCCGTAGTTGGTTTTGGATTCAGGATTGTTGGATGTTTTGAGGTTTATTGCTATGACAGTTGGCGAACATCGCCTCTATTGCTCGGGTTTTTGATTTTGTTTATTGGTAGTCAGAAGAGTGGAGTTGTTGAGACTTAAAATTTGTAAGCAGAGATTAGAAATAGGTTAGAGAACGTTAGAATTACGTTAGTTGTGGTTTTGGTTTCAAATGTTCAGGTTGCAGAAGTTATCAGAATATGGTGTTTGAAGTTTTAAGGATTGAAGGTTTTTTCGTTCTTTGTTGTCCGAACAAATAAAACATGGTCTAATCAGTCTTCCATTTTACATGAAGTACAATCGGCTGATTCTTCGAGATTGAATCGGAATAATAAGAAGGGTGTGATTAACACATTTTAATCCTGCATCTGGTTAATATAACATCTTCCTGTCTGTTTGACCATTTGCAAATTTGGTAAATCCGGAATGTTTTCTAAAGATGGTATTTGAGTACTTTCACATGTTTCGAATAATTGGTATTCGATTACTTTCACGTTTCGAATACTTGGTATTTGAGTACTTTCAAAGTTTCGAATACTTATTACGAAAACATTGATCGATATTAAGACTCAATCATTTCTGATTCAATGTTTTTTTTATAAAAAATATTTTAGATGAATATTTTGGTACTCAAGTATTTTAGTATCCGAATATTTTAGTGAGTACTTCGTTATCCGATAACTTTGGTGTTCGAGCATTTCGGTATTTGAATACAAGAAACAGATTAAGAGTAACAAATCTTTTAAAAGTTGATTACAGCGAATACTTTTAAAAATCGAGCACAGCAAATACTTTTAAGAATCGAGTACAACGAATACTTTTGAAAATCAAGTACTTTTGTATTCGAATGCTCCCATTTCTATGTAAAAGAGTGGAAACTGTTGAGATAGATGGAAATTGTTTGAGAAAAACAAATTGACTGGGTTCTGATTCAGTTTGGAGCGTATCATTGCGTTTATCAAAAATAAAAAATCTACCTTACCTTGAGGTCGAAAAGGAAAAACCATTTTCTGATATTTTGACTCACTTTATTTCGAACACGGAAAAAATATCGAATCCCTTTCCCTCCTACTCCCACCGTTGATTGAAGATTCAATTTTGATATTCCAAGTTGTAAAGGTTACTCGCTACGAAACTGGATCCTATATAAGAAACATGTCCTGCATGTTCTCAAAAGATTAAACAATTTAGAATTAGAAAGAAAGTAACCATCGTTGCTATCTTTTATTCTAATTATGAGACACGTTGATTTTTCTCTATCCCTAGTTTTCAAATTTCGTAATTGAACTCCCCACATTTTTTTTGCCCAACTGCACGTTCGCAGTCCTAAGTTGAGTAGTCCTAAGAGTGAAACACAACATATCACAAGGGTGTGAATGTACGCAACCAAAGTAAATGATTAGTCTGTTAAACGAGTTAAAAAAATAATTTGTATTTCTCAAAGAAAATGCTTTTAGAGGTTTTTTAAGAATTTAAAAATTGCAAAAGATCCTCCGGAAGTTCTCAAATAGTTTACCGCTCTCATGCATGGAATTGTTCACTCATTCTTTTTTCAACTGCCATTAAATTTTCTGAATGTACGCATTAATATTATTTCAGAAAATTGTTCATTTTCGAACTAAACATTCATTTGTGTGAAATGAATATTTAGACTAGGCCTTCACTTGCGATTTTTCAGTCGCAAAAATAAAACTCACTGTTTCAATTATAAGTGCACACACTTGCGACTAAATAATCGTAGCGATTAAAAAGTTGCAACTGGACCTATTTTCGCTGCGATGCGACTGTCGCTCTACCCAATGAATCATACAGACAGGCATGGACGTGTTTTCCAAGGTCAGCATTTCTTATGCATTAAATTATGATGTTATACTCCCAATACAAGTTTTTATCTTTGCGATCGTTGAAGATAGAGTGAAAATCTCAACAGATTTGAAATCTGCGAAAAATTTTACACCAGATCGATACCTTAAACGGGAGTTTCTTTAAATAAATAATTTATTATTTAATAAATAATTAAATAATCAAATGATTAATAATTAAATAATCAAATGACTAATAATTAAATAATCAAATGATTAATAATTAAATAATCAAATGATTAATAATTAAATAATCAAATGGTAAATAATTAAATACTAAATCTGTTTTTGGTGTTGATCTGGCGCAGAATTTTACACCGATTTGAAAACAGTTGAAATGTTTACTCTATCTTCAACGATCGCAAAGTTGGAAACTTGAATTAGGGGAATAAAACAAAATTTAATTAATTCAGCCATTTATCTATCGAAGTATGTGCACTTTGTAGAATTTCTACGACAGCGATTTTTTGGTCGCAGCGACTAGAAATCGCAAGTGGAGGCCTAGCCTTAGTTCGAAACTAAATATTCATTTGCCCCAACGAATTATTTAGTTTCGAACTTAAATTTCCGTTGTCGATACTTCTAAAAAGGTTTCCAGTCAGTAAGATTTTATGTGGCTCAGCTTTAAAAGTCTTGGCAAAATTTTGGTAAATACCTAGGCTATAGGAACGGTAAATGTTTTTGAAAAACAAGATATAATGCTCACTAATATACAAATACAAGGAAGGACACGAAAAAGCAGCCAGTGCAAATATTTGAATTCTAAGCGCAGCTCACGTCCGAGGAACTGGAATAATTCTTCCAGCACGACGAAGCAACCTGTCCCACGTCTGGTGAATCACCGACTCGAATCTGAGGCCCTCATGGAAGAACGGACTGTGATCGAAGAGTGTGATCGCCGGTGATTTCTACATGTAGGGAAATTTAGAAGGCAAAGCGTATGCCAACAATTCTAAGACAATAGACAAATTGAAGGAAAGTATTCGGGAAGCTATATGGCATAAGGATGTCTGTGAGTTGCAACGAGTGTTCCAAAGTATGCTGTGATGGGCAGAGGGGAACTGATGTACAATGATATCGTTTTCAGCAACTTATGTGAAAGGTATATGGAGACAGCATATCTTTAAACCAAATTTTCGGGCGATACACTAACAAGACAGATACGGGTTTTTTTTCATGACCCACACCTTATATTAATGGCAATTCAACCTGAAGCAACAAAATAGAATATAACGTCTATTTACCAAGATCTATTCAAAGATTTGATTCAAGAAATGAATAATTGGTGTAATAATTGGTAAGAACGTAGTATTACAATCAAACATGTTAATAGAAACGGTTTTGCGGATAAGTGAAAAAATAATCCTCTCTGCTTTGAAAACCTATCAATCTGAACACAATTAACGGCTACTAGATTGTTGAAACATTCATAACCATTGGATAGACAAAACGCTTATCCTGCTATGTTAAAAAGGTTCTACGTTGACTTAAGGGGGTCCGGAACACAAAAATCGTAAAATTATCGAAAATAATTTTTATTTATTGAAAAATTCTCTGTTTGTCTGCTTAAAATGACGTCTGAATCATGTTTCTACCTTAATTATAACGAGATATAACTATTTTTGTGATTCGTTGTTTTGAAAATCAAACACTCAGTTGTTGTCATGGCAACAACATCTGAGAAAGACGTTATTTAAGTCTACGGAGACCTTTAACTAAATAGAAAAAAGGTAGAACTTGCAAAAATAAAACTAAAGCAAAGATTTAAGAGGAAAGAAGGAGTTAGATACTCTTCTGGATGCTTTTAAAAGGTATTTAAACATTTCATTAATTGTAAATCTGTCTTAAAACTTTAAAAGCGTTTTTGTTCCTGATACATTTTTTTAAGATTTCCTGTATTCAAATTGTTATAAGTCAAGAACCGATAAAGTTTAAGGGTTGAAGTTTGTTATATATCTTTTTCAAACATTATACTTTAATTTTGATTCAGCAAATTTAAAACAAATATCTGCTTTTAAAGGAGGACTGTTTAAAAAAATACCTTAAAATTTTTAGAAATTTTTATTCAAATATTTTTTTTTGAATTAATATTTTTAAAATTGCTGAACCAAAATTAAAGTTTATAAATTTGTGAATAATTTACTGCAAGAATTTTGAAAATTGACCAAAAATATTTTGAGTTTTAGCAATTTGAAATAACCACTCTTTTTTTTTTCAATTTAAATTAAAAATTTTTTTTTTTTAATTTTGGAAAAAATTTTGTGCTGTGATTTTGCTTGTAAGTTAGATAGGCAATTAGTACAAAAAAAAATTTTAATTAATTAATAACATTTTTTTTTTATAATGTGTCCCGGATCCCCTTAACTTATGTCCTCTAAATATGACTTCCAAGATCTCGTGTGTTATCGAACACAGCCTAATTGCAAATGTGCCATTAATGTGCTAGTAGTAGTGTATTCTGCCATCAATAAGTTCAAACGTGTTACGCGTATATGTTGATTTTAGCTGCTCTGCGTCATTAGTTATCTTGCAAAGAAAGTAGTTTTACACCACCGTGACTAGTAAATATGTTTACAAATATGAAAGAATTAAGCTAGGGGGCAGGCCCCCTAGTATAGTGTAACCTGCTTGGTGCATTTCTTAAACACGGGCATTTCCATGAGACAATTGTGAGTTTTAAACTGAAAAACCTGCAATTTATATTTACCCAAAATGTGGATTGCAATTCGATTTTAAAAATTTGACTTGATATTTCAAGGACACATAACGCCTTTTATTTTTTATTCTTCAGTAAATTAATGCGATGGACAAATACTTTAAAATTTATTTCCACGTTTTTAATTTGTTCATCAATGAAAAAGCACTTATGACAGTAAACTAATCTGTTATTTTTTAGTTTATTTCATATTGTCAAATGGAACCCTAGTTGGAAGTGCGATACATTAGCAACCAGAGGGCTGCGAGATCGAAACTAGATCCAACCAAAAACTGTCATATACATGGTAATTGAATGGTGCGCGTTAAATCTAAAATGTCTTCACGTTGGCGTGACGTGGAAGTTTGGAGAGTGGAGTGCCAACTCAGGTGCTATCTCGCCATCTGACCGTGGTTCAAAATTAGGAGGTACTGTCATCGGATCTTTTCTTTCTGGATTGATCCCGGATCGCCACCAATACTTCGCTGTATTGATCCAGGGCGACGTTAATTAACAACCTACCTTATCAATTTCTAATTTTGTCACATCTCTTTTACAATTTAGTTACGCTTAAATATGAGGTAAATATTCGGGTCGACCAACAGATTTATCTGTGTGAATATATGAACTGAAGGAACATTTCTAACTCGGCCTATCACTCATCCAAAGCGTATCCCTGCGAACACTTTTTAACACCCATCGCTTATCTAGTCGATATTTGTTCATCTCTTGCTACTGGATTAATAAAAGTTAAGGCGCGTTCTCACAAATCAAGTTTAATTGACCGATTATAGTCGATCAACAATAGTTAAATGAAAACTATAGCGAGAACCCATGTTTCAATGGAGTGGATCAACTTTTTAGTGGATCAAGGAAAGTTTGACCCATTCAAACTTCATCGTTCAAGTGATGAGTCATACGCCTTCTGCTTTCGAGTTATTTCCACGCAAACGATCTGTCGTGGTTTATTTTATTCGAGAAACAAAACAAAAGTGTTTTTTTATTCTCTAGGCCAAGTTTGTATCTTCGAGATAGTTAAAGATAAAATAAAATTTTCAACGGATTTGAAATCTGCGTAAAATTTTGCACAAGATCAATGTCTTAAATGTGATTTTTTTTAATAAATAATTTTTCAACTATAACGTTTATACCTCCGCAATACGAATTTGGCCGCATTTGACGAAGATATTCATTCCGAACACAAAAAAAACTATTTGAGGTTACCTATCATCGCGATCGTTAAAGACAGTGAAAATTTCAACGGATTTGAAATCTGCGGAAAATTTTACATTAATTCGATACCTTAATGTGTTTTTCTATAAATAAATAATTTTTCAATTGTAACTTTTATATTTTCGCTTGTTAAACTGTTTAACAGTTTCTATTGAAATGTGAATAAAAGCTGATTCAAGTCATATTCAACTTTTATCGATCAACTATAATCGGTAAATTAAACTTCATTCGTGAGAACGTGACTTTAGTGCCAAGCAAAGCCGACAAGTATCTTTGCATGCAGTCAGTTTGAGTTCTCAATTCATAAGATAGAACAGTGTTTAAAACGCGATCTCACGAATCAAGTTTAGTTGACCGATTAAAGGTTATCATTAAAAGTTGAGTGAAAGCTATAGTGAAACCCTTTGTTTCAATTGTGTCGATAAACTTTTTAATGGATCAAGAAAGTTTGATCCATTCAAACTCTATCGTTCAAATGATGAATTTGCTTTCAAGTTGAAACCTGTCTTGAAATGTGTGAACTTTGGTTGACTGTCAAGTTCGCTTTCAACTTGTCGCGCCACGTGAGCATGTGTTTTGTTTTTAGATATAAAATAGTTTTTAAAAATTGAGCCTGAAGTGGTCTGAAAGTATGATGCTAAATTGTTTAATGACAGCACCTTAAGCATGATCGTCTTTGGAACCAACCTACCCAGGATAGATATAAAAATAAAGATACAGGAGAAAATGCTTTGAGTTTTAATGTCAAAGAGATAGAATTGCTGGTTGTACAATTTCTGATCTGAAGAACAAAATTAAGTTATGATTTTTGCTCATGTTAAATAAAATTATTTTAAGTCCTTATAAAAAAAACTGTTACTAACTGTACAACTTTACGCACAACTGCTTTTGACGCCATTTTAAAACCGAAACTGTTGATCAATTTCTGTTGAAATGTGTGAACGAAACTGATTCTAGTCATATTCAAATTTGGTTTCGATCAGCTGTAAACGGTCGATTAAACTTGATTCGTGAGAAAGCGACTTTAGCAAGGGACGGGATATCTGGGAATTCGGATAAATACCAGGACATGACTTCAGGCCCCTGATGAAATACAAATTTTACCTAGATTAGCTGGCTATCGAATTATAAGTTCCATCCAGTGTATTCCATCATGATATAAGCATCTTTACACGTGTGTGGGCTTCACGGACGCAATGTACTCCAGTAATCTTTACTTTTGCCATGAGGATTACTGCCTTTTTCTAAATATGGGGGTCGCAGTTCCAGGATACCCAAGTGCTCTTTTTCCACTCTCACACATCACAACATTCCTCAGCATCTTTATTCTTTTACATTATTTGCTTGACGTTCTTATGTTTGACGCAGCTTGTCCAAATACGAAATACCCCTGCACTATTAAAACACCCAAAAAACATTCAACGTAGTTTTCTGAAAAATAATTTTATTGGGGCTTGAGGGACCAAGAGCGTACACGAATATTTATCTCTTTGAGTAGGGGTTGGCACAATAGATTTTACTATCGCTATTATTTAAAAGGAAGTGTCTGTCTGTCTGTCTGCGTGCGTGTATGCAGTGTCCAGACGAATCTATAGTACTTACAGTAATGACACAGAGGTAGTCCTAGGTAGTAATTTGACACATAGATAGTATTTTGGCACACAGGTAGTCCTAGTTTTATGCGAATTTTGTGTGAAGCCCGAATTTTAAAATATAATCTAGAACATTTTAAAGTTTTTTTAATGGCATTTATTTATTATTTGTTTTTCTTAGAATGGCAACAGTGTTTAGAGATAACAGATTCTAAATGTATTTTTTTCTTTCATTTCCTGCGCACACACAATTCCAGAAAAGTCAAACAAAACAAATAAAAACTTTTGACTGGCGTTTATTTCTTTTTAATTCTTTAGTCCAAGTTTCTATCTTCGCGACCGTTAAAGATAGAATGGAATTTTTAACGGATTTTAAATCTACGTAACATTTTACACCAGATCCATACCTTAAATGTGATTTTTTTTTAAATAAATAATTTTTCCGTTATAACTTTTATACTTTCACAATACGAATTTAGTCGCATTGGACGAAGAATTTTGACATTTTATTTGAAAATTTCAACGGATTTGAAAGCTGCGGAAAATTTTACACCAAATCGATACGTCAGGTAGTCCGAATTTTATGCGATCTCATTCTTAAAATTGTAGTTTTTCTTTTTAATGTTTTCAGTATCAGTAAGGACACGAAAAGAAATTTCACGGGCAACGTCTTGCTGGCCTACTAGTGTGTAATAAATTGTCAATAAAATTTAAACGATAAAACAGTACCTCTGCATTCTACAAAGGGCCTTTTGTAGTATTGGGCATTGCTAATTAATTGCTTTAGCATCTATCGAGTCCTTTTAAACCTCTAGTGGTTTACCTTCGCGTCGAAAACCGCCCTCTAGTGTTTAACCTCTTATGCAAAAACCTGCTCAAATTGTCATCAGTACTAGGTAAGAGACAATTTTTTTTTACCTAGATCTTCGTTTTCTTGGATTAATATGGCAGTTTTGATTCGACATGAGCAAAACTGACCAGATCTTGATGGACGAGGTATCGTCGAAATCACCTGGAGGGTTGAAGAATGTCAACGCTCATGTTGAATTCAACGTAGTTGGAACTCATGTTAAATTAAACGTAGTTGGAACTCATGAAGAATGTCGCTCATGTTGAATTAAACGTAGTTGGAACTCATGAAGAATGTCGCTCATGTTGAATTAAACGTAGTTGGAACTCATGAAGAATGTCGCTCATGTTGAATTAAACGTAGTTGGAACTCATGAAGAATGTCGCTCATGTTGAATTCAACGTAGTTGGAACTCATGAAGAATGTCAACGCTCATGTTGAATTCAACGTAGTTGGAACTCATGAAGAATGTTAACGTTCATGTTGAATTCAAACGTAGTTGGAACATGAAGAATGTAAACGTAGTTGGTGATAGAGGTTCTGAAGTTGCCACTGTCCAATTTCAGGTCCATCCCTGGCAGTGTCTCAAGAACGCACAGTAATCACTTCTCGTGGAAAAATGAATGGACAAACTAAAACCAAAGAAAATAACAATAAGAGGACCCGAAGGTGGCCGCAGCCCAATCTCAGATTCATCCCTGAAAGAGTCCCCAAAACGCACGGCAATCACCTTGCGTGTAAAACTGAATGGATAAACAAAACCGAAAATAATAGAAATAAAAATAAAAGCTCAAACACACTCTGCGCCCTCTGGCGGGTCGACATTCCAGGTATTCTCTCCGCGGATGGAACACTTGACACACGAGGCGATTGTGTGACGCGACACTCCTATTTGCATATTCCATCCATCTATTTCGGTACCTGTCTTTTTGTTTTGCTCTAATTGCACCCTTCTGACAAAGACGTTGCTCGTTGGCTTCGGATCATCAGATGGGATACGACAAGTATGGCTGTTCGTGATCGAAATCAATTAGAAAGTTTCGTCCCTCGGGACATTCACCACCTGCGGGGACACTCTGCAGCATGTGTGTTTGGTCACAATAGATCGCGGCAGGGGTCATAAGAGGCATTCGGATCGTCACCATTGTTTTGACGCTGTCTCGCTTCGGGTCGAAGGAGCATCTGGTTTTGCTTTCAGCAATTGGTTTGTAGCGACTTGGACTTTTGACTGACGCGAATCTTATGAACTCTTCGAATGAAGCGGGGAGATTTTATCATTTCGTTACTTTGCAAAGCCTTGCATTCTCTCTTGAATTATCCTAAACATAAGATTGTGATTTTCATATTAAAATCCTGTAGAATTTCATTTATTTCTTTTTCGAAAATTTTCACAAATTTCGTTCTACTGTAAGAAGTACTATATCGCGCCCCGGCAAGAAAAGTGACACCAACTCAAAAAATAAAAACTTTGATGTTATGTCATTGAAAAATATATATGAGGTGCCCAAGCGTGTTATATTATTATTCTATAGAATATAATAGAATTTAAAGACATAAATACTTACTTAAAATTTAAAAGAAGCTTATACTATATCAATATAAGTTTTATAGTATCTCTTAAGTTGATGTTTCTCAAATACTGCAATTTTGAGTTGTGTCACTTTTCTTGCCGGGGTGCGATATATTTTGACTGCCTTCGGATTATCAGAATGATAAAAGAAATGGTGGAAAATGCTTATTTAAACCACCAACAAAATAGGTTTAAATACACTAGCAAAAAAGATGTAAATATTCTATTAGTTTTTTGGGTTTTGTGGCGCTAGTTCCAAATGCGGACAAGCTGGATGTAAATATTGGAGAAGTGATTTTAATAAAGGCAATGTGCCTTCTTCGAAATGTAAAATCAGTAGAATTGAAAAGTTTAAGGGTCGATAAAAGAGTCCTGTCTGTAATGTAAAAACTAAATTGGGCACCTTCCAAAGACCAATTTTTAACTGCAGTAATGGAAGGAACCTGAGCCGCTGTATTCAATTACCGGAGTTTAGTTAAACAATTTAAAACATGAAAACATGCAACAAATGCAATCACAGAATAACAAATAAAAACACATCTCGTCGAAAAATTACGATTCGACGTTTCAAATCTCGCTGATCGGAACTGATGTTCTTTTAAATTTGAAAGTTCCACAGATAACGGAGAGGTTTATTACTCCGCAGCTGACTTCAGCCGGTAGCTCACCTTACAGAAAGTTTTCGCTGCCGATTTCTCAGCTCATTCGCTTAGTGCAGAAGTAATATAGTGTACTAGGGGGCTCGCCCCCTGCTCGCTAACGCTTGTCAACCCCCGGAGGATTGCTTAGCAATCCTTATTGGTTAGCTGCGCGAACCTTGGTCGCTTCGCTCGCATCAATGAAGACATTATTTACAAAATATATTCCAAAAAATGTTTTTCAAATATAAATTAGTTGTACTACAGAAAAATTATACAGTACCTCTGGGATTAGAACTCGAACAATTTGGAATTCAAATGAAAAGTTTGAGCAAATTTTGACTCGAAATGTGAGCGCTGCTTTGGAAATCGAATACCCAGCATGTCGTTTGTAAACTTCAACAACTCGACAACAAATAATCGTACAGTGTTGCCAAAACGCGATAACAAATAACGTCTTTTTTTGCGTGCCACGTAAGAGAATTGTATATATAGATTAACACTAAAATTAATGTAATTTTTCATTCTTTTTAGCCCAATCTTCAAATTTTATTGTATTACATTTTCTCCTGTGATTCATATCTGGATAATACTATTTATACTTGAATTAATTACGTAGTCTCTTCGTTGTACTTATTGTATATGCATTCCATCTGCTCTAATTGTTTAATATAACTGAAATTTGAGTTGTTTATGCCTGCATAAATGTATTTATAACAGTGCATGGCTGGCAGCAAGTCGGAGCCAAAGGCGACCACTAGACCAGAAAACCTCGAATTTGTACTATAAAACGTGATAAATTCGAACAAGTTTTACTGTTAATTCCAGTTTCATAAGCGTATAGCTTCTGTATTCAGAATACGTGATGTTACAAGTCGAATTTTCGTGTTCGACTACTTCTCAAAATAATTAAATTATTCCATTTAACTATATGGTATTAATAGCACTGCCCTTACCCAAGCATTTCCAATATACAATGTTAAACGAAGCATCATTTTCACAGCACACAATGATATGTTGACCCCTCTGAAACAAAAACCTAATCAAACTCACGAAGGGAACATAACAAAAACAGGGGAAAGGAACAGTAGAACAGATAACCTTTATAAAGACAACCGACTACAAGAGCACTTCATAAAAACAGAACGCATTTCCATCCGCCGAACATAAAGGGAATGGGGTAAAAAGGCGAGGGGGGAGGGGGCAGGGCAGAATCTAGTTTTCGTAACAAAGTAGCCTGTCACACCACAGAGGGTAAATGTTATTTATTCTGCTGCCTCTAATCGATAGGTAAGGAAAAGATTTATGGGAATTCAAAAAGCTTACCCGCCGATCGAAGCGAGATCTTTTTTGAAGAGGAAAAAAAAGTTGCAAGAGAGGCATTAAAAAAGGTTGTGTCGATCACATGCGGAAAAGAGGTGTTGTCAAATGACGTGACGTTCAGTCTCTTTTGGAAAAAAAAAGAAATTCTAAATAAAGCGTAGAAAAAGAGCAACTTTGGGGTTTGTTCTCATTCCGTTGTGATGTTTTGATGAAAAATGGAGTAATGTAAAAACGTCGGGAATCAAAAGCATCTTTGATGGATCAGTTTTTGTCAGAGTATGTACAATGAGCTTTGGATCTTTGTGATGGGCTTGAGGAGTTCTTTTTCTTACCTCGTGATTATCGTATCATTGACGAGGAAATTTAATTTTGTTTTGGATTGGAAATTAGAGCGCTCTTGGATGTAAAAAAAAATTATGACATTGATTCCCCGTAAGATGAAAGGGTATGTGGCTGCTCATTTTCATTTTAGTATATTTGTTTTGTGTATGCCATCGTTCCTCAATCGCTTCCCTGCTACCGACCCTGGCATCAATTACACCAGGGTCGTGAGAAGTTTTCTCGGACTACATCGTTCTTAAGTATTTGTATTAAATAAATATTTTTAGTTGAGACATTCTGAGGAGAATCATGTGTCGAAAAACTGAGACCCAGAACACTTTAATAACATCAGTGTAGCAAATGTCAGGAAGGAAATATACAGAAGCATTTTCCACTGAAATTGAAGGTATAAGGCCACCATCCCTTGCACCATGTATCCGGTTCGCGAATCTTTTGGTATGAACGTTATCATTTGCAAGTTCGCATTGCAGAATGCAATTGATTTTATTTAAACCCGAGACGAGAATTGCTGAAAATAATAGTCCCACGGATTTAATTTTTAATAAGAGCTACGGGGTTTCGTTGGTTAGTTTTAGGCCAAACACAAGACAGAAAATGTAAAATAATTGTGAAAAGGAAGACGGGGCTTTTTTTAGTTTTGGCGTTAAGAAATCTTATATTGAAGGTAATTATGGCACAAGAATTTTTTGGTGATCAGATAATAGCATGTCAATATAAATCATCACAAATAAATTTAATAGTTGGTCAGAGGAAACTACAATATGCTACAAGATTTCACTAGTCAAAGGATTGTCATCCGTCAGATCGATTTTACTGTTCCTTTCCTTAAAAAAGAATCATTTGAAAAAATTATATTGGTTCTTTTCGTTGAACAGAATCATCTGGAGAAAGATATTCTTTTGTTCCTTTCCTTCCTTTGGAAAATATTCGCTATCTATTGCTCTCATCCCTTAGAACAGGGACGGCTAACCTTTTTAAGAAGTTGGTCAAATTTTGTTCATTATTTTTTTAGTACTAGCTCGTGGGTTACTTGGACAATGGGAAGGGAGCATGGTAAAAAACTATTTTTTTGGTTATCAATTTTTTAATCCTTTAAAAAGTTAACGTTTCCTTTTTGTTTAACAACTTTTACTTTTGCAAGTGAAGAGCAAAAAACCTACATAATCGGGGGTTGGTGAGCGTAAGTGAGCATTGGGCGGAGACCCTAGTTCATTCAAAAAGAGCGTAATTTCTTCTAATAAAATGACAAACCGATTAAGAGCATCACCGGAACTGAGCCATCGAACATTGTTGTATGTCAAAAACCCTGAACACTGGCACCACTTCCTCTAATAATTGTGCAAATTCTCGTTTATTATGTTTTTTTATTCTTCTAATTCAAGTTACTATCTTTGCGACCTTGAAGAGCGGGACCTCGCAAGCCTCGCCAAAAGCTCGTTTTACGCGCCTCATGTGAACGGGGCCTTAATAAATATGTCTTTATTATTAGTATTTACCACATCTGTTCATTCTCAAACGGTATTTTATAAATTTACATATTCTATTCAATCAGCATTCATATAAATCTTAAAACAGCATTATGTATAATCGATAAAAATTTTTAAAAAATCAAATATGATTTTTTTTTATTTTTAAGATTTTTATTAACACTTGTATTTCCTTGATATTTTTTAAAAGAGGGGTTCGAAAAATAATTAAAATTCTTTATGTATATGATGAAATGATGATAAGTTTATACAAATCAACGCCTGGGTCCTTTAAAAAGCCTGCGTGGGTCAGTATGTGGCAACTTAGCCACAGATCTCCAGATAATCCCTATGAAAGGGAAATTGTAACGCGCGTCTTCCCTACCCGATGGGGAATTCGTCAGATTGGCTTGGAACGTGGTAACAGAAAGACCACATCGGAATAACCTCTCACTTCTCTTTGTGTTTCATCGTCTTTGTGTCAGTGTCCTGTCTTGTAATAAATATATGTTCAAAAATGAAAATGGACTCGATGTAATAGTTATTACGCCACACAGTGTCTGACCCGCGGGTCAGAGGTTCGCCATCCCTGCCTTAGAATAAAGTCTTTTTAAAAATTATATTGGACAATGTCAAAATTGGTTACAAGTCATGCCGGATGACTAATTATGCGGATGAACCCTAAAGAGGGTTAAGCTCAATAAAAAGCGGATGGTTCCTCAACAAAATTTCCCAAATTGGGCAACCTTAAATCTTTTACTCTGAGCAGCAGCCCAGTTCGAAATACCGCACAGTTCCCGCTCACAGTCTTGAACCCTTAAATAACATCCAATTTCCAAAGAATAATTCAGCTTATCACACCGATCATCTCGTCGTTGATCTTGTATTACGTAACGGGTTATTGTGCTATTCTTTCACCCAGACCCCCCCCCTTTCCAAGTGGCGTAATTATTTGCCCAAAATCCCATTAAAGACTCCATCGGGTTGAGCGCCACTCCCAATTTCACTTTCCGACTGGCAGACGGCCGTAAATGAGCAGGCCCGTATGAGAAAGAATGCGCCCCATCCCCCTATTGTTTCATTCGAAGGTGGGATCTTTTGATTTAGCGTTCCATTACACCGCCGGGATCTGGCAACGGCACGGAATTTAATGACGGTTTTTAGAGCCCGGCTGCGGTGGTCAAAACCGAAATTACAGTTGTAGTTGCGCTTTTACACGGAGTTTGATTATGCGAGCTCGGGTGATTACAAAGTGGCTATAGACAAGTTAGGTATAGTTTGGTTGTTGCTTTTCTTACAGTGTGTGATTTGGTGTTTGGATAAAAAGTATATCTCTTTATCTGTCTTTTAATGGAGTGGAGGAACGAATGTGGTTGGAGTGTAAATGAAGACGAATCAGTGTCAGGGTTGAGCTGGCTGTATAAAAGCCGTGGGAAAATCAGGGATACCTGGGCCGAAAATTTTGATAGCTATCAGAGTTACATAATTTTTGGACAAAACCGAAATTACAGTTGCATTTGCGCTTTTACACGGAGTTTGATTATGCGAGCTCGGGTGATTACAAAGTGGCTATAGACAAGTTAGGTATAGTTTGATTGTTGCTTTTCTTTCGCGATACAGTGTGTTAGTGTTTGGATGAAAGTATATTTCTTTATCTGTCTTTTAATGGAGTAGAGGAACGAATGTGGTTGGAGTGTAAATGAAGACGAATCAGTGTCAGGGTTCAGCTGGCTGTATAAAAGCCGTGGGAAAATCAGGGATACCTGGGCCGAAAATTTTGAAAGCTATCAGAGTTACATAATTTTTGGACAAAACCGAAATTACAGTTGCATTTGCGCTTTTACACGGAGTTTGATTATGCGAGCTCGGGTGATTACAAAGTGGCTATAGACAAGTTAGGTATAGTTTGGTTGTTGCTTTTCTTACAGTGGGTGATTTGGTGTTTGGATAAAAAGTATATCTCTTTATCTGTCTTTTAATGGAGTGGAGGAACGAATGTGGTTGGAGTGTAAATGAAGACGAATCAGTGTCAGGGTTGAGCTGGCTGTATAAAAGCCGTGGGAAAATCAGGGATACCTGGGCCGAAAATTTTGAAAGCTATCAGAGTTACATAATTTTTGGACAAAACCGAAATTACAGTTGCATTTGCGCTTTTACACGGAGTTTGATTATGCGAGCTCGGGTGATTACAAAGTGGCTATAGACAAGTTAGGTATAGTTTGGTTGTTGCTTTTCTTACAGTGTGTGATTTGGTGTTTGGATAAAAAGTATATCTCTTTATCTGTCTTTTAATGGAGTGGAGGAACGAATGTGGTTGGAGAGTAAATGAAGACGAATCAGTGTCAGGGTTGAGCTGGCTGTATAAAAGCCGTGGGAAAATCAGGGATACCTGGGCCGAAAATTTTGATAGCTATCAGAGTTACATAATTTTTGGACAAAACCGAAATTACAGTTGCATTTGCGCTTTTACACGGAGTTTGATTATGCGAGCTCGGGTGATTACAAAGTGGCTATAGACAAGTTAGGTATAGTTTGATTGTTGCTTTTCTTTCGCGATACAGTGTGTGTTAGTGTTTGGATGAAAGTATATTTCTTTATCTGTCTTTTAATGGAGTAGAGGAACGAATGTGGTTGGAGTGTAAATGAAGACGAATCAGTGTCAGGGTTCAGCTGGCTGTATAAAAGCCGTGGGAAAATCAGGGATACCTGGGCCGAAAATTTTGAAAGCTATCAGAGTTACATAATTTTTGGACAAAACCGAAATTACAGTTGCATTTGCGCTTTTACACGGAGTTTGATTATGCGAGCTCGGGTGATTACAAAGTGGCTATAGACAAGTTAGGTATAGTTTGGTTGTTGCTTTTCTTACAGTGGGTGATTTGGTGTTTGGATAAAAAGTATATCTCTTTATCTGTCTTTTAATGGAGTGGAGGAACGAATGTGGTTGGAGTGTAAATGAAGACGAATCAGTGTCAGGGTTGAGCTGGCTGTATAAAAGCCGTGGGAAAATCAGGGATACCTGGGCCGAAAATTTTGAAAGCTATCAGAGTTACATAATTTTTGGACAAAACCGAAATTACAGTTGCATTTGCGCTTTTACACGGAGTTTGATTATGCGAGCTCGGGTGATTACAAAGTGGCTATAGACAAGTTAGGTATAGTTTGGTTGTTGCTTTTCTTACAGTGTGTGATTTGGTGTTTGGATAAAAAGTATATCTCTTTATCTGTCTTTTAATGGAGTGGAGGAACGAATGTGGTTGGAGAGTAAATGAAGACGAATCAGTGTCAGGGTTGAGCTGGCTGTATAAAAGCCGTGGGAAAATCAGGGATACCTGGGCCGAAAATTTTGATAGCTATCAGAGTTACATAATTTTTGGACAAAACCGAAATTACAGTTGCATTTGCGCTTTTACACGGAGTTTGATTATGCGAGCTCGGGTGATTACAAAGTGGCTATAGACAAGTTAGGTATAGTTTGATTGTTGCTTTTCTTTCGCGATACAGTGTGTGTTAGTGTTTGGATGAAAGTATATTTCTTTATCTGTCTTTTAATGGAGTAGAGGAACGAATGTGGTTGGAGTGTAAATGAAGACGAATCAGTGTCAGGGTTCAGCTGGCTGTATAAAAGCCGTGGGAAAATCAGGGATACCTGGGCCGAAAATTTTGAAAGCTATCAGAGTTACATAATTTTTGGACAAAACCGAAATTACAGTTGCATTTGCGCTTTTACACGGAGTTTGATTATGCGAGCTCGGGTGATTACAAAGTGGCTATAGACAAGTTAGGTATAGTTTGGTTGTTGCTTTTCTTACAGTGGGTGATTTGGTGTTTGGATAAAAAGTATATCTCTTTATCTGTCTTTTAATGGAGTGGAGGAACGAATGTGGTTGGAGTGTAAATGAAGACGAATCAGTGTCAGGGTTGAGCTGGCTGTATAAAAGCCGTGGGAAAATCAGGGATACCTGGGCCGAAAATTTTGAAAGCTATCAGAGTTACATAATTTTTGGACAAAACCGAAATTACAGTTGCATTTGCGCTTTTACACGGAGTTTGATTATGCGAGCTCGGGTGATTACAAAGTGGCTATAGACAAGTTAGGTATAGTTTGGTTGTTGCTTTTCTTACAGTGTGTGATTTGGTGTTTGGATAAAAAGTATATCTCTTTATCTGTCTTTTAATGGAGTGGAGGAACGAATGTGGTTGGAGTGTAAATGAAGACGAATCAGTGTCAGGGTTGAGCTGGCTGTATAAAAGCCGTGGGAAAATCAGGGATACCTGGGCCGAAAATTTTGATAGCTATCAGAGTTACATAATTTTTGGACAAAACCGAAATTACAGTTGCATTTGCTCTTTTACACGGAGTTTGATTATGCGAGCTCGGGTGATTACAAAGTGGCTATAGACAAGTTAGGTATAGTTTGGTTGTTGCTTTTCTTACAGTGGGTGATTTGGTGTTTGGATAAAAAGTATATCTCTTTATCTGTCTTTTAATGGAGTGGAGGAACGAATGTGGTTGGAGTGTAAATGAAGACGAATCAGTGTCAGGGTTGAGCTGGCTGTATAAAAGCCGTGGGAAAATCAGGGATACCTGGGCCGAAAATTTTGAAAGCTATCAGAGTTACATAATTTTTGGACAAAACCGAAATTACAGTTGCATTTGCGCTTTTACACGGAGTTTGATTATGCGAGCTCGGGTGATTACAAAGTGGCTATAGACAAGTTAGGTATAGTTTGGTTGTTGCTTTTCTTACAGTGTGTGATTTGGTGTTTGGATAAAAAGTATATCTCTTTATCTGTCTTTTAATGGAGTGGAGGAACGAATGTGGTTGGAGTGTAAATGAAGACGAATCAGTGTCAGGGTTGAGCTGGCTGTATAAAAGCCGTGGGAAAATCAGGGATACCTGGGCCAAAAATTTTGATAGCTATCAGAGTTACATAATTTTTGGACAAAACCGAAATTACAGTTGCATTTGCGCTTTTACACGGAGTTTGATTATGCGAGCTCGGGTGATTACAAAGTGGCTATAGACAAGTTAGGTATAGTTTGGTTGTTGCTTTTCTTTCGCGATACAGTGTGTGTTAGTATTTGGATGAAAGTATATTTCTTTATCTGTCTTTTAATGGAGTAGAGGAACGAATGTGGTTGGAGCGTAAATGAAGACAGTTCAGTGTCAGGGTTGAGTCGTGTAATAAAAGCCATGGGAAAATCAGGGATATCTGGGCCGGAAAGTTTGAGAGCTGTTAGAATTACAAATTTTTTCATATTTACATTTTGTGAAAACAGGTTCTTCAATCAACATGAAAATTAAAATTACAATATTATTATTTGAGGTATGTAGCTGAATTAACGTCACTCTGGATAAACACAACGGGTCATTGGCGACTTCATTATTTTAGAAAACTATTATGATCTACTAAAACCCCAAAATTTACAAATTGCAGCAATTTCCTTTGATTGAGATTGGCTCGAAATCAAAATCAATTGAATGCTTAGCATTATTAGACAACCTTATAGTCAATTAGACAATCCTATCAATCAACTTTCTCACAAAGACAATAAAATACGAAAAATTATAGTCCTAAATTAACCAGGAGCCCCAAAAGCCTAATTGCACGCAATCATAGAAATTCTGTGCCAGACTCAAGCGCTGTCATAGCTTGAGGCTATCTTTTACAAACATGGGAAAATGAGAGAGAACATGGAAAGAGCGATGGACCCTGCGTAAGGACTCCCGGCGAGTATCATCATGCAATGAGAAAGACAGGATGATCCAAGCGCTGTCTTGGGTCCCACATTAGTTCCACATCAGCCTGCAAATTGTCTGAAATGCGCATGCACACCAATAGGTTGTCTGTTCTGAAACGGAGAACGCATGCGCATGTCGTTTGTTTTGTCACATTCTGCTCCATTGTTTCCTGAGCTTTGGCAAAGCACACATTGGGCCAAGATCAGTTCTGTGGCACTAACTGGTTGAAATGTGCTTGAATACAAACGAGTGTTCAGTGCGGAAACGGAGAACGCATACGCGTGTCACGTCGTGTTGTATGCTACTCCGATGTGTTGCTGGGCTTATGCAAATGTTTCCTGAGCATTGGCAAAGCACACATTAGGCCAAAATCAGTTCTGTGGCACAAATTAGTTGATATGCGCATGCGTACAAACGAGTGTTCAGTGCGGAAATGGAGAACGCATACGCGTGTCACGTCGTGTTGTATGCTACTCCGATGCGTTGCTGGGCTTAGGCAAACCGCACACTGGTTCAACAGCAATCGTGCGATGCTAAATTGACTGAAATACGCATGCGTACAAGCGTCGAAACGGAGAACGCATACGCATTGCGCATGTCATTTTCAGTCGCATGCTGCAGTAGTGTGTAACCGGGCTTAGGGCTTGAGGCTGTCTTATACAAAGGGAAGAGAATGAGAGACCATAACCAAATATCCACAGCTTATCTAGATTAGATTCCAACTACAGATGGAAACATGATATAGAGTAGAAGAATGTGTTGAAGACACCCATTCTTCAAGACAAACACCTTTATACAATAAAAAATAAACTATTTGAGAATGAAAAAATCGAACGTTCGTTGTCCCTGGTCGGCTGTTTCGTTGATAATCAAGGACGTTAAACTAAGATCTGGCTTCTCCCTCAGATTTACGTTTAGACTTTAGAAAAGTGCTCTTGCTTCAAGTTTCATCAATTCCAGGCTTCTATGGTATCAGATGCGAGCTGTCGGGCTCTCAAAATTTGATTCTTTGAGCTCGTAATGTAGCTAAACTCATCGATTCATGCACATTCTCCAATAACTCCATACTTCAAAAAATGAATTTTCCCTCTTCAAAGCCAACTATTTCTTTTCTAAACATTTGTATGAGTTCAAAATGCAATACATCCATACATCAATAATACATCCACATATATAATTCAAAAGAAAATTTTTGTTATTGAATTATATCCATCCATGTCTTAAAAGTAGTTTCCTAAAGTGGTTACTACTACCCCCTGTGGACATTGAAGGACTCATGAGGGACATACTTCACCCAGGTGAAATAGAAAAGTTGAGGATGCTAAGAAATTGCCGACTAAAAATTTTCAAAGAAATTATCCACTTGATCATACAGATTCAATCACTATTGTCATTGATTCTTTTTTAAACTTAGAAGAACCGACAAATATGGTTGATTGTGCAGATTTAAGGATGAACGAAATATGCTTTAAAATAATAACTATACTTTAAAAGGATAACTATGCTCTAAAAGGACAACTACTCATTTGATTTTTGTAAAAGAACCAGTATATGCAATAATTGTGCTGGATTTTCTTATATATTAAGATCATAATTAACGTGATGAATTATAACCACATTACAATTACAATTTGCAGTCAAGGTTATTAAAATCATGCCATAAGAACATTGATATTATTTGTAACGACAAACGAATGAGTTGCAAAAGCTGAATTTTTTTTCTCTGAAAAATCTACCAGTTATGCAAGACGTTTATTTCCTTTACCAATTATTCTTCCCTCTTCGTATTATCCTCGTAGACAATAATCATAGTAAATCTAACACAACTCAAGGTCATTTCACCATATTCTTTCTTTAATTCTGACCCTCAGAAGCAAGTTGCACATCAAAGGAATGTTATCACCTTGGAGGTTAGTCATAAAAGGAAGCTTCAGACTTTCTTTAATGAAAAAACCATATTCCTATCCATAGTAATTTGTTTTCCAACTCTCCGTTTTTTCATGTATTTTATTGTACCCATAATCACTGACTGCTGTTAAGACAATGTTGTACTGAGGTCATGTCGATTTCCGTGTTTATGTTCTCATATTGCTTCGAATGTAAGTTATTGGAAGAATTGATGTCATCGCGATTTGAAATAAGCTCAGTTTGGTAACAGCATCCATCCTTGGGTATTGAATTTAGCTGTAATCGAATGTGATATATTGTACTTGTATGACAACAAATCTCAATCCACACGTTTTGTAAGCTGAACTGTAAATGACTAGTCATTTAGATTAATATCTAATGGCCGTATTCACAAGTCCGAGTTAACCCGCGGATCAACGATGATTCCCGGGTAATCGAAAAAGTCGTATTCACAATGCCTGATCCGTGGTTAAACCACCGTTTCGATATTACATCTTGATCCTCCGAAATCGGCGAATTAACACTTGGTTGAGAGTTACGCATGCGCAGTACTATTTTTTTTTTTTTTTCGGAGGAAGCGAGAAATACTTTAACCCTTCTTTGCATAATGGTGGAAATTTCCATCATAACATTGAATGCCCAAAAATTATATAAAAGAACAAATTCACTTTAAGTTGATCGTGTCTGGATACCTTTTTAATGTCCATTGCATAAAAAAAAACCATAGCCGTCAAAAATAAGCAAGTGTCACTATCAGTAAAACGAGCTTGAAGTTGTCATTCCGCTGTTTGTTGTAGTTGCAATAAACATATGATTTCGTTTTTAATTTTGTTTTATTATATTTGAGTTTCCATTGCTAAAAAAGTGAAAATAAGTGGAAGAAAGGTTTGTAACATGTGTTTGTGTTATTTTTAGAGCAATTTCTGAAAAAGTTTGCGTTTAATTTAAAAAATACCACATGATACCATTATATTGTTTTTTGCTAAATTTATACTATAAATATATACTAAGATTTTTTTTAACCATTTTTCCTTTAATTTTGAACATGAATTATATCACCTTGATTTATTTCACCAATAAAGAAAAAAATCATGCAAAGAAGGGTTAAACAAAAGAAAATAGATGACACTTCATTCTGTGCTAAATTACAGTATTCTTGCTACAACGCGCATTCAACTGATCTGATATGAATCGGAAAAAGAACTTGATTACATTTTTTATAAAATAGATATGTCCAGATTTAATCAGGTTCGAACTATATCATGGCTCGCCAGAGTAGATTCCAATGAGAGAGCGAACGGTAGAATTTGAGTATGGCAGATGCAAATTCGTCGTGGAATAAAAATGATTTCGTCGATTTATTACCAAACTGAAAGAAAATTGACAACGCAAGTGTTACTTCAATTTACACCAACAAACACCCATACGGACAAATACAAAAATAATCGGATTACATTGATTTGTCAAGCGTGGTGTACAATTCTTTCTTGTCAAATTTAGGTTTCTATAACAATCCAATTTGAAACTAAATATCTAAATGCATTTCTTTTTCCAAGCCCAAATTAAAATGCCATATGCGTTTTATTTAATCACAATTTGGAATCAATACTGTCTGCAAAGTACGTGTTTGACTGGTATGAATTACAGTGCCTATATAATAAGAGTGGCGACATACTGGAAACACTTTCTGATTGGCTTAGAGACCTTTTCTACCGCCCGAGGCGGTCTTTTCCTAGCTCCCATAGACTTAACATGGGAACTTTTTGTGTGTTCGAGAAAAACGTGTGTATATTAAATTTAAAAGAAAATATAGCTTTTTCATGTTCCATTTCGTGTTCTAGAATGTTTATTTATTATTATTTTAGTGTTTTGTCAGTATAAAATTGAGGACTTTTTAAGGAAATAGCTTTTTTTGAACAACATGGTGTTTTCCGCAATCTAAGTTAGCGCGTTGTGCAATCCATCTCATCCATTACGCATGTAATTGAGCGTTTATATGACTCATTTATATCGAATATATCCATATTATAACAATCATGTTTTTTGTTCTCCCTGAAATGATATATTAATTCGCCCAGCAACCTTCTGACGTTCGCCCAGCAACCTTGAGACGATTCTGGTAGGAAAATGGCTGCCGCGCATGCGCATTGGGCCAAATTTGGTCCCTTGTCGCCACTTATTATATAGGCACTCTAGTATGAATAGATTCGGGCGTCGTAACAAATATCAACAATACCATGTGATCCTGACCAGTGAGGTAGTTGCCAATCACAGCGAGTGTTTCCTTTTAATCCGGGGATGACTTAACCCGCCGTGGAATACGGTTCTTAATGATCCGTGATTTAACTCTGACCCGTGGATCAACTGATCCTCGAGTTAACTCGAGGCTTGTGAACATGGCCATAAGACTTCAAAGCTTATTTTATTAGCAGTGGTATAGTAACCTTAGCATATGCCAGCCATCCAGTTGGTCGCGGATTCACATCCTGGTTTGTAAGCTCGTGAATGTTGGTGATTGTCGATGTTAGGAGTAGCAATTGTTCACCCGTTGGGTGCTTCTTCACAAGTAGCTGCCAATTTGCCCCTTGTACTGCGGACTGAGAAGTTTGTGGTCTGAGAAATTAATGATTGAACCCATTAAAAAATGTTGGATAACATGATACAGTACCCTACAATAATGGACCGGACGCCAGTGGATTTGCATAAAATCGGACTATTTGTTTAAGGGTGTTTTTCGTGGTATGGCCTGGGACCTTTGCATGTTGTTTCTTGTCAATAGTACGCAGACGCCTAGCTGAACATTTTGGACAATCAAGTTCTTCCTACGCTCTGGCAATTTTATGGAATGGACGAATGTTACTTCCAGGACGACAACGCTTCATGTCATGTTGCAGCCTCTGTCAAGCAGTGGTATCAAGATATGGATGTAAGTCGTCTTCCCTGGCCTGCCCAGAGTCCCGACCTAAACCCCATATACATTTGAGGGACGAGTTAGAGCGACGCTTACGGACAAGAGAACCGCGGTGTAATCTACAGCTGAGCTGGCGACATTCTTGCAGCAGGAATGGACACAAATACCCTTAGCTTTGTACAAAAACCTTGTTGAAAGTATGCCCAGAAGGGTTGATAGTGTAATTGCAGCACGTGGTGGACCATCCCCGTATTAAAGCATGTATTCTTTCCCTTATACCATCACATCTTCTGTCCGGTTCATTATTGTAGGGTAGTGTATTTCGATATGTGACTATAATATCGCCCTCCCTCAGTGCAAAGGTGCTACTCCATAAAAAATGCGTTCTTCCAAGGAGAAACAGTTTAAAAATTTTGAAAGTGCCATAGAAAACACTGTGAGTGCTACACTGTTAGCCGCTATAGGTTTAACACTTTCATGCTTTGAGTTTCGAAATATTAAGTGAACTGGAGCACGCGCAGACGATAAACACAGTTGTATTTTTTAATTAATTCACATTCCTAAAATTTGAGAGCACGCGCTCGAAAGTTTGCAATGTTTTCAGAAGAACCGGCAAATTCGGTCGCCGTTTCCATAGCAAGAGTCGAATATGAAAATCTTAAAAAACCACTATTACATTAAACAACACGGATCAGCTAAAACATATCTATGATTCGGTATTTCTATGAGGTAGGTATTTTTGCTGCAGATATAACAGTTGTAACAAAAAGTAGCGAAAATATCCAAAGATTCCGAATTTTGTCTGATCAACTTTTGATTGCATTCAATTGAATTATTAACCGATTTCAAAAATAATAGTACCGTAAGAAAGAGTACATTCTGAGGTATACTGCGATATTTTAAAAATTAAAAACTAATAGTAATAAGATATAGATACGGCAGTTTTAAAAAAAAGTAACAAAAATGTCCCGATTTTTCCTGAATTTCAAAAAAATACTATAAAAAACCAAATTTAAATTTCAAAAAAAAAAAAAAACTCGACGAGCTGCAAATATTTACGTTGAGCGGTACCCTTTAAAAAAACCTCACGGTTGAAGACTGAAAATTTGTATGCGTTTTGCTCACTCGCGGAAGAAATTTCGCTTTTTCAATTTTGACACTTAATAAACCCTAAACTAATAGCCGCATCGGAAAAAAAATCTTAATAATTGTCCAGGGAATACGATGAAGAACAAACCATGTTAATTTCGTTTTTTTCCGATCAGTACTTTCTCGGGAAATCGTCTAAGAATCGAGCTAAACAACACAGTTTTCAATCCTGCGGCGGTAGCGGCGGTAACTTTTTTTAAATATAGAGTGAAATTTTAATTTTATGGAAAGTTGGTCGAAATATATATGCACAGTCCAGTCACATTAATGTGACCACCTGTCAAAAGCCAGAATAACTACCTTTGGCAGAGCGGACCGCTGCGAGACGTGCAGGAAGAGAGTCAATTAGGTTTCTGAAGGTGTTCACTGATGTGTTGAGCCATGCCGACACCAGTGCCGTGGCCAGCTGCGCTAGATTACCTCCCTCCTCCAGCCTGGATCCTTCCAGCAATTGTTGCAGGGTGTTTGCTTTCAGACGTTTCACGCCGTATAGGCCAACCTCCATCTGTCCGATGGAGCATAAAACGTGATTCATCGGAAAAAGCCATATGTCGCCACTCTGTGGACGTCCAGTTGCGGTACTCGCGTGCAAATTCCAGCCTTCGTCGCCGAAGAACAGCAGTCAGCATAGGTGCATTAACCAGTCGTCCGCTGTGGAGTCCCATGCACAGCAACGTTCGCTGAACCGTTGTTGAGGATACACTCTTGGTAGCCCGTTGGTTCATCTGGGCGGTCAGTTGCTCAACAGTTGCACGTCTATTCGCCCGTATCTCCGTAGCCTTCGTTCGCCTCTGTGATCTATAGCCCGTGGTGCACCAAATGTGCCACGCCGCTGATTTTGGATAGTGCTATTTTGCCATGCACGGTATACTTTTACCACGGCAGCACGCGAACAGTTCACAAAATTAGCCGTTTCCGAAATTCTTCCACCCTTGGCCCGAAAGCTAATAATAATGCTCTTTTGGACGTCGGATAAATCGCTACGTTTCTGCATTACGCCAACGATTGAAATGCTTTCCGATGCCCTAGGACATCCTTTATATACACTCCACTGCAATGTGCTGCCACCTGCCTTTTGTGATTGGTTATTTTGCATTGACGTCGAAAGTAGGTGGTAGTCACATTAATGTGACTGGACTGTGTACATCGCCCAGAAATAAACTTGTCGTAAGTGATATTTTGCACAAGTTAAATAATTCGTTAGAATCTAACTCCTAAATAAAACAATTAACGCATAAACATTTGAATATGTAATTGTTCAAATATGGTGGATTCATTTTTTTACGTATTGTCAGAATTCCATATAAAATTAGAAAATCAAACATTAATTCTGGTGCTACCAGATACCGAGCCTCAAAATAAAAATCTTAATAATGGATTTTTGCTTGCATTTTTCGCATCAGACTCATTTTTTTACAAAATGTTACTAATGCAAAAAAAAATAATGTTATCTTTTCATATCAATCAGATATTTTTAACTTATTGATATTTTTAAATAAAAAAATAAGTTCAAATATAAGTACAAAAATTAAAATTCTTAAAAAATAACTTTTTTTTTTTTTTCGGTAATGCTGAAAAAAAAATCTAATTTTTATACCCCTTAAACGTAATAATACTCAATACTATTCCTATGGGAATTTTGAATTGTGTTTAGAAACCACTTGCACACCTAGAACAAGTATAACGGGGGTCAATATGTAGCCTATGTTATTCACGTAATTCTAAAGAATAAGGCCCATTGTGCACATACGATTTTTCAACGTACGCGGCATCGCAGTCCAACTATACACACATAACCGTGAAATGACGCAAGTTCTCATTTCGCACCATTTGCGATGGATATTTTATCGAAGAAAACGTGTTTATTTCTCTTACTTGGCGTACAAAAAGTATATTTTGAAATTAAATAGACGATTTTTACTGGATACAACCATTTATTAATTATTAATATTCCATTTGTTTATGAAAACAAGGTACTTGAGACCGGAGAAGCGTCTGCGGCAATCTGCGGCGCCGTGGGAAATTGCGGTACAGGTTGCTTTTAGTCTGTTTGTGTATTTAGGTAGTTTATTAACGTCGTACTGGAGCAAAATAACGGTCTGTTGGCGACGGGACGGTATATATCCAGAAGGGACCAAGAACAAAGGACAATGCCTTGTAATTTTGAACCACGGTAGGATGACGAAGTCAACACCTGAGTTGGCAAACCATCAGAAAAACTTCAACACCACGTTAACGTGATTACATTTGAGACAACGACATATTTAACGTGAACCAGCCTCCGTGAACACTATGGTGGGCCGAAAAAAGGTTGTTTTTTGCTATCACATTCTAATTGTACGGAAAAGTTGTCTCCATGCAGTAAAATCAATGTTGAAAAAAATTTCATCCCGTTTTATTGATATCTTTTGCCTTCCCAAGGGGTTCAAACCCTCCAAAAAGATCAAAATTTCCGACATTTTTAAAAAAATGTTAAAATGTTTACAGTTACGTTTTAATAGTGCGCAAAAGTAAGTTAATACATTCAATATCAAGGTTAAAAAAATTGTTTAGATCAGTACATATCTTCTGACTCCCCAACGGGGGCCAAATAGCAGAAAAAACAGATCACCAATTTTTACCGTAATTGCAAAAGTCGATATTTTGCAAAAATGTAATTTTTTCAGCTATTTGGACCCCGTTGAGATGGCAGAAGATATGTACTGATCTAAACAATTTTTTTACCGTTGATATTGAATGTATTAGCTCACTTTTGCGCACTATTAGAACGTAACTGCAAACATTTTTATTTTTTATAAAAATAATCCCCGAATTTTGATCTGTTTGGAGGTTTTGAACCCCTTGGGAAGACAAAGGATATCGATAAATCGGGCTGAAATTTTTTACGCATTAGTTTTTCTGCATGAGCCAACTTTTCCGCACTATTAGAATGTGTTAGCAAAAAAAAAAAAAAAAATGACCCACCCTAGTGTACACGACGATATTTGGCTAGACTGGTTTTGAACTCGTAACCTCTGGTTACTCGAATCCATTGCTCGCCCCGTCTTTGGCTGGACCGTTCGAATTTTCGTCCTCCGGTTACCTAGAGTGCCTATATAATAAGAGTGGCGACATACGGGAAACACTTTCTGATTGGCTTAGAGACCTTTTCTACCACCCGCGGCGGTCTTTTCCTAGCTCCCGTAGACTTAACATGGGAACTTTTTGTGTGTTCGAGAAAAACGTGTGTACATTAAATAAAAAAGAAAATATAGCTTATTCATGTTCCATTTCGTGTTCTAGAATGTTTATTTATTATTATTTCAGTGTTTTGTCAGCATAAATTTGAAGACTTTTTAAGTAAATAGCTTTTTATGAACAACATGGTGTTTCCCGCAATCTAAGTTTGCGCGTTGTGTAATCCATCTCATCAATAACGCATGTAATTGAGCGTTTATAGGATTCATTTATACCGAATGTATCCATAGTATAACAATCAAAAGCTTTTTGTTCTCCTTGAAATGATATATTAATTCGCTTAGCAACCTTCTTTGAGACGATTCTGGTAGAAAAATGGCTGCCGCGCATGCGCATTGGGCCAAATTTGGTCCCTTGTCGCCACTCTTATTAAATAGGCACTCTACGGTTACCAATCCAGTGTTCTTCCAACTGGACTGGGCCACAGTTGGTTGGTTGGTTTTAGGGATTCATGGCACAAGTGCCATGCTTGGTCATGCTGCGACAAACACAAGGCATACAATATAGGCAGTGATAGGCAGACACACACAGTAGAGGGAAATACACTCATGGAGGAATACACCTGACAGGTAGACTAATTGGAAAAGCAACAAATTAGCACCCGAAGGGTTGCCATTCGAAACTCGGTTCAGCCAAAGACCGTCTTGTGCACGGGGACTGTAGCCTCACGTCGTCGTGGTGTGGAAGTTTGGAGAGTGGGGTGCCAGCTCTGGCGTTGTTCTCGTCATTTGACCGTGGTTCAAAGTTACGAGGTGTTTCCCAGACATTCGTGAATAACGACGTTAATTAACTAGTAAGCCTCGGTGCGACATCCGGGGTTTCAACGTGCGGCTCCGCTGCCGCAACGCAAGTGCGGCCTGAGATACATTAGATTCAATGGAGTAGTGCACACATGCCTCCAGAGCCGCTACGGCGACGCATGTACAACTTACGTGTAATTTGTACTGCTGTTTCCCACGTCACCGCAGCTCGCCGCACACGCTTCTCCGGTCTGAAGTACCCATGGAAGTACCTTGTTTTCATAAATAAATGGAATATAAATAACTAGGGGGCCCGCCTCATGCTCGCTGACGCTCGCCAACCCCCGGAGGATTACTTAGCAATCCTCCTTGGTTCGCTGCGCGAGCCTTGGTCGCTTCGCTCGCAACAATGAAGACATTATTTACAAAATATATTCCAAAAAAATATTTTTCAAATATAAATTTGTTGTACTACAGAAATATTATACAGTACCTCTGGAATCAGAACTCGTCCAATTTGGAATTCAAATAAAAACTTTGAGCAAATTTTGACTCGAAATGTGAGCGCTGCTTTGGAAATCAAATACCCAGCATGTCGTTTTAAGCTGCAACAACTCGACTAAGATTCATTTTTCTTAAATAAAATTTTATCCGATAACGCTATAAATTCAATAGCGGCGCGTGGCTTCGTGGTAAACAAATAATCGTACAATGTTGCCAAAACGCGATAACAAATAACGTCTTTTTTGCGTGCCACGTAAGAGAATTGTGTATATATAGATAATTAATAAATGGTTGCATCCAGTAACGTCTATTTTGTTTCAAAATACACTTTTTTACACCAAGTAAGCGATATAAACACGTTTTCTTCGATAGAATATTTATCGCAAATGGCGCGAAATGAGTACTTGCGTCACGTCACGGTTATGTGTGCATAGTTGGGCTTCGGTGCCGCCGCGGCGCCGCACGTTGAAAAATCGGATGTGTGCACCGGGCCTTACCTGTCTTCATCTGGGCTCAGACGGCATGAGCATATTCGGGAGTTCAGTTCTAACCCCTCAATTTTCTGACCTAAACGTTATCAATTTTCAATGGCAACAGATTCCCCGAAAAAAGTCTATTCTTGTGACAGGTTACAGAAGGGCGGGCGAAGCCCGAGGCACAGGTGTGGTTATCGAACAAGCACTGGACTAATGAGCCTGAAGGGACAGTAAAAAAGATGGGGAGGGGGGTCTCAACAATGCTACTCCGATCACATTATTATTATTATACATTTAGCAGTGGCATCGCTTCGTATTTGCGTTACACAACTTTGTAAACAACAGACTAGTTCCCAATTTGTTTATTTATTCATTATTTTTTGAAGAAAAAAAAATTCCGCTGAACGATAAGATAAGGTCGTCCGTTTTTTAAACTTGCTTGCTCATGGAATCGTAGTGATAAACGATAATTTAAAGACACGTCGGTATTTATGCAGCTCATTTAAAGATAATAAATGAAGCTGCGATAATTAAAATTTTTTTACGCGGTGGTTTTTTGTTGTTTTTTTTGAGCGTTTTGTTTGTTATTCGCTCTCGGTGAATGGGGTGCGACAGCTTTTCGAATTCTTAGACGTTTCATTACGTATTGACACGGGACAGATATGAATAAGTGAATGTGTTTGATTTTGTTTTCAACCACTATCGTAGAGAGAACACATTAGATTGTTTGAAAATTTAGTTATAATTGTGTCGTTTTTTCAATAAGAAATACGTGCAAAGAATTAAGGAAGAATAATAAACTATGAATCGAAAAAGTAGTATTAGGTTAGCTTTTCAGTTTTAAAACCTTAGATCAGACATCGAGACAAAATCTAAAAAATAAAAATGTTTTGTATTAAATGTTAATAATCAAAATTTACTAATAAGAGTTCATATTTATCATCGAACGTGTAAAATACAAAAACATTTATACAGAGAAATTAATATAATATATCAATTGAATAAAGCATAAAAAAGCAACTAGTTCATGGAAAAAATCCAGATATAAAAGTCTAAACGAGTATGATGAATTAAGTGCAACAATAAAGATCAACGAACATTTTTTCGACTTTCAGCTTTATTCAACAGTACTATCGCCTTTTTGATATGCAAGAGCTGAAAAACGCCTGCGTAAAAACGCCGCTTATTCAAAGAAAAACCGATTACAAAGAATTACTCTTTTGCTAAATACTTATTTTTTATCCCCTCTTTAAAGAAAGAATCAAAAACTTTCTTTTCACCATTCACCCTCATTTTATTTTTAGCCCCGATAAATATAAAATTCGGAATATGTGTTTCATTTTTTTTATCACATGAGCACACAAAAAATTCCATTCCTTAAAGTACCAAGAAAAAAGTATAAATGACCTAAGCAGAGAATACACGTCCCTCTTACAAGTAATGGAAAGCGTAAATTAAGAGAAAAAAATTCATTAAATTATTTCCGCAGCTTTTTTCTCTCTCACTCCAACATCCAACACCATTCGTTAAGATCATAGCCGATAAATTAACCCACCACCGGAGCTTGTACAAAAAGGTTAAGAAAAAAATTGAATTATTTTGAATGAGGTATTGTCCTATAAACAATCAGCGCATTGTGGAATACTGTACAAAGAGAATCAAACTAGCCTGAAAGACAGCTGTAAAAAAAATCGTCTGTCTTTGTAAAAAGAGAGGAGTTGAGGGGAAAAAATTCTCATGGTATCATTATACGTTGCAACGTGACACTAATTTGGCGTGAACGACAAAAATGTAGAATATGATTCATGCTTAGTGAATTGTCATAGAAGGGTTAAAAGAAGTATCTTTACAAAAAGTAGTTTATTATCCAAATTATAATTTTGGGAAAAAAAGGCGGTAAGAGAGACGACAAGAATGTGTTGGAGGGATGAAAAAAGAATAAAAAAACGCTCTAAAAACGACTCGTTTCATGTGTCAAAGAAAGTGGAAAAAAGGATTAAAATTATTCATGGGTGACATATTTGAGGTCTTTGAAGATTTATGATGCGTTGCTCCTATTATTTAATCCTTTGATCTCTTTTAAGACAAAAGTAGGTTTTGTTTCCAGTGGAAATTTTCAAAAGCTTTACGCATATTTGATTAGTCATAGAATATTGTCTAATACCTTCGCTTTACTTTCCACCGTTTTTTGCGGCTCGCAAAGACGGCGTTTCTGCTTCGAAAGATATAAAAAATGACACCTATATTCACGCAACTAAAAAAAAAACAAGCTACGTTTTTGTGGTAATGTACATATGGCTTTTGTGGAATGTATCTATACTAGCATGAGATTACTTCGTGAATGTTAAGTAGTTTAGAGTAGTAAAAGTAATAAACAATATTTTGCCTTTTGTCCTTATTTTATATATTTGGTTTACCTTTACTAAATGTAAAGGTAAACCAAAAATCTAATATTAAAAGCGATTACTTCTCCGAAGTAGAACCTGAAATAATAGGACTGGTCACCTGGTATTTTTTGATAAGCAAGGCTGGTTTGTTGGTTGATTTGGAGTCCATGTTTGGCCAAGTTGCGCCAAACTCAAGACAGACAATGTTAAGAGAGGAAGTAAAACATGATGTATGCATTTTACATGAGTTGTGAATGTGTCCTTCCGTTTCATGTAAAATTATTTGTAATGAAGTCAGCAAAATATATTATTATTGAATAAAGAGGATTCCAAATGTTTAACATAGCACAATTTACCGTTAACATTTTAAAACAGCCTAACACTGGTCAATAAATTATATTCCCAAGATCGATCCAATGAGTCAATTCGTCACTATTGACAGAGAGATTTGTAGTCTATTTTCTATGTTCTTACAAATAAAACCCTTTATTTTAGTCCCCCCTCCCCATCTAATAGAAATATTAAAACCGATGTACTCAAATTTGAAACTTCAAGGCACGATTTTCTGAATGAACGTTTTCTATCTTCGAGGTACGTTTTATAAGAAACCTGGCAACATGACTACAAGCATCGAAGTACAATGAAGCAGTTATTTAGTTTTGGAAAGTAATTTTGATTGTTGTACATTTTTGCTAAAAACAAAAATTTTGTGATTTGCTAATTTTGCAAAACTTTGTTTGATACTTTTTAAAAAATAGTATGCAATATAATAATAAATTTCCTGGACAGTACATAAATGTATACTGAGTGCACGAAAAATTAAAACCGGAGCCTTCAGTATAGCCTGAGAATAGGTATTTAGAAATTAGGCATATTATCATTGTTAATATTGGAATTTCCAACTTTCTTCAAATATCCACGTGATCTGGAAAATGAAATAATCAAACAATTATATATATATATCTCTCTATATTAAAAAAATGTTACCGCCGCCGCCGCAGAATTGAAAACTGTGTTGTTTAGCTCGATCCTTAGACGGTTTCCCGAGAAAGTACTGATCGGAAAAAAACAAAATTGACATGGTTTGTTCTTCATCGTATTCCCTGGACAATTATTAAGATTTTTTTCCGATGCGGCTATTAGTTTAGGGTTTATTAAATGTTAAAATTGAAGAAGCGAAATTTCTTCCGCGAGTGAGCAAAACACATACAAATTTTCAGTCTTCAGCCGTGAGTTTTTTTTCAAGAGTACCTCTCTACGTAAATTTTTGCAGCTCGTCGAGTTTTTTTTTAAATTTCAATTTGGTTCTTGATAATATTTTTTTGAAATTCGGGAAAAATCAGGACATTTTTGTTACTTTTTTTTAAAACTGCCGTATCTATGTTTTATTACTATTATTTTTTAATTTTTAAAATATAGCAGTATACCTCAGAATCTACTCTTTCTTACGGTACTATTATTTTTGAAATCGGTTAATAATTAAATTGGATGCGATCAAAAGTGGGTCATACAAAATTCGGAATCTTTGGATATTTTCGCTACTTTTTGTTACTACCGTTAACTAAAACTGTCATATCTATATCGTATTACTATTAGTTTTTTATTTTGAAAATAGCGCAGTATACCTCAGACTGTACTCTTTCTTACGGTACCATTATTTTTAAAATTGGTTCATAAATAAATTCGATGCAATCAAAAGTTAGTGACACAAATTTCGTATTTTTTATTTCGCTGAGCAAATTCGCGGAGCATTGTATTCGCGGAGGGTTGTATGTTTGACTATCGGGTTTGCCAGATAGCGCGGTGAGTTAACCTTGAATTTCCGTCGAAATAAACCGGGATGAGATTGAACAAATCACGTGGTCGAAAGAGCCCGGATTTGTAGCACGAGCAAGTGCGGCGATTTGATTTCCATAAATCGGCACATTGAGTAATCGATATGCAAAACCGAAATTCATAAAAAATGTTTTATTTAAAGGTTATTTCAAAACAGTAACTAGAAATAAAAAATATACTATTTTAATATATTTATCAACAAGGTATGTAGACACTGATCCTCCCATGCAATTTCAATTGACTAAGTCATTGTAGACCGGTCCGTGATCAATCCCTAAACGCAAGATCCAAGGACAATGCCTAGTGATTTGGAATCATGGTTAAATGTAGAGGTGAACATATGAGATGACTTCTCCTCTCTCCAAACTTCCACACCTCGCCAACGTGAGAACGTTTAAGACCACGTGCATTGAACGTGCACCAGCTGCCGTGTACACGACGGTTATCGGCTAGCCAGAGTTTCAAACTCGCTTACCCCTGTTTGCTATTCCGTTACTCTTCCAACTGTGCTATCGAGAGCCTTATCAACAAGACAAAAAAAAATGATATGTTAAAATACCTACCACACACTACAGTTAATTTTGGGTGACAGAATAATTTCAATCATAATTACTGTGGTCATGGTGAATAACTTGATAAGTCTAAAAACTTCTTTTCAGAAGCGCATTTTTAATATTTACCCTTTTCTGGTAAATCGAGTTTTTACAGTAACTAGGGGGGGGGTGTATAGGGCGACACCCCCTACTCGCTTACGATCGCCAACCTCCGGTGATTGCTACGCAATCCCATCACTCCTTTCACAAGCGACTTTCCGGGCCATGACGTCACAGCTAGAACGATCTAACGTTTCTTCTCCGCTATGAAAAATACGTACTGTATCGCGAAATTAAACTTTTCATCTTATCGAATTTATTTATAAACCAATTTTAAAAATAATTATATCATAAAAAATGAGTGCATTCTAAGCTTTCACGTGGAATTTTCAAATTTTAAACTAATAGAATACGCTATAAATATGACAGCTTTAGTTTGTTTCAGAAATTATGATCTAAAAATTCCGAAATTTGTAGCACCAACTTTTAATTGCATCGAATTTATCTATTAACCAATTTTAAAAATAATTATACCTTAAAAAAGAGTGCATTCTAAGCTTTCACGTGATATTTTCAAATTTTGAAACTTATAGAATAAGCTACAGATATGACAGTTTTAGTTTGTTTCGGAAATTACGATCTAAAAATTCCGAAATTTGTATGACCAACTTTTAATTGCATCGAATTTATTTATTAACCAATTTCAAAAATAATTGTACCATAAGAAAGAGTACATTCTAAGGTTTACCATGAAGTTTTCAAATTTAAAAACCAATAGTAATAAGTTATAGATATGACAGTTTCAACAAAAAAATAACGAAATTTCCCGATTTTCCCCCCCGAGTTTCAAAAAAATCAAAATATGAAATTTCTAAAAAAAATCGTCTAGGTGCAAAATTTACGTTTAGAGGTAAAAACAAAACTCTCGGCTGAAGACTGAAAATTTGTAGTACGTGTTTTGCTCACTTGCGTTAGAAATTTCGCTTTTTTCGATTCTTAATGCACCCTAAACTAATAGCCGTATCAGAAAAAAATCTTCTCCATCTTGTTCTCTGTACAATTTGGAACAAACCATGTTAATTTTGTAATTTTTTGATCCGTTCTTTCTCGGGAAACCGTCTGAGAACCGAGCGAAAAAAGCGAATTTTCAATCCTGCGGCGGCAGTAACTTCTTTTAATATAGAGAGATTTATTTTGATTGCATTCTTTGTTACTCTCTTTCATGCACATTACTTATCTATTTTTCAACGCGCAACTTCAACAGACGCACTTAACTAATTTTGCCAAGTTTCGACCTATCTAGTTATATTTATTCACCACTGATTATATCCTATTAAGGGGTTCATCATTACTCATTTTAACGTGGGAGTCTATGAGGATGGTGTAGAACTCCGTGTTGCAAATCGGAAGGGGAAATATCGTGTCATCGAATTACATAAGCAAAAGACAGAGAGAAAAACAAGCATTGTTAATTAATTATCCTCAATGATATGCTGCGAAGCACACGTGCTTGGGATTTAACTTCTTCAGCAAACAATCTCTAATGTTTTCATCATGCACCGGCCCAAATCTATTAATTCATTCACCAAATATAAAACACAAGCCTCACATCAATACTCAGTAAAAACAAAGCGCGCATTTCTCCGCCCAATGCAAGGGAAGTCATTCAGCCGAGGCGCACTTTGACAGCCCTATTCTCTGGTAACAAACTTTTAACTCGAATTCCGTGACTAGCAGGCTCGAGCCGTTGCCACCGAGCGCGTCACAAAACGATCACTTACGCACCAAAAACAAAACAAGCGAAAAGAAGAAGCCGAGCCTCACGCGAGATCGTCTGCCCTCTTCCGATTGAGCGGGAGAAAAAAAAAGAAGCCCAGAAATAAATAAACAAATAGAATGCAAAACGGAGCGGCAATTGAGACTACTGATAGCAGTTAATGTTTTGAAATGGGAAAGGATAATTTGAAGCAACAGGGTAGCTAATGTAAGAGGGGCATAATAGGTGTGGGAAATTTCACGGAAAAGAAAAGAATTCTTACTTCTGGAATGTTTCGGAGCCCCGCGGTCAGAAATTACAGGTTCCTTCCAATCCAGATCACAATGAGAGAAATTATTATTTTTGCGTTCGAAGTGGGGGCCCCTCAATTTTTTTCTACACCACTAACCGTTTTTTTCCCTCTCTTCTTTTCTTTCTCTCTCCTGTTGTTATTTCTGAACGCGAGCGAACAATGTGTCCAATTTCACAGCCGTTCTTTATTTTCTCGTTTGCGTGTTGTACAGCGAGAGGCAGTTGGAATTAACAAAAGATTGCTGGGGTTTCGGTAAAAAGAAGGCGACAATGGCGGCAGAGCTTTCAATGCAAGAGAGGGAAAGGGAATTTTTTGTATTAATGCAGTTTCATTTCATTTTATACTTTCGAAATCGGTCCGCTTTGCTCACGATTTCTTATTCCTAAAGCTGGGTATTGTAGAATAAATTAAAATTGCCTGAAGGTGCACTTCTATATTTGTCATTCATTTCAATTGCTTGTGCATCGATAGTAAAATGTACCCTAAATCGTTATATCTGTTTCGAATACAAAGATGCCAACCTGCGATGGACGTTTTCAGTAGTACCAAAGGAAAACGTCAGTACTTTAAAGAATTTTTTAGTAGTTTAACAAATTGGACTGCATATATCATTAATTCAAATATTTAATTACAAATTTAAAACATATATGCAACACATTGTATTATTTGTAATTACAGTAAAGTATGTCATACATGAAAACGCATAAATAGAACCAATAATTGTGTTTGAAAAAATTATACCACATTACTAAACATTGAAAATTTTGTTCAGAAAAACATTTAATAATTAAATTTAAGCACTCTCTCCCATTTACCAAAAGAATATAACAATAAAAAATACAAAAATAAGTAAACTGCAAAAAAAAATTTAATTTTTGTAATCAAAATGTAATTTTATGAAAGGTAAAATCAGTAACTTTCAACGCAATATTTCAGCCCTTAGCAAGCATTATTAATTAGAATATCTGCCAATTAAAGACATGTTAACCTTTTAAAAATATATATATTAATGAGTAAGTTTAATTTGTTTACTTGAAGAACAATTTATATTTAAAGACAGTTAAAAACTTGGGAATCAAATTTTAATCAAAAAAGTCCCCCAAACTGGTGTAAAAAAAATAGAATCAGGGGGGTGGGAGAGGGGACCAACAAATACTGGTTAACAGTTCTGTTCTATTCTGTCTGTCTGTCTGTTCTGTCCGTCTTGTCTGTTCTGTCTGTCGTGTCTGGTCTGTGTTGTCTATTTTGTCTGTCTTGTCTTGTCTGGTCTGTCTGTTCATCTGTCTGTCTGCATTTTGTGTGTGCCCTATACACGTCCACACGGTTTAATACATAGTTAAAATGTTTTTAGAAATATGAATTTACTTATATTATTTAATGATCCCTTATGTAACTTTATTTAAAATACAAATAAATACGTTAACTTTTTCTATGTTTTTAGTACTCAGAATAACACGGTTTTAGTTTTCTTATTACACGGAACAGAACGCAATCTCACCTTTTATATATTTCTTAAGTTTCGCTTAACACGGTTTATATACAACATGAACTATCTTACAGAACAGTTTCCATATAACAAGGTACCAAATATACAAAATTGAATGACCCCATGTTTCGTATAGCACGGTTTCCTTATAACACGGTGCCATTTTACTGTGTAATAAGAGGGTCATCTGTATACATTTTTACTATTAAACGATTCAAACTTTTTAATGTAAAGTTTTTGAGTTCGACAAATTCGTTAAGTGTTCCATTATGTATAATTATTTTTTAATCGACAACTTTGACATTTTATTTTTTAGAGTAATTTGAAAGTATTTAATGTTTGATATTTTATCTAATTCACACGTTGAATCTTAGTTAATTTTTTCATTAAAAAATTGCATTGATGGGACATCCAATGGCATGGATATTCGTAGTGGTTCAGAATATACTTCAAGCCGTAGAGATACTGGTCTAATTAGTTTTCGTGTAACAAAGAAGTAACCGTGGAGCGACTACTCAAACCTATTTATGCAGTGTGTAACAACCGTTGATTTACTAAGATGGAGCGTGGAAGAACCGTCAATTTCAATAGCAAGATAGTTTTAGAGGCTGTAAATTTGGCATTGTGCGAAATATCGATTTAAATTTTCGTACTCAAAATTGCAAAGTAAGATGAAAGGTTACAAATACCTTCATACCTTCGTTTTTCATGGTATTTTGATATTTTTTTAAATTAACGTCACACTTGAACAACACATTGAGATATTGACGACGTCCCTGGATCAATCCCCAAGGGAAACATCCGAGGACACTTTTTTTTTTCATGGAAATACTATGTTGTTTATTTAACTGTTGTTTTTCTACAGAGATTCATCCTGAAACCGAGACTAAAAAATCTATTAACTAAATCATGCAAATAAAAAGGTATGCGCAAATACAATTGTAAAAAGAATAACTTATGCCAGATTACTTATCAAATCGAAATCATCAAAAGTATACATCAACTTCCGAGAAAGAAATCAACAGTTAGAAAAATCTATTCAAAGCAAAATTATTTCTCATAAAGATTTTCCAAAAAAGTACTTTACATACATGACCCACGCCAATAGTATCATTCCAAATATTTAGAGCACTACATGGGGTGACGGGGGAAACGATGTAATAAAAATAGAGGCCAATAGCTTAAAAAGGTGAAAAAAAACTTAATGCTAGTTAAAAGATACATACATAAGATCTCCACTTCAGAACATAGCAGATATCATCGCGCACCGTTGTTAAGTTTGAAATGCAGTGAGCATTTACATGAAAAGGGAAATGACATGATGGTACTATTTGTTGATAGTTTCCTCTAATTCTGAAGGAATATTATGGCTTAATATTGTACAAAGAATTTCTGTTAACGTTTGTTAGCTAATGGGTTTTGTCTGTCGGGTGGTGGGTTAGTTAAGTGGTATTTGTTAATAGACACTCAAGTAGGTAATGATCGGTGACACCAAGCTAGCCACAGGGACTGTGTGGGGTACTTTTGAGTTTGGAACGAAGACTTGCAGGAAAGCCCACAACCGGATGGGAAAAGCTGTCTATCGACATTCAAATAGGTAATGATCGGTGACACCAAGCTCGTCACAGGGACTGTGTGGGGTACTTTTGAGTTTGGAACGAAGACTTGCAGGAAAGCCCACAACCGGATGGGAAAAGCTGTCTATCGACATTCAAATAGGTAATGATCGGTGACTTCAAGCTTGCCACAGGGACTGTGTGGGGTACTTTTGAGTTTGGAACGAAGACTTGCAGGAAAGCCCACAACCGGATGGGAAAAGCTGTCTATCGACATTCAAATAGGTAATGATCGGTGACTTCAAGCTTGCCACAGGGACTGTGTGGGGTACTTTTGAGTTTGGAACGAAGACTTGCAGGAAAGCCCACAACCGGATGGGAAAAGCTGTCTATCGACATTCAAATAGGTAATGATCGGTGACATGAAGATCTCCACAGGGACTGTGTGGGGTACTTTTGAGTTTGGAACAAAGATCGTGCAGGAAAGCCCACAACCACTTAGTAAAAGCTGTCTATCGACATTCAAATAGGTAATGATCGGTGACACCAAGATCTCCGTCGATATTTCCGAAGATATTTCGTCGAAACCACTTTGAACCACAAACAACTAAACGTCACTCAAGAATCAACGAGTTCATTAAACTCAAAACGACGAATTTATTTTGAATCGGAAGGCCTTGGACACAGAAGCAAATCATACGCTTAATTATTTTTATGTTATCATGCATACAATCGGGCATTTTTAGGTATCTGACCTCTGCGAGAAATTACATTCACTCCCCTCGCCCCCTTCCCAAGCAGAATACGGCCTTTTCCCCCTTCACAAGAATGGGAGACGGGAGGCTTTTGCGAAACAAATTTTCCAACAGACAGACAGTTATGTCGATTTATTACGATTACGAGTCACAATGTGGCATCCCGAGAAACACCAGGGTCACTACGACGAGATTATAAAAAAGAAACGCAAAAACGAAAAAAAGATAAAATGCTTCTTCGTAACAAAATGAGCAATAAAGACAAAAGATGAAGAATTTTTTTTTTACTTTCAGTCGCCGGAGGTGGAGGTATGCGTGCTTCGGAATAGTTTGGCAAACATTATAACGATTACGATTCCTCGATGAGAATGAAACGATTTTTTACAACCACTTTTGGGAAAAGGTGGGGAAAAAAGATGCATAAAAGAGACTTGTTTTGCCTCACAATTGCAGGTTTACCCCGTGGTTTTCGGAAACAAAAGGCCGGTTCCGACTTTTATGGCCAGGGTCACTAACAAGCGGTTCACTGTTACAATGTGATTCTTTTAGGTGTGGATGTTTTATAGTTTCCGCTGATTAGATGCAATTTTGCGTGGATTTTCAGCATTTTCTGTCGTCTGCTCGTAAAACGGGAGTGAAGAGTGGTTTCCGGAGTGATTAAAGAAGGGGCGGAAAAATGGCCACGATAATCTGTTTGGGTTGGTTGGTAGTTGGTTGATTTGGTTCTTATGGCGCGAGGTCCAAAAAAACGTCAAACACAAGATGCAAATCGGTAAAAATAATTTTTTATGTAAATAGTCTAATCAACGATAAAAAGCATTTTAAGTTACACATTTATTAAAAGTTCTTTTCATATAAAAAATTCTCGATAAAAGATGTAATTCATATTGGCCACCATTGGTAGAAACAAAATAGGAAGACTAAAAATAAAAATGGGGAAACGTGTGATAAGTGGAGTACCCTCATCTTTGGTCGATTATTAAATGAAATGTGATAAAAAATAATGAATTAGAACAATGGTAAAATGCTGCAGTGATGTAAGGAGGCAAGGGTGACCTAATAAAAGTGGTGATAAATTATTGGTGATAAAAAGTGCCGATAAAATGTGTAATACCTGTACTTGAAGCTAAAATGTGATTTATGGTGAGGTTCTTGGTAACGCTGGCATGAGGAAGCTGTTTCCACTTCCAGTGACAAATTACAAGACAGACAATGTCAAGCAAATGGACATACACACGAAAGCGGAAGGTTTTACAGATATACAGAAGGTTTTACAGATTTATAGAAAAACAGAAGGTAACAGCTAGTTGTTGAATTTAGCACTAGAGCAACCTAATGCGATATTGGTGACAGTCCGGGATCAATCTCGAAGGAAAAGATCCAAGGACACTTCGTAATTTTGAATCACGTTCAGATGGAAAGATGAACACTTGGGCTGGCACTCCACTCTCCAAACTTTCACCGCCACCGCAGAAACAAAATAAACGAAAACAGCTTTGACGTCAAAGATTCCCGGATAGCTTTGAAAAAGTTGATAGAATGAAATTGAAATGGACGTTCAAAACTTAGCAATGCTAATATGACTGAGTTCTTTTTGTCACACATTTTTTTGGAAATACGAATTAAAATCAGTAAAAGTATATGAAATAGTTATATATTTATGTACAATTTCATTTCATTTAGAGAAATGAAATCCATTTATGTGAATACGAATGTTATATTAACTATAAATGGATTCAAATAAAGAATGAAAGATGTGTAATGCCATTTTCCCATCAATAAGCAAGTGAGAAAGTTCAGAGAAGATGCTCCATGCAAGGGTCTGCAAGTAATTCCATAAAGAAGATGGCAGTAATAAACTAAAAACATGAGTTCGTAGTCTTCGACATTTTCATTTGTATCGTTTCAATCTAATATATCCAGCTGTAAAAACTGAACATCATACATTTAATTTACAAAAGGAAATATTCTGTGACACTGAAAAACAAAAGAAAAGTAGTGCTGCAAATCTAGAATTGTCAATAGCGTTTAAACATCTTTTAAGAACCTGTCCATAGTATGCTTTTTAGCTTAACATTCACGACAGAATTAAAAACAATGAAATCGAATTGTTTTAAAACCTTAACAGCAAAATAACCTGTTACGGTATTACGGCAATACGCTGACAGGTAAATAATCTTATCAGCAAATATCTGGTTTACATTAAATTCAAATATTTTTTTTTGAAGCATTAAACTTTCTTCTCTGTATTCAATCTACAAGTAAGGATAGGGTAAGATTTCGTATTAGTAAATCGTAATATAACAGGGGTAATGTCAAAATTATTAAAGAACTTAGTATCAGCTGCTCAAAAACATCAATTATTCCAGTATTTCAGCAACTTGAACAGAATTCATGAATATGAGGCTCTTATTTTAACTTACCTTAGCAAAAGTTCGTTATTTCTACGATATCGCAGGGATATTTCTCATAGAAAAAATGTCAATGTACTTTGCCCTTCAACCAATATCAATGCAACAATTAAAATACCATGGGCTTCTTTACCGACGTCTTATTTCAAATTTACCTGTATAAAAAAAAATCTATGTTTTCAAATTATCCCTGGAATCTTTTTCTTTGAAATGTTCACATCTTTTGCCATTTGACGAACCTTAATGCAACAAAGTTTGAAAAGATGTTTTCACTACAAAATTAATCCCCTAAACTCTACAAACGGATAGTCGAGTTATTGACTTCCAAATTACATGCAGGTAGGTAGTTGAAAGTTAATTAACGTCGCACCGCAGCAACACAACGGGGGGCTATATATATTCCTCTATAAAAGCAGAAGACTATACAAAGCAATCTATGAACACGGTCTGTGATCAGATCGGAAATAGAGGTTGGCAGGTTTTAGATCAACCTACAGGAGGCAAAAGGCTTAGCCCTGATTTCACTACTCAAAAACGCCTTCAGACTTTTAATGTATTCGTCTCTATCAGTCTTCAGACTTTAGCTGTCTGCAAGGAACCTTTGAGTCGGCTGAACTGCCGACTCAGTTCATAGCTGGCATTCAATCTTTTGCTCCAAGACAAAAGAGCCTTCCCCAACAATGCCGACAACCACACAAGGCAACTAGGTAGTAGTAGCTGCTGATATGTGGACCTGACCCTCCCTCGGGGGCACCCACGGGTTGGGTGCGGCATCAGGCCACCACGTTACGCTCCTGTTGCCCCCTCTTGTTTTCTCGCCCACCCTCGGTCTTTTGTTTTTGTTTTTTTGAAAGCGTTATTAATGAAGCGACTCGCCCGGGGCGGGACGAAACGATTTTTTTCTGCTCGGTCTCGTGTCCCCGTCCCCACCGAGACGATCCCAACCTGTTGAATGGAGTTGGGAGAATGGCGCTAATTTGTTGAAGTCGTATGCAGGCACCTTAGAAGCAGAGAGGGGTGGGGCACGAGCCTTCTTTCAAAAAGTCTAAAGTACCCTTTTTACAAGGATGATTTCTGTGCTCAGGTGGCAAATTTTTTTTTTGATTTTCCGTGACAGCAATTTTAAGATTCAACATGTGATTCTGTGGTTTTTGATTTATTCAATTTCCCACCTTTGTTTTCTCATTAACTGAAAGAAAAAGACTTATAACATTTTGCCACCTTCTAAACATTAACAAACCAGACTCCAGGATGGGACTTAATCAATTTTTTGGGAAAAGTGACTTATATCATTTTGCCATCAAAGCACAAATTTGAAAGTAACAATTTTTTTCCCAAGTTAATTTGGCAGGATCGGGTAGCCCAGGAGGAGCAACGGATTCGCAACCAGAAGAGTTGAAATTTTGAAACTAGGTCCAACCTAAGACCGTCGTGTAAAAAAGGATGGTACACGTTAAAATTGTGCCGTGGCCTTAAATCTCCTCTCCTTTTTAAATATGTATGTATGAGTTCACTATTAATTGTGACTTACAAATCATAACACTATTGGGAACATAATCATCATTTCGAATTTAAATTGCGCGCGGTGAAAGTTTGGAGGGTGGGGTGCCAGCTTGGGTGTTGTTCTCATCTGGCCGAGGTTCAAAATTACGAAGCGTTGTCCTTGGATCTTTCCATTAGGGATGGATCCTGGATCGTAACCAATAGCCCGTTGTGCTGCTCCAGTGCGAATTTAACTACCTACCTTAAGTTAACTTGCTAGATTTTTAAAAGTTAAGAGGTAAGGGGCTCAGAACCCATCTTCAGTGAGGAAAATGCTTTCTTGCCCACTTTAAAACATTCGAATCGACTATGACCATTGAAAAGCTGTAAAAATGATGGCCGGCACAATCTTTTACTATGAAGTGGCATAACGTCGTTTTACTCTCAAAACCATGTAAGTTCAATTTTTTTGTTTGGATTTTGAGGTTTTAACATTATTTGGTTATAAATATGCTTACTCTAAACTTTTTTCTAAGCTTCCAATTCTACATCACTTAGAAAGCTCCTATTGATGAACTTTTTAAAAGTTCGAATTTCATAACTGGTCTACAGTTTGTCGTCTAGTTTTTATCGCTGCTGAAAATTTTTGATTTCAAGGCTTACGAGTTACGATTGCAAAATGAAGTTTTATCAATAACAATCTGCAAACCCCCCCCCCAAGTATAAATCTGTTACATTGCTTAATAACTACAGTAGATCATTGATTATCTGAGATAAATGTAGACCCAGGGCAACCAGAAATTTTAATCAAACGGACGTAATAACACACAACAAACAATGCGAAATACAGAAAAAATTACTGTACCGGTCACTGTTACTGAAAAAATATTCATAAAGCTGGGATTAAGAACATTCTATACTCGGATTTGTCCAGTATGTGATAATTTTACAATACATTTGGAAGTGAGTGAAGTACCTCTAAACTCTCTCGGAAAAAGTACTTAAGGATCATCTGTTTCGCAGATATTTCTCGCCTCATTAGACAAAGTGTAAAAAAACTCGTTATGAAATTAATAATCTACAAAATACCGATATTTATTTACATTTTGTGTCAAAAACGATCACTCCAGTTACATGACAGAATCTACAGCATTAAAACACAAAAATGTTATATACTCTTAGAACAATACTGCCAAGTAAAAGAAAAATAGCGATCGAAATACAACTACAGAGAAAAAAGTCGAAAACTCAATCATCAAACATCCAAATTTAATATTCATTTCCATATAGGCTAGGATTATCTATCATACAAAAAATGATACAAATATTCCCCAGTTTCCCAAAAACCGATGGCCTTTCCCCCCATCTTCGACCATGTCCTTAAAAATTTCTCACAAGTCACTATTTAGAACGATGGCCCCCAGTGCAAATTATCACAGTGGGATATTTCCAAGCTTTTTTTAAAAATATGTATCCTTATTTTAAAGCTTAGTATAAGTATAGCTTAGTATAAAGTATAGCTTATTTTAAAATATGTATGCATCTTTTTTTTAAATATGTATGTATGAGTTCACTATTAATTGTGACTTACAAATCTCAACACTATTGGGAACATAATCATCATTTTGAATTTAAAATCGCGAAAATAGTTAAATCGCCAACTTAGGTTTTAATTAAAGTAATATTTTGGAAAGAAAAATTAAGTTCAATACTAAGTATTATAATTCAATTTGTGCAGAAATAAATTTTTAAGCAAAAAGCTTTTCAAACGATACTAGCCAAAACAATCTGAGGTTTACGTAACGATGCTCAATGTCATTTCAATTCCTTCGAATTTCGAATTCCTATTCCTTGAGATTGTTGGCATATGCTTTCGATTTCAAGTTAAAAGACAAGGATATAATTATTTCAATAACATGTATTTAGACCATATTTCGCGTAACATTCCACCAAAAGTAACACAGAATCAAGAAAGGCTACTTTTTCGTGGTCTACCAGTATATATGGATTTTAATCGTCTTTTGCATTTTCTTATAGGATATTTCAGTATAAGTTCATTTTCTTTTACCATCGTATAAACTGCGTTTTATCTCATTTAAAACTAAGACGTAGTTGAAGATACACATTAAAAGGAATCACTTACCATTGTAAAATAGAATTTTAAATTATTTTCCATAACTGAAACGTAGTTTAAAGACGACAGCAATATTTACGCTTGAGTCCAACCATTAGCAGCGTTATGATCCTATTATCACCACTTATCGATCAAATTAACCTTGAAATTTATTTCCTCTAATTAATATGTATCCACATTTGACGCTATTTCTTTTTCTTCTTCTCTGAAACAGGTAATAGAGAGGTAAAATGGACAAACGGCTATTACCTAAACAAAACAAAATGCATTTGCATAATCTCAACGCCAAGTACAAGAGACATAGTTTCTGGTGGCGTGCTAAACGCTCACCAAACTAATTTCGCAACTGGAAATTATACCTCCATTGGCAAACATTTTCGTCTTCTTTATTTTCCTTTCTGCAATTCCAGTTCAATGGCAATTTATTCCAAGTATTGTAGTAGACAAAAAAGGAATTATGCAGGCGGGGAGGGAGAAGTCCTCATTGTCATTCGCTGCTCGAACCGGTCATAATAAGAGGGTTTGTACAGCACTAAGTCCAGTAGGCAAGGGCGCTTGGTGTTCGCAAGTAATTAAAGGATATTAAAATGCAGCTGCCGACTTGGACTTCGAGACAGTGCCACTCATGGGGATTGGTAACAAATGGTGTGGCCACAGGTGTCTTGTTGTGTCGGGTTATTAAACAGGTGGCTCCATTATCTGAGGAGGTATTTAAATGCCTACTTGTGTCCACTATCGCTTTTCTTCTAAAGACGAACAAAAAATGCGATAGAACTTTGATTAGTCGTCACGTGGACAACTTGTCTTTTTTCTTCAGTCCCGTCTTGCCGTCCAAGTCCCAAATATAAATAAACCTTCGTTTACTCGAAGTGACTTTAACCCATACTGTGTACAATTCATCTCAATAAAAGGCTTGTTGGTCCCTTTTTGGACATTGGGGCGTAATATGTGAGGATGAGTTTAAATTCCTACTCTGATCCTCCATCGCCTTTCTTCTTTTGGGGAACAAAATATGCAGTAAAATTAGGATGTCGTCGCCAGGATAATTCGTCTTTTTAGAAAAAAGACGAATTATCCTGGCGTCCGTCCCGTTTTGGCCGTAATGTATATAGTTGCAAATATAAATTAACCTTCGTTTACTGGAAGTGAATTTAAACCATACTGTGGCTAACTCATCTATAGAAAAGACTTGAGTATCCAGTTTTTGATATGACATAAAAGCGAACAATGCGATCCTAGATATGAAGCTAATTTATTTAAATAATTGTTTCTCTACAGAAAATATCTAGTTACATAAAACAAAAATTGGGATCCAAAAATGTAAGAAAAGGACAGTTAGCATTAGGGTAGACAGCATTAAAACAGAACTCTTGATTGAAACAAATTGTTTATTGAATTGATATCTTTTAAAAAATGTATCGATTTCCGATAAAGAATTATACAGTTAAAAAAAATCTATTTATAGAATAATTGCTACCTACATTCTTTTTAAAGTTTTAACATAGCACGTCTGCTTAACTGCTGATTTAATATACTTTATCATCTAAGAATGCAGAATATCCTTACTGCCAACTGTGGATTTAAATTTATACTCATCATCGATTCTTTTTAAGTGCTGTATAACTGTGATTTAAAAATTATATTGCCATTCATAACACTTTCAAGTTCCTAACTGAAATCGATCTGCGTGTTTGTATTGGTAGTGTGCAATTAACCAAAAAGCGCATGCGTATAAAATGTGTTACTATAATACTTATTTTAAATTAATTAAATCTGATACATGTAAAGTTATTCGTTTTTGTTTACAAAAGAAGGTACAACGTGAATAGAGAAGTAAGTTTTCAAACGATTGGTAATTGGTAAATTTAGTTAACGTCGTACTGGAGCAACACAACGGGCTATTGACGACGGTCCGGGATCAGTCCCTTAAGGGAAAGATCCGAGGACAATACTTCGTAATTTTGAACCACGGTCAGATGACGAAGCAACACCTGAGCTGGCACCCCGCTCTCCAAACTTCCACACCAACCCAACGTGAGGACTTTCGCCACGACAGATTTAAGGTGCACTAGCCGCCTCACCACCATACGCTTGCAAACATCCATGCCCGAACCCGGATTCGAACCAGGGACCTTCCGATCTAGAGGCTAACACCTTAACCACTATACCGGTTGGTCGGCAAAAGTTTTCAAACGAAGAAAATTAGTTTTTATTAACAAATTCATTACATCAAGGACGCCCTAAATACATTACACAAATAATAATTTAAGTAATCAAAGAATCAAGATACTTGAAAAGTGTACGAAGTGGAGAGATACTGAGTAAAAATCACTACTTTGGAAAATTTAAATTTTTTGTTTAACTGACCGAAACGCTGGATAGGTAATTTTCAAAACTAAAAAGAAACAAATATTATTTGTATATACACAGTCCAGTCACATTAATGTGACCACCTGTCAAAATCCAGAATAACCACCTTTGGCAGAGCGGACCGCTGCGAGACGTGCAGGAAGAGAGTCAATTAGGTTTCTGAAGGTGTTCACTGGGATGTTGAGCCATGCCGACTCCAGTGCCGTTTTCTAGATTACCTCCCTCCTCCAGCTTGGATCCTTCCGGCAATTGTTGCAAGGTGTTTGCTTTCAGACGTTTCACGCCGTATACGCCAACGTCCATCTGTCCGATGGAGCATAAAACGTGATTCATCGGAAAAAGCCACCTGTCGCCACTCTGTGGACGTCCAGTTGCGGTACTGGCGTGCAAATTCCAGCCTTCGTCGCCGATGAACAGCAGTCAGCATAGATGCATTAACCAGACGTCTGCTGCGGAGGCCCATGCGCAGCAACGTTCGCTAAACCGTTGTTGAGGATGCACACTTGATAGCCCCTTGGTTCATCTAGGCGGTCAGTTGCTCAACAGTTGCACGTCTATTCGCCCGAAGGCATCTCCGTAGCCTTCGTTCCCCTCTGTCATCTATAGCCCGTGGTGCACCACATGTGCCACGCCGATGATTTTGGATAGTGCCATTTTGCCATGCACGGTATACTTTTACCACGGCGGCAAGCGAACAGTTCACAAAATTAGCAGTTTCCGAAATGCTTCCACACTTGGCCCGAAAGCCAATAATCATGCCCTTTTGGACGTCGGATAAATCGCTACGTTTCTGCATTACGCCAACGATTGAAATGCTTTCCGATGCCCTAGGACATCCTTTATATACACTCCACTGCAATGTGCTGCCACCTGCCTTTTGTGATTGGTTATTTCAAGTTGACGTCGAAAGTAGGTGGTGGTCACATTAATGTGACTGGACTGTGTATATTGTAATATACTTCACACTAAATAAAATTAAAACAAAATTTAAATATACGTCCTCCAGCAGCTTATCATAGGGATAAATTAGTAATTCCCTTAATCTTTTCTCTTATTATTGTACCCACAGCTTAACATTATTGTCATTCTAATGTATTGTATGGATATGCATATTTATTTGTGTATTTAATCAATCTCACGTTAAGTGTAATAAAACTTAAATACATTTTCAGTTTCTCCAAATAAGCATAAATTACAGCAGTTTCTTTATATTTACACATTTGTTATCGTCGCTATAACCTAAAATTATTGTAATTTTAATGTACTGTCGTTAGAATATGCATATTTATCTGCGTGTTGTTATAGATCCCAATCTAATTGAAATATGTCTTTCAGTTGCTCAAAATAGGCATCAAATACAGTAATTTCTTTGATCTTTCCACAGTTATTATCACAGCTTAAAATTATTGTCATTTTAATGTACTTTTGCAAGAATATGCATGTTTATCTGCGTGTTGTAATAGATCTTAATCTAATTGAACTGTCTTTCAGTTGCTCAAAATAGGCATCAAATACAGTAATTTCTTTGATCTTTCCACAGTTATTGTCACAGCTTAAAATTATTGTCATTTTAATATACTGTTTTAAGAATATGCATGTTTATCTGCGTGTTGTAATAGATCTTAATCTAATTGAACTGTCTTTCAGTTGCTCAAAATAGGCATCAAATACAGTAATTTCTTTGATCTTTCCACAGTTATTGTCACAGCTTAAAATTATTGTCATTTTAATATACTGTTTTAAGAATATGCATGTTTATCTGCGTGTTGTAATAGATCTTAATCTAATTGAATTATGTCTTTCAGTTGCTCAAAATAGACATCAATTGCAGTAATTTCTCTGATCTTTCCATATTTATTGTCACCACAACTTAATATTATTGTCATTTTAATGTATTGTTGCAATAAAAATTTGCATACTCGTTGTAAACGCGTATCAACAGAACGCTAGAAGGCTAGAAACCAATCGCACGTGTGTGGCGGCAGGCATAATAAAGTTTTTTCACCTCTTGATTCATATTTCAAAGTGTCATGCACGGTAATTATGCGTGATATAATCACGTAGTAGACAAATGTCTGGGAGAGAGCTTTAGCTTCACCCTTGATAAGACGTCAAGAAGAAAAAGTAAGCACACGATAACAATAATTAGGAGGAATGAATGCAAATAGGAAAAAAGCACGTTCTAACTGTGTAGGAAAGTAAATATGTTTAATAAATGAGTTTATCAAATTTTCAAGAGAATTCATTACGAATGCGTGACGTCGTATGGGCTCTTCATTAGCTCTGGATCGATGATACGCGACATCTGAATAGAGATCTGACTTATGTTATTCAATAAGACTACCATCTCCTGTGTAGGTACCATTAATTTGTTTATTAATAGGTCACTTCACATAAATCCATTTGCAAGTCAGCATATAAAAGCACACGATAAGTTCAAAAGCTCAATCTATGTACTATGCATATTTCACTGTTATATGTGGTACGAAAATCGACATTAGTTATATACTATCGGAATTTCCCTGACCTTACTTGGGTAGAACTGTGGAGTAAAAAAGTAACCAGAATAATCAATTTTCTCTTTCCTAGAATACCATAGTTTTTAAATGTCAGATAAATATTTTTTGACAGTTTTTCTTCGACCAAATTTCTTTGGACGGAAATCGAATATATGCATATAAATAAATATATATATTCATGTAATGCATTTCATATGCATCGCAATCTTGTTGAATGACAAAACAACTAAATATGATATTAAGGTGACTGCTACAAAAGTCAATTTTCAGTTTTATTGGGAATAATGAATCACCCGAAAACCTTCGCCTATCCCCTTCTTTAGTTCATTTCCTGTAAAATTTCTGTAGCTCAATTCACAAGAAAATGGCCTATTCTATGGCGAATACTCCTAGTATCCATAATTTTCCAATCAATGCATTTTGACTTGTGGGACTGTAGCAGAGGCGACATCTTTAAATTTCACCATCTTTAAGGGGAGAATGGCAATTTTTTTGACAAGATATGAATGACTATATTTTTTAGGCGCATGCATTTTTTCTTGAGAACAAATTTCTTTTAGTGGCACGTATAATTAATTATAATCACAAAATAACTTATTTTAAAATTGAATGTCTTTAGTACAGACAAAGCAAAGATAACCGATTACCATTATACAGAAAATGGTAGGTTTGTTCGATAGCGTTTTTTAAAAACAATATCACTGTTGTGAACAAACTTCAACATGTATAATAAGTTGCTTAAGTATGGTTCCAATTCGTAAAGTAGGCAACCTTGACCTTCTGACAAAAATAATTAATATTTATAAAATTTCTATTTCGAATTTTCTTAACATTAATATATTTTTCAATATCAGCAATGATCCATTAAAAATTTGCTTTACTCCACTTGCTTGCAGTTTCAAATTAAATCCTATGTGGAGTTCGTTCTAGCGCGTTATAGATAAAAATAAAAGTTATTGAAACAATAAATGTGTTAAATTTACAACCAGAATTTAGTGCGAAATGAAACTAAAGTAAACTCAGTGGGAAAAAAATGCGGTAACAATTTTAATTAATGATTCGTTTCTATATTGTAATCTCTAAGTAACCCCAACTACCAAAAATGGAGCAAAATTAAAAAGTTTAAACTTAATTCCAAGTGAAAAACATTAGAAAATAATATTATTGCACGTGATTAACGACCACTTGTTTTCGTTTTGTCGAGCACGCGATACACTACAAAGCCCTTTCTTTAATTCAGAGATTTAGTTTTCAATGGAAACCATGCACTTGTTTAGAATGATAATGCTGCTTGACTTTTGAGTGAAGTTTTCAACAAAATCAGATAATTTTTTTGAAACACGGAAAATAAATGCTAGTTTTAATGAGTTTAATCTTTTTTTAAGGGAAACCAGTGTCAAAATTTTAAAATACTTGGAATCAATTTGTGTGAAAAGCTACCAGTCTTATTTCAAATGGTAATGTGCTGCATGCTTTAATTATTTTCATGAAATGGAATTCTTCAAGCACAACCACGAAACTCCTATACCAGTTGATTCAAGCCTTTTTCACTACAGAAACATAACTTACTTTACCAGTAAATCCTAAACAAATTTTTGAAACGACATTCAATACAGCCTTAAGACCGCTCTTGACCTACCAATATGGACGCCATTAATTACCCTGAGTAAAATATCAAACCTATCAAAAAGATTATTAACATTAACACCAAAGACCGGAACCGAAACTTCTTCCTAAAACTTAAAACTTCCTAAAAAAAAAATCTTCCGAAAACCGGAAGACATTAAGACCGAAACGAAAATCTGAGCGAATGCAACCATGGGTTTAGATATAAAAAAATACAGAATTGCCTTTCAAAAATTGATTGGGATGCAACTGAAATAGACAGTTAAATGCTAATTGGAATAGCATGACAGAGACGGGCAGTTTTTGCCCATGAGCATCGTATTAAAAAAAACAATAAGGGGGTCCATGTGCACCCATGTTAAATTCACAAACTTTGGGGGCATGTCATTTATTCATAAATTACTGTATTAATCCGAAATTTTTACAGTGTAATATTTGAATAGTTTTAAAGACTCTAAAACGAGTTTTTTAATTTTTTTAAATTTACAAAATTAAAATTTTTTTTAAATGGCACAAAAAATTTGAAGTGTTTTAGATAAAATTTAAAAAAATTATGCATTTTATATCTTATTCCTCGTGTTAAAGTGTTAAAAAGTGCTTCATAAACAATAAGAAAAAGTTTCAAGACTGTATCTCAAGTAGTTTTTGAGTCATGTGCCCCCAAACATGAAAAAAGTATGTTCTGAGAAACAAGGCTTTAAATTTCCTAAGGACGTACGTCGTTGTAATAGTACATCTGCTTTATGAAATATTAAAAAATACTTCCAATTAACGGATTTCTACAAATGAAGTAACGTTGTAAAAAGGACAATTCAAGTTTTCATAAACAGTAAAAATCTCAATTTTTTTTTTCGAATTTTTAGTTGAGTTAGCAGTGTGAGATATGCATGAAATTTTTGAGTAATGTGCCTCCAAACATGAAAAAGTATGTTCTGAGAAACAAGGCTTTAAATTTCCAAAGGACATACTGTAATAGTGCATCTGCTTTATGCAATATTTAAAAATACTTCCAATAAACGGATTTCTACAAATGAGGTATCGTTGTAAAAAGGACAATTCAAGTTTCCATAAATAGTAAAAATCACAAAAATGATTTTTTTTTTCGATTTTTTAGGTGAGTTAGCAATGTGAGAAATACATGAAATGCTGATTTATATTTTTGATAAATTTTATTTTATTTGGAGGCGTGCATTGTCCATGTCGATGCTTGCATTCAATATTCCCATAATTGTTTCAAGCAATACAATTTATTTGGCGGTACGGCCTGCCTAAAGTTTAGCGATTGTATGAGTGATATACTCTAAATTCTGAAAAATGCGCACTTCCCGTTTATTAGGCTAGTCACCAGGATGAAAGTTGGCGATAGCCTCTCAAAGCCTTGGCGACGAAACACCAATGTCAAACTCAAGGCTCCATCCCGTAGACTAGATTTTAGCCTGCAGGGTGTTTGCTAATACCATAAATGAGATATCAAAGACAAAATATATACGATCAAGTACATTCGATTCTAAAAATCACTGATAAAAATTGAGTAATCTTATGGACTGACTGGGTAGTAAACTATTCAAGATGTTTATAAATTGAGAAATCGATTAAATTAAAATTTCTTGATGTATATTTATAAATCATCTCCATCATATTTATCTCACTAATGAATCTACAGCAATTAATATTGTTATGTAATAAATTGTGAAAATAAATACTAAAATGAACTACTTCCTGATGAGTGCATTTTGCATATTTCGTGTATATTTATGTATTTAAAAAAAGTTTTATTTAAGAAGTAAAATTTCTAGATTTGCATTAGAAATAATAATTTAGATTTATGGATTAATAATTTAGATTAGGAATAGATTCAGAAAATGAAATAGTTTTACGTGATTCGTTAAATGCTGAAAAGATAGCATAACAAATGTTGTTTAAGCCCCTGAGATCTATGGTGAATATGCGACTAATATTATATTAGTCTGTTATAGTTGTATTACTCGATCATTTTAAAGTTGGATAGGAAATATAGTCTAAATGAGTTTCTAAAGATAGTTTTTTTGAAAAATTCTTAATTCATGTTGAAGACAAGCTTTTTACGACAGCTACTTGAGGATGAAAGTTTGAGTACTAACAGCAATATATTTCTGTATCTTGGTAGAGAAAAGGTCAATGCTCATTTAGCACGTTTATGTAGTATTTAGTAACTTTTGTCGTTTAAATTTTTAATGCAGCGTAGAACAAATTATTTCCAATGTTTTGATACTTTCAAAATGTATTGCCAAGACCTTTTCACTTTTTTTCCCCATTACAAGTTTCATCACCTTGAAGAGATTTGTGGACACAACTCAAAATCAACAAATTTGGACATTTACTTTTTCTACCAAGGTTCAGATTTATAGCGATGGAATTTTGGGATGGGCAAATAGAAAAATTGTAAAAATTTTTTTAATAAAATCTTCTAAGGCTATTAGATATCTGCGATTTTTTTTCATAAAGATTTGTTCCTAGTCAATTATAATTCTTAATTGGAATTTGGATAAAGCAAAACAAGTCCGATATTTTTAAAACATCTATTTTAAATTAAATTTGAGAAGAAGTCTTTTTGTTTACCTGGAATGTAAACGGATACGAAAATGAAATTATGGGACTTCATTCAAAGTCAATGATCTATCATAGTTTTCTCAGAAATCTATTTTGGCGGTTTTATCAAAATTTAAAAAGAAAACCTAATTTTTCTTTCTTTTTATCTTGTATTTTTACATGAATTATTCATTTTGTTCCGGGTGGTGATTCTGTCAAAGATAAGTTCTTTCTCATACGAAATTCGTAGATTCCTAATATGGTCTGACTTTTATGCTCCTGTTATTGTGGTTTTACGAACCTCACTTTTAATTCAAATTCCGTTCTTCAATTAATTGCCGTATTTATTCATTATTTCATGCATAGAATATGCAAAAATATTTTTGCTTTTATGCTATTAAATGCGCGCGGGCTTGGAAATATATATATATATATATATCTTGATTCATAAAGATTATGAAGACAGAACCCACAAACATAAGCCACTTCTGTTTGGGATATCAGTATTGCCAAGCCCACATGATGGAATGGTTTGTTGTGGGCTTGTGAATAATTTTCTCAAACAGGAACGGTTCTGAGATTGAAAACATTTTTGATAATTTTCGTGGATATAATTTTAAATTGCGAATTTGCATTTATTATATATATAAGCGATGATTTTTTCTTTTAGTAATTATGGACACAATGATGATTTTTCGCAAGTGTTGTCAAACTTAGGCAAGAAACTTCATTAAAAAGGTTTAACACAATTAACCTTTTATTGGGTGGTCGTTTTGAGGTTTTTTTGGTTCAAGGGCAATATTTGGTCAAATACAACATAGCATCAAGTGGAAAACGTCAAAGAAAGAAAAGAGCTATTGGGGAATAGAGAAATGGGATCCAAGCAGAAAAAGTTCTCTGGAGTTATACCAGGAACGCAACCACCATGCTTACAAAAGACGGTACACCCCGAGGAAGCTTATGGAATAATGTGTCAACTTGTGAATTCGGTTGCTCAATCAGGAAGGATTATGAGATAGAAAATATTTCCAATAACTATTTCGAATATAATTTTAATTTAAAGATTTGCATTTCTAAGCCAATATGGTTTATCAGTAATATGTATCAATGATACTATATTTCGGTAATTTTTAATTCACGACGTACTAGAGCAACACAACGGGGTATCGATGATGGTTCGGGATCAATCCTCTAAGGATTTCAGTTATTGGAAACACAATTAAATGTTTTCTAAAAGTGTTATCAAATTTTTGAAAGAAACTCTTAATACGTTTAAAGCAATCAAGAAAGCTTATAAATAGAGGAAGCTTCTAGCTATCAATCATTACGATAAACGCGCAATTTTAATAGGGTAACCAATTTAGTTAACACTCTTGCTTAGCTGTATGTACTTTGAAGTGACATGTCTCACACTCTCTCGGACGATTTATTTTAAATTCATCGATTGATTATTGTCATGTTTTAGAGATTTCATCGATAGTTCGTTTCATTTCCAAATCCGTTATCACTAACAGCGACTCACGCCTCCTTAACTTAAATAATAAAAATTAAGAGAAATAAATCGGTAATCGGCATTGAGAAAAGTTGATTTAATATGCACAAATCGCTTTCATTCACCTTTTGTGTTTGAAAGAACCCATACTGCGTTTTGAGTGTTAGTCGAGAATCCGTTTTTTTAAATACACTAGGGGGCTCCGCCCCTAGAATCTGGAAACACATTTGGCTACCCGAATCTGACGGCTCTAGTTTATTTACGCTTCGCGCGGATTTCGAGCGCGTGCAAATATTCTGTTTCTCTCTCTATCAGTTTATATTAAAAAAAGTTACCGCTGCCACCGCCGCAGGATTGAAAACTCGTTTTTTTTTCTCAATGCTTAGACGGTTTCCCGAGAAAGTACGGATCAGAAAATTACAAAATTGACATGGTTTGTTCAAAATTGTACAGGGAGCAAGACGAATAAGATTCTAACGCGAGTGAGCTAAACACGCACAATTTTCAGTCTTCAGCCGTGATTTTTTTAGAGTACCTCTAACTATGAATTTTTGCAGGACGTCGAGTTTTTTTAGAAGTTTCAATTTGGTTCCTGATAATATTTTTTTAAATTCGGGAAAATTGCTACATTTTCGTTATTTTTTTAAACCGTCATACTTATATCTTAATACCATTATTTTTTTAATTTGAAACAATCACTGAAAACCTTAGAATGTACTCTTTCTTGTGGTATAAATATTTTTTAAATTGGTTCATAAATAAATTCGATGCGATTAAAAGTTGGTCGTACAAATTTCGGAACTTTTAGACCCTAATTTTCGAAACAAAACTAAAACTGTCATGTCTCTAGCGTATTACAATTTGTTTTAAAATTTAAAAAATACCACGTGAAAGCTTAGAATGCACTCTTTCTTATGGTATAATTATTTTTTTAATTGGTTCATAAATAATTTCGATGTGAGGAAAAGTATAATTTCGCGAGTGTGCAAAATTGTTGATCGCACTGACGAAAAGGTGAAACGAAAGGTTGCATTTTTAACTAACAGGTTTGTTGAAAAGAAGGCAAAAAGAAGATTTCGACAGTAATGCGGAGATCGGATTGATGTCGATAGTTGATAGATCCTGAGATTGTATTGATGTTAGCTGCATTGATGTTGATAGTTGAATTATATTGAGATAGTATTGATGTTGATAGTTAATTGATGAAGCCTATTGTATTTGATACTTTAGTAATAAATATGGTTTTGTGTTAACGAGAGGTCCTCCTTGTGGCATTGAGAAGACAAGAAACGTTAACCCTAGACGGCCGATCAGGATGGACAGTCCTACATGCATGTCCGAAAATTAAGGTAGGTAGGTAAAATCTTAACTGACGTGAACTGGATCAACACAGAGGGCTATTGGCGACGACTCTGATTTGTCCAGAAGAGAAAAATCCAAGGACAACGTCTCGTATTTCGAAGCCATGGACGGAACACCTGAACTGGACTGGCACCCCACTCTCCGTACTTTAACACCACGCCAACGGGAGGACATTTGAGGTCAGGGCGGTTTTGAAGTTCACCAGCCCCCATGCACACGACGATCTTAGGATGGACTGAGTATCGAACTCCCAAACCTGTTGCTATTCCGTTGCTTTTCCAACTGGGATACCACACCTTGCCCCGAATGCAAAGGCTAGTTATAACTCATTTTTCTGATTTTCCAGATAGAAGAAAACAGTGTCGCCAATGCCAGTCCAATTTTTTTAATGCTTTGTAGTGTGCAGAATAAACACTTTAAAAAAAACTTTTTATCCCAAAATTATTTTTTTAGCATAGAGAGCCATTTAATGTCAGGGATGTTGAATCCCACCACAGAAACTATTTAGTGTCGTGATAATCGTGGTTGTCCAAGTTGACTCTTAACTCATCTGGAGATGAGAAGATATCAGGCCACTTTTCGGGTGATCTGGTAACCAGCGAGTTTGAATTATACAGCTGTAGTTAAGCTTTTCGGTTGCTCTCATAGAGGTGAGTTAATGCGTCCCTGTTAGTTTGTTAGCAAGAAGGTGCTTCTGCTAGTTTGTAGGTAAATTTTGAAATTTTTGTACTGACGATAACAAGTTATAAAAAACGCTCATCAACTGTTTTACACTCCTCTAATTTTTCCAAATTAATATGCCGCTGTAGCCGAATTGGAACAGCAATGGATTAGCAACCGGAGGGTTGGGAGTTCGAAGCTTGGTCCAGCCGAAGACTATTGTATGCACGAGTGCACGTTAAGTCAGTTATGTCCGCACGTTGGCGTGGTGTGGAATTTTGGAGAGTGGAGTGCCAGCTCAGGTGTTGACCTCGTCATCTGACCCGTGGTTCAAAATTACGAGGCATTGTCCTTGGATCTTTCCATTCGGGACCGATCCCGGACCGTTACCAATAGCCCATTGCTTTGCCCCAGTGCGACGTTAACTAATCCCACCCCTACCAACTAAATTAAATTTTCATCGCATTCCATATCACGTTTAGTGTACCCCACGCGTTCATGATAATAAAAAATACATTCTCTAATTTAGCCACAGTCTGCATATGCACAGTAAATATAATGCCTAGGCACAATAACGTTTACAAGTATACAAGTAGCAGTGGTGCGTGCATGGTAAAAATTAAACGCACGGAGCGCTTGTACAGTGTCCTTCAAAGTGTTAATCCACCATTTGTATTTTACCGCGGAGGAAGAATTTTTTCAAGTTTATTTCTATGACATGAAACATTCGAAATATAACCATAGCACCATGGAATTATCTTGGAATAAAAGAACATTTTTTTGCCCCACGTAAAAGATCTTGATTAGCAATAAAGAGATCCGCAATTACCAGGGTCGCCATTCAAAAGAAGATACTCACATTACGCCCATTGTCACATTCATTTGCTCCGACTGTTGCCAGATTTCATTGAATAGAAAGCATTACATAAGCGTGTCCCCCTCCCAAATCAAAACGATAATTAAAAGTTTCCACGTTTTGTGAGTCCCCCTTTCATGTTATGGCCCAAATCGGGGGGATCAGGAGACCACAGAAGAAAGAAAAGAGTTCCCCACGAGCACGTTCCCAAACAATTACAGCTAATTACATCTGCCGCTGAATGCAAACCGAAACAAAAGTGGGGAAACCATCTCGCTTGCAAAACGACATCAGATCGCTTGACAGCACATTCGGCGATGCCCGTTCCGCGATTTATCTGGAGCCATAAAAGAAATCGAAGCCTTCCCCCCGAATTTTTATATCTTGAATGAGCCCCATTCATTTTTTTTTTCATCGATAGCCGAACAGCAATCAAAACTCATTCATCAGCGCGGGTTCATCTCTTTAGAAAATTCATTTTGTCAATCTCTCCTGCGTACAGAAAAGCACTTAGGGAAAAAATAAAGAACGGAAAAAAAAGCATCACGCAAAAGAGTGCTTTAGCTTTGATTTGATTCTTAATTATTGCTTCATTCCGGGGCTACAGACGCTAGGCTAATCCCAAAATATCACTCTAGGGGTCGTTTTATGGCACTTGGAGGGGAAGGGAGGGAAGAGAAGGCGAAATGATAGGGCTGGAGTCGGGGCGTGGACTGTTATATCAAGGGAAGAACACTCGGAACAAATATTTGCTTATCGTTAGGCTTCGAATGAAATGTATCGGGCCTCGTACCCAATAATTTAATCTTATCACTTCAGCCTTAGAAGGCAATTGAAGCTTCAATTTGAATACCTTGACTGAAAATACTATTACCAGAATTGATAATTACTTTTTGTAGTTCTGTTTACACACCACACATACATTTATTCAAAATTACGTTGCATAGTTATACACTATATGCACAAAAGTATTCGGACACTGCATGTTTATCAGAAAAAAATGCGTTTTTATTCTATTTAGTAACGAGTAGGCCCTCCTTCTGCTTGTATTATAGTCGTCAAGGCATACTTTCCACAAGTTCTCTAAATCTGGGTAGGAATAGCTCGCCATGCCTCTTGCAAGGCTGTGAGAAGAGATTGTCGAGAAGATGGGCTCGATGTTGTACTCGACGCTAATGTCTTTGTCCCACAAGTATTCGATCGGGGTTCGGAACAGACCAGTCAAGCAAATTCACTTCCAGCACACGTTTTGAAGTATAATATGGAGTTCGATCCTGTTGGAAGAAACTACCATCATCACCGCAGTATTGCCATAGTGTAGGCAAGGCCGAATTATCCAGAGCGTCGAGATACACGTCAGAGTTCAGGGTACCAGGTACATAAAGCAATGGACCGAGTCCTAACCAGCAAAACAACCCCACACGAAGATGGATCCTTATATCTGCAGTGTCCAAATACCTTCGCCCGTATAGTATATATACACTACCTTACAATAATGGACCGGACAGCAGGATGTGATGGTATAAGGGAAATAATACATGCTTTAATAGGGGAATGGTCTACCACATGCTGCAATTACACTAGCAACCCTTCTGGGCAAACTTTCAACAAGGTTTTGATACACAGCTATGAGTATGTGTGTCCATTCTTGCTACAAGAATGTCGCCAGCTCAGATGTAGATTTCGGACGGGGTTCCCTGGTTCGTAAGCGTCGCTCTAATTCTTCCCACAAATATTCTATGGGGTTTAGATCGGGGATCTGAGCAGGCCAAGGAAGACGTTTTACATCCATATCTTGATACCACTGCTTGACAGAGGCTGCAACATGACATGGAGCGTCGTTGTCCTGGAAGTAACATTCGTCCATTCCATAAAATTGCCAGAGCGCAGGAAGAACCGGATTGTCCAAAATGTTCATGTAGGCGTCGGCTCTCAATTGACCAAGAACAAGAGACTAAAGTCCCAGGCCATACCACGAGAAATACCCTCAAACAAGTAGTTGGATTTTATCCAATTCCGCTGGCGTCCGGTCCATTACTGTAGGGTAGAGTATATACTTCATGGATATACAGTGTATATATAATTTTGAGACAAGGTTTCACCTGAGCACCAACACCTGAGCTGGTACCCACTCTCAAATCTTCCACACCACGCCAATGTGAGAACATTTGAGGCCATGATAGATTTAACGAGCTCCAGTTCCCATGTACAAGACGATCTTTGGCTGTTCCTAGTTTCGAACTCGCAACCCTCCGGTTGCTAATCCATTCCTCTTCCAACTGGGCAAACATGACTCTTTTGTATTTTAGACAATGACTATGGGAAAGTTGTAAAAGAAAATAATTTTGTGCTGCTTCTCCTTCCTACGATAATTCTCTTGGGAATAAATCCCGGACCGTCGTGAATTGCCCGACGTATTGCTCCAGTCCGACGTTAATTAACTACCTACCTACCTACCTCCTTACAATATTCTTACGCAGTTTGGTAAATACCGACTTAATGTAGTTACTTGGAACAGTTTAGTATTGTGAGAGTATGCAGCATAGATCTCTACGAATTGCCAATGTTAAGTTTCTGGGTCATTCACCCGTTTCGAAGTCCTTTTTCATGAACACCTCGGACAAGACATCAAATGAGTTTCAAGAAACTCCCAATTACATAGTTTGTTTCTTATCAAAATAGAATAAAAAAAGAAAATGCCACGAAGTTGCAGGAAACGCTCAGAACCCGAAACTCAGATACCTTTTGAATCGAAATCGAATGTTTTACATATTATCAAACACACGTTAATAACGCATCAGGCCATAGTTACCACGTAACATGTCATTGTAATATTTCATCTGACAATTATTAGCATAATCCTGAAGACAACATCAATATCGATCGTTCTTATGCGTGCTACTCTCCGATACATTAAAATTCTTAAAAAGATAACGCCGGACCTCCTATATGGATTGCAACCTTTTATTACGGGCCACGACCGCGTTGCCAATTCGTTTTTAGAGTTCCATACACACCTGTTTTCCCCCAAACGATAACGTTTTAAACGGAACAAATAGAAAAAGCGATCGCACATTCAAAGAACAGAGAATTTGTTCGAAGCAATTGGATTTTAATGACATATTATTACGTTTGAATAGTTTATAATGGAGCGTTTTGCATAATTCAACAAGAAAAATACCTCACATCGAATTATAAAGTATAAGCCGAAATATATTCTCACAAGTGTCGGTATTGTATATAGCCTCAAGAATTATTCCATCAAAATATATATCATTTCCTTTATATCATTGTATTTAGCGGCAACATTTTAAAATCAGATCAGTGAAAAAAGTGTAATTTTGTTATTCGGATATTAAAAAAAACCCCAGATGCTTTTTATTTATTCAAAAAAGTTTTTCTTCTCTTCCGCCAGACGATCTTTTATTTCTGGATGGCGTAGCTAACCAAGATTACTGAAATTAAGTGGCAACGCTATCCGCAGGCAGAGAAGAGATACAATCCGTAATATCCATCTTGTTTCAGAGAGCTCCCGGGTAAAATCTCGCACAGCGAGCTCGTAATCGTCTCTTCTAATTGCTTTTCGAATTCTCGTTTTTTGTTGTGCAGTTCAATGACGTAGTTGCGGTTCGAAGAAAAACTGTGTGGCTATTGTTTGGATAATTTCTTTCGAATTACTATACAGGGAATATCTGTCCTCGGGCCTTAGAGAATGATATCAGCTCTCAAACTCTATTTTGTCCTTTCAATCTACTCCTCAATAGGCATAATTCCTCATATTCCAATTTTACAGTTAGTAAATTTAAAAAAGGCAAATGTGTTCAACTTTTAATTTTTGTTTTGGTACTATTTATTGTACTAACAAAACCCGTTCAAAAGGATTTTTTTTTATTATATTTATTGTAGCAAAAAATACGCGAGGTTTAATTTGGTTTCGAAAATAAACAAGTTTCAGATCGTACTTGATTGTTTGGTGCTGGCTCTTTGATGCAAAACTGCTTATTTTTACAGATAACAAATAATATTTCATTCACACATTTAATTATGTTTTCAAACATATATATAACCCAATACTTTTAAATTTTAATCCAATTCCTACTTTTGAAAATATAAGTAAGCAAACTGCTTTTAAAACATGTACCTAGAGGACAATAAGACCTTTCCTTTTATAAGTTTTTCAAGACAAATACTAATCTAGTATATTCAATTAAATAAAAGTAAACACGTGTTGAAAATGTCACTTCAAGGAAACAAATGAAATTATTCGTAGTCGGTGTCAGTGTGAATAATTTGAGTGTTATTCGTGTTTATGAAATATAATAACTGTGGTTTATTATTTGTGTTAAAAAAATAAATTTAACAAAAAATAAGAAAAAAAAATGACGACATAATTACTAAGTGGTGACTAATTTAATAAACACAGATATTTGTAGAGTCCCATGATGGCTGAAGACAGTAAAAAAATAATTCTTTGGAATTTTTTAGAGCAAGTTATTCATTTTGAAATTAACTGCACAAAACAGGATAAACACAGTTCCGTCCATAGCTAATTTATTAACACCACAGAAATATATTGATGGCAGTGACATTACTCAAATACATTTAAAACTATCTTAGAGGGATTTTCAGAGTAAACAAACCTGACAGTAAGTGGAGATTCTCATTTCTGCTGATAAATGTTCTCACATTATGCGTATCGAGATTTCTTTAAAATGTAGTTTTGAATGTATAATGCTGTTAAAAATGCATAATGTAAAATGTAATTTATAATGAATATAAAATATATGTTTTGAAATGTAGGATGTATTTTAGAATGTTTACTTAGTAATGTGTAAAATATAATTAGATGCTATTGGTCCTGTACTTAGAATAGAATCCGTTCGAACGATTCTATTGACCCATTTTTTAAATGAATTATCCATTGGAATGATTGTACTGACTCATTCTGTAGAATATAATCCGTAGGAACGATTCTTATTGGCCCTTATTTGTAATAGAATCCTTTAGAAAGATTATATATCTCATTTCCTTATAATAGAATCCTATGGAAATATTATACTGGCCACGAAGGTCAAAATTTATTAGAAGTCATGCAGGGAAAATTGCAGGCTACAAGGTAGAATTATGTGTGTGAACCCCTGATGATTGCAATTTTAGAGGAGTAGTTGTCTTGAAATTGTTTGTACGAGGTGCAATAATGTACACATTCAAAAGATTTTAGATCAATAAGTACAAGACAGGAATAAAAATGAAGGAGGAGAATAAGAGACCCGTTTATCTTAACAAAATAAGCAAGTAATTATATTAAAATCCTTGATAAAATTATTTTCATTTCCCTTTGACTAGCTGTAAGGCCCGTTGAGATAAAAAATACAATCGTCTAGAATTTACGTGTTGCTATTCAAGTTATTATCCTCTTTTGTGGAGTCATGGTAAATAATAAGCGAGCATTGAAATACACACTACATGTGCTTCATTGTTGAAGAATATTTGCTACTCAAAATACTTCGAATAGTAAGTAATTTAATGAATTGCACAAATAACTCTATTTAACTCACAGCTCAAAACTAAATCTCAATTTATAATTCTTAAGGAACTAAAAATTTTAAACGTATTACTGATGTTGCCAACTAACATACTTATTAATAGCTTACAAATTATTTTTAACTAATAATTTACACACTATTAATTATTAAATTAGTACTATCGTAAGTACGTTTTTGCCAAGCTTCTATAAAAATATCATTTGCGGTATTATACTACTTTGTAATAAATATTATCGCTTGCATTATTCTTTATTTGCATAGATAATTATCATAATTTATTATTTGTTTATTGTGCGCAAAGCAATTTCTCGAGAAAGTATATAAATAGAACTTAAAACAAGGATAGGGAGAGGAAAAAACATGATCCATGTCGGTTGAACAAGTTTGTTTTTTATATAATAGAATTACTAAAAACAAAATAGTCATTTAAGGGGTTTTAATTTCCAACAGTAGTAACTAGTTATTTTGAGTTTTTGATTTCCACACTATACAGTGAAATGTCATCTTCATGTAAGCTCCTTAATACCATTCTAATATCAATCCATCCTTGTTTTCTTTTCTATTCACTTTTTAACAGCATCATGGTTCATTGTCTATTCAATTTCAAACTTATTCATATTTATCTTCCCAAACCCTCTGGGCACCTTTATGATTCAATCTCCAGTGTTTCCGAAACTATCTTCAATCCCATCTGAAACAGTCGATCATGCTTTTTCAATCAGCAAATATTTAAGCTGCCATTATCTTATAAAACCCCACTTTGTTATACAGCATCTCGTGTAAATGTTCCTTCTTCAAGTGTAATGGCGCACAATCCAATGTGATCATCAATCTAAACGTACACGCTTTTCGTGCAGGGTGCAGAATATTTTCCCAAGTTGCGAAGGAATAGAAAAAGATGGTTATACCTCAGCGAGAAAAATAGCTGTTGACTAATTGCGAGTGAGTTAGGATTTGGTCAAATTCGCTCACGAAAACGTAATTGAAAACCGCTCAATAAATATTGATTCAGAAGTAATCATGTGTAAGGTAAAATTTCTAAGAAAAAAAAATATTTAAGTTTTCTATTTATGGAATTTTATATTCCTTATCAACAAAAGAGAAAATTGAGCTTTGTAGAGACAAATACGATAGATTTTAGGTAACATTGAAGCCATTATAATAGCTATATTTCAAACGATTTGCTCCGGAATAAAATTTCTTCTCAAGAAACACTAATTGAGTATGTGAGCAGAATTTCCCTAGTGTTTTCACATAACCGTTTTTTGAATCAGTGTTTCACTTGTTACACGGCAATACATTAATCTAATTTATTTTATCCGAGGCAACATTATATTTAATTGTACGACAGATAACCTTTAACGTCGTTTTTTTCTAGTAATATCTATCAATATTATTTGTTTATGTATATAGTCTCTCAAAATTTGTGAATATACGATGAACGTGAATGCTACGATTTACAAGTTCCACTGAATATTCCTTGAAAAAAAAATGTTTAATAAAAATAAAAAATAGAATATTTTTAGAAAAATGCAATTGATGAAGAGATTTAATAACATTCTATTATTTCTGATTAACTATAAGGAAAAAAATGTTTAATATTAAATTACTATCGAAAATTAAGAACTACTAAAAAAATATAATCCTTTAAATTTGCTGTAAGTTGTATCTTAAAGATTTAAATAATCATATCCTGTACATCTATACAAATAAGAATGGAGTGTTTGTTTGTACATTGTATATTTTCGGGAAGAGTTCGAAACTAAGACAAACCAATGGCCATCGTGTATGTGAAAGGCTGATGCATGTTTAATCCGCCGTGGCCTCAAATGTGCTTATGTTGGCGTGGTGTGGAAGTTTAGAGTGGGTGCCAGCTCAGGTGTTGACCTCGTTATCTGACCGTGGTTCAAAATCATGTGGTGTGGTCCTCGAATCTCCTTGGGGATTGACCCTGGATCGTGGTCATAAATCCTTCGTGTTGCTATAGTGTGACGTTAACTATTTACCTTTAGAAATTCCTTTAGATTTTCATTGTTGCTTTGAAAAAGTTAGCAAATGGAAAATATTTTTGAATTCAATCAGACATCAATGAGAATTGAAAGCCCCAATCCAATTTGGCAACAGATGTGGGAATAAAATCATTGTATTAAAATTGTTGACTAATATTTTAAGTAAACTGACTCCATGCATTTAAATAAAAAGAATGGAGTTACAAATTGCACTAGATTTGGATCTTACACTGGGCACTTAGCAATGCATTTGTCCACTCTTGATTGCAGTATCGAAATAATGTATCTGCCATTAATCATTTTCAATCATAGCCATTCGCGCTAAATAAGTCCATATTGTAAACAGTCAGGAAAGATAGGTCAAAGTACTGATATTTTTCGTCGTTGAATTGTTTAATAAGGACGGGAAGTTTTTTAGAATGGCATGAAATTGGTATAATACTATTATGACAGAATATCAACATTTGATAAACATAGTTTCGAGTAGAAGAGAAAATGTTTACATAGTCATAGGAAACGAAACACTTGCATGAAAATAATGCTTTTGTAATGAGACTTTCTTTGTTAGCACTAGTTATTCATTTTTATACAAATAGGATTAAATTGGGTTATGCTAGTTTTCAAGCATCGGACAAAAAGAATGAAAAAGGTGTGAGGTATTAAGGCAAACGTATACACTAGAAGATTTTTTTTTTTAAATTTTGACTTTAAAAATCCAGTTTTCTTACCAGAGATAATTGGTGTATTCGTAAAACCATTTCAGGGAGAAAAAATTAGATTGTGCAAATAATTAACTATCTAATTCAAACATAAGTAGCTAATTAGAATGTTTTTTGAAACATGATACCTCAAATTCTAATTTATTCAGAACGCCGATTCATGTTGGAAATTATTCCTAATACAACCCAACTTCATGTTTTGAACTTCAATCAAGTTTCTAGAAGAAATAGTTTATTATTTTACAATTTTTTAATCAGGAATGCGTAAAGAAAAACCAACATTTTTCAAGAATTTCAACATTTAAAAATCAGTAAAAATCCATTTCTTGACTAAATGCTCTGATTGAAACTCAAAACATCCACTGTATTATATAGATCATATGATGCAAAAATAATTATGATTGATGAATTTATTGTGGAGTTATCCCGTTTTGAACAAAGTATGCAAAAACGCAGTTCTTCAGAAATTGAGTTTAAAGTTTTGGAAACTTGTCTGTTCATGGTGACAGTTCCTAACAAAAACCCTTGTAACTAAAAAACTATTAAGAATATTTGCCTGATCTTAGTATCTTCTGAAAGATAAGAAATTAGGAAATATTTTGACGTAAAAAAGAAATATTATTCTAGTAGATTTTCGTGGATTCTAGTGTATACATACACCTTGATCAACATCACATTGGAGCAACACAACAGCTATTGGCGACGGACCAAGATCAACCCCCGAAGTAAAAGATCCGAAGACGCCACGTAATTTTGAAAAACGGTAGGATGACGAGGTCACACCGGAGCAGGCACACAACTCTTCACTTTTCCACACTACAAGTTTAACATGCACCAACCCTTTGTACACGACAATCTTTGATTAGATTTGAACTCACAACCCTTCGGTGGGAGACTTAAAATTTTTGAGATAGTCTGCTTTTATAACTTCTTATAATATTTTTTTCTTCTTATCAGACGTTTCACAAATTTAAATAAAACAATTAAGTAATCTCAAATTTTGAAATTTAAACTCTATTCTTTTTCAAAATAGACATTTTCTAACTTTGCAGAACTTGTTATAAGAAACCTCTTCAACCTGGTAATTAAAACTCTTTCAACGTGTTTCAAAAACAGCATAAACTTTACTCAAAGGAACGTCGTGAAAAAATGAGTAATTGTTTATACACATTCTTAAGAACAAACAAGTTAGGAATTCTGATTTTCGAGTTAATTTTAAACAAATATTGAAAAGAAATAATATGTAATATAATATTAAATCCTCACTTCTGAAAAAAATAAATGTCTATTCTAGAAAAATACAACTGTTATCTTTAGTATATTCTGAGAAAAGTACATAGAAATTAGGTAAATTGTCATTCTCAGGGAAAAACCTTCCAACTACCCCAAAACAAAGTTGAAACAACTGTGACCGACATTACTTTATGTTTTAATATACATAAATATCTACAGATATACGAAAAATTCAAACCAGTGTCTTCAATATACTCTAAGAACAAGTACATAGGAATTAGGTAAATTGGCATTATCGAGAAAAGACTTTCCAACTCCCCTTGAAAAAAATCTAAAGCAACTATGACTGGCATCACTTTTTTTGCCGTAAAAGTGTGTACCAAAAAACTGTCTCATATTTTTCTATGTTATTAAGGTGGAAGACTCACCGTTTTGTCTTCTTATACGTATGATAATTCACTACGTTTACGACATGAGCAAAAAATAAACACGCCATTCAGGGAGCTCTTAAAATTTCCATTGGTCTTTTAATACCACAGGATAAATTACTTCGGTATTCTCATAATTTAAGGATCGCATATTACTGTGACGTCGAATGTTATCCACTCTCTGCGAGATAGGAAAACTTCAAGCGTCCGCCATTTTTGGTCATGTAATGATTTAATTTCGATATGCGACTTCATAGTTCTCCAAACTTGCCTGGTTCAGCGCTCCCTTTACAAAGACAATTTTTTTCGACACGATCCCGTCTTCAAAATTCAATAATTTTTACTGTAATTGTAAAGCTATTTATTGAAATGAAATGAAACTAAAGTGAACATAAACATTAGATTCCTCACACTGGTTGGTAGCACTGGTATTGTGCTACTAATTTAACGGAATTAGTCTCTAGTTTTGTAAGCAGCATCCTTAAATCCTCACGATCAACACTTTGCGGTCAACTAAACATTGACGGATATTAAATGAAAAATTTGACTTGGAAGTGCTTGCAAAACATGCATGCTAACAGCCGCCTGTTTCATGTTTCTAGACCAATGAGTTGTACTAGCCCGTTTTACAACATATAATGCTTGCCACAATATTAGCATGCCTGTTTCGTCAAATGAATACGTGTTTTATTAAAACATTTAAATCATCTTATTGCCCTCTTTTGCTATTCAATGCACCCTATATTCCGGGGACCTGCATTGTCACCAATATTCGCTTGCCCAATTTGGGAAACAATGCTTCACTTAACATTCCTTCATACGATTATACTACCCTCAGTAGATTTGCTAAATGCACTGAATTTCCTTAACTAATACCCTGATTAAAAAACTCGATAGAAAAGTCTGTAATGTATACCGATAAATTCATAAAGCTTTCACAGTTTCAGTTGACTTTTGCAAAAATGAAAGAAGAATAACAATGTATCCAACTCAGTAACGAATATTGGTGATGTGTGTGGAAATTGGGAGAATAGGAGCTGCTTCAGGTGTTGACTTCGTCATCTGACCGTGGTCAGAAATATCATCCTTGAAAAACACTTTACAATGTTCATAATAAATTACGTGATCACAAAACAATTTTTTTTTATTGATTTTATAGAGATATCAGGTAAGAAATTTATCTAGAAAAATAATTTTTTCCATCAACTTCTATAAAAAGAGTTTTGGGATAGATTCGTTAACAGAGTTGACCATTGATGGCAAAATAATTTCTAAAGTCTTACCTTCTTATCGAGAAAATACCCCGCAAACATCTTACACCAAAATGTATAGTTGCAAATCCTAATTTCTCTAAATCATTGAACTGAATGAATCTGCTACAAGGAACTTTGCTGCAAGTTTTAATTCCTGCAGCAAACTTAAAACATGTTTCTGTTATGATGCACACCATAAAAGGAAGCTAGATGAATTACCATAGCGCAGGAAAACACCAGAAGTTTCCAAATATAAATATGGTAAGTTATGTTATTCTCCAAAAGTTCAAAAGAGATCAAACCAGAAATTTTTTAAATTCCTCAGCAGAAAGAATTAAACAATTTTTCAATGCAGCATGTCCTATTTTGTGTGATGTGAGCCAAGAGTGTTATACCTGAAAAATATGACCATGCTTGAAGCAAACAGAGGAGATTGTTAAGTTTTTTTTTAATTCGACGTGTTCAATGAAACTAAGGGAAAGGCCTAGGAGATCCTTACTAATTCAGTCTCCAATTTAAAATTTTCTTCGTGGTTCAACTCCTGCTTTCTTTCATCTTCTAACTGCATGATTGCCTCATAGATCATTTATTTAGAATAGGACTTAGTAATTCACCTTTTTTCACTTTATGCAATTTTGGACAACCAATGAATAGCGAACATTTAGACACGTGTACTGCTCTTTAATGGTTTAAATGGCATTCATAAGAGAGAAGTCTAATGACTAAATTGACAAAGGAATTAATAAATGAAATAATTAATAAAAGAATCAAAGTCAACAGGCATGGATAATGTATGATAACTATAGGGGCTATCTGTGATAAGTCAATGTCATAAGATCTCAGAAGTGTAAGTCACTTGGGTTTGGAAATCGACACGGGCCGATAGCTATGTAAGGTAAGAAATTAATTAACTTCACACTGGAGCAACACAACGGTCTTTAGGCAACTGTCCGGGATAAATCCCCAAGGGAAAGATCCGAGGACAAAACTACATAATTTCGAACCACGGTCAGATAACGAGACCTACACCCAACACCTAAGCAGCACTTAAGCAGAATTCTAGCATATGTGATAGAGCATAATTTTTTGTTGGGGGGGGGGGGAAGATTCATTTCAACTATTACTTATGGTTTGTCCAAAGAATAGGTATTATCAGGCCTGTCCAACTCAAATCATTCTTTTTTTGACACATTTAAAATACATGTTTTAATAATATAAATTACATAAAAGTGTGTTAGATTTATGCAGTGAAATGAGAAATCCCTTCTACTTTGATAACCAAGAATATTGTTATGTCACATACACTACACTACAATAATGAACCGAACAGCAACAGATGTGATGGTAAAAGGGAAAGAATACATGCTTTAATAGGGGGATGACCCCCCACAAGCTGCAGTGACACTATCTACCCTTCTGGACATACTTTCAACAAGGTTTTGATACACAGCTATGGGTATTTGTGTTCATTCCTGCTGCAAGAATGTCGCCAGCTCAGCTGAAGAATTCGGACGTGGTTCCCTGGTACGTAAGGGTCGCTCTAACTCGTCCCACAAATGTTCTATGGGGTTCAGGACGGGACTCTGGTCAGGCGAGGGAAGACATTTTACATCCATATCTTGATACCACTGCTTGACAGAGGCTGCAACATGACATTCAGAGCTTTCGTCCTGGAAGTAACTTTCATCCATTCCATAGAATTTTCAGAGCGTAAGAAGAACCTGTCTAAAATGTTCATGTAGGCGTCGGCGTTCAATTTACTAGGAACAACATGGAAAGGTCCCAGGCCGTACGACGAAAAACACCCCCAAACAAGTAGTCGGATTTTATGCAAATCCGCTGGCGTCCGGTACATTATTGTAAGGTGGTGTATTTGGTTCTAAAATATAGATCACATGGCAGTTTCTTTTTCAATTTTCATTTCATAAATCTACCTAATATAAAAATCTAGTCTGAAAAAACTTTTAATGTCGTGAATCAATACATAGAAAATTGGTGGATTTCAGACGCTTGAATTCAGGGAAGCATCACTAAATGTAATAAGGCGTCTCAAATTGCTTAAAAATTATTATATTACTTTTAACGATTCTTAATTTTAGTAAAAATTGGAAAACCTTTGATGAAACTCAAATGCTGAACAGAGGGCGTTGCGTGCACTCCGACGTGCGATAGATGAAGAAGCTCTAGTTAATACTGCTTGTTTGAACGATGTGACGCCATGATTAATATTCTGTTTCTTTGTTGTTCTCTTTGATGATGTGTTTGTGTCAAATAAAGGATAAAAAGGATAAAGCCTAGATTGTCTTTCCCGTCTGTGACAGGCAAGAGAATATTTTGAAATTCACTTAAGAACCGTCCGAAGCAATGCAAATTTAGAAATTGGATCAACCTTCAAACCAATCACAATTTTTACTATCAATTAAGCTACATTTTCATACGGCCAAATTTACTCTCACCAATCATCATGATCCAGTCGGTAACTGTGGCCCACAGACATCGTGTTGGCTAGCCTTGGCCATTCTATCGCTCTTCCCATTGCTGGATGGTCAAAAATGGCATTGGGGTGTAGCCTCGCAATTGGGGATAAAAGCAAAACCACATTGGTTGCGTGCCAGCCCAAAGCATTCAAGAAAAGCACCTGCATCTGGTTTTGTGTTACTTTCCAATTACGTGACAACGACATATAAAACAATGTATTGAGCCCCGAAAGAAGCAGAAGAGAAGTGGTAATTGTGTTCGGTTTTGCAGGAGGGGAATTCCGACCTTTGACCTTAGGACAGTGTTTATTATTTCGCATAACTGCCTCCGGGGTCTGCGGAGGCTAGAGGGGGAGGTCTGTTCTACGGAATCACCGAGTAATTTAGGATTTATTATCTAAACTCACTTCGGAGATGATAGTAATCGTCTTCATATGTACAGAGCTAATTCGGCATTCTGCAAGTTGGAATTTTAAACAACGTATTAATTTTGGTTTAGTGAGGAGTCGGCGTGCATGAATTTCAAAAAGTTCAGTTTTGGGGTTAGCTAGTTTACCAAACTAGTGATCACATTTTACGGGGATAAATGAGTGTAAAGTAACTTAATTTAAATGCACCTCATTGGTGATGCAAACGAAGAGATTGGCTCATTGGCTACGACTAAGCACTTGAAAACTATATGCTTAATATATAATGTTTTCTATTGTACTTCAGAGTTGGAAGTACAATGAGTACTTCAGAGTTGGAAGTACAATGAGTACTTCAGAGTTGGACAGAACTGAATGAAAAATAGTATTATATGACTATTCCAATAACAAAGTAACTAATTTATAACATACATTTCGGGATATTAAAAATCCTTATTTAATTATTTGTTGGAGTAATGTCCTTCAAAAGCTGAGTATATATTTTGTGTTATTATGAGCTTTTCAATTCTTTATTCAAAAGGCTTAGGGGTTTCTATTATTGAGAGGTTTCTTAAACTTTTTTTCGTCCCAGTGCCCTGATTCGAAGATAAATTTTTTGGTTCGCCCTATGAAAAATTAACTACTAATAGCCGTGACTACAATTTGTGAATTTTACCAAAATCTCTATCTAGTCATGTATGCAATTTTAGAATTTAAAAAAGCTGATTTGGAAATAAAACTTGGAACTTAAATTATAACTCTATTTATTAAATTGAAATAACAAAAAATAAATTGCACATAAACACACTAGATTGCTCACTATTGTCGGTCATTAATCTCAATCAAATCAGCAAAATCAAATATCACTAATGAGAAGAATAAGACTGGTGTCAAGCTATCAATTTGTCTATATTAGGTTCTATTTTCGTCAGCAGCCGTCTTAAATTGTATCAACTATCTGCAGTTTGTTTATCTTTTTAGTTAAAAGAAGCCTTTACAGTTCATCCCTGTAATGAGTTTGTAACAATTTTAGGCGACTATTTTTTTTAGCATCTTATTGCCTAGTTTTGTTCCTCAATTGCCTATATATTCCCCTGGGTCCAACATTTCCCCAAGACACCTTCAGCACCCCTTTGGGAAACTGGCGTAGATATTCAGTTGAAGATTTTCTGAATATTTTATAGTAAACATCATTAGTTCAGAATCAGTAAACATTATTAGTTTTGTACATACAACAGGTAAAATGCACGTATGTCTGAGAACAGTTCAATAAAGAAAAATCAAACGTAATCTTTGACTTGACCCTTTCGAAATAATTTTCTGAAAGCACATTAAACACCCTTAGTTTCATTCATCTCACAGGTTGTCCCACACACGTTGATGCCTGAAATCATTAAAAAAATTATAAGTCATGAATTCGACCCTTCGCAAATAATTTTTTTTGCTCTCTCCGAAATCAATTTCTGAATACGTGCTCGTAAACATCCTGTTTCATTCATCCTACAGGTAAAATTCCCGTAGATGTCTGAAATCAGCACAAAAAATTAAATATACGTAATCTTGGACTCTCCCCTTTCCAAATAATTTTTTAGCTCCTTCTGAAATAAACTTCCGAACATGTGCTTGTAAACATTCTTTGTTTCGTTCATCCCCCAGGTAAAATGCACGTAAATGTCTGAAATCAGTACCAAAAATTAAATAAACTTAGTTCGATTCTCCCCTTTCCAAATAAATTTTTAGCTCCTTCTGAAATAAACTTCCGAACATGTGCTTTTAAACATTCTTTGTTTCGTTCATCTCACAGGTAAAATGCACGTAAATGTCTGAAATCTGGATTCGCCCCATCCCAAATAATTGTTGGCCTCCCTCCAAAATGAGTGTCTGAAAACGTGCTTTTAACCATCCCCGGCAAGCTTCGCCTTACAGTAGCGCCTCAAGAGGCCGGCTGAGAACATCTCCATTCCTAGAAGGCTGGGAACTTCTGGACTACACCCCAGCGTCTTCTCTGCTACTGCCCATCCTTCCTGCGCTCATCGTGTCCAGTTCTGGGCAAAGTGGCCCACCGTCGAAAAAGGTGGGTCCACTCCCTGACAAAGACTAATGGCAGTTGCCCGCTCGATAATCTTTGTTGCAACAACAACGGCCGAAACAACAGCAAAAGAAAGAAAACTGCTATTAGCATCCTAACTTCCTCACTCAAATAATCCTTCATTTAGGCCGAGATATGCCGCCGGCCCAATTCTTCTACAGCTACGAGAACAAACAACAAAAAATGGAATCGCATGCGATCAAGAAAAAAAAAAGAACGAAGCTGTAAGAACTTCTCTTATCTTGACTTGCTGAGCTTGTCTATAATAATCCGATAAAGATCTAAATAAATAATAAAATACAATTTCGGGAGAAAGTTATCAATCTTGGCGGATAAAAACCCACATAACAATCATAATTATTCCCCAGAATATTGGCAACGATGACGAGATATTTTGCGAATCTTGTTAAAGGAGCGTCGAATGTAATAGTGAGGGGGAAAATGGTCCCTGCCCAAATTTGGAAGTTAATCAAATAGTTTTCGTATGAAAAGAGGGAATTAGTATTCCATTATTTTTGGGAAATAATTTTGATGCTGGCGAGAAATTAACTTTGATACAATCTCTCATGTAACAAGAACATGATTATTTATAAATGATTAAAATTCCATCAAGGGGGTAGCAACAAAATCGAAGCACAAATTCAATGTTGAAATCAGAAATGTGTTAATTATGAATAATAGCTTTTGCAATTTTCCATTAATCATTTAGTCAGTTAACTACTTTTATATCAAATATGACTGCAGATTTAGACATTAATGCAGTGATACATGGAATTGGCCATAAAGACTAATTTTTGATTTTCGCAAGATACAAAATTTGCCATTTGCAAATTTTGCAATCGGGCTCCAAATATTAATAATTATGGTAATTCAGTACTTTTAATTTCATGTTTCAAGTATATAAAGAAGAACGCAAGGACAAATTTGTGGTTATCTTAGCAAACACTAAATTTTAAACAATGTTTTAAAATATTTAGAAATGCGACGGATCTCAACCATAAATTACTTCGGTTGAATAAAGTTGCATTGTTTTTTCCACATACGTTACCACATGGGTGACCCGGACGTAATTTAAAAACTCAATATTTTGACTGGTTTTTCCGTCGGTGAGCGAACTGAAGATTTGCCAGAACCCATCCTAGATCTGCGTAATTATTATTTTTTATAAGTTTGTACTTTTGACTGAAGGATTTGTATCTGTAACATCCTTCTGCGTTCATTGGTTGAGTTTTCACCGAGCTGAGGCCATTTGGCTAAACTGAGCTAAACTTCTAGTAAAGAAGCACATACATGAAAATCTTTACCGACATAGTAAAGAGAAACACACACAGGGATAATCGAACCTGAGCCGCCTACAGCTTATACTTCCTGCTTTGAAAATTTAAATGTTTAATTTTAGTATATTTAAAAATATTTAAAAAATTAATAACACTAAAAATCTTTTTTGCAGCGAAAAATCCTATAATTTGCCAGAACCCATCCCCGATCTGCGTAGTTATTATTTTTTATAAGTGTGTACTTTTGGTTGAAGGATTTCTATTTGTAACAGCCTTCTGCGTTCATGGGTTGAGTTTTTATTGAGCTGAGGCCATATGCTAAACTGAGCTAAACTTCTAGTAAAGAAGCACATACATGAAAATCTTTACTGACATAGTAAAGAGAGACACACCCACGGATAATCGAACCTGAGTCGCCTACAACTTATACTTCCTGCTTTGAAAATTTAAATGTTTAATTTGAGTACATTAAAAAATATTTTAAAAATTAATAACACTTAATAAACTTTTTTGCAGCGAAAAATCCTACAATTTGCCACTACAGACCATGACCTACCCAGACCAATAAGAAGTACAGTACTTATACAGCAGACATTGAAAAAAGGTAACCTTTTTTTAATTTCATATATTTTTGAAAAACATCGACCGTTGTATTTATTTCACTAACCACTCACAGAGGGTGTAGTTGCCCAGTTGCAAGAGTAACGGATAAGTAAAAGGAAGATTGCAAGTTCAGTCCAGCCAAAGACAGTCTTGCACACGGGGGACGGTGCACGTTTAATCTGACGTGACCTCAAATGTTCTCAAGTTCACTTGATGTGGAAGTTTGGAGAGTGAGGTGCCAACACAGATGATGGTTGGTCGGTCATCTAAACGTGGTTCAAAATTACGATGCGGTGTCTTTGGATCTTTCCCTTTGGAATTGATCCGGACTATCACCGATTGCCAGTTATGTTGCTCCAGAGCGGTGTTCATTAACTATATACCGAAAATACTCTCATAATACGCATTGTGGTTACCTTAAAATGTAGTTTATCACAGTTATTGTCAATGTTTGGTGTTTGATCTAGTTGGCGTTGTCCAATGAACTATTATACATCCATTTGGAATTTGTTATTTAGAATTTTTGTAGGTGAAGTGCTGAAATAGTATTTTAAAAACATATAAATTCGCCGCAGAAACACTAACTTCACCCATATTTAGTTTGACAAAAAAATTCCACCAACAGATTACCGATAGGCATCGAACTCTATCAAAACTCTAAAAATGATCCAATCAACAATTTGTCCCTCAAGAACAGTTTCATTTTAAGCGTGAATAAGTTCAGCAATTCCCGAACTATCCCGATCAATTTCTGATTGCGTAATCCTCTCAAGGTAGTTAGTTAATTAACATTGCATTGATACAACACGCGAGATATTGAGATCGATCCCGAAAGGAAAGATCAAATGACAAGGACACGTAATTTTGGTAAGTCGATACTTTAATTAACGTCGTACTGAAGCAACACAACGGGCTATTGACGACGGTCCGGAATCGATCCCAACGGGAAACATCCAAGGATAACCACGTACTCGTAATTTTGAACCTCAATTGGATGACTAAACACCCGAGGAGGCATCCCACTCTTCAAACGTCCACACCACGCCAACGTGAGGATACTCGAGACCACGACATATTTAACGTGCACCGTCTCCCGTGTAACACGACGGTTGTTGGCTGGACCGAGTTCCGAACTTTCAACCCTCCGGTTGCTAATCCGTTGCTCTTCCATAATCCTCTAAAAAAAACAAGTCTGTTTCGCGTTGTTTTTAATCGACAAAACAGCATTACCTGCTCAGCTGAGAGGCAACTCAACACACCTTCCTCGCGCAAGGCAGAGGGGGCGGGCACGAGGGGGCTCAGCGATGATCTACAGCCGCCTCCAAACTGTAGCTGACGAGGAGCGTGCGAAAAATTCCACTTACCTAAGAAAACAAAAACAGAGTAATGAGCGACTCGCCTGCAGAAGAAACAAGAACAATGAAGAAGTGCAGAAGAAGAAGCGAGAGGGTATGTAAACAATTAGAAGCTATTCATCAGGGCCGTTGAAGAGTATGTTGCACGGTAGCGGCCCGTTTATCGAGTAGGCGATGCTGCAGCGGCACTGAAAGTCACGACTTTCGGCCCTAATAGGCCTTTTTTAGATGATGGAGCTGTTCCGATGACATGGTAATAGTTTTCGCAGAGGGGGACTCGACGATCACCTTCCGCAGAGAAGAAATGAGAAGGGTATTGAAAAAATGAATATGAATTATCCCCATCCCAATCAAATACACAAAGCATGACTTTCAGAGAATTTATATTGATTGGAAATTATGCATGGGAGGCTTTTTCTGTCTGCTGAAATGTAGGTCGCGGTGGTGTTTGTGCGGAGTTACATGTTTCAGGAATGCACAGACCGCGGCCGACATACGGTCCTCCATTGATTTGCTGGCGTACCTCCTCATCAGGTTTTATTGAAATATTAACAAGCCACTCGATAGGTAATTTTTAAGGTCAATGCCAACTTTAAGGTTGTATATGCTGGAAAGATTGGTAGTGTGATATGAGCTTTAAAGGATCATTTTTTAGATTTTCAAAAGAAAAACTATTAGATTTATTTCGCAACCATTTTGCCTCCCGAATCAATACAGCTTGAACTCATGGACACGCGAAATGATGAGAATCAACGAAATAATTTAATGAAGACGATATACTAAACTTCTAAAGTGTGTCAATTAAAACCATTGTAAATCGTTGCTAGATAAATGCATTATAATGTACAAGACTGAGTAAACATATCTGAACAAAGCTTTTCAGTCATGAATATGAAATAAATCGAAAAATGGAAAGCCCTTGACTGATGAAAATTTAGAATAAATTTTGAGCTTGACTGCCACAAAAATCGAACCAAACATTTATTACAGTTTGTTGAAAAACTGTCAAAACATATCACTCATAAAATTGAAGTCTTTATTTACATCCATTACATATTTCATCCATGTTGAATCTATGCAGCGCTTGGTCCTAACAAGTCTGCACATTCCCGCTATACTTATTTTGAAGTCGGTTGTATTGGTTTTAGAATATGATTTCAGCACCTTAACCAATAAAAATACCAAAGAATAAATTCCAAATTGGGTTTGGTAGTTAATTGGCCAATGTCAATTAGGTTAAATTGATTTTACAAAAGGATTATGCGTGAGTGCGTATATGTAGCTGCTTTAAGGCCCAAAATAACTTACTTCACTTAATGAATTTCATAAGAGTTTTAAGCATTTATAATTCATTGGAAGATATTTTTAAAATCAGAAAATATTTTCAGCGTTTAGACACTTTGCCTTTGTCACTGGTAAGGATGGTAAACAATGGCATACATAATCAAATTCTGAATGCGAATTTATTACTCAGCAAAAAGACATATATTAGTGTTAATAAGAATGTGAATAGATGGTTAGTCGGAAGACTCATACAGCAAATCATAAATGTAGAACAAATTTTTGCTATGAAGTGTGTAAGATTTTCAAAACCTAAACTAAAATGTGTCTCCTTGAAGACGAGATATACTCCAACAAGATTCGTACGACTGTGTGACAGTTGATGTAATTCATAAATAACAAGATCACACAAATGAATTTTTTTACAGTTGCTGTATTCGGGGACGTTAATCGTAATATTGGTTATCATGGAAATTCTACAAGGCACATATACTGTAGTATTTTAAATCATAATGAATCTCATTACCGTTGCTGCGCAAAGTAATATTTTATGACCACCCTGTTTTCCCCGGACGAAGACATGCCTCTTATAAGAAGTTTTTCCTATCAAGACTGATGTAGGTGATTAGTTCGTGTTTAGATGCAAAATTTTGTATATGGGTGGTTAATTGCATGGTCTTCAAATGATCAAGACAGAAAATAAAATAAAAATACTACTGTATCGACGGTTATTCTTCACTGCTTTTTACCATAAATCAACTGCCACTGAAAGTCGGGTCAAACATTTAAAGATATATATTAAAAATAAGGGGAAATAATGACACTCACAGATGGGGACGTACTTGTTAATAGTGATCTTGCATTCGCACGTGGCCTGATACACCTTTACCAAAAAAACAAGAGTGGTGGCAACACTGCAAAATGCGCTGGAACTTTTGTTTCCCACTCGTGTTTTATTACAGTCCTAATGATGGTGAATGCTTTGATCCACCAAAATAGGAACTAGCTCATTTTGGGTAAAATATTTTACTTTAATTGTGTAGTTGGTTGGACTCTAATGGCAGAAATAATGTGAAACAACAGCGATAATGATCATTGCCTATAAGAAAGATACTAATATTTTGATCTCCAGAGGACTCTAGTCATATTCTATCAGAAGCACAAAAATCGAATTCGCATTCCGTCCAACTCCATCGAGACATTGCAGTCCTAACGATGAGGGTTGCTTTGATACACCAAAATGGCCATTGACTATCATTTTGACTAACCTTTTTTACTTTAATCATTTAGTTGGTTGGACTCGAATGTCCACACCAATGTGAAACAGTGATGACCATCATTGCCTACAAGAAAGATACCGATATTTTGATCTCCACAGGATTTAAGTCATATTCTAATAGAAGCACAAAATTCGAATTTGCATTCCGACCGAATCCGTCGAGTCTTTCAAAATACAATTTCATTTTTTCGATCGACACGCCCCGTTTCGCGCGCAGAACCGGCACATGTTTTTTAAGACGTGTTATTAACGTCAGTTCGAAATTAATGGTCGACAAAGAATATTGTGAATCGCAAAACAATGAGGTATTCTAAATCAGGCTCGATTAAGTACAACAAAAAATGAATGATATTCTCAAATTAATCGTAATCGACCTCCGCAGATTGGGAAAATTGGCCACGAAAGCCTTGTTATAAACCCCGTCCGTTGTTCCCAAAGGCTGGGTTTCTTTGGAAACAACGGCACGTACTGTCTTCTGGTGGTGGGTTAAACTATTAATATACCGATAGCTTCCGAAGCACCGCTGATGATCTGAGTTAGACTGCTCTTAACCGACCAATTCTATAAATTAATGATATGGGGTTGAAAAGGGTTATTACTACTCAGAAAATTATTTCTGGTTTTGACAGACAAAACGCTTGTAGGTCTTACCATACTGATAAGATTTAGCGGATACTATTTGTCCTCCTTTCGAAGAAGAGGTGTTGATTTTATGGAAAGTGTAATATCCAATTACCATATTTGGTCGCTGTCAGACGATATCAGAGTTCGACTGGAAGTTGAAAACTTCTTTCATTTAAAGTAAGCTATTATTTCCAGCATATGATTACACTGAAACTGAGGTCCTCAGGTGCAGAACTATATTCAGTGTTCTGCAACACAACTCCAAGCAATTTAAATTGTTCTGCAGGCATTTTGTCCGAATTTTGAAAACTGCAGTAAAATCAAACACAGACGTAAAACACAATTATCGGCTAAATATGTATAGTATATTTGTAATAAAACATCAAAATTAATTAACTTACTTTATTTCAAACCAAGGCATACTTTCAGAATTTGCAATTCTGTCGATACCTTTTGAAGTGAAATATTTTGTCATTGACATAGAAGATGTGTTATTTATAAAGTGTCTGTGGTAATTTGGGCGGTGTAGGGAGGTTGTTTCGTAGCTAGAAAAGATAAAAAGGTGTGGCTAGGAGAGCGCTCTGCACTGCAGAACATCGTAACTTATGATTAAAAAATGAAATCGGTCAAAATTTTGATAAAATTAAGGAAAAATTGTTCTACTAAAAGACTTTGTTCTGCGACGTACGTTTAACTTTTAAGCACTTTATGTTCCCGGGTTAAGGCCTTTGCATTTCGCAGATAATAAGTAGGGTTTCATTACAACTTTTTTTAAATACAGGATCAAAAATTAAAAAAGTGTAAAATCTTCAACTACTAAAGGAGGATTCTAGCTAAATATTTCATTCCATTCAGAGTATTCACTATTGATAAGTATGCAAAAGTAAAGGGTCAATAAATTCGAAAAATTTAAGTGATTGTAAAATTTGAAACAAATCTATATATATAATACTCTTACGTGGCTCACAAAAAAGACGCTATTTGTTATCGCGTTTTGGCAACATTGTACTATTGTTTACCACGAAGCCTCGCGCTTCAATTGAATTTATAGCGTTATCAGATGAAATTTTATTGAAAAAGAAACTGAATTTTAGTCGAGCTGTTGCAGTTTATAATTAGAAATCAAAGAAAGCGGAGGATCATTTCAGGGCCATTTAAAAAATGGTCCTTTTCAGGGCCAACCATTATAGTTCAACAAGACACTTGCACTATAACTTTCGACAACAAACTCAATGAAAAAGTGTGGGGGACTCTACAGTGCTGGAAATGTACACACAACCAAAATGCTGGGTATTCAATTTTCAAAGCAGCGCTCCCATTTCGACTCAAAATTTTCATTTGAATTCTGATTCCAGGAAACTATATATGCTTTATGTAATACAGCAAATTTTGGTTTGAAAAATATTTTTTTGGAATACCATTTTTTGTAAACAATCCTTTCTGCTAGGACACATGTCTTCATTGATGCGAGCGAAGCGAGTATAGGTTCGCGCAACGAATCAATGAGGATCAATTGAATTGCAAAGCAATCCTCCGGGGGTTGGCGAGCTTTAGCGAGCAGGGGGCTGGCCCCCTAGTACCATTAAAAGTCTTGTATTTATATTTGTGAACTCCATATGCTTTCATCTACACGTTCACTGAGATGCTTGGAAATTTGAGCCTCAAATGCATATTAAATATTTCATTTTAATGACTAACCACTGACCTGATCGGCCTTCAGCACTAAAAGTTACGTCGATTTGCGAGGAAGCAATAAGTGGTTAGCCACCGTTTCTATTAACCAGGATAATCACAAACATCCGTGCACTTACAATCCTTGATGACAGACAAACGTTATGAGCACTCTAATTAGACGGCTTGTATTGAATCTATCATGTTAATAAAAGAGGAAGTTTCACAGTCAACAATCAGACCAAAAGATCTACGAAGAATTTAATTCTGCTGTTCATATCCTGATACATATCGGGGTTACATTAAAATATATTTATCACTGTTTTGGCGTTTATAATTGGCTTTAACCTTTTGACTACGGCTATAGATATAACAAGCGCGATTCTTTCTTGGCGCAATTCTTATAACTTTTAAGGTACAACTTCTGTAACGGCCGTTGTCAAATTATTTCTTCACGTGATCATGGTACAACTTCTGTAAAACCAAACAACTACCATCTGTCAAACTGGAATGCGTTTGTTGGAGTTTTTATTGGTAGTCCTGAAATTGGATTCGAGTAACAAGGCAGTTGACTTCAAAATACATACAGCAAACACGTATCTCCGCAAACACGGCTGTTACAAACATTTAGCATGACAGAAAATGCCTCGTACACGATTTATAGTTCTAACCCGATGTGGGAAAAAACAGATGATGACCAATATCAGATATGGTAAGTATATAGGATAGGTTAGTTCTAATGTCTTTTCGGAAGGAATTTAAATTTAAAAATGTATTCCATGCTATGTGCTTGAAAGTAATAAAAGACGTTAATATTTACTTCTTCAAGGAAAAAAATACTACTTGAAAATATCAGTAAACATTCAGCAGGTCAATTGAATTGTTCATTAAACCAAACATTACATTAAGCATCAGAACGCTGCGAGGATCATGGAAAACACATTAAATCTTTTTATATGCTATATATACACTATTAATGATTCAATGTAAGTGGTTCAATTTACTTCGCACTGGAGCAACACAACAAGTTTTTTGGGTGGCTGTCTGGGATGAAAACAGACTTCAGCCAATAATCAATAATGCCGAGTCAACACAACGAAGTACAACACACAACATTACAATAATTGGGAAAGCACAGCGAGTTATTGACGGGGCGGTCTGGGATGAATCCCGAAGGACAAGATCCGAGATTCACTATCTAAATGCCATGTGGAAATGCAGACGGTAGTCAATAATAAGACACACCAGTTGATATAAAACATAGGTAAGTTTGGATATCTGTTTAGAAAGAATTAAAATCATAATACAAACATGTCATGTCAGCGCGAAATTTAAAAAAAAAATCCCATCAGGCAAATCTTTATTTGTTCAAGGAAATAGGTACTAGAATAAATCGATGAACATTCAGATCGATAAAACTGTTAAACGGTTAGTTAAACTAAACATTATATGAAGCCATCAGGACCGCGCAAGGATCGAGATAACCTTTATAAATCACGACCAGTTTGAAGCACTGCCACACGCTTTCGTCCCTGGACCAAATCAGTGCATTCCTCTTCGTTTTCACGCAAAATTAAGATTACATCCATTTGGATAGGGAATCGCGCTTCATTCTTGCGCCCCTTGCTTGCTCCGATGCAATTACACAGATTCCATCCCCAGATAAGATTGTCTCCTTTGACGCGTTGATATTTGCCAATTAAAAATTAACTAAACATGGAACCCCTCAAACTGCCCCGAGGACCGTATAGTATGGGATCGATTTTTCAAGCAAAAAAGCTCCGGACCATTTGCGGCCACTTTCTCTCCCTTTATCTACCAAATTAAATTTGCCCTATCTCTATTAATCAAGCTGGATCACTTGCATAAAATATTATCGGCGAGTCTTTTATTTGTTGCTTTTCTCATTTCTTTTAGCACCCGAGCTATTATTACCGACCTGGGCATTCTTGACCAATGATACGGTCATTAATAATTTTTCGTCTGTGACCTCCAGGCAGGCCCCTTGGGTCCCGGAGCAGCAATTCAGGAAGACAGACTTCCCCTTGTTCCATTGCTGTGAAATGGATAGGATGGCTTGGCTTTTGTTTTATTAATAACGCATTTTCCCCCCTTCTGCCTCCCTCCGAGAACTTTTTTTCTTGTGTTCTTGGCTTCTAGTTTTCCATCGTCAGGTCATTACCGCCTGCCGAAGGCAACAAGTGGCCGTTCGACGTCGTTTTGAATTGTTTTATAGCGGGGTGGTTTCGTTGTAAAGATGGTCTTTTGTCTGGTTGCTTCGACGGTAATTGTTCTTTGTGTGTGATACTTCGGAATGTTTGTATGGGAGAGAGACGTTGTGTAGACGCCGTCTATTGTTGAGATGCCCAGCCTGAACCTGCGAACAATCATCTTAGCCCATTATGGGCAATCATCTGTGGTATTTGGAGAAGACCCGGGATGATGCGTGTGTCTGGTAACATGACCTTAAGTTATTGCAGTTCCATTACTACGTTTTGGAAGTGACATCTCTTTTGACGTTCCTATGTTTCAAGCATGTTTTAAACGTAACCCCTATTAAATTATGTTAGTTGCTTTCCAAGTGTATTTCATAAACTCAACATTTTTTTTTTATTTCAAAAACTCTTTATCTGAATGTTCTTTTTCAGTTTATAAATTTATTTCTTTTTAGCCAGTACAAAGTTGTCCAGCTTTGTTTTAGTATCACATTTTTTCGCCAATAAGTTTCAAATGATTGCGATATCCAAATCTTCTTTTCACAGAACACTCGCATTTTTAAATAGATTTATATTTTGTTTTTCCCGTTGGGATATAATTTAATACGAAAGATATCCTTACCCAAATGGCATGCGTGTAATTCTACAGGAGTTATTCCTGATTGAATGGTACCTTTGAATTTGATCTACTACGAACTAGGATTAAAAGGGGGGGTTGGGTTTTTTCGCAAATCTACATTTGTTGTTATACATAGAAATATAATCGGCGAATTACAATTTGAATTTAGATTACGTATCACTGTTTAATGTTGAGCGTGTATGCTGATTTGGTGCTTTTTTTAGAACATAATTAGACCAAATTTAATTATTGCACATGTTCAGATTTTCCCTTTTCTGCTGCCAATACTCTAATCTAAAATCTTCCGCTTCTCATTTCTGATCTTATCACAAATGAGTACCAATTACTTGTGCATGGTTTATCACTTTCTTCCTCTTCTCTCATTTTGTAAAAGATAGCCTCAAACTCCAAGACAGTACTTGGGTCAACCACAGTGGCCAGGATTGGGCGCAACTGCCCTTTTTTGGGGCGCCTCTTCAACGTTGGTCTAAATTTATTTGTGTTTTACTGTCTCTGAGTAAAGGAAACAACGGAGAATGCGGTTGGCACAATGTTTTCTAAGACTAATGAGATTTATTTCACCTTAGATTCTATCTTGACATTCCTGGTTATCAATGTTATGTTCAGACACTACAAACGGATTTAAACTGACAAGGCCCGTTTTTCTCCCGTGACGGCGACACACATTTAGATCTTTCACATACACCCCGCTCAACGTATTTTTCGCTTACCACTAGATGGCGACATGATTTTCCATGATCCTTTATGGTTGTTTACGAATATTTGAAAAGTTTACATGTGTTTTGTTAGTTAAAGTGAAAAAAACTAGAAAGTTTTTCAATATTGAAAGAAAATATGAAAATACTTCAAAGTAATTCATAAGCAGAGAACTTTCATTCGTTTCCGCAACTGAAACAGAAGGAGCTAATCTGGAGTACGGAATAAATTTCTAAAATTACACGGATTAATCAAATATTCATGCAATGAACTAATCATACATAGTGAGCCAATTCGAAAACCGGACACTAGTGTGAAAAAGTTGTAAAGTCGGACTACTTTTAAAGATTTTCAAAAGAGTTATATCCTAAATTATAGATAATTTATATCACTTTTTAACTATAGCACTCGCAGTTTTTAAAAATAATTTTATAAGAAAATGAAAAGTAAAACAATGCGTGTTTTGATCACAAGATAAAAACAAGACAAATTGTCTTTTTCAATTAAAATTCCTGACACTTAATTTGATTAGTTAGTTCTGATTGTACATGTAAGACCAACTAACTAAAAAGAACGAAGATGTTAGATTATGTTAATTACGAATTTAGACGTTTTCCTCGGTTCTTACTATATATGGTAGTACAACGTTATCTGCATGTCTTATTTATTTTACTATAAGTCTAGAGAAAAAATGTTCGAAATAGTAACAAAATTATTTATACAAAGTCCACCTTCAGCTTTCGCAGTACTTTCCCAAGAAAGACAAAGGCAAGTAACCGAACAGTTTTCAATTGTATATACACTGGCGGAAAATAAAACCCCAACACCAAGAAGAAATTAGTTTAGAAAAGAATGACGTTTAAGCAAAGTATTTGTCTTGGTAACACATTTATTTGATTTAAGTTTCAAGGTCACGTCAAAAAGTATGCGCGAGAAGATCCATTTCAAATGTGAGATGGTAGTACATTAATAACCGATGTAGTCGCCACCATTTTGAATTCAAGCATGCAAACGCGCATGCATTATGTCGTACAGGTGCCGTATGACATTTTCTGGGATGGAGTTTCATGCCTGTTGGTCAGTCAAACCAGAAACGGTCAGTGCTTGGGAACAGGGCTGTAGTGGAGGGTATACGGCGGTATACGCCGTTTACCCTCTGGTTTTTTTCCAGCAAATTCCGTATACCCTCTGCTTTTTATTAAAAACTACGAACACCGCTTTGTTTTTCCTAGAAAACATCGCGCGAAACATCACGTGCCAAGCAGATAGCTGTAGAAGCAAAAGAAAAGTTTTTATTTCAAGATATCACCCTGGTACATAATTCCAAAATCGTACCTATTAATCAAAAGCAATTCATTCAAAGTACTGTCGATAGAATGAAATTCAGACTTTGTTCTGATGTTAATGAAGAAAATTGTCAACTTTTGAAGGATATATCCATGCTTGATCCAGAAAATATAAATACAGGGGATATTCGCCTTGTAGAAAAGGAGGTTAAGAGGATCTGTTGACGTTTTGGTATAGTTGAGATGTGCACTATTCTGGGTTTGAGGTTCCAATGAAAACGTCAAAGTTGTTCCAGAAAAATGAAAGCCTCTTTTAAGAAAAATTGAAATATTGCCATGTTTCACGACCGTTTGCGAGCGCGGGTTTAGTTTAATGAATACCTACCCGGTCCTTAGAAACGATTTCATACATATATATATACATGTATGTGCGTGTGTGTACGTGTTTTTTGCCCCCCTCCCCGTGGAAAGTGTAAATAGTGAGTACATGTTTCGCCTCCCCATGGAAAAAAATTATGCGTGTATCAGAGTGTACCATCAGAGGGTATACGCAGGGGCCCCCATGGTATACAATCTGATTTATTTACGACTACAGCACTGCTTGGGAAAGAAAACTGTCACTGAAACAATTAGAATAATCACAAGAAAATTTCGTGTGACGTGTTAAGTTTAAAAAACATTGCACGGTACAAGAAAATCAACGGAGGGCCTCATGAGGCCCTGTTTTAGAGGCACGGAATCCATAGACGTGAACATGGATTCTGTATTCATTGGGACTGCATTAAAGTAAGGCATGAAATGTTATTAACACTTTGCCATCCCTGTATATGGGCAATTAAGAGTTTAGCATAGATGTGTGTGCTGTTACCGGGTTCGCTAATTTGTCATAATTTGACGACCCGTTATTTACCCTTTCCTTATGAGACAGAAAAACAACAGTCTGTTCTCCCAACACCATACTTAAAAATTAGAGTTTCGCTTTTTATTAATAGGGGTCATGTCCAGGCCGACCCCAGAGCATCAGCTCGCATTGTCAGCAGCGATTTTCACTCCGGCCTCTTGTGAGGACAGAGCAGTAATTAAACGAGCAGGTCAATTGGCCGAAGCTTCATCGACCCTGCCTAACGACCGCTATTACCCGGCCCGTAATGAGCCCAGATTACACTGTACGTGGCTGGGCGTGCTCTTGCGCAAACAATGCCCACTCGGCGGCTTTGTTGGCATCATCAGGTTCAAAAGAGTTGCGCAAAGGCAATTGTTGATGAATAAATAATGGGTTACGTGTGAAAAAAAGTGGAATCTCGGCTTCAAATGGGCACGACTAGGTGCATTGGCGGCGCAATTCATTTGAGTAAAGAAGGCATCATTATAGGAGTTGCTCCGTTTCCAAGTAGTGTAAGTAGACACAATGGACAGGGATCGCCAGTGGACTCCTGGTGGAAGCAATGTTTACATCTTTGTGATTTCTCGACTTAGTCCCATTAAACATTTACCGTTAAAACTTTCAATTGTTATTGCGATATAACCATCGCGTAATTTTACTGACCAGAAATGTTTGCAGTTCTGTAATTCGTGAGAGGGATTTTAATGGGTTGATAGTTGCAGTTTTAAGCTGATTACTTGAAATTTTTATGAATGTGATGCTGTGAACGTTTCTACAAGCAGTGTATTTTAGATATTTAAATTAAATGCAATCTTTGTGTTTAACTTGCACAAATGCATAAAATTTCATCTTTTGCTTTGTACGATTGTGTATATCTTTATTATTACAAACGCAATAAAGATTATTAGCTTTTCTTAAACTTAGAAAAGAGACTGTACATTACTATACTGTGCATTACACCATTTACCGGGTCTTTGTGTCATGGTACCCCGGCGAATCCCATGTCAGTACACTAAGATTACCTTATCTCAAAGTATTACACATGTATAGTACAGGTACTCAGGCAATAATCACGATATTGATATCTAAATTCGATGTCGAAGGCTGGGCAGTACACATTGTTACTCATTTTCTTAAGACTTTAGATTAGAGTAGGTTTTTAATTCCCTTTTTGCATCTAGAACTTCTAGTTTATGCAAGATTCCTCATGTCCGGCACTTGCTAACTGGCTCTTAAAACTGGTACCTGAACCATAGAAAAAGTAATCTCCTTCATCTTTCGAACTCCTTAAGGACTTCATAAGCAAATCATTAAAAGTGATTGATAAGAAATACATTCGAAACGAAAAAGATGTCACTAACAGCTAATTTATTGCAAAGAATTCCAAAACCCTTCTTTCAAAAATGTCCCGGGTCTTCCGTTTTCTATTCTCAGCCTAACGCCTTTTCTAATTGACAAGTCCCATGCACACTTGTAAACGTATCAGGACAAACAAATTGGGAGTTTTTGGCACAAGGGTCAGTTTTGGCCAAGCTGCGCCAAACAGAAGACAGACTACACAATGATGGAGATCGGGGTTAGGCAAGCTAAGGAAGACGAGCACATTAAGCTAAACAAGCGGTGGCTTCTGCTACGACACTGGCATTATCCCAATGAATGAGTTCTGTAGTAGGGGAAGACGGGGTACAATGAAACAAGGGGTACAATAAAACATTACTTCTAAAATCAGTAAAATTTGTCACAGAAAGTTGCAATCTATATATATGTTATACAACTATAAGTTCCAATTACTGATGTGATTTGGATACATTCGTACTTCTACAACATTAGCAATAGAAGATTATTGGTTTTTCACCATTGAAAGTAAGTTTCTTTACTAAAAGTAATTTTGTTTCTTTTTCCTCATTGTTACATGTAATAATTATTTTTTCTATACATTGTTATCTTTGTGTTGTTGTCTTCAAACCTCAAAACCAAAATTTAAAAAAATAAGCTTGAAATTTTTTTTTATTTAGTAACCTCAGTACGGGGTACAATGAAACACTTGCAGACGGGGTACAATGAAACATGTTTGATTGTGCCCCGGGTGAATGCATTTACTTGAAGTAATATATCACTGGCAAATATAATATCACCGATATAAAATAACATATTACTGGTTGTCACTAATCTAAATAAAACACTTTTACTAAGGAAATGGCAACACCTAACATTAACAGGAAAAGGCAACACCAAATCAAAACAGTAATCATTTTGAAAGCATGTAAAATTAAACTGGTTTTCTTTCCTTCTAAAAAAAGTACAGATTTCAATAGAAATTTATATTTCTTACATTCAAAAACATTTAAGAATAGTTTATTTATTTCATAGGCCTAAACTGCACTTACTACAGTTCACAATCCTCCTAAAGCTCTCAGTCCAAGGGGCCAAAAACAAATAGGTCAATTAACTTTTGGTGAAAGGGGTGTTCTTGTTACTATGTGTGGATTTATAAATGCTTCTGGAAATTCTATACACCATTATTTAGTATTTCCTAAATAGTAATTCTAAGAGTAAATTTCAAGTTTTGCATGTTGAATGGAGCTCCACGTGGGACTGCGGGTAATGCAACAAAATCGGATGAATGGAGATATTTTTGTTATTGTTCTAACAGATTTCCAGGCACATACACGCTGAACGAAAGAAAATCCAGTTGTACTAATAATGGACAATCATGAATCACATATTACGATTTCCAGTCTAAATCTTACAAAAGATAACGGAATTGTTGTTGTAACCCTGCCCCCCCCCTATATCAGTAACAAATTGCAGCCTTTGGACAAAACTGTGTTCAAGTCACTTAAAAATTTCTTAAATTTAGCTGAAAATTATTGGATACTGTGTAATCCAGGTCGTACAATCTCTATCTATGAGATATCTTCTTTGCTTGGCACTGCTTATTTTCTTATCTCTCCACAAAATATTACAAAAGGTTTTTCAGCGACTGGAATATGGCCTTTCAATAGAGAAATGTTTTGTGAAGAAGATTATTTGTGTTCGTATGTGTCAGATAGGCCTTGTCCTACTGAAAATTATTCCCATGGTCAGATTAATGAAACTGAAGACCAGTAAAACCAGACAGATAAAACCCAAGAATCAGTAGTGGTGGATATTGCCATAAGTAAATCAGAATCACCGACTGCAGGTTGATCATACACCATGCACAAGCTCTTAAAATGTGAGGAAATACATTTATCCTCAAGAGATAAAACCTTACCCCAAGGCTGGTCCAAGAAAAGTAAGAGTATGAAAACAGAAAAAAAAAGAGTTTAGTTCTAACAATGCAAGTAAAAAATGCTCTGGTTAAGCAATTAGAAAGTAAAAAGGGGAAAAAAACTAAGAAGGGATTGTTTTCAAAACAAACTCTGACTCCTACAGACTCTGAATATGACAATGATCCGGATTATTTTCCAGCTCCAGATGATCATCGAAGTACTAAGAATGAGACATCCACACATAACAGTGTGACACAAGCAGTATCTGTATAAATGATTGTTTTAATCAAGGAGGGTGAACTGAAACATTAGGAAATATATTCTGTTGGAGAAATCATAAATTTAAATGAAGTTGAATGTGACAAAAAAAATAAACTATATAGGGTGAAAATTGCATGCATCATTTGAAGTGTTTCATTGTACCCCAGTACGTGTTTCATTTACTTTTTGTTATTTTACAAACATAAAGATATTGTTTAGAACATAATCAAAATTTATTTAGATGGGGAAAATACAAGATTAAAAGTATGCATTAATTATATTTTTGTGCATGCAAAATTGTGGATAGGAAAAAATAATTAGTAAATTTTGTTTCATTGTACCCCGTCTTCCCCTACTTCATAAGCATTTTCGAAAGGGATTGATAAGAAATACATTCAAACAAGAAAATTTACAGCTGTGAATTAATTTCAAAGCATTTCAAAACCCTTCTTTTGAAAAATGTAATGGGTCTTCCATTTTCCTTTTTCAGCCTAACGTAATTTCTCATTACCGAGTCCCATCCATACTTGTTAACGTCACAGGACAAACAAATCGGAGCTAGGCAAACAAAGCAAGACGAGCATAATGAACCAAATAAGCGGTTGCTTCTGCTACGACATGGGCGTTATCCCAATGAATGGTATTTGGTATTTTTTTAACTATCATCGCACTGGAGCAACAGAACGCCCAATGAATGAAATATGAAGAACTTCAGAAGCATATTCGAAAATGATTGATAAGAAATGCATTCAAAAAAATTCACCAACTGTTAATTCATTTCAAAACCCTTCTTTTGAAAAATGTCCTGGGTCTTTCATTTTCAGCCCAACGCAATTTCTCATTACAGAGTTCCATCCACTCTTGTTAACGTCACAGGACAAACAAATCGGAGCTAGGCAAACGAAGCAAGACGAGTATAATAAACCAAATAAGCGGTGGCTTCTGCTACGACACTGGCGTTATCCCAATGAATGGTATTTGGTATTTTTTTAACTATCATTGCACTGGAGCAACACAACGTCCAATGAATGAAATCTGAAGAACTTCATAAGCATATTCGAAAGTGATTGATAAGAAATACATTCAAAAACGTTCACCAACTGTGAATTCATTTCAAAGCATTTCAAAACACTTCTTTTGAAAAATGTCCTGGGTCTTCCATTTTCAGCCTAACGTAATTTCTCATTACCGAGTCTCATCCACTCTTGTTAACGTCAAAGGACAAACAAATCGGGGCTAAGCAAACCAAGGAAGAGGAACACGATAAACCAAACAAGCGGTGGCTTCTGCTGCGACACTGGCATTATCCCAATGAATGAATGGCCCTTTGTGTCCACGAGACATGTGTGTTATCCTTTTATCTCCCGCCATCGCACGGGGATATGGAGTAACCCGAACGTGTTTCCATTCTCGGACGGAAAGGGTTAAAGTTACTTTTTTAAATCTATCCTCAGCGCTCGTTTCCTGTGGATGCTATATTTACCACCCACACAACCAGTTGGGGGAGAATGTCTCAATTGTGCGCGTGCTTCTTTGACGGGCAAAACGTAAAGTTTTTGTGTGGAGTTCTGTGGGAGGTGCTTGTTGTATAAGGGTTGCTAGAGGTACGGGAGGTTTTTTTTTTTTGCATCTCTTCTACTTATGCTATCGAGTCACTTCTTAAGTGAACTGTTTCTGTTTTGATACCACTCGGTTAGAAGATGCTGTCTGTGACACTGCTTCCTTGAGTATAACAAGCCGGGTCGATGTTTTCATTGAATTCAAGAAATTCATACGAACGTACAAATTCAAAGAAGGCTACTGGAGGATAATCATGGGATCTTTTGTCTGTATTTCTTATTGCGTTTACTGCAATTTATTCAGTAAATTAATCTTTAGACCACGGCCGTTGTACCTTGTTCGTACCAAGAAAGAATTTAGACTACGGCCGGTGTGCAGCAGTTGTACCTTGAAAGTTATTATAACTGCGCCAAGAAGTAATTTAGACGACGGCCGTTACAAGAGTTGTACCTTGAAAGTTGTAAGAACCGCGCCAAGAAAGAATTTAGACTACAGCCGGTACAGCAGTTGCACCTTAAAAGTTATTATAACTGCGCCAAGAAATAATTTAGACGACGGCCGTTACAGGAGTTGTACCTTGAAAGTTGGATGAACCGCGCCAAGAAAGAATTTAGACTACAGCCAGTACAGCAGTTGTACCTCGAAAGTAAAAAAAAATCGCGCCAAGAAAGAATTTAGACTACGGCCGGTACAGCAGTTGTATCATGAAAATATACGCTTGTTGTATCTATAGCCGTAGTTCAAAGTTAATTTTTAGTTTCCGTACTTTATTCACTTAAAAGAAAGTCATCTGAAAATATATAACATGTGAATAAAAGCTGTTCGCATGTGCAACCTTATACGTCACCAAGGTTACACCCTTCCACTATAGGCCCCAGTACCATATAGATGGTTGGGCTGGGTTTTGTGGTGCAAAGGTCATATATTTGGCTTAAATGCGCTAAACAATGCCAATTAAATATACATACGCAGAAAGATAGCTTTACTGAAACAGAAGAGAGATATACACTCTGCGTAGAATAGAAAACGTCTAGCAAATCCACTGAAACGCCGCGATCCCCCAGATAGATGATGAACCTGTCTTGAAATAAAATATTTATTCCGATACAAAATAGGCATTGATTTGGATTTGTAAATTCAAAAAGTATGAAGATTTGTAACTTTTAAAGCTGAAAATTAAAAAAAAGATTACACCAATTCAGGACAAACACGTTATGTTTCACGCACACTGGTATCACGGCACCATAATACACGAGCCAGACGTCTTGCCGCATTTTGTTAATACTTATGTGTACCAGTGAAGCTGGATCTGTCCTGAGGAGATGACAGCCTTCACTCAAAGCGCAATAAGTCATCCCCTTGACAAAAAGTTTATTTTTTTAAAAAATCATTCCTTATAATACCTTTTGAATATTCTAATGTAAGTGAAGAGTGAAATATACAGATTCTAAAGTGTCTTTTATCAAAATCACAAATAGAATCTAAAAATTTCAACGCATAAAGCATGAAAACAAAAATAAGAAAATGTATAATTTTAAAAGTTGAAAGGCAAAACGGTTATTAAAACGGCGACTGATTGAATGGTTGGTTGGGTTTTATGCTGTTACGGCCTAATTTGACCAAGCTCTGCCAAACACATAAAAACGTCAGGTAAAAAATATCGTGAACGAGATGTAATGGTAATTTATAATAACGTCGCACTAGAGCTACACAACGGGCTATTGACGACTGTTTGTAATCAATTCTCTAAGGGAAAGATCCGAGCATAACACCACGTAATTTTGAATCACGGACAGATGACGAGGCAACACCTGAGCAGGCACCCCACTCTCCAAACGTCCACGCCAACCCAACGTGAGGATTTTTGGCCACGACAGATTTAAAGTGCACCAGCCGCTCAGAAATACGCTTACAGGATACACTTACAAACAACCATGCACTGACCCGAATTCGAACCTAACTAATTATGTCTATCCAACTCAAACTCAACAAAGGATTCCTCAAAAACCGTCTAAAAACCCTCATCATGATCGAGTGGCAAAATGAATGGGACAGGGGAGACACTGGCCGCAGAACCTACGACTTCTTCAACAAAGTCAATCACAACAGAAACCCACCGGGACCCTACCTAACAGCCTACTTGACGGGACATGGCCCGTTCCCGTCCTATCTACAGATTTTGCCTCATCACCAACAATAACTGCATTTGCGGGGAGCCGGGAACTCCGGACCACTACTTATTCAACTGCCCTCTAACGACAACCAACCATTTAAAAGAAACAAACATCAACTTAAGCATACCGTGGAAACATAATACTGCCACCAACAACAAAGCCCAAGTCAAAATAATGAAAGTAATGCACTTCCAACAATATAGACATAATTACAGGACCACACTTCCAACTTAACACCACCCCATTTAACAACGGCTTTCTTCAACAGTATTCTCAGGACAGGACAACTGATTTAACTCTACCATCTGCCATAGACTCTCGAAAGTTAAACTTTAAAGTTCCTCAATGCATCGCTTCGCATCAATTTTGAATTCTGAGCAAACTTAAACGCCAAGATTAGAAAACTCCAATGCCAAGCTGAGAAAACACCTTTGCAAATAGCACCTCAATGGCCGGGGGGGGCTGTTTAAGGCGCCCCCTGCCCAGTCCTCGCCCCACTTCTGGGGAATACTCTCCTTCCGTGGTTGTCCACAAAAAACCGCTCATAACCTGCTATCACAGCGGGTACGAGGGGGCCACCTGCGGTGCCCAAACCTAACTAACTTACACCAACACACACTCCCGTGCCTAGTGTCGTGAGACACTGTACCAGTTTAAATAAGTGTGGTTGGATGAGTAGAGCATGCCACCAAGGTGACATGTCTACCCAGAAAATGTTAGAGCACATTACATTACATTTATACATCCTTACATCCTATACAGTATATACATTAAATCATTATACTAGGTTACATTATAAATATATACATCATGCTAGGTGAGAAAAAAGTTCGTTTTTCTTAGTCTCTTAGAGGAAACTTCCGATTTAGAGGCTAACACCTTCACCACCAGACCGGATGGTCAGCGTGAAAGTAAGGAAAGAAAAAGAATGGGGGGGGGGTGTAGGTTGTTAATTAACGTCGCACTGGAGCAACACAACGTACTATTAGCGATGGTCAAGGATCACACCCGAACGGAAGATCCAAGGATAATACCACGTAGCTTTGAAGCACGATTTAATGGCGAAAAAATTGAAGATTACTTCTCAGAACACATTTATGGGTTACAAACTGAAGGTTTGATAAGCATAGTTCGCGCGACACAATGATATGCTAGTGCAGCGAAACACCCCCCTCCTATCGCAAATTCCAACCACTACCCACAAGTTGACAGACATTAGTGTAGAGTTTCACGAACTACTTACATCAACGCTTACTGTGCTCTTTTGACCTACATCATTATTAGAAATTAGAATTTGACAAAACCGCAAGAAAGCATTAAGAATAAAAAAATATATGAAATCTTCTTGAAGAACATTTTCTCCACCGCGTTTGCGTATCTGGGAAGTTTGTTGTGCTGAAACCATTCCACGTGGGCGGACATCGAAAAAGAACAAACAAATACAACAAGAATGCATTTCAAGCGCTATTTAAGAACAACATTTATGAGGAGCAAATGTTACTTTTTTTTGCTCTCTCGTTTCTTAGAGAGATGGTTCCCCATTCCCATGCAAACCTTGCGGCTTCTAAAATATCACCCCCTTCTTTTCTTTACATTTCCGGTACTTTAAATAAACCCGTGCAGAGGCTATTCGTTTGGAACGGGGAGAGTAATACCCAAGACCACAGAGCGGGCACGAAGAGACACTATTTTTAAGAGACTAATTGCTTTTTATTTGTTTTGGATGGAAGGACGTAGGCAGATAGCTCTGGCTAACCATTTTAATTGGGTTTCCAAAAACGGGATTCGCTACCTCTGGGAATTTCGCGGAACAAACACTGCTGTTTTGAAGTTCCAGGCTGTTTTAATGGGTAGGAAAGCGTGGGAAGACGGTAGCAAATACCCATATCTACTACAAATTAATCGTTGGTTGGAATTCGCTGAGAAGTTATATACTATATGGACAAAAGTATTTGAACACAGCAACTTTTCAGAAAAAGCGCTTTATTATTCTATTTAGTAACGGGTAGACTCTTCTTTTGCTTATATTACAGCTGCAATACGTCAAGACATACTTTCCATAAGTCCTCTATAAGTCTGAGCTTCCCATGCCTCTTGCAAGATCTTTCTTTTGAACGTGACAAAAAGATCCATCCCACTTTCAGAAAATGCTGTGACCATCCAGCCTCTCCAGAGCACATACGGAGTTGCGTCGGACTTTTCAAGAGGACTTGACATGTGTCCCCCTTATTGTTATTGATTTTCTGGTGGTAACAACCTACTGGAGTTGATCTGACATATGACATATCTTTTAAAGAGGATAAAAACAACAACAACATTTAGCAAAGGGTAGACTCTTCTTTTGCTCATATTTAAAGCTGCAATACGTCAAGACATGCTTTCCATAAGTCCTCTGTAAGTCTGGCCAGGGACAGCTTCCCATGCCTCTTGCAAGGCTGTGAGAAGAGATTGTTGTGAAGATGGGCGTGCGAGGCGGTGTCATACTCGACGCTTCTGTCTCTGTCCCACAAGTATTCGGTCGGAGTTCTGAACAGACCAGTCAAGCAAATTCACTTCCAGCACACGTTTTGCAGTACAACATGGAACTCGATCCTGCTGGAAGAAACAACCATCATCGACGTAGTATTGCCACAGTGTAGACAAGGCCGAATTATCCAGAATGTCGAGGTACACGTCAGCGTTCATGGTTCCAGGCACATAAAGCAATGGACCGGGTCATAACCAGGAAAACATCATCACACTCAGATGGATCCTCCGCCGAATTTCTGCAGTGTCCAAATTATTTTGTCCATACTGTGTATATCAGAAGTGTAGCGTAAAACCTCGCTTACACTTGTACGTCAATCCGAATCCGATGTCCGAGATCGGATCGATCGAACCAATGAACGCTGAGAACGGGAATGATTAAACTTGTCAATCATTCCCATTCTCGTTGCTCATTGGTTTAACGGATCTCAATACGACACCATGTTGGGAAGTGCTAAAATTATTAGGCTGTTAGTTGGTCAAGGTCAATTAGTATGAACGCCGAAAAGGGCAAAATGGCGATAAACTATGTTTTAAGTTATTTACTAAACATACTGCACGCCATTTGGGTAACAGGAAGTAGAATCTATGCGTTTTTCGACTGGTATATCTATTTACACTGACAATACCTCAAACATTTTCAGAAAAACGAAACACAACTCCAGTGTACTTTTGCGTAGCTTATATTACGCGAAACAAATGTAGACAAAAACATCTAGATTTATACAGCCCAGTCACATTAATGTGACCAACGGTCAAAAGCCAGAAAAACCACCTTTGGCAGAGCGGACCGCTGCGAGACGTGCAGGAAGAGAGTCAATTAGGTTTCTGAAGGTGTTCACTGGGATGTTGAGCCATGCCGACTCCAGTACCGTGGCCAGCTGCGCTAGATTACCTCCCTCCTCCAGCCTGGATCAATCCGGCAATTGTTGCAGGAAGTTTGCTTTCAGACGTTTCACGTCGTATACGCCAACGTCCATCTGTCCGATGGAGCATAAAACGTGATTCATCGGAAAAAGCCACTTGTAGCCACTCTGTGGACATCCAGTTGCGGTACTGGCGTGCAAATTCCAGCCCTCGTCGCCGATGAACAGCAGTCAGCATAGGTGCATTAACCAGGCGTCTGCTGCGGTGGCCCATGCGCGGCGACGTTCGCTGAACCGTTGTTGAGGATACACTCTTGGTAGCCCCTTGGTTCATCTGGGTGGTCAGTTGCTCAACAGTTGCACGTCTATTCCCCCGAACGTATCTCCGTAGCCTTAAGTCGCCTCTGTCATCTATAGCTCATGGTGCACCACATGTGCCACGTCGCTGATTTTGGATCGTGCCATTTTGCCATGCACGGTATACTTTTACCACGGTGGCACGCGAACAATTCACAAAATTAGCAGTTTCCGAAATGCTTCCACCCTTGTCCCGAAAGCCAATAATCATGCCCTTTTGGACGTCGGATAAATCGCTACGTTTCTGCATTACGCCAACGATTGAAATGATTTCCGACGCCCTAGGACATCCTTTATATACACTCCACTGCAATGTGCTGCCACCTGCTTTTTGTGATTGGTTATTTCACGTTGACGTCGAAAGTAGGTGGTGGTCACATTAATGTGACTGGACTGAGTATAACAATCAGATTCTTAGCAAAAGCAAATTTGGAGCTTAAATTTTACTATCGTGCTGGAAATGTTATGTAAAATCTTATTTAAAAATACGTTGTCCCTTTGCAGAATTTATCAAAAAAAATCACCCTAGGTGCCAAAATTATCGCCACTGACTTCATGGTTAATTTTTTAGTCCTACCACTATCTGAATATACTTAAGGTTTAAATAAAAATTTGTTGCTCTGTATAAATCTTAAAGTAATGGGTTGAAGCGACTATCCCTGAATTATAATTCGTATATGCCTTAATTGTATAAAATGAGATGCATCCATGACATTAAGTTACTTATGTATGACACAATGCTTCACATGTTGAAGCTAATTTGACGTTTGGGAGTCGAAAGTAATGTGAGTGAAAATAGCTTGTGGTGCAATATCTAAAGCTTTATCTCGAAGATCAAGTTTTTCTTGCTCAGTTGTGGTTAAAGCTCTGTCTGGGAACTGACATAACCTTCCTCAGTTGTGACAGTTGAAAGCTGTTAAATTCTTGGCGACATCTGATGGCAGAGCATAGATTCTTGAAGTAGTTTTCACCTGAGGATAACTACATATTGTAGATGACAGCATTAAATGACGCTAAGCACAATCAAGCTTTGAGCGCTGTCACCTGTTTCAGAACGCGACAATTCCATAGCCGTTGGAGTGGATAGCAAAAGTTTGGCACATAGATTTGTTTCCGTTCTTAATACTATTTAGTAATTACAGAAAAGACATTTCACTCATCTTCAAAAGTGATAAATTTGAAAGTGACAGAGCTCTAGTTGTTATTCTAACCACAAAATTACAGATTACGACACGTGTAAATGAAGAAAGAAAAATGTGACATTTTTAGAGCTAAGCTATTTTTAAGCCGATACATTCTCAAAATTTTCAGTAACTTCCTCACATTGCACCCCGGCAAGAAAAGTGACACAACTCAAAATTGCAGAATTTGAGAAACATCAACTTAAACAATACTATATAACTTATATTGAAATAGTATAAGTTTCTTTTAAATTTTAGGTAAGCATATGTGATGGTAACTTATATTATATTCCATAGAATCGTAATCTAACACGCTGGGGCACCTCATACATATTTTTAAATGACATGACATCAGAATTTTTATTTTTTGATTTGTGTCACTTTTCTTGCGGCGGTGCGATACGTTTAAATTCAATCTCGAACCATGCCCATAGGTTTGGAATAAATTGGTTCAAAATAAAATAACCAGCAACAGAGAATTATCAAAGCCTACTGTTTCATATGCAACTACTCATAGTGAATTGATCCGATAGCTCTATAGTAGTGGACTGTATTAGAATTATTCAATTTCGTTGTAACAAAAACAACCTTTATTAATAGTAAACTTAACAGCGTATTGGATCGACCACTCTCATCTAGGCTAAGGAAGCCTAGTACAAATTAGGGCTAAGGAAGCCGCGCGTTCTTAAGCTCTAGGAGAGTACATCTCTGCTCCGTCTCTCAAGCCTCAATGACACCCACGCGCTCACACAGCGCACTCTCCAGTATGTGGGAGACTACACTCCCCGTGCTCACACAGCGCCCTTTACAATATAGAGATTTAACACATAGTAAATTCTTGCTAAGTATTGAATCATTTGTCTAAGACGTTAAAATTATAAATAATTTATCTGCGACTAAGCGACAACAAAAAAAAGTTTATTTTAAAGGTGAATTTGTATTACTTTAAGGTGCCTGCCTACGTTCGGAGACCTTTTTTTTTTAAATATTTCAAAAATTGACTTTTTATGTGCATTATATACTATCAAATACATCTAAAAACTATGAATAATATATAAAATAGCTATACATGTTTTTTTTAATTTTCATTTTTTACAAAAAATAAACAAAAAATCTCAATAAATTAGCAATTTCGCAGAACAACAAAACTCAAATTCAAATTAAGATATTCTATTTTTGTAAATTGTATTGTATTATCAAAACCCTCTTCTGGGATCTCTACCCATTTTATAACTGAAACTTTGTATTAAAAAAGCTTATGCAATAGAAGCCTTTCGACATAGAAAAAAATCATCAAAAATTATTACAACTTCATACTTATGTAATCAAAAAACTAAAAAATAATGCATAAACAATTAAAATAAAGGTAGGTTACCTGAATTGAACCCTTTAAAATATTCTACCAAAGTTTAAAATTATTTGAAGCATAATGTTATGAGTTATGATGTTGTGCGGAAGAGCAAAATGTAAAAACTTCCGTTAGCAGAACGCTACTTACGGTTTGAAAATCTGTCAACATACTAATATTAAAAGTTCTGAAACTAGAGTTCTAAGTAAGAGATAAACAAAATTTAAACTGATTTGGAAATCTAAGAAACTATACTTTCAAAGTAAGGCAAAATTAAAAAATCGTATTTTTCTCTACAAATGCGGTTTTATAGGTAGGCAGGCACCTTAAGATAAAACTATACGGTTTTAACTATATGGTTTTAACTATACAACTTTACAATGCGGCAGATTGACTTTTGTTGCCACTAAAGTATCGCTTACACCAGCGGCATGGTAGTGGAGGATGTTATCCCCCTTTTAAGTGACCGCTGGCATCGATCACCATTTACGAACTGTCCGCGACTAGCAGGGATGGCAAACCTTAACCAAAATTATCTAGAGCAGGGATGGCCAACCTTTTTAAGAAGTTGGTCCAATTTGTGTTCATTTTTTTAGTACTAGCTCGTGGTTCACATTTAACCAATCTATATTTCAAAATTCGTCAAAATTAATGTTTTTTTCATTCAAAAAGAGCTTAATTTCTTCTAATAAAATGACAAACCAATTAAGAACTTGACCTGAAACTTAGTCATCGAACATTGTTGTATGTCAATACTGGCACTCAACTTCCTTTGATAATTGTGAAAATTGTTGTTTATTATGTTTTTTTATTCCTCTAATTCTAGTTACTATCTTTGCGACCTTGATGAGCGGGACCTCGCTAGCCTCGCTAAACGCGCGTTTTACGCGTCTCATGTGAACGGGTCCTGAATAAATATGTATTTATTATTAGTATTTACCACATCTATTCATTCTTAAGCGTTATTTTATAATTTTACATATTGTACTCAATTGGCCTTCATATAATACTTAAACTGAATTATTTTAAACTGAATCTTACCCTTTATTTTGCACCGCTCTTACAAGTCGGATTTTATTTTTCTTCATTTCAGGTTCTTATGGAGAAATTTTTGTTAAGAGACGAGCCACCAAACCTGTTAGATGCCGTAACTGTTCACCAGATTTTCCCAATCGCGATGACACACGACTATAAATTTTCAGTTTTAATCAGACATCTGAGTCTTCTATTGACAGTGTTGCATGGCCCTACTAGTAAAACAATTGTGTATTCTAAACTGAATCTTACCCCTTATTTTGCACCCCTCTTACAAGTCTGATTTTATTTTTCTTCATTTCAGGTTCTAATGGAAAAATTTCAGTAAAGAGACGAGCCACCAAACCTGTTAGATGCCGAGACCACCGACCAGATTCCCGACCGCGATGACACCCGACCATAAATTCTCAGTTTTAAGAGTCCACATATGAGATAATCTTCCACACTCCAGAAGTGGGCACAGAATTATCGCGCTCTCTTCTGTCGGAACAAAAGGAGCACATCACTGGAGATACAAAAGTGCTCACTTGGAAGTGGCCCACTATCTGTCGTAAAATATAGAACCCTTCTAAAACGCCATTTTTTTCGTCCTCCGAGGATGCTTCCACTCTTTGTCTCTGTAGTGAACGGCTCGCGACACTTTTGACGTCACTTTGATGATTTCCGAAACGAGTTTGTAATGTGGCGGGGAATCGTAATGGTTCATGAAAGTGGGCAGATAAGTGGAAGAACTCTGCTTTAAAAAAAATTCGACTGCTGAGGAGCTTGAAGACGGTGATAGGAGAAAGTAACGTCGTGAAAAGCGAGTTCCTCATGCACAGAATCTTTCTTCTGGAATTCTGTGACAAAGAATCGAGAACAGTTGTACTTTTGACGCAATTTGACATTATGGAAAGACAGATGGAATCATGGAAAACGTATGGCAGTTGTTTTTAAAAGAATCTGGAAATATTTTCAAACGGTAATAAAGTTTCGGTTTCCTAAGAAAGTGGAGCCGTTATATAACAGCCGTGATACGTCATGATGCCGCGGGCATAACTAGGCGGCCGTCTAAACAGAATCCAGAGGTGTCAACTTAGACGGACAGAATACGGTGGTGAATGAGCAACACAGACGGCTGTCGTGGTTTATTTAATTCGAGAAACAAAACAAAGTGACTTTTTTATTCTCTAGTCCAAAGTTCCTAACTTCGGGATCGTTGAAGATAGAGTGAAAGTATCAACGGATTTCAAATCAGCGTAAAATTCTACGCCAGATCAATACCAAAAACAGTTTTATTATTAAATTATTTACCATTTGATTATTTAATTATTTATTAAATAATTAATTATTTATTTAAAGAAAATCCCATTTAAGGTATCGATCTGGTGTCAAATTTTCCGCAGATTTCAAATCCGTTGGAATTTTTTAGTCTGTGTTTAACGATCCCGATTTTACAAAAACGAACTAATCAATGGCAGTCAAAAATGCTTGTTTGTTTCGCTCCTCTTCGCTCGAATATTTTGGCTCAGGAAATGAAATGTCGCCGATACAAGAGTAAAAACATCCCCCATCTGTTTGAGACCGCTATGACGACAGTCATGGAAATGGCGGCCTCAATAATTTTCGTTACGCTCACAAACAACACTTTCTAGGATACCAACACCATCTGTTTGTATAAACAACGTTTTAGTGACGTCACTAACAGCTACATCACGGCTACGCTTTCTTAGGAAACCGAAGCTTGACTCAGTGATAAACACGGTGAAGTCGAACTGTTTATTAGTTGTACTCAGGGTCCCGTTGCAACATGGTTGTCTCGTTGGTGCCACGTTAAGGGGCCACAAAAGCTGTCTGAGTCATTTTCTGTCATGCTCAGTGATGATGGTGACAGTTTTTCTGTTTCGAAACTGTGTTTTCTGTACATTGTTTGGACGTGAAGTCACCTGGATTTTCGAAAATGATTTCGTCACGTTGCCAATAAAAATTCAGAAGAATGAATCCCTAATCAATATATAATACATAATCGGTCAACGCCATTATAGAAAATCCCAAATGGCGATAAACTGTATTTTAAGGTAATCCTATAGGAGAGCCGTCATTTGAGTCCTATTGAGTAACAAGTCAAACCTTCGCATTCCTTCCGGTTTGTTTGTTTTTCTGAAAATCGGTCTCAGAAGGAACCCGGGAGATATGAATTTTAAATATACACACTTGGTAAGTTTACTATCAAGAAAGTAACATCAACGAAATACATGTTTTCTTTTCACGAGGGCCCCATCATTGAACTTATAATACTGGGGCCCGTTATCTATAATGGTACCGATGCCCGGATGGCAAATGTGTTGGCTCCGGTAGACCTTACAAACCTACAAAAGCAGCTAATATGAGGAATTGTCTTTCTTATTTAGAATGTTTTGTTATAAACTATTTTTTTGTATCGAATTAATTTTATTTGTTAACATTCGTTTTATCGCGAACTCGATAGACATTTTGCTTCTAACTTATCCTCTGATGAGTAAAACATAAAATAAAAAACATCTCCCCAATTTTTTGTTTATAAACACTGTTATCAGGATTTTTGAATTTTTATATCAGAGGGATCTGGTAGATATTTATTTTTTACATTGTTGAAATTTTATGTCAAGTATAACAACCCTATTGCCAGCTTTTCCTGACTAGAACTCATTTCCAAAAGTGTTTTCCGTCCCACTCTAAAACTCATACCAGTTTTCTTTCCGTCAATTGTTTAACGTATTTCAAATTCAAGTCAATAAAAGCGTATTGCCAAGCCTAAACGCTCGAGGTTAAACGGGCATTTAAAATGCAGCGACTTACTGACAAGAGAAGGACTTTTGGGGTCTATTATCTGAGATGACTCCATTAAATCTTTGGCTGGCAAATAAATAAAAGATTATCCGACGAGCAACTAGACATTACAAGAGACCGACCGCAGCTCTTACAGATTAGAAACGCTTTGGTAAATCAAGCGGGGGAAAAAAAAGCTCCAGTGTCGAAGAGGGTTAATACTTATTTAGAGGCGACTTCTGTATAATTTAGCAATGGTCAAATTCGATCGATTAATCTTTCAACAATGCCGAATTCGCTGGTTGCGACAATCGACAATCACTCAATCTGAATCCAGTATTTCCGACCGATTCAGATTGAGTGAGGAGGTCAAGTCACAACAGGTTTTTCCGAAGAGATTATGTAGGCACTCAGGAGAAATGATGATGTTATTGACGTCCAGCGATACGTTATTAATTTTACCCGCATTTTAAGACCACGCCATTTTGTTGGACGGAATTGTTCGCGGTTCGGCTGTAATTAGTCTTCTTTCGCCGAAACTGCATCTATTGATAGGTTTCCAGGACCTGTTCCTCAGGTCTGGTGGAAGGCACTGCTGTGAGTTAGTGCAACATGTTTATAATAACGCATTTTGGTTTTGAAATTTGTTATGAAAGCGTGAGGAATGATTGATCGGCAACCGGTAACTCCGACAGAATACAATTTTGTTACTTAAAATGGTTTTAAATCCAAATTAAACTTTCAATAACTAACTAAAATGCTGAAAACAAAATAAAGTAATAATGCAATAATCTATTATAATTCGTAAACCAAGAGGATTAATTTCTAATGCAGTCGACGCTCGTTTTGTACGAACCCCTCGGGAAAGTAGAAAGTTCGTTAAAATGTATCAAAAGCATAGTATGACTCTAAGAGAGGTATTTTTTGTCAAGCTAAAATAGACGGCTGTATTTTTGCTGTGATACGTATTTACTGTACGTATTCTAAATCTGATATCAGACATCTATGTTTTTCGAATATTATTTGGCGTTTCGTCAATAAAAACTCCTAAGAATAAATTCCAAATTGATAAATATTTGATTGGACATGACGAAAGGACCTATTAGATTAAGTGTCAGAGGTTGGAAAAACTGCAATAAATTAAATTTTAAGGTAGTTTCTATATGTATCGTGGTAGAGCATTAAACAGTGGGAGTAAAACCTTTGCAGTTAGTAATGTTTATTTACAATGAAAATCTCTCAACAAAATTTGATTTAAGTATTTGATACTTGTAATTTTGTTTAATGATTCATAAAACTGACCTTCAACCTTAAAAATGTCAAAATATTGTTTATTTTGAAGCAAAATTTAAAAACACTTTCCGATCATCCGCTCAACACTCCAACACAAAATACAGCAGCTTCAAAACCAATGAATTTTTTCTAACGAAAAACCTGAAAATGACATCATTTAAGATTACGATTAAACTTTAACTTCGATTAATTAGAGCTGGGTGGCATGGAAATTATAAAATGATATTATTAAAAGTCGTTATTCCTTAAAAAGTATTAAAATTGTTTTGATGCCGAAATTTGTTTCGTAAAGGTAGATATTGAGACAATTTTTTATTTACCAAGTTCTGTGCAAAGTAAGATAGAGAAATTACGAATTTTGTTACTCTCTATACGTAATTAATGATTGGTAACTGCTGCAATTAGTCAAAATAAACACTCAAAACTTTAAAAAAATGTAAACATTTTCCATGGAAGAAATTTCAGTCTGTTTCTGGTTGTATGTTTTAAAAAGCTTGAACATTCCTATGAAGGAAACAATTTCCTATTTTGTTTAACAAACGAAAACACAAAATAAAAGCTTAAGATCATAAACCTTTGGTGAACATCCAAAATCGCTAGATATAGTGTATTTGTAAATAAATTATAAAAATAACAAAACAGTTTATCGATTATGGTTCATCAGATAATTGAATATGAATGGTAAAGCGTGTTCGAAATAATTGTAGAATTAATTTTAAACAAATTAATCGAATTAAAATAACTAAAAAAAAAAAGATGCTTCTCCCACAAACTAACTTTTGAAAGTAATTAAACTTTATCATTGCCACAAAACAAAAATAAAAACAAAGAACAAACGATAAACTCATTCATTCTCATGAACCAAGTCCAACGTAATTTAGCTAGCCAATCAAATCAGCCACTCCGAGAGCAGACGATTTTAAAACACTCGTAAAAGGTTTTAGAATCACGCCTTTAGCGTTCCCTTTGCACCATTTATTACACGCTAGTTATTCCGCCTATCCCGCACACTGAGGCGGCCCATTTGTAGAATATTTTTTCGAGCAAACTAATCACATTTTCATTAGCCGGAGTCGAGGAAACGTTATTAATTACGCGCTCATTCCTATTCATTAGTCGATTAGGAAACAATGCCGTAAACAAACTGTGACCTTAAAGGATAGGCGTAATTAATTGGAGTAGACGGAAATATGTAATTTGAAACTGGCGGAATAAGATTCGATACTATTTTTTTATAATTCAGAAATAAATATTAAATGCTTGAGGAAAGCAGGAATTGAAAAAAAAAACCTCAAACTTGACATACTTTTATCTTTACTTTAAAACATTAGTTTGGAGAACGATAATTGTTGATGGTCGAATTTTAAAAACAAGGCACGTCGCTGGGAGTTTATAAGGAATTCTAATGCCATCTATGAATTATGGATTTCAGATAATTTCAAATGTCATTGTGTATCGCGAATTTTGATGAATTCATTCAGGTAAAATTTGAATAAGTGGATGATATTTTAAAAGGGAAGTAGAGCTACTCGATCTATAACCTGGCAGATAGACAAGCCAATCCATGATGACATGACATTGATGATCTGACTTAGATTTGTTTAACTACTTTATGCAGTAGAAATTAAATGGGTGGACAAGATGATTGCGAGAAATTTATTTATGAATTGAACTCGAGGAGAAGTGACAATATATATACACTACCCTACAATAATGTACCAGACAGCAAGATGTGATGGTATAAGGAAAAGAATACACGCTTTAATAGGGGGATGGTCCCCCTCGTGCTGCAATTACACTAGCAACCCTTCTGGGTATACTTTCCACAAGGTTTTGATACACTGCTATGAGTATGTGTGTCCAATCCTGCTGCAAGAATGTCGCCAGCTCAGCTGTAGATTTCGGACGTAGTTCCCTGGTCCGTAAGCGTCGCTCTAACTCGTTCCACAAATATTCTAAGGGGGTTAGATTGGGACTCTGAGCAGGCTAGGGAAGACGTTTTGCATTCATATCTTGATACCACTTGACAGAGGCTGCAACATGACGTGGAGAAATGTCGTCCTGGAAGTAACATTCGTCCATTCTATAAAATTGCCAAATCGAAGGAAGAACCTGATTGTCCAAAATGTTCATGTAGGCATCGGTGTTTAATTGACCAGGAACAACATGCAAAGGTCCCAGGCCATACCACGAAAAACACCCCCAAACAGGTAGTCGGATTTTATGCAAATCCGCTGGCGTCCGATTCATTATTGTAGGGTAATGTATATTGTGATACATTTATAAGGGAAATTCCTTTCAAGGTTTGTGTTCGATTAATCGCTCTATGGCCACAAAATGCTGACAGGGCAAGTTTGACCAGGACATACAGTTCATTTCAGATATAAAATAAATTACCCTGCCTTTGTCGAAACTACATCCGCTTCCATCTTACAGTACAAAACGAACTTTCAAAATATGCCATGCATAATCTGTAGCTTTGCAATCAGGGAATCCAACACATCGGGGAACATGTTACCTCTGGGGTTGCACAAATTCTACCGAACAACGTCAATTATCAAGGAACGCGGTAAGATTGGCAGAACATTGATCGAAACGAAATCTTAATTAGCTTACAAAGCATTTTGTTATTACAAACGTCTGTATGTAAAATAAGAGGTGTCCGTCTAGTGAATTTTTACCACGACCCTGAGGGATCCCATACCATCAGTCGCAAGCGTCTGTCCTGCATTTCCACAAGAATTTCGAAATACGTGATAAAGCTGAAAATTAAAAAGGGCCATGTTATTATATGGGTGTCACAGGATGACGTAATTAATGATATGTTGTAGCTGTACTGCGTAGCCATTAATAATGATATCGTTTCCGATTGGATCCCGCAGACATCTTTCACCATGTGTCACAGCTAATGGAAATGCGTTTATTGAACGAGAGTTTAGCCAATAAGAAAAGTCCCTCCTGGTTTGAGATTCAAAGAGAATATGATAGGAATTAGGGTTTTTGCTTTTACGCACGCATTTGAAAGTAATTACACACATTGCGAACGTATCATCAACTTTCGGGCATTTTTTCCTGTTAACTATTAATCAGTGTAATATTACGTAACTAATAGGTTTACCATTGCCGAGAATAGTTTTTTTTCCCATTAAGAATTTCATAACGATCGCAACATTGTACGAGCAAGTATATAATTAACAGAGTACACTATTAGGTATTTTGCTTTGTTTCTGTTTTTAATAAGGCACACACGTGTTTTTTTCTATTAACGGCAGTCAAGGTGAAAGGAAAGTTCAAATAGCAATGCATATTTCAGCAGTCCATAGACACGATGCCACCCAGCTTACCACATTTGTGATCAAAACGTTTGAATGCAATAAGATTGAATATCTTAACACATGCAGTGACACAGCAGAAACTCACGTGGAAAATTTTTTATAATTTTTTTTTTTGCCCAAAGGAATGCATTATAGTATTTAAACGTCGTCTTTGACGTAATCTCATTCATGATTATTTGATTATTATCTCATTCATGTATCCTTTTAATAGGCTCGACGAATTGGGGCTTGGATGGAAATGTAACCAACCCTCTACAGGTGTCAGGACTGGAGAATTTAGAAATGTTGTTTTCTTTTTAATGCAGGACCAATGACGGAGTGGGTCTTAGACACATCAGGGGGTGAAGAGACGGTTATTTATGAAGTAGCACAGATAGCATACGCTGCTATTACTCCGAATAGAATCGCCAAACAATACATGCTCTTAGAAACCAAGATCCAATGTTTGATTGATTGACTTAGGTTTTATGGCGTAAGGTTCGATAGCGGACAAGATTCGACAATCGCAAAATCAAATAAGATTCAATAGATTTTTAATAGCAAATTACCAAAACAACCAATAAAATATAGATTAAAAATATATCCACACAACATGAAAAAATACGCAGAACGGTAAACATATTAATCTTCAGTAACACGGTTTTCTGAAATGATGATTCAGCACATGCAGATCAGCAACATGATGTGCGATATAAAAGATATGTCATTGATATAGAGGGTGATTCATAAGTACGTATACAGTTTCCAGATGCTGTAAAACAGGAACAGTTTAAGACAAATGCGAACTGTTAGCTAGGTATACTCATACAGTTTGACTAGTCAGTGGAAATGTCTGTGTCTGCAGTAGAGCATGCGTTTTGTGTTCTTGAATTGAGCAAAACGGAATCTGTCACTGTTGTGCAATGGCATTTTAGATCACTATTTGGAAACCCAAACAGAAAATTAGTTTATGATTGGTTTAAAATATTTGAAACTACGGGCTGTTTGTGCAAAGTTCCAATGCCCGGACTACCGAGTGTGTCTCAGCAGATGACGTCAAAAACTTTATTCTCCAATTGGATGGTGTACCATGACAATGGTCAGGTGACATGTGAAATTACCTCTATTAATAGCTACACCGATGGATTGGACAAAGCGCCGACTACAGCATGCCACTAACCCAATGGCCACCCCAGATGCCCTGACTTAACACCATGTGACTTTTTCTTTGGGGCTGCATAAAATATAACGTATTTAACTCTCCTCTTCCTGTTGATCAAGCGGAGTTGAAACTAGGGATGCGACATCGATGTCGATATTTCCAAAACATTGATGTTTTATTTAAAACATCGATGTATTGGAGCCGATGACACATCACTAATTGTTAAACCAGTTTTAAGAATTGCCAAAAAAGTTTAAATACACTGAATTTTAAAAACATCGATGGTTTGAGGGCGATATATTATCAACATCGATGTTTTAATTTTGAACATCGATGTTTTGCTGTCGATGCCACATCACTAGTTGCTAAACCAATTTTTAGAAATGGGGAAAAAAGTTTAAATACACTGAATTTTAAAAACATCATTATTTCGGGGGGATGTATTATCAACATCGATGTTTGAATTTTGAACATCGATGTTTCAAAACATCGATATTTTGCTGTCGATGTCGCATAACTAGTTGCTAAAGCAGTTTTAAGAACTGGGGGATAAAGTTTAAATCCACTGAATTTTAAAAACATCGATGTTTGTGAGGCGATGTATTATCGACATCGATGTTTTATTTTTGATCATCAATGTTTCAAAGCATCGATATTTTGCTGTCGATGTCGCATAACTAGTTGAAGCAACATATCGCAACCACTATCACTACTCTTGATTCAGATACCCTAACACGCGTCTGGGCAATGTGACTAAGGGTGCACACATAGAACATCTGTGCCTGTCTAAAAAATCTTGAAACAGGTAACATAAAATATCTTACATTGTCACTGTTATATAGTACGTTGAAACTGTATACTTACTTATGAATCCCCCTGTATATACAGGTGATGGAAGACCAATAAAGGTTTTAAGATCAATGACACGAAGAACATAAAATAGAATTAAAAAAATATGATATATAATCTAACTCTATGAAATGTTAAGACCTGCTGCGTTTCCGTGGCTATTAAAACTTTGATTGGTTGTGTGACATTCCGAATAGGTGTAGTTTAAAATTGTTTTGTTTGGTTGTGTGATATCACAAGCGAAAGGAGATACGATAAATATCAAAAATCATGTTTTGGTCATTATTTCAAATTGTATATCACGGCCAATCATCACGCACCGTCAGGATTTAAAAAATAGACAAATAAAGTCTGACCAAAATGAATTTTGTTTTGCGCCCGTCTAATGACGGGCTTTTATTCTAGTATAAAATAACGTGTGAAGTGATGATGGATGGAAAATATTATTGGACAGTTAAAAAACTGACCGAATTCAAAAATGAAAAATAGATTTGGTTGGTTGCTTTGGAGTTTTATGGCACAAGTAGCATATTTGGTGAAGATGCGCCATACACAAGACAACGTCAAGTAAAGGATGGCGTGAATAAGGAAAAAAGGAGTTGGGAAAAAGATTTGGATGGATATTTTCCTCCTAGTCCTTAGAAAGTTTCCTTAGTTTAAAATGGAATTAATTCTTTAAAAGGTTTAAAGGTGATGAATAAAAACAGGATATGTAATTAAAATGAAATGAACAACAAAAGGAATTTTACACGCGTTACACACTGGAGCGCTTTCTCCTAAGAATACATTAGCCTAATTGCAAGAGTAACGGATGAGGAACCGAAAGGTCCAGCCAAAGACCATCATGTACACGGGGACTTGTGCACGTTTCGTGGCCTTAATTGTCCTCATGTTGACCTGGTGTGAAAGTTTGGAAGGTGGAGTGCAGCTCAGGTATTCACCACGTATTCTGACCGTGGTTCTAAACTTCGTGGTGTTGTCCTTTCTTTCCTTTGGGGATTGATCTCGGACTGTCGCCAATAATCGTTGTGTTCCTCCAGTGAGACGTTTATAAACGACATAGATACCTATCTAAGATAGGTGATTGTCAGTAAAACGTGTGCCCGATTCAAAGACGAATTGAAATTATGTCTTCTTGTCGAGAGTAATGTAGGAATGGCCAAGTGGAGTGAAAGGACAGGGTTCCGTGAAGTTTGTTGTTGATTTAAGATGTTCCGTCACGCTGCCATTCGTATCATAGTGTCTCGGACACAAACTGGAATTCGAACCCGAGTAAAATACGAAGTTTTAAGGAGTCAGGCCAAATTTTTATTATTTTATTACAACAAATGAGTTCTTTTTATGCACCAACGCTTCTTGCACACCTCGACCAACTTAATTCTACAACCATCGGCACTTCTACAAAGTACAACAGAGTCCATACTATTGTTCTTTATGATACAATTGATTTCGTTTCTTAACGTTTCCCCTAATTGGAAAAGCATTCAAATCACTGTATGAAATAAATTCTCCGCTGCAAAGTGACACTACTTTTAAGAGTAAGTCTTTAAGACTAAGTTTAAGAGTATGAGTAGTACTTTTAAGACACGGTCAGATGACGAGGCCAACACCTGAGCTTGCACACCACTCTCCAAACTTCCACATCACTTCACACGAGGACATGATAGATTTAATATGCACCATCCCCTACCTACACGACTGTCTGGTAGTTGGATCTAGTCTCGAACTGACAACTCTCTGGTTGCTAATCCGACTCAAACAACTCGTCTTCCGCTCCTCTACCATGTCGTTAGTGGAACCGACGCACAAACATATTTTTTCAATTACACATGTCGTATTTTCCATTACAGCAGTGTAAATCAAGTCATTTAGTTCAGCGGAAACCATTCCAATTCCAAAACGTGTTCGCGCACTGCGTTAAAAGTCGTATCTCTAGGACTAAAACTAAGTTTTTTTCTCCCTTGCCGCTTTCACGTTTTTGACCTCAACGCCGCATGTCCAACTAGCTACTTAGAATCGAGTTCCATCAAAATTAATAGGCGAAACTATCTGCGAAACGTTAGACTGCCGGGAAAAGCTCCGAGTAAATGAAATTAGTTTCAAGAACTCGGAAAGCTGATTCGCACTCCATCATAATCGATCATTATGTAACTAGTGGAGAGCAATAAAAGAACTCGGCAAGAAAGAACTCGAGCCAGGGAAATTATATTGCGACCAACCGGAAATAATATTCAATGTATCGATACTAATTCCGCTTGTCCGATCTGTGTTGGGGCACTTGAGTGTTTGTGATCGAAATTGGATATGACATTGGGATACACCCTACATCAAACACGATGAACTTACTCCCACCTCTTGTTTGTGTTTTTTAAATCGATCTTTCATCATTAATTTTTTTAGATTGTCTTAGAAATAGCATTACGGAACAGATAAGGAGGTGGATTTTAAAGATAGCATAGTTTTAGCTTGAACTCGTATCTATTTTGCAAGATAATTGAAGCGTGACATCGAATATAACGTGTCTCATGTAAATATCAAAATTTCTACTTTTTTATGATCTATATCTCCGCAGTTGTTAAGTAACACTTATTTGTAACTGAATGTAACTTTAAAAGTCAAGAGCTTTTTGTGTAGTGTTTTTTATGCCCTTGAAAGTGCTCCGAATATTTAGATGGTCCTGAAAAAACTGGACATTTCATTCAAAATTAGTGGATTTCTTTAATCCGCACAAAAGCAGAGCGAAATTCTAGAAAATTGCATTTTTAATGCAGAATTTCTGAAACGTTGTGTTTCAAATCATTAGTCAGCTTAAATCTTTGAGCCCCGCGAGATCTCCGAATTGGGTAGCATTGCCTTTTCCTCACAACAAATTTAATTACTAAGTAGCCATACATATAAAAGTCACAGTTAGATCTCTCAAAGTTTGGAAGAATACATGGAATCTTTCAGACTTTTAAGATTCTATTTGTCTCGTCCTGATATCACAGAATATTATACTAACGTATCATTTTCAACCATTTTCATTTGGATCCTAAAAAGGAGTGTCTTTACCCCAATCGTCATCCCCAAATGCCAAAAACAGACTTAAAGCCAGGCATGCCCGTCAAAACTCCTCCATATCACAAATCAACCATGAACCACTATCATAAAAACAATCACAGAATCCATTTCTTTTGGAAAACATCAAACTAAACGGAACTCATGGTAGAGAGAATGGGACTCAACTTCCAAAACATGTCAGTTCCGTGATCTATTTCACTCGAACAACAACTTCTGGACATTGAGAGTAAAACACTACGGCGTTCTTCAAAAGGAGCTTCGACTTTACCCCAATCATCGTCCTCAATCCATGTCCAAATGCCAAAAACAGACTTAAAGCCAGGCATGCCCGTCAAAACTCCTCCATATCACAAATCAACCATGAACCACTATCAAAAAAACAATCACAGAATCCATTTCTTTTGGAAAACATCAAACTAAACGGAACTCATGGTAGAGAGAATGGGACTCAACTTCCAAAACATGTCAGTTCCGTGATCTATTTCACTCGAACAACAACTTCTGGACATTGAGAGTAAAACACTACGGCGTTCTTCAAAAGGAGCTTCGACTTTACCCCAATCATCGTCCTCAATCCATGTCCAAATGCCAAAAACAGACTTAAAGCCAGGCATGCCCGTCAAAACTCCTCCATATCACAAATCAACCATAAACCACTATCAAAAAAACAATCACAGAATCCATTTCTTTTGGAAAAAATCAAACTAAACGGAACTCATGGTAGAGAGAATGGGATTCAACTTCCAAAACATGTCAGTTCCGTGATCTATTTCACTCGGACAATAACTTCTGGACATCGAGAGTAAAATACTACGGCGTTCTTCAAAAGGAGCGTCGACTTTACCCCAATCATCGTCCACAATTGCAATATAAATGACTTAAAATCAGGTACATCGTCAAAACTCCTCCATATCACAAGTCAACCATAGACCAATAACAAAAACACCCACAGAACCCATTTCTTTTGGAGAACATCAAACAAAACGGAACTCACAGCGGAGAGAAAGGGACTCAGCTTCCAAACCCTGCTGTCGGTTCTATGATCTATTTCACTCGGACAACAGCTCCAGGGCACCTCGAGAGTGAAATACTACCCACAACACAAAAAAAGAAAGGTGAAATACACCTTGAGCGTCACTTTGGGCTTGGGCGGAGACCTGATGCCCTTTGTTCTCTGAGTAAGACCTCATATACCTTTGTTAAGGAGTCTTCGGATAACGTATTTCAGTATAGAAATTCACTTTTTTTTATGAGATGTTGAATAATAATAATCGGCCGTTTTCTTTTCTCAATAGAATGAGTAATGAGACACTTGAGACCCCCACACCATCGTCCAGCTTATGGGGTATTGGGTTTCTGGCCTGTCTTTTGGGTCAGTCATTGTCATAATGATGCTTCAAGCTGTTTTCCCTTTTGTTTGTTTCTTCAGTGCAAGACGAAATGTTGGTAAAATTGAGCGGGGAATGAAAACAACAACCGATCGCATTACACAATATAAATTCTGCATATTAATGCAGACAGGTCTATTTTTTCCTCGGAAAAATGAGGACAAATACAAAGAAAATTGTAGTCCTTCATTCTGCTAATAGTGGATGGAACTTCTGGCTAGAAATAATTAAAAACAATACGGCTCTACTTTGATTCGGTGAATATACAAACTTTTACGAATATTTTTATTCACAGGTACAAACTCCTAGTGAGTCGGGGGTCACCGTGGTGCAGTGGTTTACTGAGCTAATAACCTGACCACTGAGCTAGTAACCTGCGAGTGTTGTAAGCAGCACAGGTTCCGATTCCACTATCAGTGCATTTTTCTTTTGTCAGTAAAGATTTTCGAGTGTGTATGTCTACCCTTGAAGTTGCTTGGCCAAATAAAACCAAACCAACTAACCAATTTAGTGCCCAACCCCAATGTTTTTATGGTTGGAACCCAATCGGCTCCACAGTTGAGGATTGCACATAACAGACCTTTATAGGTCCAACTCTTTGCCCAACTCTGTACTTTTAGGTTTGGAAATTGAGGATTGCATGTACATGAGGACACTGAATTTTTGTACAGCTAAAAGTATTTTAATTTGTGTAGTTGGGATGCACTGCACGGAAAATAAGAATTGAAGCAAGTAGGAAGAACACGAAATGCAGTTTTAGATTTTATTTCATTTGGGGAATACAATGATCATATCTATGTTTGTATTAATTATAAAATGGATTTAAACAAGGTATCAAATGTGAGTAATGATACTTACATCTATATATCACAGAAACTTTAGTGCAAATGTAATACGAGGTTCTACAAGTCAGACAGAAAAGAATAACCACTACATTTCTTAATTTGTCAACTAAACATGCTGTACTCAGTTAAACCATCAGCACCAACAGTCTTGTCATATAATCACCGCACGGTCAACTTAATACCTCTTAAAATGTCTTCTACCCTTCAAGTGGTAGCACCGACAAATATTTTTAGAATCTCGACACTCTTAACTTTTTCCCTTTACAAATCACTAAATTTGTTTACTCCTCATCCAAACAGCAGCATCAACAACCTTATCAGAATCCCAGTAAGGTTCTTTTTCAAACAGCAATTAATATTATCACTGTCAAATAGTAGCACCAACAAATCATTTAAAAAATTGTGACACTCTTAACTTTCCCCCTTTACCAACTGCTTAGTTTGTCTACTGCTCATCCAAACAGCAGCACCAACAACCGTATCAGAATCCCAGTAAGGTTATTCTTCAAGCAGCAATTAATATTATTACTGCTCATCCAAATAGCAGCACCTACAAATAATTTCTAAATCTTGGCACTCTTAACTTTTCCCCTTTACCAACTGCTAATTTGTCTACTGATTATCCAAACAACATCACCTACAAATCATTTCAAAATTTCTTGGCACTCTTAACTTTTCCCCTTTATCAACTGCTTAATTTGTCTACTGCTCATCCAAACAGAAGCACCAACAACCTTATCAGAATCCCAGTAAGGTTCTTTTTCAAGCAGCAGTTAATATTATTACTGCTCACTGAAACCGCAGTACCAACAACCTTATCAGAATCTCAGTAAGGCTATTTTTCAAGCAGCAGTTAATATTATTACTGCTCATTGAAACAGCAGCACCAACAACCGTATCAGAATCCAGTAAGGATATTTTAAATCAGCAATTAATTACATGCAAATGTCGATTTATATATTACCCTCAGCGGTTTGATGTCACTCTTTACATCTCCCCACATTTTAGCACAAGTGAAATTTATTGCCAATATTCCTTTTTCGTGAGATCGGTGACAAATTTATTCCTTTTCACATCACACCTAAGCGGAATACAAACTGCATAATTTCTACACGCCAAAACCAGACCGACCACAGAAGCAGCCCCCCTCATTCGCGTGGTTTGGAGACACTTTTTCTTTCTGGAGAAAACTAATTTGCAAAAGATATTCTGGACATCACGCACGGCCTCTAATATTTCAAAGAACGAAGGGCCACCGCAATCACAAGTCGGCGGCAACTCGAAAACCAAAACCTTCGATTATTATGACTGGCGACAAGCTAAAAACAAAGAGTCTCCTTTCGAGGTATGCGATCGACTTTCGGCTTTGTACGACAAAGGCACGGTGTCTGATTTATGAACGCGAACTGTCAATAATATCCAAAAAACAGAATGGATGCTATGAGAGAGTAGGAAGAAAGAAGAAGAAATAAAAAGAGAACTTATCATTTTTTATTCTTGGAGCAAAATGTCTCTGGCCAACTCCACCCTTGGGTATTCATAGGTTCTTGTCACGTGGTCTCACCCCGCCTAAGCCCCGGGCGTTTTTGGACAAAGAGTCACATAACAGATCCTTTTAAAGCGACTCGCTCGGCTACTGGAGGCTGAGCAACAATCTCATCGATTGTTTGTCGAAGTGGGGAAATGCATTCAAGAGCTGATCAGTCCTGTCTGTGTGTCGCAATCCTTTCCCTGTCCATTCCACCAGGCTGCTTTCTTTTCTTCTGGACTGGGATTAATAATTCAATCAGAGTTCAAACTGAATGTAATAACGCCAAAAGGGAGTTAGCAATTTTCCACGCTTTTAGCGACGCTTGCTCAATTACAGACAGACTAGGATGATCGGTCCGGGGAAATGGACCCGACGTCAGGTTGAAGATAGCGATGCGACATCGACAGCCAAACATCGATGTTCAAAATTAAAACATCGATGTTGATAATACATCGCCTAAAAAACATCGATATTTTTAAAATTCAGTGTATTTAAACTCTCCCTCCCCCCCCATTTCTTAAAGCTGGTTTAGCAACTAGTGATGCGACATCGACAGCAAAACATCAATGTTTTGAAACTTCGATGTTCAAAATTAAAACATCGATGTTGATAATACATCCCCCCGAAACCATGATGTTTTTAAAATTCAGTGTACTTAAACTTTTTTTTCCCATTTCTTAAAACTGCTTTAGCAACTAGTGATGTGACATCGCAAACAAAACACCGAAACATCGATGTTCAAATTAAAAAATCGATGTTGTTAATACATCGCCTAAAAAACATCGATGTTTTTAAAATTCAGTGTATTTAAACTCTCCCCACCCCATTTCTTAAAGCTGGTTTAGCAACTAGTGATGCGACATCGACAGCAAAACATCGATGTTCAAAATTAAAACATCGATGTTGATAATACATCGCACCAAAACCATCGATGTTTTTAATATTCAGTGTATTTAGACTTTTTTTCCCATTTCTTAAAACTGATTTAGCACTATTGATGCGACATCGGCTCCAATAAATCGATGTTTTTTTATAAACAGCAATGTTTTGAAAACATCGACATCGATGTCGCATCCCTACTTTTCAGACCCTTCATCCTTGGCCACTTTGGTCTAAAAGTTTGTTCAATTTGCTGATTATAAAAATTATGCTACTTGGTTATTTTTTAAATTTTTGTAACGGTACTTTTTTCATTTAAAATAAAACATCGACAGCGTAAAAACATCGACAAGTATGTATTTAAACTCCCCCCTCCCCCATTTTTTAAAGGTGGTCAACATTGGCTCGTCAATTCAACATCGATGTTACAAAAACATCGGCTCCAATACATCGATGTTAAAAAAATCGATGTTTTTAAAAAAACATCGATGTTTTGAAAACATCGACATCGATGTCGCATCCCTAGTTGAAGATTCTTTGAACTGTTTAAGAGTGAAATATGCAATCCCATCAATTGTTTGTCGAAGTGAGGAGAGGCATTCAAGAAGAATTTATCGGTCCAGTCTATGTATCCCAACCTTTTCTCTGTCCATTCCACAAGGTTTCTTTCTTTTTTATTGGGGGGGGGATTAATAATTCAATCACCGTCTCGAACTAAAGGCAATAATACCAAAGGAGAGTGAGAATATTTTCATGCTTTTAGTGACTCTTACTCAATTAGACAGACTCGGATAATCAGTCAAGGAAAATGTAGCCTACTCCAGTCGAAAGTACTTTTAATTGTTAAAAGTGAGATGTGGAACCCATCGATTGTTTGTAGTATTGGAGAAAAGCATGCAAGAGCTGATTGGTCCTGTTTGTTTGTCAACCTTTTCACTGTATTCCATTAGGCTTTTTTGAGGGTGGGGGTTGACTTAGATTAATAATTCAATCAGAGCTGAAACTGAAGCAATAATACCAAAGGAAAGTTTGCAATTTTCACGCTTTTATTGATTATTGCTCAATTAAACAAGCTCGGTTGATCGATCCTATGAAATAAACATTGACCCCTTTTCTATTCAACAGAAACACATGAATTAGACTTGTCCACAGGAATTTGACGACGATTTTAACAACCTTAATTCCTTGGAATGACGCCTTTTTGACATTCCGTGAAGGTTCTTATTTGATTCAAGCACAATCTTTAATTCAATATAAGCAAAACGTCCTAAAAATGATCCAAGTTAGAATTTAATACGCGGTAGGTTTATAAAATGCTTGTTTGGGTTTTTATGGCTCAAAGAAACTTCGTTTAACACAAAATCGACAATGTCAACAAGTAATGGATACCCTCAAAGAAAGCTTTACTGAAACAAGTGCTAAATATATCCTTGGAAGATTACGAGAAACTAACCTGCGTCGCTTACAACTCGCATGTTGTTAGGGCAAAAGGCGAACCCACTGAGTCGTAGGGGGCCTAGGATTAATGAAAGGAAAATAATTCTTATGAAATGGCTATTATCTATACTTTTAGCATGAGATTTGACATATCTACATCCCTACTTACCAATATGATACGGGCTTCTTTCGTTACTACCATCTTTATCTGAACCGAATCCTTTAAAATTCAAGTATAAATTGATCTCTAGAAACAACCACGATCAGTCAATACTCCAGTCGTATTATGATATAAAAATGAAATGATATGATATACAAATTATAATTGGTTTTATCAAGCTGTGAAATTTCATGTTGCAAAATTTTAATTTAAGCGAATAAGACACTGCAATTTCGTGGTAGACTTCAGAACGAACATTTTTTTTAGATATCCGTTGTATCTTACTAGATACATTGTTCGTTTGTTGATAGTGCCATTATATTTTTAGGTGATTTTTTAGCAATTTCGAGGGTTGTGTGTTTGTAAATAATTTTTACTAGTAAAATATATAAATGACATTTATATGAGCGGTGTTAATTTTCGAGATGTTGGAATAAATGTTTTTTAATTTGTAAGTGTTACCATATTGTATATAATCGAACAACAATGACATTTTTTTTAAAAGTACACGTATATAGTAACCTGCTATACTAAAATCCTGTATAAAACTCGAAACCTTAGTTTTTAAACATTAGCTATCGAATCCTACATTTCCCCCTATTATAGTTATCAATTACTGCATTTTCAATCATTGTTGTTATCGGATCCTTCATTTTAAGCCATTCTTCGCAAAAAACGCAGAAGTTTACCTTCACTTAGTAAAGCGGAAACTTGTGTAGATTTTACTAAAAAAATTCAAGACTATTAATTCCTTGATATGAAAACGACAAGAAAATATTAGACAGTTACAGTACAAGGTTGTTTCAATATGAAATTCATTACTTTATTCTTGGACATCTGTACCTGAAAATTAAAAAGTCACGACTTTAATCAATGCTAATTTATTCAAATGTGGATTGTTTTTAAAATAGGTCGTTCAAAGCTGGAGTTCAAAATATTGAAACAAGTTTTGAACGAATACATAAATTACCTTTCATCTCGTTCAAGACAAGTATTGATTTTAAAAAATCTCTATCTAAATCAATAAAAGAAAAGCTCCATCTCATTAAACTTCTCTATTTTTATTGGGAGTACGATTTTCTGTAGTTAATCTCCACGGTTTTTTTCGCACGTGTTGTTTATCTTTCGAATACTATAAGACGGGTGTGTAAACCCGTTTCCATTCAAAATATTCAAATTCAATCATTGAGCTGTGTGTAGACGTTCCTCTTAGATAGCGCACTCCATGAATGAAATATGCCCTAGATTTCGATTAGCATAATGAGTCCTTTTACCAACGATTGAAGCATGTTTACGATGAACGTGATTTCGATTCACGATAACTGTCTGAATTGATTATACTTGGAATTTTCATACTCGAGCAGTTCGATTTTTTCCATCGATTCAATATCAGCCAAAACATCCAGAGATAAGCGGTTTTTGAAGTAGAATACGTCTCACCTCTCGAAAACGGGTTACCACGCTTAATTTTTGAGCTTCACAAAAAATCGTAAGGGCGAAAATTTTCATAACTTGAAATATATAAATGATATATAAATTAACGATATTGCATTGAAAAGAGCATTAAACTAAGAATGTTATAAATGCTCATCGATCTTGTGATGATGTCATAGGCTAATGCAATCGTAGCGCAAATTTGAGTCACGAAAATGCACATTGACGCTTACACTTCCTTTGTGCGAGCACGACGTATGAAGTGTCATTTGTCAGTATCAATGCGCTTTGTAAGTAACTAGGGGGCTCCCCACCCCCTGCTCGCTTACGCTCGCCAACCAGAGCTAAACTAGCTTAATCGAGCTAAACAACACAGTTTTCAATCCTGCGGCGGTGGCGGTAACTTTAAAAAAAAAGAGAGATAATAGAAAAACCTAAATATTTAATACTTGTTTAGATATCGGACTTCAAAGTATGGAAAATCCATCTTCCTTTGTGCGAGCACGACGTTTAAAATGTCATTTGCATAGTGTCTTTGCGCTTTATAAGTAATAATAGAAAAACCTAAATATTTAATACTTGTTTAGATATAGGAATTCAAATTGTGGAAAATTTTCAAAATATAAATATACGCATAATAAATACCGGAAGAATTATAGATAATGTCAACAGGAAGAAAGATCGAGAGATGGAAAATACAAGAAGATCCGGACATCGAATGCTGAGTGTCAACGGGCGAGGAGGGTGTTCTTGAAAGTACAGGCGTCGCACCTTCATTGAGAAGCGAATGCCTGATATGATTGCGCCGAGTACCTCAACTGCTTAGTTCGACGCAATTAGCATATCTGATGACGTAAACGTTTTATAATCGAGTGATGAAGTTCAATCCATACAGGTCGGTAAGGAGCCACGACCTTCCACATCAACAGCGAGTGCATCAATTGTAATACACACTACACTACCATAATGTACCGGACGCCAGAGCGGATTTGCATAAAAACCGACTACTTGTTTAGGGGGGGGGGTTGTGGTATGACCTGGACCTTTGTATGTTATTCCTGGTCAATTGAACGCCAACGCCCACATGTATATTTTGGACAGTCAGGTTCTTCCTACGCTCGGGCAATTTTATGGAATGTTACTTCCAAGACAACAACAATTCATGTCATGTTACAGCCTCTGTCAAGCAGTGATATCAAGATATGGATGTAAAAGGTCTTCCCTGACCTGCTCATTGTCCCGACCTAAACCCCATAGAATATTTGTGGGACGCGTTAGAGCGACGCTTACGGTCCAGGGAACCACGTCCGAAATCTGCAGATGAGCTGGCGACATTCTTGCAGCAGGAATGGACACAAATATTCATAGCAGTGTATCAAAACCTTGTGGAAAGTATGCCCAGAAGGGTTGCTAGTGTAATTGCAGCACGAGGGGGACCACCCCCCTATTAAAGCATGTATTCTTTCCCTTATACCATCACATCTTGCTGTCTGGTTGTAGGGTAGTGTATTTAATTAACGCACGGCGCACAAAAATGAATGTTGTTCCAGATTGTTTAACAGCACGTTAGGTACTTAATTGAACTAATGTCTCACAAGAGCAACCCAACGGGCAGTTGACAACGGTCAGGGATCAAACCTGAAGACGATCCAACACCTCGTAGTTCTGAACCACGATCTGATGACGAGGTCACGCCTGAGCTGGAGCTCCACCTCTCTAAACTTCCGCACCACGCCAATCTGAGGACTGTTGAAGCAACGACAGATTTAACCTGCGCCAACTACAGTGCACACGATGATCTTTGGTTGAACCGAGTTTACTGGTTTAGAAAAAAGTTGACTCATGTGTACCCCTTTTGAACCTCCCCTCAAACACCCACTTTTAATTTAAGCATGAATAAGTTCAGCAATTCCTCAACCATCCAGATCAATTTCTGATTGTATTATCCTCTGAAGGTATGTAGGTATGTAATTAACGTCACACTGGAGCAAAACAGTGAGCTATTGGTGGCGGTCCGTTGTCAATCCCGAAGGAGAAGGTCCAAGTACAACGCCTTTTAATTTTGAACCACGGTTGCAAGAGTAAATGAATTAGCTACCGGTGGGTTGCGAGTTCAAATCCCACAAACACCGTAGTGCTCAAAAGAGGCTGGTGCACGTTAAATCTGTCGTGGTGTGTAAGTTTGGAGAGCGGGGTGCCCAATCAGGTGTCGTCTCGTCATTTGAACGTGGTTCGAAACTACGTGGTGTTGTTCTTGGATCTTTCGCTTTATGATTGATCCCGGACCATCGTCAATAGCCCGTTGTTTCTCCAGTACGACGTTAATTAATAAACCTACCTGAACCACTGTCAGATGGCGATATCAATAGATGAGCTGGCACCCACTTTCCAAACTTTCACACACAAAACCAATGGGAGGACATTTTGGTCCACGATAGATTTAACGTACACCAGCATCGTGTACACGGCGATGTTTGGTTGAATCAAGTATTGAACAGGCATCCCTCTAATTGCTAATATACGACTCTTCCAACGAATCTACGCAGCCCTTGTGTATTTAAGTAAAGTCTGTTCCTTAACCACGGATAGATATATTTTGTGGTAGAATGTAAGATAATGTCGTTAATTTATGCTTATTTCACTCTAATACTTTCAAAACCTTGAGTGGGAAGTCTGAATGTCTAAAGACTTTGCTTCTGTCCTTAAAGATGATAAAGCCAATCAATCGTCTGATACTAACATTCTTGCTTGTCATTGCAGGGGTGGATTAATATACGAAAAGGTAGCGAAGACCCTCTTTTCCCACCCTCCATTTTTAGACTTTGTAATCATTGTTATTTAACGGAGAAAGAAACACATAAGGGACTCTGTCCAAAATTACTTGGATTGCTTTGAGATATCTTCTTTGATCTTGCTGAACTTAATTCTAGGCATTACTAAATTTCTCCAAACATACTTCATCTATGTAGGTGTCACAAAATCGGCAGTGCATAGGTAAAGAGTTTGTGGTGTCACAAAATCGGCGGTATTAGTTTTGTCGAATGACAACAGCGAATATAAACAGTATAAAATCGGACATAACGGGATTCATTCAACTTGAGCAAACTACTTGCTGTCGAAGACTTGAATATCTGCTTCGGAGGTAACAGAAAGTATCGGACTGGCGAGTGTGGTTTGGTCTCCTATCTATCCTAGTAACGGTCACACTATCTATCGAGTCTACTACAGTTCCCCTGTGTGTTTGGCTACCTATATCTCCTTTATACTTGTAATAATCATCTCTCGGGATTTGGGCTCAAATGGTTTGGTATCCTAGCTGTTAGCTTCCATGCTCCTTGATATAAAGATCACACAACTTATTGTCTTGGAATTACTCAATGTTTGGCTACCAATGCTATCTGTTTACTCGTAATTCCTTAGGTTTTGGGGCAAGCGTGGTTTGGTCTTCTATATATATTTCCTATCTATCTCAGTAACGGTCACACTATCTAGAGGCTACTGGAGTTCTCCTGTATGTTTGACTACCCATATCATCTTTATGCTTATAATAGTCATCCCTCGGGTTTTGGGGGTCAAATGGTTTAGTATCCTAGTTGTTAGTGTCAGTGCTACTGGATATAAATACCCTACTACTTATTGTCCTGGAATTACGCAATGTTTGGATATCCATGTTATCTGTATACTTGTAATTCCTCAGGTTTGGGAGCAAGTGTGGTTTGGTCTTCTATCTATATTTCCTATCTATACTAGTAACGGTCACACTATCTATCCAGTCTACGGGAGTTTCCCTGCATCTTTGGCTACCTATATCACCTTTATACTTGTAATAGACCTTCCTCAGGTTTTGGGGGTCAAATGGTTTGTTATCCTAGATATTAGCGTCCATGCTCCTTGTTATAAAGATCACACAACTTATTTTCTTGGAATTACTAAATATTTGGCTACCAATATCATATGTGTACTTGTAATTCCTCAGGTTTGGGGGCAAGTTCTCCTAGAAGTTAGCGTTCTTGTTCCTTGATATAATGACCACTCTACCTATTAAGTTTACTGGAATACTCAATGCTACCCATATTTTCTGAATGCTTGTAATAGTCATCCCTCAGATTTTTTTGTGGATTGAGTGATTTGGTCTCCTAGGAGTTGGCGTCCTTGTTTCCTGATATCATGGTCATACTACCCATCAGGTATTATGAATTTCCCGTCTGTCTGGCTATTCATATTACCTGTAGTTTTGTAATAGTTATCCCAGATTCACATAACGTCCCCTGTATCTTTGATTTGTTGGGGGTGGGGGCATGTGCATTTTCCTCTTCTTCGAGCGCTTCAAAGCAACAAGTTGCGTCATTTGCAGCTCACCCCCTTCTTTTTGCGAGGTTCGGAAGACGATTAGCGTGAATGATCGATGGTGGATTCAATAGATGATTGTCTTTATCTCGGAAGAGAGATAGAGAGAAAGGAGAAGCGATTTCTACAAGAGGAATGGTAATTTCATTTACTTTTTAATCAAATCCCATTCTTTCATTGGCCGGTCTCTCCGTAGCTACTTTATTTCTGCCACCTGCGGATCCCGGCACACTTTTGGGGGCTGAGAGTTCACTCAAACAAAAGTTTTGTTTAATTGCTGCGCATCAGAAGTTCAAGCCGTACTCTTCTCATATCGGAACTGATGACAAACTGGGCGGTTATTTTCCTTTTCCAGCAATTACTGAAGCCAGGAATATCCAAGCCTTGACCAAAAATTTATGCTCTGACATTACACTAGCCATTCTCCGGATTCAGGTAACATGCCGGAACCACCATTAAATATAAATATGTGTGTGTATTGTGTAATTATACACACAATTATACACACTATTTATGTAAATATAAATAGTGTGTAAAATTATATAAATATATATTTATTACTATACATATAAATATAATAATAAATGTAAATTTATGTACTATGTAACTTAAATAGTATACACACACTATTTATATAAATATAAATAGTGTGTGTATACTATTAAATTTGTGAAAATGAATTATTTTTCTCTTTTCACACTTATTGCCCAGCTTCTTTATTTATCATGAAGAGATCAGATAGAAATCAGCTTACAATAGAGGAGTACAGCAGCGTTATCCAACACCACTATGAAGTATTTTTTGGTGGACAAAATTGCACTAATTTTCTCATGTCGTTGTATTGGTGACCCTTAACCAAATGGCACTTCTGACTTATTCCAGATGGCACACACTTGAATATACGCGCACTTCGATGTAGGTCCACGATGAATAGTCGAATTGCCAGTACGTTGCAAACTTCAAACAACTTTCTGAAGCTCTGTGATAATGGAATAGGCTCCTATTCCTATCACGAATTTACTATTTGCCACTAAGCCTCCTCTTCACACAGTGCCTAACACTCGACTGCTAATGGTTAATTGGTAGGGCTTCTATGGCGCAAGGGCTATATTTGGCGATGATGCGTCAGACAAGATATACAATATCAAGTAATGGATATACATGCACAAAGAAAGTTTTACTGCCACAGAAAAGAGAAATACACCCAGGAAGGAATCAAACCTATGTCGCCTGCAACTCCTCACAGGTTACTAGAGCCATAGACACACCCACTGAGCCATGACAGCCAATAAAGCTGGTAAGAGCAACATTGAACAGTCAGATGGTCGCAATCATATTTCAGCTTTCACGGTCTTCCGTAATTGTCAGTCAGTTAACTAGGGGTAATTCATCAACACTACAATAGTCCACTCGAGAATTTTTGTGAACTTACCACGACTGGACAAAAATTAATTAACAATACTGTAGTTTTTTTAACCTTAACTAATCTCCACCATGAAATAGCTTTTGGTCAACAAAGTTGCTAAACAGTGACAATACTTTACTCGAGAATTTTTGTGAACTTAGCACGACTGGACAAAAATTAATTATAATACTGTAGCTTTTTAGCAGTAACCAATCTTCACCATGAAATACCTTTTGGAAAACGAAGTTGCTAAACAGTGAAATTGTTTAAAGCTTAAAATATTAAAGTAAGCATTGCACATGACCGCACAAGATGTTCATACATTCACTACATCTATGGAATATAAAAAAGCTTGTTTCAAAAAGTACTTTTCGTAGAAATGTTGTTTGGGTAGTATGTTCAGCGGTATGAAAATAATCGGACCATTACACTTTCTTAGCGCCGTACTTAAAAGAGCATTCGAAGGAATAATTTCTATAAATTTATTACATAAAATTTGCATGGACGATTTTCATATCAAAGTGAGCATAAGCTATAAATATTACAGAAAACTTGAACACAGAATTTATTTATGAAAAAAGTTTGCTCATTTAACCCTAGATCATTGGAGAGCATGTAGTTCATACGCAATTTAATTGTATGTATATAAATTTATAGAAGACGCTATTCCCGATTTAATGCTACCGTTGAATTTGCTTCATGAATGATACGCTAATAAAGACGGATTGTTCAATTTTTTCGGAAGCTGTGCATAAAAGATAAATTGCAAGAGGAATGAATCGAAGTACAAATACGCAAAAAGAAACTAACACTGATCGGTCCATTCGAAAACCACTTGATTTAATCTGAAGAACTGGGTTTTTCAGCAATTTTACTTGAGTATTAAAAGTTATAATTCTTAGAAGTATAATTGAGTAAATAAAAAATGCTCTATCTTCTAGTTTCTCTTCAATTCTTTCAAGTACTTAAAATAAAATACTCGCACTCCACAGGTAAAAATGAAACTTCAACGTGACGAGTTGAAATCTGTGAAGTAATATATCGAATATCCACAGCATTACTTGGCCATTTTGTTACTAAAGCACGGTAATGGTAATTTTAGTTAACGTCGTTCTTGAGCAACACAACGGGCTATTGACGACGGTCCGGGATCAATCCCTTAAGGGAAAGATACGAGGACAACACCTCGTAATTTTGAACCACGGTCAGATGACGAAGCAACACCTGAGCTGGTACCCCACTCTCCAAACTTCCACACCAACCCAACGTGAGGACTTTCGGCCACGACAGATTTAAGGTGCACCAGCCGCCTCTACACCATACGCTTACAAACATCCATGCCCGGACCCGGATTCGAACCAGGAACCTTCCGATCTAGAGGCTAACACCTTAACCACTATACCGGTTTGACAGCAAAGACGGTCCGTATTTAACCCCCTAAGGGAAATATCCGAGGACAACACCATGTAATTTTGAACTCCGGTCAGATGACGATGACAAGACGGCACCTGAACTGGCACCCCACTCTCCAACGTCAAGTAATGGACATGCACAAACAAGGAAATTTATTACTGGCACATGAAAGAGAAATAAGTAACAGAGCTAAGTAACAGAAATCGAAGCTGCAGGTTTCCATTGCAGAGGGCTAACCCATTGAGAGCTAACCCACTAAAGCAAGGATTTTCGTTCGTTTCGATCTGGATGTTGGAATAAATCAATGCTTTACCTCAACGAAATCATCACTTCAACTGTCCAAAGCAGAGCATTCCCTATTTCGCTTGCGCAAAACTTAAAAAGGACCTACGCCAACCGGCTAAATCCATAAAATATAAAAGCCAAAGGCGGGGACATACTTGGTAAGACACATCAAGCCGCCTTCAAAAGCGTTCCTTCCCTCACACACCTACAAATTACTCCCAGCCACTTGTCACAGACCCGGACTGCCACAATGGCCGAAAGTATCACTGTTGACAGCTGACGGCGGTAAATATGTTTCAATTTTCCTTCATTACCCATACCAGGAGGACCGCGGACAGCTCGTGTCAGCAAGTGGCCGTCACTCCTTTTGATAGAATCCCACCGAAAGCATGTTCAGAAGAATGAAAACGAAAATCACCTGCAACCATCAAGTCCAGAATGAGGTGTGAAACTGTCGTTGAACCCCCTCCTGGTGGCATCCCTCCGTCCTCCAGAGAGAATGGGAATTAAGAGAAGTGAATAGAAGAATTCGAGGCTTCCGTTGACAAGCTGGATGAGAGATGGTGAGGGCAATGGGCACGCCCAGCCCATGGACGTGTGGGAAGATGGGCTTCATGAGGGAGAAAGTAGTGTTGCCCGTGGCTTCTGTTTGGTGTGTAATGGGGTTGGATGTTATGGGGTTTTTCTGCACGCTGCACCCCCGTGGATTCGACTGCTCGCAAGCACGATCTGATCACGAGAATCGACTACTCTTTACAAGCCGACAATGGATGTACCGTTCACACCTGAAGCTTCGACACTGGATGTTACAGTTCGATAATGAGAACACGGTCCTCCCCAAAAAAGTCTTGATCTCTTATTTTTATGCATTTTGAAGTGAAATATTATAAATGAGTAAATACATTTGTTAACCCTCTTTTAAATAAGTTATTAAATCGAGAGTCCCCTCCTCTCCCACTGTCTGGAAGACAGATTATAGTGTAGAAAGACTCATAACATCCATCCCATTTCACCCCAAAGTGAAAGCCACGACTAACGTACACTATTATCATCTCACATAAAGCAAATCTTCCCAAGTGCCCAAGGACCGGGTATTCTTCTTACCCTCACCATCTCCCATTTGTGTTTGTCAGCGGAATTCTCACTATTTCGCTTGATTTCCATTCTGTTTCTGCAGGACTGAACAAAGCAAAGGGGAGAGAGCATTCCGTTGACACGTGGGAAGATTTGCTTTAGGAGAGATCAAAATAGTGCATGTTGGTCGTGGTTTTCTGTTTGGGGTGAAATGAGGTTGGATGTTATGGTTTTTTTTTTTTACGCAAACCACCTACTCGTAATCAATAATAATAAATTCATCTACTCGTAAGTACGATATGAGAACTGTGAATTCAACTACACACGACGCGTCACAAGACGATTGTGTACGCACCATTCACATCTGAAGCTTCGACACTGGATGTTACAGTTCGCTAATGAGTACACGGCCCTCCACCAATGCCCTGTTATCTTATTTTTATGTATTATCATATCAAACATTATAAATGCGTAGAATACTTTGTAACATTCTTTTAAATAGTAAAGTGGAAAAAATAATTCACCAACTGATTCACTTTCTCGTAAGTACGATCTGAGAACTATGAATTCAACTGCACACGACGTGTTATGCGAGAAGTTATGATTCAAGTAGGGAAGAGAGAAATAACATTGGCTGTTACTTCTGTTGGTATGTTGTGGGTCTTAACGCCCTGTGGATTCGTTTGCTTGCAAGCACTATCTGATCACAATGGATTCGACTGCTTGCGATTCGTTACTTGCTGTTCACATCTGAAGCTCCTACATTTCGTGTTACAGTTCGCTATAGAGTACGTGGTCCTACTCCAGATATTTTATTTTTACCATTAACGACAAATTAAATACCGTAAATGTATAGAATATAGTTGTAACATTCTTTAAATAAAATTAAAGCTAATTAATTGAGAGGTCTCTCGTAATAACGTCCCTGTCCTTCAAAGACGTAATGGAAATTAAGTCCAAAGTGACAAGAATGCCGTTCCTAAACTGCATTGGAGATGACAGACGCATTCAGACCAGGGACTTGAACGTGTGGGCAGACGGGAGAATTGCATCTCAAGATGGTCAATCCAGATACTATTGGGGATAAAGAGGAAACTGTCAGTCGAGTGTGGTTTGAGGTTAAACAGTCTGTAAGAAAAAGTCCAATCATCCAAATTCTCTTCGCCACTTGTAAATATGTTTGTCATGTGTCGATCAAATTGATTTGGACATTGGATGTTTAAATCTTATTCAATAAAAACATCTAAATCCATCAGAAAAACCTATAAAAATTTACTAACTTCTTTTCCTAACAAAGTTGCAGGTCCTTTCGAATCTCTACGAATTCGTTTTATTGTATTAGCCCCATTTTCTTCCACAAGCATCTCACTCGTTCTGTTTATAGTTGCTCTTCATTTCTTTTTTTTATTTTCATTACAAAACTGATCACTTTATTAGTGACTCACAATTTCTGATCTTATTGGTGCTGAACCTGATCAACAAATTTAAGAATCGATGTATATTTAATTGATTTTTCTGGATTATAATTTATTTCGAGTGAGTTCCCTTTATAACTTGAGTTTTCACGCATCATGTGAAGTTTGAAGTGCATATAACCTCGATCTTATCCCAAATTTACCAAAAACAGAATAGAAAAGATGATTCTAACGGGATACAATTTCTAATTATAGCTAAAAATTAAAATAATTTTCAATACTCTTGTAAATAATTATATCTAATTTGGGGTTTTGTGAACAAGGGTTTCCTCATCATAAACGCATCACTGAAAAGTTTATAATGTAACGTCAATCTCATCTAAAAATTGCCACAAACATAGAATAAAATAAGGACAATATATATATATAACAGGATGCAATTTCCAAACATAGTTACAGGTAAAAATATTTTCAATGACCATGATCTTCTCAAAATTAACTAAACAGAGAGGGACATTTTACTAGTAACTCAACACAATTTTTAAACTATAGGCTAAGTAAAAAAAAATTAATAGCCTCGAAAATTACATTCGATAATGCATAAACTCAACTTTATCTCAAAATTACCAAAAAACAGAACAAGAAAGGGAATTGTAGTGATAATGGGATGCAAATTCCAGCCATAGCTAAGAAATTTTCAATGTCCTCGTAATGAATTGTACTTGAAATTGGGTTTATGCTCACTAACTTTTTAGAATAGACGTATCACTGTACATTTTAAAGCATAACCTCGACACTGTCTCAAAATTGGCAAAAATGAAAAGGGGCATTTAACTGGAAACACGATACAATTTCCAACCAATTCTAAGCAAAAAAAAATGCCTTTGAAAATTACATTTGATAAAGCATGACCTCAACCTTTTTTAAAAATTACCAGAAACAGAACAGTAAAAAGAATTCTATTGGTAATAGGATACAAATTCCAGCCATAGCTAAAAAAATTCCAATGCCATCGTAATGAATAGAATTTGATTTTGGGTTTTATGCTCACTACATCTTTAGAATAGACGTATCACTGTACATTTAAAATGTAACTCTCAAAACTACGAAAAACAGAAAAGGGTATTCTACATTGTTACGCGATACAATTTCCAACCATAAATTAGTAAAAAAAATTCAATACCTTAGAAAATTACATTTGAAAGGGTTTAATCTTAACTTTATCACAAAATTACCAGAAACATAAATTAGTAGGGGGAATTCTATTGGTAATGAGATATAAATTCCAGCCATACCTAAAATAATTTTTTCAATGTCCTCGTAATGAATTGGACTTGAAATTGGGTTTTATGCTCACTACCTTTTTTAGAATAGGCGTATCACTGTACCTTTTAAAGTACAGCCTCGACACTATCTCAAAATTACCAAAACAGAAAAGGGTATTCTACGTTGTTAAGCGATACAATTTCCAACCATAAATTAGTAAAGAAATTCAATTCCCTCGAAAATCACATTCGGTAAAGCATAACCTCAACCTTATCTCAAAATTATCAGAAACACAGATCAGTAAGGGGGAATTCTATTGGTAACGCGTGATACAAATTCCAGTCATAGCTAATGGATTTAATTTGATTTTGGGTATTATGGCTCAGTACGCGGCCCTGCCCTCTCAATGGATCAGGACCTTTGGACGTGCAATGAAGACAAGGTCCCCCTTCTATGGCGTATCGCAGTTGAAGGAGAGTGATGCACAGAGATGATAAGGAAGGACAAGAGAAGCGATCGACGACACATCATGCTTTTATGTCTGCGCTGATAGCCAATTACGTCCCCTGGACCGTTCACCTCCTCTCGCACATTCCACTTCTTCTTTCGCAGGTGGCAACAAGAAGGGATAACAACAAAAAGTGACCTGGGTGGTTCGGGGGTGCCTTCAGGTTCCACGGGGGGCCGGTTATGGAAATGGACAGCGAGAGATAATGGTCTCAATGAAAGGTGGCATTTTTTCCTCGTCATTATCTAGGGATCAGTCTTCTTGATCTCTTTGTTCCGTGGCAGGCGAGCTTCTTTGGTTCCTCTTAATTCTTTGAGGCAGATAAGGATCTGCTCAGAAATTAACTTTTCATCCACATTATTGCAGCAATAGCATTGACGGGGCATCTTCGATTGGCTGCTGCGTTTTGTTTCGGAAGGCGGTTTATCTATCAGGTTCAATAGCATTTCGATTAGGGTTCGTTAATGGGAATTACAGATGTGAAATGCAATTTGTTGGCTTGTGCTCATTGAGTACATTGTTGCATGCCTCTTTCATTCGGATTCGATTGGTTCTGCGAGATTCAATGGTCTTTGAATTAGTATCTTTCAAAGGTCCATGTCATACAAGGAAAGCATTGGTTTGACAATAATTGGGCAGCAACCTTCTTGCAAATTTTAGTAGCTGTAACTTTTATAAAATGCTTTTTTTGTGACCATGCCCAACAAGGGTTTAAGGTCGGGTAAGGGGTGGCCGGTTATAAAATGTTTCTCTATTTCATGCTACGTGCGAATATTTAATGGATCCTTCGCGGTATAGCTATTTGGAAAATGTATGCCAGATGGGTAGCCAGAATGTGAGAAGAGTTTAAAACATTTATTTAATATTGCATGATAAATTTGCAAAGATGGCAACGCGAATAGGATTATGATTGCTCTCAGATTAGAATTTATGAATTTGAATATTTTGTGAGTTTTTCTCTTTTTGTCTTTATCAAGAGTAAAATGGTATTTTTTGATAATCCATTATAGTCATTTACGATTCAGAAGTGGGATCAACACATATGAGAATACCTGCATTTTTGTCTTTATCAAGAGTACTATGGTCTTTTTTGATAATCCACGATAGTCCTTTACGATTCAGAAGTGGGATCAACAACCATGAGAATTCCTGCATGATGAACATTGATTTTAAGAAACAAGATCTTTGACGAGTTGGTGGATCATGGTATGGTGGGTAAAATGGTTCAAGGGCCAAATTTGGAAAAGTGGCAGCAAACAAAAGACAGCCAACTTCAGTAATGGGGATATACACGAGGAAAGTTTTACTGACACGACTGACTGAAACTGACCGAGAGTACGTTCCAAAAATCAAACCTGTACCGCCTACAGGTTGTTACCGCAGGTTGTTAACGAAATGGGCAAACCCACTAAGCCACTCAAGTCCTCTACCTTGTCATGAAATACGCAGTGCGTGCAAGTGGAGTTGTTGTCGTAAGATTCTATAAGTCTTAGTCACGTGAGCTTGGGAATCAACTTGGGACAGTTGTTTATCAAAGCACAAACTAATGTTTTCCATCACCCTCGTCATTAGTCCTACATTAGGATTCGCACTTTTTCCAATTCCATGTGACTTTCACTCGGAGATCTTCAAACCAAGAGATCGGTAGAATGACAAGGACATGGATCTGTTTTATTAGAAGATTGTGACTAAGATTTTGCAAAAAGAGCAACAAACTAAACTAGAACGCCACCAAACACATAGTTATAAATGGAAACATTAGAAGTTTTAGTAAATTTTAGCTGATTGCCAGTCTCGAATGAGAAAGTTTAACGAGTTAATGGGAAACGAGATTTTGTTTTAAGACGTTTTGTAATTATATTTAAAAGTCTCATTATATTCCAGTGTATTTTGATCAAAAATTAATTTCTGAAACTGCTTTGCCAACTTGGTTAACTACACTATCTTTTGAAATAAATATATTTTTTTGCAACACCAGAATTAACAAATCGGAGTTACACGCCTATTACATTTTAATAGTCCACTCTGACTGGTTAATTAACTACATCATTTTTACCCAATTAAAATACGAACAAATAAACGAGAAAACTGCTAGATTTAATGATCAAAGCGAAATTTATGTATCTAAATAAAATAACCTGAAAATAGATTTGATATTCAATTTCTTTACGTCGTCAAATTCGACAGGCTATTGCAAATGTAAATGTATCGTAGGGTAGCAATGAACTTTAAAAGTAGTAGAGTGTTTGTATAACTGTTACGGTTTTAAGTTTTCTCTTTTAGGTGGTAAGTTCTTGATGCAGTGATTCTTTTTTGAATTAAGATATTTTGACAACTACAACTGCTGTTGCCTTTTCCTGATTTAAAATGAACTATTTAAAATGAGTGAATGCAACAGAATGTAACAAATATAATGCATTAATTTCACTTATCAGAGTATGGTAATGGTAATTAACTAACGTGTTAATTAATACACTGGAGCAACACAATGGGCTAATGAAAACGGTCTGGGATCAATCCCCAAGGGAATAATCCGAGGACAAAAAAAAACGCAATTTTGAGCCGCGGTCTGATGACGAGGTCAACACTTGAGCTGGCACTCAACTCTCCAAAATTCTAGACCACGCCAACATGAGGACATTTGAGGCCACGACAGATTTAACGTGCATCAGCCCGCGCGTACACGACTGTTTTTGGCTGGATGGAGTTTCGAAGTCTCCTCTCTCTCCGATTACGATTCTCATACACTATATGGACAAAATAATTTGGACACTGCAGAAATTCGATGGAGGATCCATCTTAGTGTGAGGTTGCTTGACTGGCCTGTTCAGTGCTCCGATCTCAATCCAATCGAGCACTTGTGGGGCAAACTGGAGCGACGAGTACGACACCGCCACGCACGCTCATCTTCATAACAATCTCTTCTTACAGCCTTGTAAGAGGCATGGTGATCTATTCCTTCCCAGACGTACAGAGAACGTGTAGAAAGTATGTCTCGACGAGTTGCAGCTGTAATTGAAGCAAAAGGAGGGCTTACACGTTACTAAATAGAATAACAAAGCACGTTTTCTGAAAAACATGCAGTGTCCAAATACTTTTGTCCATAGTGTGTATGGGTTACAATAGTTTTTCAGTGTAAACCAGGTGTAGCACATCACAACTGGGGAAGTATGCGCAAACAAAAGGGATGTTTCGATTTTTTCTCGCAGTTGCACATTTAGTGAGCCATGAAATCTCTCGTAGCATGATGGAACTGTCAATACATGGTATTTTCCTGCCTCTTTGAAAGATTGGGATGGATTTATTCTAATTTTAAACAAACGCGCAATTCTTCGTAGGATAATGGGCACACAAAAATTGTCATAAAAATATGGCAAAATTTCATCCGGTATACCAACCTCGTATTACAATCATCGAATGTTTTCTTAGTGTTGTAATTTTATAAGGAGTGCCTTATAAAATTACAACACTAAGAAAACATTCGATAATTGTAATACGAGGGCTCGCTAAACACAAACAGACAGTGACAAGTACTTGCGAAACAAAAGGGCGGAGAGGAAGAAGATAAAGTTTGATTGGGGTAAAAACCCCACGTTACCAGAGGCAGACCATAGAAAAGTAAAACCCATTGAAAAAGAACTTCAAGAACACATTTTGTATAGGTGTGTAGTCTTCCGAATCCGAGGTACCCTAAATATCTATTCTTATCCCATGTGGTTGCCCAAGCCATCTTTCTATACTTTTCTCCATTCTTTCTTTTCACAATTACTTAGCATTGTCTGCCTTGCGTTTGGCGCAGCTTGGCTAAAAATGGTCCTTGCACCAAAAGGAGCCCAAAATCCCCAACCCCCATAGAAAAATGGATAATTAGGGTACCTCGGGATGCGAACCCGAGTGTATATATAAGACGATGCATAAAAGTGCATCGTCTGTAATTCTACAACGAACTATTCAGCAAAGGGACATAGATTCCATCTTGTGTTCCAAGCACTGCAAAGAAGGAAGCACGCTGTCTGGAGGGAAATTGGATGACAGGGTCCAGAGAGTCGATGCATGGAGCCATACACAAGGACTAACAGCGCACATCGGCTAGATTGAGACCAGCATCACTTGAGATTACTACTGCGGATGTCACTACTGCGCATAACAAACACCATAAGGCAATCTCAAATCAGCCGTGTAGTTCTGTGACAGGGAGTTCGGAGTCGCAACGATAGTGGATTGGTAAAGTGAACAGTTAAAATCGGAAACTGATATTCTCAAAAATTTTATATATATATATATATACACTACTGCAAACTAATGGAAACATAAACTATCAGAAGAAAAAATGCTATGTGTTAAGAACTAATTTTATCCATCGCCAGTTTGACGTGCGTTAACTATAGGGATTTATTCTAATAGCGACATGGTGAAATGGTATTTGGGTAAACACGCTAAGTCTTCAAACTTCCACACCATGGCAGCATAAGGACATCTGAGGCCAGGACAGATTTAACGGGCACCAGCTCTAGTGTACACGACGGGCATTGGTTGGGCCGAGTTCACTGGCTTGGAAAAAGGTTGTCTCAAGCGTATACTTTAAAGCTTAGTAACAAAAAGAAAAATATCATTCAAAATTTATAAAATACGTTTTGGGAATTTTTATCATGAAAAAAGAAGCTTTAAAACTCGAACTATCTTTTTATTCACTTTAATCGCCAATTCCATTCTAAAGCAAACGATGCTGAAATTTACATTACCCAGAAAGAACCTTAGACCAATGTTTGTAGTTTGCTTACGGACCTGTTTTGACTACACAATCACAACTGAAAACCCCTAATTTGAAACATCACCCGAAAAACGACAATAACAAGAGCAAACACAACCCCCAAAAAATGTTCACTTTTGTTATCAAACATCCGAAACTCCCCCCCCCCATTGGTCGCTTTATGATCTTTTCAACCTTCCATGGGTTAACTAAATGAGGTATCTCATCATTAAAAGAAAACTGACCAGTTCTTTCTGGACGGGAAATATCGTGTCACTAGAAGAAAACTGACCAGTTCTTTCTGGACGGGAAATATCGTGTCATTAGATGAAAACTGACAAGATTTTGGTCTCCGAAACACGATCAATTTGATACCTCGTCATCAGAAAAATTGGCCAGGTTAATTGACAAGAAATCTCGTCGATCCAAACCAGCTTTCCGAAATTCTAAAATTAAACACGCAGCCACATAAATACTTCGGGGAAATTCCAAAATTATAGGCACTACCACATTTTCAATTTGTAATTGCTGAGATAGTTTCCATTGGACCGGAAAGTCTCCGAAAAGGGGAGGCTTTGGGCCATGAAAGTTTGCGAAACAGTTCCACAGGATAAATTTGAATAGATTCGAAATCGAAACCAGCCCGCCGAGAGAGCAGCGATCGAAATAGAAGCACGCAGCGCCATCTACAGCATCGCGCAATAACTATCGTCAAGCTCCACTTCGCGCACTATCTTCCACTCACTTCCCTGCCCAACACGGAAGACCGACAGTGAAATACTCGTCTTTGAAGGCCGTCGTAAATAAAAAAACGAACGGGAAGGTCGAAGAAGAGGTCGTCCGTGAAATCTTAACGGGATTCGGCCTTTACATCTGGGAGGGGGAGGCGCAGGCATGTCTTGGTCACGCTTGAGTAAGCTCTCCAGTCATTGTGTTCCCCGCAAACGATATGTTTGCCAATGACGGCTGCGTGGTGAGGATATGCTCAAGTGAGCAATGCCTGCTGAAGAGTTAAACACCTATAAATAAAGTGGGTGTAAACGATCGTTTTGCGTGCAATCACTATCTGGGTGATTGTTTACAGAATGTGTGGATTGAAGTAGTGTTTCTCAAATTAATTGCACTAGAACACCCGTGCATAGCGTCTGCGCTGAAGTTTCTTAGTTGGTTCGACATCTTGCTTATAATTTTGCTTTTTTACATCTTATTTTTTAATATTACTAAAGTTTCTTACATCTATTTTATTTCTTATGACTTAAGTTTCTTAGATCTATTGATGGCAAGGTCGTTACTCGTATTTATACATATTTAGATCCCTTTATCTCTACTATTATAAAAGGAAGTGTTTTTTTTTGTCTGTTTCTTGCCACAAAATCCTGACGATTCTATGGCACTTACAGCAATGAGATTTGGTACACAGGTAGTCCGAATTTTTTGCAATTTTGGCGAATTTTAAAATTCAATCTAGAATATTTTAAAATGAATTTAATAGTTTTATTCTCTACCTGGTTCTTCAAACGCGTCTCTTCCGGAGAAAAGAAGAACCACACGAATCTGGACTTTTTCTACCCATGTGACCTTCTATATTTTGCAAGAGATTGTGACGTCACGTAAACTTTCTCTTTCCAAAAAAAAAACAGATTGCATATTCTGCCTTTCGCGTTAAAAAAAAAGAAACACATTACATTTCCAGTCACATTCCATTTCCGCGAATCAGAGCAAGAAATAATAAACATATTGACTGGGATTGTTAAGGTTTTTTTTGGAAAATCGGAATTGCTAAAGATAGATTGAAAATTTCAACGGATTTGAAATCTGCAGAAAATTTCACTCTTTGATACCTAAAAATATGATTTTCTTTAAATAAATTATTTTAAATTGAATATATCTTCAACGGTTTAGAAACCTGCGGAAAATTTTACACCAGATTAATACCTTACACCACGGGCAACGCCGGGCTAACCACGCAGTGGCCAGTTATGAATATTAGCAACGAAGAACTAAAATTAGTCAACAATACCAATAAGCCTTTCACGTACTTATTGGCGTTAATTCTTTCAAATATAATGCAATACAAAGAGTTCGTATTTCAGTCATGTTACTATACAATCTCCTGAACGCCCACTTCAATTTCATTCCATTCACATGCAAATCGGTATTTTTGACGTCTAATAAAAATTTATATTCATTAAATACACTTCAGTCATGTAATAACTTCAATAAAGTTATACCATATAGAAAGAACGATTATTTTTATTGAAGAAACAATATCTTAGAGACGAATTATTAGACCTCAGTGAATATTTCAAAGCTGACAATGTTGCAAGGACGAAATTGTCTATTAACACTGAAGTAACTAAGCTTTATCCAAAAGTACCCCCTTATTTCTTACTATACCAATGTTCACTAACATGTCAAAATAGTCCATTCTGATGATTTCATTATCCATATCTGATCTGCAACTAGAGAAGAATGCATGGGTACCAGTTACCTTTACACCAGTTTTAAAGAATTGGTGAACTACAATATATATTAATCCAAAGGAATCATAACTTTAATGCTATATTTATATTTGAGTAACTTTCAATTAACTAATGCTATGTGACAAAATAATCAGTGTTATTAACAGTTTGAAATTTTAATAGTATTTTTTTTTACCTCATTTATCTTTTACTAAATAATTTCAAAAATCAGGTCAATCAATAGTGTGGGAATTTTGCACTGAAATTTTTGGTTGCAATTTAACGAGTACTATTTAAAGCGAATACATTATTTCAAACAGATTGAAGTATTTAAAGAGTGTAAAATAATTTTGCATAAATTTGCATATTTTTACAGAATGAAAGGACACGTTATTTTAATTAAACTCAGATTAATTTCAATTTATGCAGTCTAAAATTGATATCGAATAATTTTTCAGTTACTAATATTATTTTATCTTTTGCAGCCGAAATCTTTTTTATTCAAGTTACAAGACGGGCAGATGGCATCATAAGGACCTTAACCCTTCTTTGAATAATGATGGAAATTTCCATCATAACATTGAATGCCCAAAAATTATATAAAAGAACAAGTTCACTTTAAGTTGATCGTGTCTGGATACCTTTTTAATGTCCATTGCATAAAAAAAAACATAGCTGTCAAAAATAAGCAAGTGTCACTATCAGTAAAACGAGCTTGAAGTTGTCATTCCGCTGTTTGTTGTAGTTGCAATAAACATATGATTTCGTTTTTAATTTTGTTTTATTATATTTGAGTTTCCATTGCTAAAAAAGTGAAAATAAGTGGAAGAAAGGTTTGTAACATGTGTTTCTGTTATTTTTAGAGCAATTTCTGAAAAAGTTTGCGTTTAATTTAAAAAATACCACATGATACCATCCTATTGCTTTTTGCTAAATTTATACTATAAATATATACTAAGATTTTTTTAACCATTTTTCCTTTAATTTTGAAACATGAATTATATCACCTTGATTTATTTCACCAATAAAGAAAAAATCATGCAAAGAAGGGTTAAGCGACTACATATTTATTTACAAAAGTTAAAGTGATATACTTCGTAAAAAACTAAAAATTCAACGAAACTAAATTTTTAGAATAAAAACAGATAAGCTGTTTAAAGCTTCAATTTGAGAGTTCTAAAGGCGGAATTTTAAATTGGAAGTTCTTCAAACTGACGAGCAAACGATAGCAAAACTACGAGCAAACGAAAATGGAATAATCAATATTCCTTTCGGTGCATCTGTTCCTGTAAGCACCAGAAGAACGCAGAGAACGAAGAAGCATATTTACCGAGACGATCCTTTCACCGAGTGTCCGACACTTCGCCAAAAAGTTAAAAATACAAAAACAAACACAAATGCAAAATTAAGTCACCGTGTGACGTCAATTTTTAACCACAAAAATGTCACCTCACGCTGTGTATACGCGGAGCTCATTCACATCGTTTGTGCGTTTATTTATAGTAATAAGAATCATCTTTTGGATAGAAGGGGTGAGGCCAACAATGACTGCAGGAGCTATTTCGAGGCAAATGCGGGCTAAAATTATTTACTCGCGGCTAAATTTAGGTGGCCGCGCATCTAATAATTCAGACTCGCAGCTGTAACCCGTGACTCTCGTAAAAATTCTTCACAACTAAAACAGTTCTTAACAAATCATTTTGCTGGCGAACTCAGCTGCAGAGAAATCATGCCGATGATAAAAGCGAGGCGCGCTAAAAAGTGCTGATAGCTCCGTGTATTATATTTAGTATCAGATTGTAAAGTTCATCCGAATATGAGTGGGAACGCTGGCTTTTATTCGGGTGGGCTTTGGTGAATGCTGTCAGCTATGCGATGTTCCTTGCTTTGGAAAGTTGACGCATAGGTGCTTGGTTTATTCCGGGGGTTTGAGAGCAGTTTATTTCTTGGTGTCGCTCCTAAATTAAAACGCCTTTCTTCGGAAATACTTCTGATTTGGGAAAGGGTTACATACAATAGCTTAGGACCTCAAAACCTATGGAGGTAGCCATTGTACTGGTGCAACACAACGGCTATTGGCGACGGTCCGGGATCAATCCCCAAGGGAAAGAACCGATGACAACATCACGTAATTTTTAACCACGGTCAGATCACGAAATCACACCTGAGCTGGCACCCACTCTCCAAACTTCAACACCTCGCCAATGTGAGGACATTTGAGTGCACGTCAGATTTAACATGCCAATGCTCTTTTGCACTCGAAGATGTTTGGTTAGATTCAAACTCGCAACGCTCCAGTTGTTTGTGTCTTATCCAGCTGCTTTACCACGGCCAAGCATTTTAGATAGCCCAATTAGCTAATCCACAAGAAGGAATAGCAATCAGAGTGCCAAACAAATCATAAATAACATTTAATTTCTGAAAAAACACATAACAAAAGAAACTATCAAGTATCAAATAAAGGCAAGTAGGTATTTTTAATCAACGTAACACTAGAGCAACACAACAGGATTGACGACAGTCCGGAATCAACCCCCCAAGCGAAAGTTCCGAAGACAACGCCACGTAATTTTGAACCACGGTCAGATGACGAGGCAACACACATGAGCTCGCACCCCACTCAAATATCAAATTAAATATTAAAATGAACATAAAAAGGGCGAACATATATAAGCCACGCAAAAAGTCAAAGCCTGTGCTGAAGTCTTTGCAATATTTTTATCAATTAGTTTGATTAGATATCTAATTTGTAATTCTAAAATCTATAAAATCCATTTACGTTATTGAAAAGGAGGTTTTTGAAAGTTTTGATCGGTCAAATTGGAAATGAAGTTGTAAACTTATACAGGACAAGTAGACACGTCAGACAAAACGAACTTTACCATCTTTCATTTTTAGAGCTCTTAACACTGAAATAACACAAAGCACTGAATCTCCCGCGTGTTTGAGTCTTCTACAACAACACCGTCAAAAAATAGCCACAAGGAATTTTAAAATTTGACAGATGGTTTTGATCGGCGTCCAAAGATTTTCAGCTCCCAAACTGTAGCCCCAACAGAAATCTCAAAGGCACCGTCTTTGAAAATGGAAATATGTTAGTTGTAATATTTCTATGGACGACAGCCTTTCCTGAAAACTCCATTGTTGGCATTTGGCGAAGTCCACATAACGAAGTCCACACAGTCAAGTAACATTCTTTCTTCTCATACCATAGCTCTCATACTTTATCGAATTTTTCTGAATACGAATTCTAGAGATCAAAGGTCATGGAGTTGCAACACTGGAATTAGTGAAGAAAAGTTAAAGGCTCAAGCTCCCGTTGGACGTCAGACTTGTTGAACGTTTTCAAACCTCATTCATTAAAAACAATACGGATATGAAAAGTCGTTAAAAATTGTTCAAGTCTAATTTCTTCTCCGCATAACTTTTTCGAATCCCTTCCAAATGTCTGCACTTGTGAAATCTTTCCACGAACTCTATAGACCCAGGATTATATGTATATATATATATGTCGATGTTTGATAAAAAATTGATGTTTTCTAAAAAAAACATCGATGTATTTACCATCAATGCATTGGAGCCGATGTTTTTTTAACATCGATGTTTCTAAGTTGTAGATGTTTTATTTTTAAATAAAAAAAAGTACAATTATAAAAACTTAAACAATAACCAAGTAACATAATGTTTATAATCAGCAAATTGAACATACTTTTAGACCAAAGTGACCAAGGGTGAAGGGTCTGAAAAGAACGAGGATAAAAGGGGGAACGGTGCTTCTAGCAACGAGACAATAGTCCATGTTTTATTAAAAAAACATCGATTTATTAGAGCCGATGTTTGCTTAACGTCAATGTTTTTACGCTGTCAATGTTTTATTTTTAAACCTAAACTAAGCCAGTTTTAAAAAATGGAAAAAAAAAGTTTTAAAACATTGATGTTTTTTTTTTGGCGATGTATTTTTAACATGTATGTTTTAATATTGAACATCGATGTTTTGTTGTCGATGTCGCATCCCAAGTTCAAACTCCTCGAATACGTCTATTCAATTGGCTTGTTTGAAATACCACTTAAATTGTTAGCAAATCAAATATCTAAATAAATTGAACTAGCAGACTTGCGCAAAGCAATCTGCACCAAATTTTCTTCATAGCTAATACATAATGATAGTCGTCAAATCCAATATGAGCATCGATATGCACATTCAACACGTCCAAATGAAATGAAATTGAGTCAAAAATATGAAACGACATTTTTGCGTTTACATCTTTCGAATATACTCTTACGCAGGTGGGTGATAACCAGCTTAGGTGTTGCCTAGTCATCTGTCCGTGGTTCAAAATTATGTGGTGATGTCCTTGGATCCTTCCTTTAGGGGATTGATCTCGGAATGTCGTCAATAGCCCGTTGTGTTGCTTTAGTATGACGTTAATTGAAATTACCTAACCAATTTGGTAAATTTTAGTTAACGTCGTACTAGAGCAACACAACGGGCTATTGGCGACGGTCCGGAATCAGTCTCTTAAGGGAAAGATCCGAGGACAGCACATCGTAATTTTGAACCACGGTCAGATGACAAAGCAACATCTGAGCTAGCACCCCACTCTCCAAACTTAAACACCAATCCAATGTGAGGACTTTCGGCCACGGCAGATTTAAGGTGCACCAGCCGCTTCTATACCATACGCTTACAAACATCCATGCGAGAACCCGGATTCGAACCAGGAACCTTCCGATCTAGAGGCTAACATCTAAACCACTATCCCGGTTGGTCGGCTCCTTACCTATTTATATGACCAAAGCGCTGTATAGAGGTTTATGCTGTCTTTTCCAAAGGCTAGAAAATAAGAGGACAGAGAATGATGGTCTATGCGCAATTGACCACTGCGCATATCATATGGATGCTAGCATCAGTTGGAAGCATGCGGTAGGAGGAGTAGAGTCTGCTGAAGGTATCCATTGCGCGCGAAAATCTCCGATATCAGAGTAAGAAACCATTTGAGACTGAAAGGATAGGGTTGGTTGCCTCTTTATAGCCGAGAAATGGACTAAACTATATTTCTAGTCTCACTCAACTCGGATATACGTTTAAAAAATCGTAGTTTTTGCTTTCTTTTATCAATTTTTTCCAGTAAATTGTATGGTACTTTTGGAAAGGTATTGGAATTTTTTTTGGACTTCCATTGACGATACACTACCGAGTATATGCTACTATATTGAAAGCTTATTATTGTAGTGGGTGATTCATTTCAAACGGAACCCTCAAGAATTTAGCAGCGGCCGAATTAGATAAACGCTATCACTTATCGACTGATTGCCAATCGCATGATACCATATTGAGATCACGTGTATGCCAATTGGGATAAAGGATGATTGTAGCTTAAGCAGCCAAGTCAATGTGGTACTTTTTGTTAAAAGTGATGGTTGAAAAACAAAACTGAGAATGATGCTGTAGTGATAGAAACATTGGACCCGTAATGAAATCGACGGAGCAGGTGAACGATTGAAGTCTCATTCAGATTTGCGTTAAGAAGTCGCTATTTTTGCCTCGATTTATACATCGAATTTTATTTTTTTCCATTGAATTTTTAAAAAAGAATGGAGGGTGGGATTCCGAGCTTACATGGTAGGTAGGTTATTAATGTTACACGGGTGCAACACAATTGGGGCTATTGACGATAATTCGTGATTAATCCCGAAGAGAATGATCGAACGACACGTAATTTCGAATAGCGGTCAGAGGACGAGAGTATGTCACCCCACTCAGCAAACTGGTACACTACGCCAATGTGAGGACATTTGAACGCATGACAGATTTAATATGCACCACCTCCCCTTGTACACGACGGTCTTTGTTTGGAATTCAAACTCGCAATCCTCCGGTTGCTTATCCAACTGTCCGACGACAACACCATGTATTTTTGAACCACGGTCAGATGACGAGAAACCAATCTTGGAAATCGGTGAAAATTAGCATAACCGAAACTTCATTACTAGTTTTCTTAGAAATAATATCTTAATAATTTTTAACTCACATGGTTGTTTGGGTTTTACGGCCCAGGGGTCATACTTATCCAAGCTGCACCAATTCTTTGGTGTCGGTTTTGATATTTCTGGCTCAAGGGCCATATTTAGCCAAGCTGCGCCATTTCTTTGGGGGTAGCTTTTGGGATTTCTGGCTCAAGGACATATTCAGACAAGCTGCACCACTTCTTTGGTATGGGTTTTGGGTTTCGTGACTCAAGGGCCCTATTTAGCCAAACTGCACCGTTTTTTGGTTTTGTGGCTCAAAGGCCATATTTATCCAAGCTGCACCATTTCTTTGGTGTCGGTTTTGGGATTTCTAGATTAAGGGTTATATTTAGCCAAGCTGCGCCATTTCTTTGATGTCGGTTTTGGGACTTATGCGCAAGGGCCATATTTATCCAAGCTGCACCATTTCTTTGGGGTAGGTTTTTTGTTTCGTGGCTCAAGGGCCATATTTAGCCAAATTGGGTCAGCATTTTTGTGGCGATGCCGGGCTCATAGGCTCGTATGAAATCCACATCAGATTCACCACGGGTGAACATCCACGTGAATCAGCGAAAGTCGTCCCACTCCTTCGAACGGCTCCACCTTCCAACAAAGACTCCTCGACATGATCTTGGGAAAGCTGAATCTGGAAATAAAGCTGTCATCCGCAGGAAGACACGCACAGCGGTGGAAATTTACGCCCTGCGCCATAACTTCTCCCTTCAGCTGCATTCCCGTCTTCCCAGTGACAGTGACAAACAAAAGAGGCCACAGAACGCCGTATCTCACGTATGGCCGACAACAAAACGTCCCCAGTCGCGTAATTCAGTCGACCTCCTCAGTCACAATCGCCCACTCGAAGGAAAACACTGGGGCATCGAGTGGTGTGTGTGTATATATATCTCAATTTTGAGCACTGAGGAAACCAGAGCTTTACGGGATCCGGGCGTTAACATTCGGACGCCATGACGTTTCGAGGTCGGCCGTTTTGATCCGGACGAGATGTCACCCAGCGACCACCCCTTCGCCGGAACGTGGATTTTTGTTTTATTACCACGACCCAGTTTTGGAGGTCGGATTTCGGAGGGAAAGCGAGTGCGTTGATGCATTCGTCAAAACGTGGTGGCACCGGAGGGTGGGTAGAAACTAACCCATTCGGAAGAGGTGTAGGAATAAATAGATGGTGGTGGTGAATTGGGTTTTTATGGCTCAAGGACCATATTTTGCCTAGCTGCACCATTTCTTTGGGGTAGGTTTTGGGTTTCGTGGCTCTAGGGCCATATTTAGCCGAGCTGCGCAGTTTCTCGGTGTCGGTTTTGGGATGTGGTTCAAGGGCTATATTCAGCCAAGCTGCACCATTTCTCGTTGTCGATTTTGGGATGTTGCTCAAGGGTTATATTTAGCAAAGCTGCACTATTTCGTTTGGGTAGGTTTTGGGTTTCGTGGCTCTAGGGCCATATTTAGCCAAGCTGCACCATTTTTTTGGGATAGGTTTTGGGTTTAGTGTCTCATGGGCCATATTTAGCCAAGCTGCACCATTTCTTTATGGTAGGTTTTGGGTTTAGTGGCTCATGGGCCATATTTAGCAAAGCTGCACTGTTTCGTTTGGGTAGGTTTTGAGTTTCGTGGCTCTAGGGCCATATTTAGCCAAGCTGCACCATTTCTTTGGGGTAGGTTTAGGTTTTTGCGGCTCTATGGCCATATTTAGCCAAGCTGCGCCATTTCTCGTTGTCGATTTTGGGATGGTGCTCAAGGGCCATATTTAGCCAAGCTGCACCATTTCTTTGGTGTCGGTTTTGGGTTTTGTGGCTCAAGGGCCATATTTAGTCAAGTTGCACCATTTTTTTGGGTAGATTTTGGGTTTTGTGGCTCAAGGGACACATTTATCCACACTGCATCAGTCACAAGAATACAATATCTTGTAATAGACATACGCGATGAAAGTTTTAATGCACAGAAGAGATAAATATAGAGGACAGGGCAGAACATCCATGCCGTACCCGGATTCGAACCTAGAACCTTCCGATCTAGAGGCTAACACATTTACCACTATACCGGTTGATCAACCCCCTAAAAGAAAGATCCGAGGACAACACCACGTAATTTTGAACCACCATATGACGAGGCAACATCTGATCTGGCACTCCACTCTTCAAACTTCCACACCACGCCAACATGAGGACATTTGAGGCCACGACCTATTTAACGTGCGCCATCCACCTTTCTACACGACGGTCTTCGGGATTCGAATTCCGGTTGCTAAGTCGAGGCTCTTCCAACCGGGGTACCGCGGTCCATCTTCAGACAGGAAAGTATCACATCGAAAAGTTTCGTCGTAATTTTTTTCATACCTTTCCAACTGAAACGACGCACATCGTCTCATAAACGGAAAAAAGTATGGTGCCCTTCATTCATAACATCCTCTGTTTTCCTTCAGCGTTTTTTGATTCCCTTCTTTACGACGGTCCGTACCCAAAAAGAAGGAAGTCACACCGAAAGAAAGACGCGATCTCTCGTTTTCCAAACGCTCTTAGCGCGGCTTTTGTTTCATAATTCCGCGTGAAATTTCCCTCCCCACATAAACTCGAGCAATAAAAGGAAATCGTGCCTCTGGTCGCAATTCCAGGGAGAAATAGCGGCTTGGAAATTGAAAGGCGCTTCTGGCGATCAGTGCAAGCATGACGGGGGGAATTCTGCGTGCATTTTTAATTCCTTATTGCGTGGGACGAACATTCCGAAATGGAGTGACGAAGGGAAAGTTCTGAAAGAGGTTTTCGATAGGGTAAAGCCGCGTTTACACCAGAGGTGCAAATACATTTCTACCCCCCCCCCTTTTGTTACGAGGTCGTTTTACGTTCCCCTATGCTGACCTCTTTTCGACCGACTAAGGTGTAAACGCTTTGTGCACTTTTTTCCTTGTTTCCAATTTAACTGTTTGTATTTATGATTGCAGGATTAAAACTACCCTAGAGCCTACAATTCTGATAGTTGCGAGATCGGCGCTTCGACCTGGCTAAAGACCGTCGTGTTCACTAATGGTGACTGGGGCACGTTAAATAGGTTGTGGTCACAAAGTCCCCCATGTTCCCATACCAAATCAATACCTCTGGGGGCACCTGATCAGGGGGTTATCGGCCTCTGATTGGGATCTAAATTACGATATGTGTGAGTGAATGGATGTGTGAAAGGGACCATCCTGTAAAAAGGATGTGTCATGTATGTCGAGCAAAGACGGACTTCCTCCCAATGGGGCTCAATAACATGGAAGGCGCACCCCCTCGCCTCTTGCCGTCTTCGACGGGCCTGGCACTCCTCCGGTCTTCCAGTGTAGGCATAAGAAACAACAACAACAAAACTACCCTTCTGAATAACTGGTTTGATGTTAGAGTTAGATATCACTTTAAAAGAAATTCATTTATGAAATAATTATAAAATTTTGCGGTTTCATGCAAGCTTTACGTCTGGAGCTAAGATTGTATCTGAAGTAAAAAACTAATTGAAAGTGGGAACCTTTATTTGAATCAAAGTACGTGAAATAGCACTGGACTCTATCCTTGGCCACTACAAGACCGGAAGTAATGATTAACGACTTCCAATGGCGGACACAAAGGACCTGTCCTTGGCCACTACAAGGCTGGAAGTGATGGTCACTTGTGAAGGGGGCCCCCAGTGGGAGGACCATCATTACCCCTAACAAAGGACAGCACTTCCGATCCAGAAGCCAACACCTTAACCGCTAGGAGCTTTGTGGATTTTATCGGCAACTATCCGAGCTCACTCTTCTCACCGATCACTTTTCATCAAGATGTCGAGTTCCTCACCAATTTCACTATAGACATTGTTCTTCTTTGTACTCGGGTGTAGTTCGGTCCCAGAGGACAGGCCTCTCTCTCTAAATAGTTCTATTAATGTTTATTATCATCTCTTTCGTCCACGCCATTTTATTCCAACAGGTCACTCACTGGAAGTTTGGCGGGGGATGTGGTCAAGGCAAGCAATATCAGAGAACGAACAAAAGACGTCGTGAGCGACCAGGGGGGGGGCGAAGGGCAGAGGAGAGCGGTTATTGTCCAGCAAACGTCTCGGAGAAATACCCCCCAAAAGTTGCAATCCTTTGATTTTTACTGATTCATGGTGGAAAACAAATTTGGCTCTGCAAACTCTCCAAATCGCCACCCCGACTCGAGATCTTGACGATAAAATTAATGCTCGGAATAGCTTCGATGATTGGAGGGAGAGAAGTTGTGCATATCCGGTGTAAATGCGGCTTAATGTAGTAGATGGATTGGCTCGAGGATTTAGGTTTGTCGGTTGATTGATTTTTGGCCAAGCAGCGCCAAACACGAGAGAGGGGAAGGAGGCAAGAATCAGAAGGGTAGACGAGGGTAAGAGAAGGGAGGGTGGATTATCCGGGTACCTCAGTGTTGATATGACCCAGAGGGCTCGAAGTTTTCGAAGGGAGAAATGGAATGTGTTTCACTGTAGCGTTTTTCAAGGTTCAAAAACCATCTGGTATTGTTGCCAAAACGCTTGTCTACCACCTGAAAGGTCCAGAGTTCATATCTCAGTTTGTAGGGGCACGGTGTAGGGTAGTTGTCCTTTACGCAGGGGCGCTTAAATTTTTTTCAAACGTCTCCAGGAACGGCTCTTTCGGCTGCATGTCCGACCTCCCTCACCTAATTACCTAACTTGATCAATAGAGTCTTGAGTGGCATTTACGACTGACGCTTTCCTTAGACTGATAACTTTCCTTAGACTTTCCTTAACAAACCTTTGCACTGATCAATCATTTAGAATTAATTTTAAGAATGTGCCTCAAGAACGTCATTCGTACTTCAGCAAATTATCTTAGGTTATAAATTTTATTAAAAGTAATAGTACAATGAACAATAATATATATATATATATATATATATATATATATATATATATATATATATATATATATATATATATATATATATATATATATATATATTTATTTATTTATTTATTTATATATATTTTTATATATTTATATTTATGTCAAAGAGCTGTTTCACGTACTTTGATTCAAATAAAGGTTCTCACTTTCAACTATAGTTTTTTACTTCAGAAACAATCTTAGTTTCAGACGTAAGGCTAGCATGAAAAACCGCAAAATTTTATAATTATTTCATAAATGAATTTCTTTGTAAGTGATATCTAACTCTACCATCAAACCAGTTATTCAGAAGAGTAGTTGTAATCCTGAAATCATAAATACAAACAGTTAAATTGGAAACAAGGAAAATTTCAGTTTTTAGCAGTACTATCACCAGACACAACTTCCTTTAATAAATGTAATTTGACTATAACTAGTCACGAATTTAATTTCTTTTAAACTGGAAATAAGTCGCTATCGTTAAGAATTTATCGAAAATAATAATGCTATACATTCACCTTGTGGCCTTCGGTTTAACAAAAGAATTCAACGAGCTAAGGGTGATTGATTCTAACTTATAATTAAGTGAGTGTTTTCTAAAGATAACTTACTTTTATAGTTGTGAAATTGAACTTGGCAAAAATAACTTAAACGAATTTCAAAATTCCTTTTTTTGGTTTTGCTGCCATTTAAAATATTACTAAAATTGCTGAAATCTGGTTTCAATTTCTCAGATATGTATAATTAATTATCGAATAATTTTTGTTGAATATCAACCACCCAAGCAATCAGAGATCAATCGCAAAGGCCTTAATGAAAAACGCACCTCACAAAAACTATAAAACTCGAATCGTATTTAAGTTACCTTTACTATAAAAAGCAGTTTTTTTTATGACTTATGAAAAAATACTCAGTTAACTTAAAAGGTCAACTGGCTCACAACAAAAGGAATTTTCACTATATTAACATTGAAACACCGTGTTCCCTGTACAATTATAAAGATTTTTTTTCCATGCGGCCATTAGTTTAGGGTTTATTAAGTGTCAAAATTGAAAAACCGAAATTTCAAACGCGAATGAGCAAAAGACGTACAAATTTCAGTTTTCAGTCGTCTTAATTTTTTTAGAGTACCTCTCAACGTAAAGATTGGAGCTCGTCGAGCTTTTTTAGAAATTTTAATTTGGTTCCTGATAATATTTTTTTGAAATTCGGAAAAAATCGGGACATTTTCGTTATTTTTTTAAAAAACTGTCATATCCATATCTTACTTATTTTTTATTACCTTATTACTATCTTATTAGTTTTTAAATTTGAAAACATCGCAGTATACCTTAGAATGTACTCTTTCTTACGGTATTTTTGAACTTGGTTAATAAATAAATTCGATGTGATCAAAAGTTGGTCACACAAATTACGGAATATTGGATATTCCCAACTTTTTGTTATAGCTGTCATATCTACAGATTAATACTATTATTTTTTAAATCTGAGAACATAACTGAATACATTAGATAATACTTTCTTATGATACAATGATTGGTTGGCGAGAAGGGAGCGGAGCCCCCTAGTAATTTGAATATATGGTTCAACCTATTGCAGGTAACTGGTAAAAGTAGTGATCTAAGTCATAAATGCAATATTGCGACGGAAATTTGGAGGTCTAGGGTTATTGGGATCCATCAAGGGTCTGCGAAGACATAAGGGGCAGCAAGGCCAATTGACCCGGTCCCAATATTCTAAGGGCCTCGTGTATATATTTTTGACATGGACGACCAATTAGCGAAGTTTTAATTTTTACCTTCTATCATTTTTAAAAAATTACTACTATCTTAAACCAAAGAGGTATTGTCGTTTCTAATCGTCGAGGAAATCACAATTAAAAGCTTCTCAAGAATAATTTAATTGCATATACATCAATGAATATTAATCAAAATTACTATCGAACCCATAATACTTTCAGACATTATGTATCTGGATGTCCTTTGATGTCTTTAACTCTCCTGGTCTTGACGAGTGATCCCCCTCATTAGCAACGTGCCAAATCTTATGTTGGACTAGATATTTTGTTATTAGAACGCTACACTATCACGATCATTGGAAAAAATTGACCAGATCTTGATCTCTTCATCATAAAAATATCGACATCTTGATGACGAGATATCTTGTCATTAGCAAAGTTGGTCAGATTTTGATGGACGACATACCTCGTCGAAACCACTTAGAGAGAAAAGTTTGCGATGACTCACACAGAAAACTAAACAGATTCAATTTAAAGAATTAAGAATAATCGTAAGAATTAAATTGCCAAAGCAAAACCGTGGAAACGATACAAAAACCTGGAATAGCGTGATAGAAGTTTGCTCTACCAGCTCTTTTGACATCTTCATGCAGAAAATTTCAAATGAGGTTAACCAACAAATTATATCCTGCTCTAAACCTTTAGACTACGGCCGGACCAGCAGTTTTACCGTGATCGAGCCAAGAAAGAATTTTGACCACGTCCAGTACTGTAGTTATACTAAGAATCGCGCCAAGAAAGAATTTAGACTATGGCCAGTACAGCAGTTGTACCTTGGAGGTTGCAAGAATTGCGCCAATAAAGAATCGTCTCTGTTATATCTATAGCCGTGCCGACCAACCGGTATAGTGGTTAAGGTGTTAGCCTCTAGATCGGAAGGTCCCCGGTTCGAATCCGGGTTCGGGCATGGATGTTTGTAAGCGTATACCAGCTCAGGTGTTGCTTCGTCATCTGAGCATGGTTCAAAATTACGAAGTATAAATTGTTAGGGGCAAAGATGGTCCTCCCACTGGGTGCTTCTTTACAAGTGGCCATCACTTCCGGCCTTGTAGTGGCCAATGACCTAGGTCAAATGTGCCCGCCATTAGAAAAAAAAATATCTATAGCCGTTGTCAAAAGGTGAACTCGAACTTCCGTCCGTCTTCAAATGTCATTCTTTTACGAAATGTTCATAGAAACTAATGAATTAGAGACAACGCATCACTAGAGAAATTGTCCAAATCTTGATGGACGAGGTATCTCGTTAAAATCACTTGGAGGGTTAAATTTGAGATGTCAAATTGATAACAAAACAGATTTAGGATCGTAAGAATTAAAATTGTAAAAAGTGAACCGAGGAGACGAGTCAAACTCCTGGTATAGCTACATTCAAGTTTGCTCTACAAGCTCTTTTGACAGCTTCAAGCAGAAAATTTCAAATGACGTTAACCAACAAATTATATCCCAACTGAATTTCTGAACCTTTTACTCCGACTTCAAATGTCCGTCTTTTGCGAAACGTACCCAGAACCGAATAAATTAGCAACAGCAGGAAGAAAGCCGACTCAAAGCACACTCTCAAAACCGACGTCATTCAAAGCAGAACCTCAGGAGTCAGGAAGCCGCCACATTCGGAGATGCAATAAAAAGAAATAAAGTAGAGCCTCTCAACAGAGTTTCTCTCAAATAAAACAATTTCCAAAAGGCATTGCGAAACACAAAAGAAGTTTATTGTTCGGAACAGGAAAGACCAACACAATAATTCCTCAAATGAAACGGCCACGGAGCTAGGGGCTGAGTGACAGCTGTCTTACGCCTGATGACAAACCAGGAAGTAAATGATAACTTTTCATTAGAGAAAGGAAACTTGAGAGCTTAATATTCTATGAATAATTACAATGGAGGAGACACAAAAGTGAGGAAGAAAATAGAGATATGCCATAACTCAAGATCCCGGCCACGACGACGCTTTTCAGAGACGGTATGAGTTGCAGCCTAACAATTAAGTCCCTCTCAGGATTTTATTAGAGAATTAAGAATCCAGTTAGGGATATGCCAGGTTACGGAATTGTTCCATGTTTATGTGTTGTAATTGATAGGTTGGTTTGGGGCTTTGTGGCGCAAGGGCCATATTTGTCCAAGCTGCGCCAAGCACAAAACAACTCCAAGTAAAGATAGGGGGATTGAGGGACAGAGTAGTGAGATGAAAGCAAGAAAAAATCGCTTCATAATCCCGTGATCGCTATCCCCCGTATTAACTCAACTTCATCATGTGATACCGACCCAACAGAGGGTTTATGGTATAAAAAAAAATTCCAATCGCGTTTAAGATGACTAGATGTGAACTATAAATAATTTTTCTGTATGGCAAAGCAGAAATTTTGAATTATTAAACACACAAGCAGGTGTTGTCCTAAAAAAATTTAACTGTGAGGGTTTTAGAGGCAAGAGATTGTTGGGGACAAGGCTGGGAGAGAGACAAATGTTGGGGATAGGGATGGCAATTCCAAGGTGCACGTCCAATGGATTCCCTCCCATGTCGGTATGACAACGAGATCGCGGATTCCCTGGCAAAGGCTGCTTCCTTAGAGACTCTCCAGTCAGACATGCCTTGTACATATAATGAAGCGTTCTCAGAGTGCAGGTAATGGTAATTTTAGTTAACGTCGTACTAGAGCAACACAACGGGCTATTGACGACGGTCCGGGATCAGTCCCATAAGGGAAATATCCGAGGACAACACCTCGGAATTTGGAACCTCGATCAGATGACGAAGCAACACCTGAGCTAGCACCCCACTCTCCAAACTTCCACACCAATCCAACGTGAGGGTTTTCGGCCACGACAGATTTAAGGTGCACCAGCCGCCTCTACACCATACGCTTACAAACATCCATGCCCGGACCCGGATTCAAACTAGGAACCTTCCTATCTAGAGGCTAACACCTTAACCGCTATACCGGTTGGTCGGCTCTCAGAGTGCAGGAAGACGTCTAAAGATCTTTGGATTGTCCCTCCAGTACATGACTTGTACTCGAGAAGTCGCCCTGGAGGCTCCCTACTCTTTGAGGTCCATAGAAGTCAGCAGATTTGTATTTCACGTTTTGCCAGTGGACACTTGAGGAGTCTCTCCTACGAACAGGGCCAGAAGGTTTTCAGGACTTGTACCAAGTGCGGAGCTGATCAGGCTTCGCCAGCTCATATTTTAAAATGTATTGACTTTACAATGAACAAGGTTTTTTCGGAAGAACTTTTCTTGGACTTTTGGGGGGTTTATGGACTCGTGGACCTAGTCTAATTTAAAGAGACCATGTCGGGGATTAGTAACAGCAATAGGTGAAGATTCTAAACCAAAAGAAAATTTTACTCTTAAGACTGAATTGAAACTGGCTGCATCATTTCAAACTCCCTTTCGGTCACAAATTGTACGATTTTTACTGCAGTAAGGGGTGAAGGTGTGTTTACAAAAGACAGTAAACCACATGAAAAAAGGATAGGTCACAAGAATATATTGGTTTCATGGAGCCTGCACATAACTAAAGATGCATCAACGAATGATGGGATTGATAGCATTTTCTACAGTACTAATTTTCTTCAGTCACTCGACATGCGTTATAATTCATAACACTTATTTAACACGGTATCTAACATCCTCACGACACCAGAGCCATTCTTGATTTCAATCACATTCATTTGGCTTTGGTATCTTTTGTTTGCAAACTCGTTTTTACATTCATCATAATCGGTGATCTGTCTGAGATAAGGAATAAACTATAATAAAAACAGGAGGGGTGAATTGTATATCTGATCTTTCAAAACCAGATTACAACTAGCAGTTCCTTAATTCGGTCAGTCAAGCGTAGTACTTCCATTTGATGTAACTGCAAGATTGTTTCATCAAAAAGAGTAAATACGTTTGATTAAAATATACGTCATTTTGACTGTCGTGTTTCAGAAGTTTTGTAAATCGTCGTATCTGTACAAAAACTTTTTTCAACACACATATAACATTCAAATCTCAAACACTGCTCTTTTTGTCTATTTGTATTGCGCATTCGAAGTCATTTGAAATAGAAACAAGTTTTTTGTTTATTTTGAGAAGAGCAACAAAAGGTCTTTCTGTCTATTTGTGGAAGTAACTGATCAAAAAGTGGAACTAGATTTTGGTTCTGGACGCAAACAATCATTACCTTGCACAATAGCATGCTTACCGTTCTTTTCTTCACTCGTATTAACAATCAAGACACTCAAATTCACTTTTTTCTCTGCAATCTTTCAAAAATTTGAATTGTTTTTAAATTTCACAATAGTATGTTTACTGTTTTTTTCTTCACTAGTGTTAACAATCAAAACAAAATCCAATTCACTTTCTCCTCTGTTATCTTTCAAAAATGTGAATTTTTTTTCTACTACACATCTCAACGACGCAATTTAAATTATAATACGGCACTCATAACAATGTGTTACTGAAAAACTCATCTTGCAGAAAGGCAGGTGTTCTAATTAGCGTCGTATTCGAGCAACACAACGGGCTATTGATAACGGTCTGGGATCAATCCCCAAGGAAAAGATCCAAGGACAATATCACGTAATTGTGAATAACGGTCAGATAACGAAGCAACACCTGTTCTGCCACCCCTCTCTCCAAACTTCTACACCACGCCAACGCGATGACATTTGAGGCCACGACAGATTTAACGCGCACCAACCCCCTTTGTATTCGGTGTCTGTTTAATTTTAACTCGCAACTCTCCGGTTGCAAATCCGTTACTCTTCCAACCGGTGTAGTGGTTAAGGTGTTAGCCTCTAGATCGGAAGGTTCCTGATTCGATTCCGGGTACGGGCATGGGTGTTTGCAAGCGTATGGTGTAGAGGCAGCTGGTGCACCTTAAATCTGTCGTGGCCGAAAGTCCTCACGTTGGGTTGGCGTGGAAGTTTGGAGAGTGGGGTACCAGCTCAGGTGTTGCTTCGTCATCTGACCGTGGTTCAAAATTGCGAGGTCTTGTCCTCGGATCAGTCCCTTAAGGGAAAGATCCCTGGTGACCCTGGTTCGGGTCAATGCACTGTTAAGAAGATCTTTCCCTCAAGGGACTGATCCCGGACCGTCGTCAATAGCCCGTTGTGTTGCTCTAGTACGACGTTAACAAAAAAAAATTACCGAAACAAAATCCAACCGGTACACCGCGGCCTCTTTTTTGCATAAAAGAGGTTAGGGTTCTAATATCATATTTGTTTCTTGCAGAAGAGATGTCAGAGTTCTAAATAAAGATTTGGATAGGAATTCGTTAAAAATATCCATAACAATCCCCTTTCCGATAAAATCTTTTTTTAAAGTTACGGATTCCAACTGTACCGCACTTAGTTGTGAGGAAGAGCTCACCCATCTTTCAGTAAAGGAGGGTTCGGGGTTGTGTAGAAGTGTTGAGGTTCGAAATAACGTGTCCACCAACTCACTATCAAACCATCTCTCCTTCGCGTGAGCCTAAAAGCACAGTCTCCTATCGGAGGAGGTAACAAATTGCGCTGTCAAGGGGAAACATCTCTGGCAAAAACGGTGCTGTCATCTGGCACTTAAAACTTCTCTTGGGACACATTATTTATAGCGAGTAAAAATGATAGAGGTTCGCTCCCAGGATGGAAACGGGTGTTTCGGACAATCGGATGGGAAGGGAAAGAATATCAACAACTCGCACTATGGGCCCTTTTGTGGGAAACTGGCAGAGGAAGACTATTATTAGATCCTAACTTTGGTACCGTGTCCGTCTTTCTCAGGTTGATTCGACTGGTGTTGATGCCGCAAGAAAGGCCTGCACTCTGACTAGCTGAGCCGACCAACTGGTCTGGTGGTTAAGTGTTAGCCTCTAGATCGGAAGATTCCTGGTTCGGGTCAATGCATGGATATTTGTAAGCGTATAATCTAGAGGTATGCGTATGGTCCCAGGTTGGAAACTGGTGTTTCGGACAATCGGATGGATAGGGAAAGAATATCAACAACTTGCACCATGGGCCATTTTGTGGGAAACTGGCAGAGGAAGACTATTATTAGAGCCTATCTTTGGTACTGAGTCCGTCTTTCTCAGGTTGTTTCGACTGGGGTTTATGCCGCAAGAAAGGCCTACACTCTGACTAGCTGAGCCGACTAACTGGTCTGTTGGTTAAGTGTTAGCCTCTAGATCGGAAGATTCCTGATTCGGGTCAGTGCATGAATATTTGTAAGCGTATGACGTAGAGGTATGCGTATGGTCCCAGAATGGAAACGGGTGTTTCAGACAATCCGGATGGAAAGAATATCAACAACTCGCACCATGGGCTCTTTTGTGGGAAACTCGGAAACTGGCAGAGGAAGACTATTATTAGATCCTATCTTTGGTACTGTGTCCGTCTTTCTCAGGTTGATTCGATTGGGGTTTATGCCGCAAAAAAGACCTCTACTCTGATTAGCTCAGCCGACCAACCGGTCTGGTGGTTAAGGTGTTAGTCTCTAGATAGGAAGGTTCCTTGTTCGTTTCAGTGCATGGATATTTGTAGGTGTATGGTGGAGAGGCGGCTAGTGCCCTTTAAATCTGTCGTGGCCGAAGGTCCTCATGTTAGGCAGGACTTGGTTATCCTAAGAGACTAAGAAAAACGAACTTTTTTTTCCTCACCCACCTTGCATGATGTATGTATATATATATTAATGTATATACTGTAGTATAGATGTAAGGATGTATAAATGTAATGTAATGTGTTCTAACATTCTGGGTAGACATGCTCTACTCATGAAACCACACTTATTTAAAATGATACAGTGTCTCACGACAATATGCATGGTTGTGTGTTGGTGTTAATTTGTTAGGACCGTCATCAAAAGCCCGTTGTGTTTCTCTAGTACGACGTTAGGGATGCAGACGTCATTAGGATGCAGACTAGACGCAGGTTATCAGTTTTTTTGCAATAGGAATTTGGATTTTATCCTCCTCAGACCCGACACAAAAATAACAACTTATTTTCCTTAGATTTATAAGTCACTATTCCCATCATGGTAAGTTAAAAAAAAATCAGTTTTATTGTTAGGGGGTTGAGCAAGTTTCTCAAAGTGATACTTCAGCGTTAATCTACTACAAAATCCAAAATTAAGAATTGAAGGATTATATTCAAATTACATTTTATTTTTACAAGTTACACAAATCTTTATACATGAATGAGACAAAATTCAGAAACATGAGTATCACATGTGGTACTTCTGAATTGAGGAAGTTAAGAGGACTCATTACCGCAAAATCGATCAAAATTTTGATTTTTTTTTTATTAATATCATTTATTAATTATACTATTTTAAAGAATGTGCGCGCAAAATTTTATAGTTGAGACTACATTATTTACGGAGGTAATTCAATTTTTTCTATCAAAACCGAAAGCATTTAAAACTTCAAAGTGCTTTTTCTCGATTTTTTTTCTTTTCATGACTACTGTGTGTGTTTAAAATGCTAACGCTTTTACTTTAATTGATGGGGAGATTATAAACTTTCTTCTGTTGTATATCATGTTATATTTGATAACTTTGTGCATGCAATAAAGATTTGGAAAAAAAGAGTTAATTTTTAAAAACTGATGAAATTATTAATAATTTTTTTTTGGTGTTTATCACCGTATTTGTTACAAAAATATTTGTAAAAAAAAATTACTGTGATACTTGTAATCCCATGCACAAAATGATGAAAAACACTTTATAAAAGGTTAATACAAAAAAAAATTTGGAAAAATTTTAATTTGCAGATTGAGTAAAATTTTGGAAATACTGAAATATTTTTCAAAAATTAAATAATTTAATTATTAGGAAAGCAATATTTTTTTTTCTTTTGTAATGTATATTTAATGTTTATTTGAATAAGGTACACTGGTACACTTTGTTGTTAATATCAAAACAAAAGCAAAATTGTTCAAAGGATGCCGTGTCCCCTTAAAATGTAGATTAGCGAAAGAAATAATAATTCAAAAGTATGACATGCTTTCAAAGAATTTACGTTTAGTAAAAAAAAAAGCAGATTTCCATTTCCATCTTCCAGGCGAGAGAACGAGAGCTTATCGCTCTTGAACGTAAACGCACACACTGTTTGCAAAACGAAAATACCAAGTGGGACGCCGCGAAAAAAACAATACACAGCAACTTAAATTAAGAATGGTTTACTTTAAAGATGAAACCAAGCGATAGCCACCCCCTCGGCACCTCAAAAGAAGCAGTCGCAGCGGGACCCCGTCAGGAAAAGAATTCCACATTTTGTCAGCACCGTCATTACAGCGCGCTGCCAGGCGCCAGACTTTGACTCACCAGCGGAAAAACTGCGCCTTTCCATATTTTCCGCGTTTTGCGCGATATTTCTCATTTTATTAATAAATCTCCCAGAGTGTCAAAAACTTTTGTCCCACCCCCGCACAAAAAACAAACAAACAACGGGACCCGCGCGCCGAAATTGACAAAAAAAAAAAGCTCCTCCGTGAGTGCCAAAACAAACATTTAAAGTAGATGGTAAGCTATAAATACGTTCCCAATTCATCCCGGGGAAGAGGCCGGCGGTAACAAGCGCGTTATGAACCAAACGTTTCCGCGACATTTTCCCAGCACTGTAATGGAACGGGCGTCGGGAATATATAAACAAACGCGCAATGGGGCGCAACAATGAGGGCCGTATTCGAGTGTGCGCCCTTTTCCAGGCCGGCGGATTTCTGTGTTTTGGGGAAAGGTTCCCCATTTATTTATGGCCCGTGCTCGGCAATTTATTGTTGACGCAAGGGAAAACAACTAAATTCTTCCCGTGTGTTTTCTGCGCGGGACCCACTTCCCCGTAATTTACAGCTCTTAGCTAAAATCCGAGGAATCTCTAATTGGCAATTACGACAATGTGAGCGGCTCACGGATGCCCTTTAAGTGCCGGAAGAGATAGCAGCTCGAGAAAGGCGGTCTTTCTGTGGGTGGCGGATGGAGGGAAGACACTTGGGCGACATTAACCTGCACCAGCACACACTCGTGGTCTGGTGTCGGGAGTCACTGTACTGGTCCCACACTCGGAGCTTCACCAGATTTCCTTGTTGGGTGTTGTTATGTCTGCCCCACGACACACTTAACGACATAAAGCCGCACCTGATTTCTGAAAGAATCCATGGAATCTTTCAACCGTTGGAAATATTATATTGGTCATCTCCGAAGAATAGATACTTCAGCGACATTAACTTGCACCAGCACGCACTCGTGGCCTGGTGTCGGGAGTCACTGTACTGGTCCCACACTCGGAGCTTCACCAGATTTCCTTGTTGGGTGTTGTTATGTCTGCCCCACGACACACTTAACGACATAAAGCCGCACCTAATTTCTGAAAGAATCCATGGAATCTTTCAACCGTTGGAAATATTATATTGGTCATCTCCGAAGAATAGATACTTCAGCGACATTAACTTGCACCAGCACGCACTCGTGGCCTGGTGTCGGGAGTCACTGTACTGGTCCCACACTCGGAGCTTCACCAGATTTCCTTGTTGGGTGTTGTTATGTCTGCCCCACGACACACTTAACGACATAAAGCCGCACCTAATTTCTGAAAGAATCCATGGAATCTTTCAACCGTTGGAAATATTATATTGGTCATCTCCGAAGAATAGATACTTCAGCGACATTAACTTGCACCAGCACGCACTCGTGGCCTGGTGTCTGGGGTCACTGTACTGGTCCCACACTCGGAGCGTCACCAGATTTCCGAGTTGGGTGTTGTTATGTCTGCCCCACGACACACTTAACGACATAAAGCCGCATCTAATTTCTGGAAGAATTCATGGAATCTTTCAACCGTTGGAAAGTACATATGGGTCATCTCCGAAGAATAGATACTTCGAAGACATTAACTTGCACCAGCACACAATCGAGCCTGGTGTCGGGAGTCACTGTACTGGTCCCACACTCGGAGCGTCACAAGATTTCCAAGTTGGGTGTTATTGTGTCGGCCCCACGACACACTTAACGACATGAAACCGTATCTAAGTTCGGAAAGAATCCATGGTTTGTAGTAGTACACAAATCAGAATATTGAGAAAGTTTGATATCTTTCCTATTCGTAGAAGCTTATAAGAGTGTTGTATTTTAAAGCCAAAAATCTAAATTGAAAGAATCGAAAGAAAAATTTTCTTCGTCAACAAGAACGTGGTAATTTTTTCTATACGAGTTTTGACCAACATTTATTGAAGACCTGTAAGCTTATAGATGTGGTATCTGTTGAGGACGTGCTTACTTTATATGACCTGTATCCTTCGCCTATTAAGATTATTAATAACTTGACCTTAGATATGACGGTTGGTGTTGGACTAGAAATTCGACACGTTTGCAGCAGTACTTGATTCAAAATCTTGAGAATGTTTGTTGTTTTTACTGATGGTAGAACTATTGGTATCATAAAATAAAAACAATTTATTGAAATTACAACAAACATCAGTTCGCTGATTAATCACTGTGACATCTTTTACGTCAAAAACAAATTCAAGAGCTCCTTTAACCTTTGGACTAAGGCCGGTACAGCAGTTTCACCATGATAGCGCCAAGAAAGAATTTAGGCAACGGCCAGTACATCAGTTGCACCTTGAAAGTTATAAAAATCACGCCAAGAAAGAATTTAGACAACGGCCGTTGCAACAGTTGTAGGTATCTTGGAAGAATCGCGCTAAGTAAGAATCGCGCTTATTATATCTATAGCCGTAAGTCAAAAGATTAACGGGTCAAAATTCTTCAGCCAATACTTCGAAGTAAAAACCAAACAAAGAATGGCAATGGTTATAAATTTACGTCCCACGAACGATTCCAGGACAATACATAGTTTTGAACCACGATCAGATGAAGAGGTTAACACGTAAGCTGGCAAATATCACTCTCCAAACTTTCACATCTCCCCAACGTAAGGACATTTGAGGCCACGACAGGTTTATAGTGCATCAGACCCCATGTCCACGATGGTCTTTGGTTGGATCGAGTTTCGAACTCGTATCCCTGTGATTACTAATCGTTGCTTTTCCAACCGTGCCTCCAAATACGAAACGTTCAAGGAAATTAAATGATACTATGACATCAATCAATATGACATCATTTACGCCAATAACACATTTTGACAACGGCTGTTGCAACAGTTGTAGGTACCTCGGAAGAATCGCGCTTGTTATATCTATAGCCGCAGTCAAAAAGTTAAATGGGTCAGAATTATTCAGCCAATATTTCGAAGTAAGAACAAAACAGATAATGACAATGGTAGTTAATTTACAACCCAGGAAAGATTCGAGGACAGTGCATAATTTTGAACCATCGTCAGATGAAGAGGTCAACACCTGAGCTGGGATCTCACTCTCCAAACTTCCACACCTCGCCAACGTGAAGGCATTTCAGGCCACGGCAGATTTATAGTGCATCAACCCCCATGTACACGACGGTCTTTGGTTGGACCGAGTTTCAAACTCGCAACCCTGATTGCTAAAACGTTGCTTTTCCAACCCGGCCTCCAAATAGGAAACGTTCAAGGAAAGGAAATAATACTTCCAGAATAAAACCCAAGAAACGAGAATATAAATTAAAACCACGATGCAAATGTTTAGAGCCGTGTATCGTATTTATAGATGCGAATGTTTGTGGGACCCTTTTTGTTGTTAAACTTTAAATTATACTCCATCGCGGTCCAATTTTAACATACCCCTTTTCTCGTTTACATAAAGACACCCTAATTTTAGCTCCCCCCCTCCCCACCCGGCATTCAACGGCAGCAGTGACGTTCGTAGGACGTTCGTCCTACGTCACAGCGACTGTTTCTGGTAACCTTTTGGAAACGGACCACGACGAAAGTCACACCGGTCTATCTTCTGATCCGACCGAGACTAGGAAGGGGAAGGAAGGAATAAACAACTGGGAAAAGGATGCGTTTAACTCTTTCTTTCCACCATGTGTTCTCGCTCCTCAATGATGCCGTGCCGAATGCCGCTATAAATAGAGGACGTTCGTTGATGAGGGCACGCGTAAGAGACGTGAAGCGTGCCGAGCACGTGCCGGCTGCTGCTGCTGACCCCCGCCCCCGTTCCGTTCCCGAACTGTTTTTCCTTTTCGCCGAACGGTTCTTTGCTTCATTGACACTAGGGGGTTCTATTCCTGGGGTCAGGACCACCCCCGAAGGTTCCTGGAGGAGGAAGTGGTGCCGGACTTCGTTAATTGCGACGAATATTCACGCTTGTTAACACCATCTGATGCTTGCAGACGTTTCTCCGAATTTCGACTAAGAACCCGATTTCACTAATCAGAGGCCTAAAGGGGGGTACCATGGTACCCATGCATGAAGGCATCCGGTAAATGTGTGAAAGTTTTCTAATTCTGTTCTGAGCATTCCTTTTTTGTGTAAATTTAACCCTTTTGGTGGTTGTCTTCACTGGGTATCTCTCGATATTAACAAAAAACTACGCGATATTTATGGACGTGATATCTCGTCTCTAGAGAAAACTGACCCAATCTCGGTCTTGACATCATCAAAAAATAGACAGAATCTTGATGACGAAATATCTCGTCTTTAGAGAAAACTGACCAGCACTCGGTCTTGTCATCATACAAAAAATAGACAGTACCTTGATGACGAGGTATCTCGTCATTAGCTAAATTTATCATATTATGACGGACGAGATATCTCGTCGAAACCACTTGGAGGGTTGAATTGAATTATTGTAGACAGTTGAAAATTCCACGTGAGGAAACGTAAAGGTTCATTTAGAAAAAAAAAAGAGAGAAAAATGGTAAAGCATAACAGAAGGGGAACGGAATGAGAAGTAAATAATCAACGGTTTAGAAAATAATTACACCGTTTGAAGTTTTATGATTCGCGATACAAGATACTTCTTCAAGTTCTTACGATGTTGTTATCAAAAATACACCATCTAATGTTTGCAGACTTTTCCTCGAATTTCGCCTAAGCACCTGTTTTACCAATCAAAGCCCTCAAGAGGAGAGGGAGACGGTGCCATGGTACCCATGCATGAGGCGATAGGGCATCTGGTAAATGTGTGGAAATGTTCTTGCTCTGTTTTGTTGCAATCATTTTTTTTAAATAAATTTAAAAGATATAATTATGGCATAAAAGTGAAAATAAAATTTTCGAAGGTGGGGTTTTATGGCGCAAGGGACAAAAAAATAATGTAAAAAAAAAGGGTAATTGGTAATTTTAGTTAACGTCGTACTAGAGCAACACAACGGGCTATTGACGACGGTCCGGGATCAATCTCTTAAGGGAAAGATCCGATAAAAAAAAGGGATACTTGATTTATTTGGAGATAAAGAGAGAAACACAGCAAAGCGTAGTGGAATGCAATGAGATAAATAATCAACGCTTTAGCAAATATAATAACTTCTTTTAAGTTTTATAATTTGATACTATGTGTTCTAACCCACACAACTGGTGGTTTATCTTCGCGTCGATTCAAATTCTGTACTGTCCAGCCTCTATTTGTGAAAGCCTGTTAAAGTTCTAGGCCTGGAATAATTTCCAACTTGCTTCTTCATTCCTTTGGGCAGTTTTGCCTCGACGAGGTATATCGTCATTAGAACCAGTTCTTGGACGAAATATCTCGTCAAAAGCACTTGGAGGGTTAAAATTCTACGATGTCTGAATAAAAAAATACACCATCAGATGTTTGAAGACGTTTTTTCGAATTTCGCCTAAGCACCTATTCCACCAATTTAGACCCTCGCAAAGGAGAGGGACGGTACCATGGTACCCACGCTCGAGGACAATCATTTGTTAGAAGACATTTTTGGAAGTCATTTGTTAGGTGTGTAAAAATGTTCTTGTTCCGTTGTCTGCATTTAAAGGTAAATTTTTCGGTAATTTTAAATATTACTGTTGCATAGAAATAATTAAAAATTCGGTTGGCTTCTTTATGGTTTTATTGCGTGAGCGCCCTACTAGGCCAAGCTGCGCCAAACAACGTCAAATAAATGGACATACTCACAAGAGGGAACCTTTACAGATAAATAAGGAATAATTGAACCTGACCGGAATCTAACGTGCGCTGACTACAGCACACATGTTGCTAGCATAGCGTTTGAACCCCCTGTACACTAAGCTACCTCCTCCATAAAAAAAATAAAAGTTTGAAAATTGAAAGGTTTATTTGGAAAATACAGAATCACAGTAAAAGCATAACAAACGTAGAATAAAATCATAAATAAACAACGAAATATAAACAATAAACATCGTTTGAAGTAATTTCAATCGTTACAAAATACCTCTTTAAAATTCCACGATGTCATTTTCAAAAATACAAACTTTAAGGAAAAAAATAGTTGCAAAAAATATGATCGTCCAAAGTCCAATGGTATTTCTTAATCTGAAGTTATTTTTCTTGTCTTTCCATTATTTATCGTCTGTACAGTTCAGTAAGTGGCATTATTTATTACAAAACCGCATGTCTCAAAAGGATATTAAAAAATTGTATAGTACATGTCTGGTATAAAACAGCGGTTTCTAAACTTTAATCCAAAGACCTCCTTGAAATTTCAAAATTTTCGGGAATTCATAGATACAAAATTAAATAGGCATTTGTAGACCCGCATGAATCCACAATTATCTTCATTTTTCACCTTTATGTTGGGAGTTTTTATGTAGTCTGAAATATTCTGTTTTCAAAGATTAAAAATTAACTCTCATTGCATTTTTACAAAGCCATAATTGTGCTAGTTAATCATTGAATACTCGTATTGACCATCAAAGGGATTGCGATGAGATCGTCTATCAAGATTTGATCAATTTTGCTGATGACGAAGTAATCGCCATCATGATATTGTCAATTTTTTGATGATTACGAGATCAAATAATGTCCAGTTTCCTATTTACAGTTGCTTAAAACATGCAGCATCCATTTAAAGTTAATTAAAAACAATTACTATTAAAATTAATTAAAAACAATTACTATTAAAATTAATTAAAAACAATTACTATTAAAATTAATTAAAACAATTACTATTAAAATTAATTAAAAACAATTACTATTAAAATTAATTTAAAACAATTACTATTAAAATTAATAAATTATCAAATAGTGTCTTCATGTAACTGCTTTATGATCAAATTTTAAACCACGTTTCAATTGAAATGGGATATTTGAACGTTAGAAAAATCACACCGATTTAATGTGTAGGTTTTGAAGCGAAACAGATATAAAGATTAAAAGCAATTAATTACCGTTAAAATGAATTAATTATCAAATTGAATCTTTGTTTTAGGAGCAGATTTTAAATCACGCTTCAGTTAAAGGGGAATATTTGAACGTTAGCAAGACCAAGGTTTTGAAAAGAAGCAGATCTAGGTCGAAAGTGGCGCTGAGAATACAAGACTAGAGAATACAAGATCTGGAAATAGTCATACTTATGTCATTTCGGTTGAAAGTAACCTCCTCCAATTCATTTCCTTAAGTTGACACCATTGCCTTACTATTACCATAATCAGTAAGGAATGGCCACGACAAACTAAAACAGACCTCTTACAGACAAAATAAATAGTTCCGAAAAAGTCATACATTTGTGTAGAAACTAAGGTACAACTTAACCTCTTCCAATTAATTTCCTCAGGTTGATTTCTCTTCTCTATTATTACCAAGAATGAGTGAGGATGATCATGACAGACCTCGAACAGACAAAATATATAATTCTGAAAATAGCCATATATATGTCATCTACGGTTGAACTTAACCTCCTATTAATTTCATCAAGCTTACTCCACTGACCTACGATTACCAAAAATCAGTGATAATATGACTACGACAAACTATTACAGACCTTGTCCATTATTTCCTCGTACAGGAAAAATAGTTTCAAAAATACAGTCATACATTTGTAGCCACTGTGATCCAACTTAGCCTCCAATTCATTTCCTCAAGTTGACTACTCTGCCTTACTACAACGTATTTCCACAGATGAGTTAGATTTATTATCACGGCAGACCTCGAACATTATTACCTCAAACAGACAAAATAAATATATCTGAAAACAGGCATACTTATGTCATCTACGGTCGAACTTAACCTCTTATTAATTTCATCAAGCTGACTCCACTGCCTTACGATTAGCAATAATCGAGAATATGACTGCGACAAACCATTACAGACCTCGTTCATTACCTCGAACAGACAAAATAAATAGTTCTGAAAACAGTCATACTTATGTCACCTACGGTCGAACTTAACCTCTTATTAATTTCATCAAGCTCACTCCATTGCCCTACGTTTTCCAACAATCAGTGAGAATATGACAAAGACAAACTATTACAGACCTCGTTCGTTATTGCCTCGTATAGACAGAATAGTTATGAAAATACTGTCATACATTTGTAGCAACTTCGATCCAACTTTACCTCCAATCGATTTCCTCTCTCTAAATTTGACTCATTTGCCCTGCTATTACCAAAAATGAGTGAGATTGATCATGACGGATCTCGAACAGACAAAATGAATAGTTCTGAAAACAGTCATACTTATGTAACCTACGGTCGAACTTAACCTCCTATTAATTTCATCAAGCTCACTCCATTGCCCTACGTTTTCCAATAATCAGAGAGAATATGACTACGACAAATTATTACAGACCTCGTTCATTATTACCTCGTACAGATATAATAGTTATAAAATTAAAGTCATACATTTGTAGCAATTTCGATCCAACTTTACTTCCAATCCATTTCCTTTCTCTCTCAAGTTGACTCATTTGCCCTGCTATTACCAAAAATGAGTGAGATTGATCATGACGGACCTCGAACAGACAAAATGAATAGTTCTGAAAATAGTCATACTTATGTAACCTACGGTCGAACTTAACCTCCTATTAATTTCATCAAGCTCACTCCATTGCCCTACGTTTTCCAATAATCAGAGAGAATATGACTACGACAAACTATTACAGACCTCGTTCATTATTACCTCGTACAGATATAATAGTTATGAAAATACAGTCATACATTTGTAGCAATTTCGATCCAACTTTACTTCCAATCCATTTCCTTTCTCTCTCAAGTTGACTCATTTGCCCTGCTATTACCAAAAATGAGTGAGATTGATCATGACGGACCTCGAACAGACAAAATGAATAGTTCTGAAAATAGTCATACTTATGTAACCTACGGTCGAACTTAACCTCCTATTAATTTCATCAAGCTCACTCTATTGCCCTACGTTTTCCAATAATCAGAGAGAATATGACTACGACAAACTATTACAGACCTCGTTCATTATTACCTCGTACAGATATAATAGTTATGAAAATACAGTCATACATTTGTAGCAATTTCGATCCAACTTTACTTCCAATCCATTTCCTCTCTCTCAAGTTGACTCATTTGCACTGCTATTACCAAAAATGAGTGAGATTGATCATGACGGATCTCGAACAGACAAAATGAATAGTTCTGAAAACAGTCATACTTATGTAACCTACGGTCGAACTTAACCTCCTATTAATTTCATCAAGCTCACTCCATTGCCCTACGTTTTCCAATAATCAGAGAGAATATGACTACGACAAACTATTACAGACCTCGTTCATTATTACCTCGTACAGATATAATAGTTATGAAAATACAGTCATACATTTGTAGCAATTTCGATCCAACTTTACTTCCAATCCATTTCCTTTCTCTCTCAAGTTGACTCATTTGCCCTGCTATTACCAAAAATGAGTGAGATTGATCATGACGGACCTCGAACAGACAAAATGAATAGTTCTGAAAATAGTCATACTTATGTAACCTACGGTCGAACTTAACCTCCTATTAATTTCATCAAGCTCACTCCATTGCCCTACGTTTTCCAATAATCAGAGAGAATATGACTACGACAAACTATTACAGACCTCGTTCATTATTACCTCGTACAGATATAATAGTTATGAAAATACAGTCATACATTTGTAGCAATTTCGATCCAACTTTACTTCCAATCCATTTCCTTTCTCTCTCAAGTTGACTCATTTGCCCTGCTATTACCAAAAATGAGTGAGATTGATCATGACGGACCTCGAACAGACAAAATGAATAGTTCTGAAAATAGTCATACTTATGTAACCTACGGTCGAACTTAACCTCCTATTAATTTCATCAAGCTCACTCCATTGCCCTACGTTTTCCAATAATCAGAGATAATATCACTACGACAAACTATTATAGACCTCATTCATTACTACCTTGTACCTTGTACCAAATAGTTATGAAAATACAGTCATATATTTACAGCAACTGTGATCCAGCTCTATTAACCTGCTATTTATTCCACCAAGTTGACTCCACTGGTAGTCATACATGTGTAGCAGCTGAGGTCAAATTTAACCTCCTTCTATTTATTTCCATTTTTTAAAGTTGACTCCACTGCCCTACTATTACCAAGAATCAGTGAGAATGATCACGACAAACTCTTTTCATGACACTCTTACACTTAAGAGCGTGAAAAAGGAGTCCAAAGTAAATCTGTCCACACAGGAGGGACAAAGTTCTGATTTAGTACCGCATGGGGTAATGCACGAAATTATTTCTCCCCCTTATGTCTCTCTTCCCAATGTGCTTTAGAGGAGAATCAGCCAATCAAAAGTCACGAGCCATTTAAAAATAGGCATTTGTTTCAGTACGAACTTCGTCAACGTGGGTCCATAAAAGCGAGATTATGTGTTGATTTAACTGCAGGGTTTTTTCGACATTGTCAAAATAGCGCGTTTTTAGATGCTGAGTCATCTGGGTTTAGCTGGCCCTTATGTTTTGTCGGTGTTAAATTCCACTGCATCAAGGCAAGAAACTATCATCTCGAAAGATGGAGACAAAGGCATCAACATTGGAATATTTATATTAATTGGTAGTGTTTGTGGGTCTGAAAAGTATGGAAGAAATGTTTATAACTTTTAAAAATCTCACTTTTATCAATTTTTTTTTTTTTGGTTTGGTAAAAGAAATCATTTTAATAAGGAAGTAAAGTTTGAGATTACAGAGAAACATTCATATTTGACCAAGCTGTTGGGCCACGTTTGACCGTTTATAAAATTCACCATTTGCTAAAAATACAACTGATGACAGATAACTTCATGTAAAGACTAACAATTCGGATAGTGTAATAGTGATTTTAGTCTTCTTGCATATTAATGGTCTTCTACAGTAAACTTGGCATTGCATTGCAGATTACTGCAGCTGAACTTTAAAAAACTTGCGTTAATTCGGAAGTGCGAGCACATACACACATGTTAACACTCGGTTGTTACAACCATAGACGCGTAATATACGTAGACAGAGTATTGGTATTTGGAGGTACTTCAAGAAGTGTGACCAACATGTTGACAAATGGCCACTGCTGTGCAAAAAGTTGACTTGATTGACCGATTTGGTATTCGATCGTATCGTTTGGCGATGTAACATCTCATGACAAGGCAGACCATTTCTAAAGTGGCGACAATAGTGGTGAAATCGCCAAAGTCTACTATCAGATAAGCAATCTATGGACCAATCAGATGATGAATCAATGTATGGGCGTCTTCTATTGTACCGTGAATCAATTAGATGATGATTGTTAGGTTACATACAGCAGACGAAAGCAGTTTAAGGGTCAAATTACTACTAGGTTTGGTCACATAATCCAGCGAACATACAAAGTAATATTGCTCAATATACTTTTATAATTTTATACGGTTACTACCTGTAGGCTTGTTAGCAAACTGATCAGTTGTAATTTGCATTTTACAACGTATAATAGCACATCACTAAAGAGTAACTCTATGGACAAGTGGATAAAAGTTGCTTTTTAACATTTTTAGAGCCTGCAATTCTGATCGTTGCGAGATCGGCGCTTGGATCTGGCTAAAGACCGTCGTGTTCGCTAATGGTGGCTGGGGCACGTTAAATAGATCGTGGTCACAAAGTACCCATGTTCCCATACCAAATCAATACCTCTGGGGGTACCTGATCAGGGGGTTATCGGCCTCTGATTGGGATCTAAATTACGATATGTGTGAGTGAATGGATGTGTGAAAGGGACCTTCCTGTAAAACGGATGTGTCATGCATGAAGAAGTCCAACCCTCCGGGGCAATGGCACCCCCAATTGGGCCATATATGGCCCGCACGACAACAACAGGTGACAAGTTTTAGCATCTTACTAGGGGGGGGGGACCCCTCCTCATCAACACCCCTATTTCTACAGGATCCAGCAATGCCCCCTCCAGGAATACAGCAGCCACATGGATCGCAATACCACTTAGGGAAATCATGGACTAAACAATAATTACTGTTCAAAGAATTAAACTAGATTGGTAATTGATAATTTTTAATTAAAGTGGTACTAGAACAATACAACGGGCTATTGACGACGGTCCGGGATCAATCTCCTAAGGGAAAGATCCGATAGTTAAACTAGAATCTTAGCTAATTTCGGAAATATTCACGCCTAGCGTAAACGTCTGTCTGTTCATCCCTTGCTTCTAAGGAAGATAATACAAATCGTGCGATTTGTGACCTCCAGGGAGATTGAACGTAAGCAAGCCGTTTTGGGTTCGCTTTATGACTACAAGACTTTAATCGCCTCTGGGTCATTCCACGTAAAATGAGCAAATCGCTGTGGCTGACACATCACCGATTTTAATGAAAATTAACTTAAATAGATCACATATAGTAAGGAGGAACTGCCAAATATTAGATGTTCAAGATGTATATTTTGTATTGAATTTTAATGTTCAAGGTCACACAAATGTCGATTTTTTTTAGCACTAATTGTAGCCTGTTGAGACCTTTTTAACCCTCTGTAACTTCATAGCAAACTTTTATCAGAGTAGCACCTACGTGTGCATTTCTTAACTTGTTATTTCTGCTTTGCATCCCACCAAATTATTTTTTCTTTCCTCATTTGGGCACCTTTACGTTATGGGAAATTTCGTTTACCGTAAACCCAATTTAAAGATCGGTATCCCATGACGGAGTTAAGTTAAGTAACAGTGCTTTTACTTACATGCGTATCCGTGTATTCAAATACCTACAACTGGTCTCGGTTCAGCGAATTATAGACAAACTAGTAGCTACCCTTCGATCTTGTTAATAACAGAACGCTTTTCTTTTCTTGCTGAGAAGAATAAGAATGATCTGAACATTTTGTGAGCGATAGCAAACGGTTTCGAGCGGTAAATCAGGATCAGTTCTTTTCGTTGAGATATCTCGACCGAAATCTCGCAAGGAAAGCTGATTTATGAGATTTTCTTGCGCACGCATGGAAAAAAGGCGACTCTGCTAAATCCTTCCCCATAAATCGGCATTCGTATGAAGTGGGGAAGTACTTTATTTGACAGCTTTGTGTGCGTCTTTATTCTAATCGAAAAATAATAAACAAGATACGACCTTTATCAAAAACCATTCAATACAATTATTGTCTGAATAGAATGAGATCTGAGAACTAATGTTTTTCAACTACCCACGCATATTTTCCGCTTCGAATTTGTTGAAGACGATCGAAGTATTCGATAAAAGCTTATTTATTCAACACAAATGTATGATTGTCATTTTATGTATTTCCGTTTCGAATAACAAAAATAAATTTATCTATTTTCATTAATATATACATATTTTAAATAAAATACTAATTTAATAATTAATTTTTTCACATGATAATGAACACAATTTTTTTGTTTCACAAGCTCAACAATTTAATATTCTAATTCACGTTTCTCTTCAAGCATGGAAGCAGCAAAAGAACAAGAAATAAAAACATTTTCAAAAATAATCAATTGAATATGGAAAAAATTTAACTTCCGAAAATAAGTTTGGATCAAATAGATAAATAGATAGAAGATAGATAGATAAGAGAAATCTTGAAGTTGAACTTAAAAATCACAAGATTTTGTTGATATGATAGTAACATTAAAAATGAGCAAGATCACTGAACTTAACGCTGCAACGCTGATTAGAAAATCAGCAAAAAAGGTTTGAAAAGCAAAAACCTACTTGTTAAACAATAGTGCTCAAAGGGTTAGTCAATTAGATTTCTAGTTGGTTCGATAGTGAAAATATTTATTTATTTGTTTCAAATGGTAATTTCTCCTAAGAAAAACTATACAATTACAGAGAAACAATTAACAAAAAATACAATACAACAAGCTCAAGAGTAAAGAACATATAGTTAGATGATAAAAGATAAAATAATAAACTTCAAAGCAACAAATTTTTGTTATTAAAATAAAATCATTCAAAAATCAATCAATTCCTGAGAAAGACTTTATCAATTTAAAAGATATATTTTTACAGTACAACTATTACATTCCTGTTTTAATAGTTTAACAAAATATAAGTTTCTGTTCCTAGAGATATATTTGAGGATACTAAAATCAATAGACTAATAAAAAGGGTGAACCTATTTTATCATGAGGGAGTTTGTAAGAAGATTTGGATAATGCAATGCATAGTGTTACTAATGTCTTATCGAAAAAATAAATAATTCCATTCAACTAACCTGTAACATAAAACAACTTGGTCGAAAATAAACAATCCAAAGTGGTTTGAAGAGACGAATACATAAGTAACGTTGCTTTGGAAAAACCCTTTTCTTCATTCGAACGTCTAGTGTTACCAATGTCTATGTCATCGAAAAAATTAAATAACTCCATTAAACTAAACTGATACGTTAAGTTACTTAGTCTAAAATAACTCTAAGTCATAGTGATTTGCAGTGACGAATATAACTTTGCTTATGGAAAAGCCTTTTTCTTACTTCGAAATGGTACTACAAAAGCACAAATTCCGTCTCCAAGCTCTTTATTTACTTATCTAAAGCCAGCTGCATAGCTCATCACGTTATAGTTTCGTGAAATATTCTTCCAAAAAATGCCCGACCAAACCATTTTCAAAAGAATTGGAACAGAAATTTTGGTCAGCAGCTATTCATTTCAGATTGAAACTGCAGTTCAATTCCCTGCCTCTCTCATTTACTTTTACGAACAAGATAAAAATAACCGTGGCAGAATCACATTTTATCATTTTGACGAACTATCGTCTGTAAATGTGTTTAATAGAATGACAAATATGGCAGTTGTTTCGACAAAGCAAATGAGTTGCATTAACCTTTTTGCTTATTTAGCACTGTTATAGGGGGTAAAATAACTATGGAAAACATGCAATCAGGGGGTATTTTGCGGTGAAAATTACAGTGGCTGTAATTTTCACCACAAGTCGTTAATATATCTCCTTGTTTAAGTTGTTTTTGTTGGTACAATTAAAGGTTTTGAAATGTTCTTTGTCAATTGTTTAATAAAAATACTGCTTTTCAGGTGAAGGAAAGTAAATAAAGTTCCTCTTAAATTAAATTTAATACTCTTATTACTTTAGTGTAATTTATTCTTAGAAACTAAGAAACATAAAATTTCTAAAAACGGGATAACGATCACGTAATATATGTAATATATAAGAAACTAGATAATAAGAACTGAAAATATATAAAACTTTGTTTACAGCCGAGTTCAACATTTTAGAGTGGAATGGAAAGTTGTTGTAAGAAAGTATGAACATATGCTGTAATATATAAGCAACCAGATAACAAGACAACTGAAAATAAATAAATATTTTTGTTATGTTTACAATTTAGTAAAACTTTTTTTAGTGTGGAATAGAAAGTTTTAGGCCGTATTTTAACAAATTCTTCCTCCGTTTTGTTTAAACCATTGCATGTAACATCGGTTATAAACATTCTAATGCAGCCTTTTTGAACATTCTTAGCCGCAACACTTTGTCAGAATCATTCAGATAGCTTGATTCATGCATAAGAAAGCTATTTATCATCGCTTTCAACAACAGATTTTCTTTTAAACTTCTCGTTAGCAGCAAACCTTGGTTTATTTAAAATATTTTGGTACAAAACATTGGCATAGTTGAATCCATTTGTTTATATTCAAAACAAAAATCGTTCTATTTTTATGGGTTTCCTATTTAAACAGAATACATGTTTACAATTTGTTTCCTAAAAAACTGTCAGAAGTGGAATTACCAATGAAACAAAAGTTCAATGAGCAGTTTTGTTCCTTGCAGAATGCGAAGTATTTCAAAACATTTTTATCAAAATTTTATTCGAACTTGAAAAGCGGTCTCTTGTTATCTGGGTTTGGTCGTTGGTTAATCAGTCTTGATTCTATCAATACGATGATTAAAGCTTATCCGCGTAAAATTTCTTATATAAAACGGATATCTACAGAATTTACTTGGTTACTAACTTTCAGAATTTACTGTGTTTTACAGGATTTCTATATCAACCTGAAATTATTCAACTAGCAATGTTTTTAAAATATATAACTTTAAAACATAATAATATCGACGAATAAGCGCTGGATATTTTGCTAAATCCGTGTGTTTAAGCACCATTCTTCTTAATTGGAGTCGGATATATGACGATTAAAACAGGTTCATGTGGGACAAGAAACAGTTTTTCAAATATTCTGTTTTATCTTGTTTCTATATAAACTTTGATTTATTTAATTAACAATATTTTTAATAAAATAAGTTAAATATATAATTTCAGTAGTCTTTCAAGCAAATTAGCTCAATATATTCCGCTAAAAACTGGTGACCCAGACACAATTCAAACATGCAAACTTCTTATCTGAGATCGGATATATATTGATTAAAACAGGCTCATATAGTACAACAAACAGTATGATTTAGACGTGTAAAATTGAAATGAGAATAAGACCGAGTAAAATTTTTTTAATGTGTACTTTAATCGAAATAACCCCTGCACAATGATATTTTGAAAGGACCGCTAAACTCCTAGTTCGAAAAAGTAAAACCATGTTGTAAGTACTAAAAGTAATCAATGTCATAAACATTAAAAGTAAAAGAATGTAGTAAGAGTAAAACAATATAGTAAGCATTAAGAGGAAAAGAATGCAGTCAGTAAAAGTAAAGCAATGTTATTAGCATTACAAGAAAAACAATGCCTTACCTCTTTGGAAAACCAAGCCCAACTCAACATCGCAAATTTGCATATTTCGTGCGCAGTATGGCAGAACTGGAGCATTGCGCATATATCTGCGTGAATTGATATGTAAAACGCTTGTATGTTGGAGTTATTTTTTATTTTTCAATGTTTTCAAAACTAAAAAGCGGGAAAAAAGCAATCTTGAAAGGATACGTATTTATCTGTAGTGAAGGTTTGAGGTAGAATGCACCTGTCGTTCTTAGAGATATAAAGACAATCCCAGACAAAGACAATAGGCATAGATAACGCGCTCACATCGAAACTAAAATGACACTCAAGTGAATCATATACGTCAACGGAGATTACGTCAGTCTTAATTCACATTTATACGCTTTTTCGTTTCATGCTTAGCCGAAACCTTAACTTTCCAAAAATATCGATTTTCAGATATTTAGATCTATTTTATGCTTTCCCAAACAATACAACAAACAAAACAATTTACAAAACAATTGAATCAACTCTTATTCGAAGTTATAGAAACGGAAATGAGCTAACAAACTCAGTTAAGTCAGCTCAGATTTTGAACTCGATTTTCTCAAAATGAATTTTTTTCTTCTTCTGTGTATTTGTCCTAAAAATCAACTTTAACCTGTTCAGCAAAACTTTCCAACATGCTTTCCACTGAAGTGACCATTTTGTTATAGGAAAAGTAATTTATTTCTTACAAATTTGCGAGAACAAAAGAGAGAATAATCAAAATTAAAAGAATAATTCAATTTTTACTCTACCTGGATGAGACTTCGCTGCGATTGTATACTTAATAAATTACCTATCAAAATTTTATGCTAAAAATATGTACAGTATAATGACAAATATGTACTTCATTATGTAGGAAATCTGTCAAGAAAAGCAAACATTTTATCCAATCTATTTTATAAAGGTTAGTGGAAATTAGTTTTGTTGGGTTTAATAGCACATGAAAATTTTCAAAAATAAACAATTTGAAATTATTTAACTGTTGGGTGTGTGTATATATATATATATATATATATATATATATATATATTTCCTGTCTTCAGACCAATCTGTAGCCATGAAAATTGCCACACAGTTAGTCCTAAAAGTACCCCTCGAAGCCCCAACTTTAAAATCTAATGTTTGTTTTCCTGCAATAAATGGACATGGACAAAGAAACACGTTCTACAGGGTTTGTATATGAGTTAACACAGGAAAATGTCGCGGTCATATTCGAAACCCGTGCAATACGCCGTTTTATTCAGCAAGTATTAGAATAAAAATAAGTCGCACGTTTTAACATTATTGAAAATTTCCCCCAACATTATTCTGAAAACTTTTTAGGACAAAGGAAAGAACACCCAGCTATCAATGTGAAACCGTCATCTGGTTGGTTGAGTGGTTTTGTGACATAAGCGCCACATTTGACAAAGCAAGGTAAGAAATGTCAAGTAAATGGACATACGCATTTACTTGGAAAGTTTTACTGTCATACGTTAGAGATACACTCACTGAGAAATCAAACGTGCACCGACAACAACTTGCGGAAGGTAAGCGCAGTGGTCAAACCCACTGCCCCTAATCTATTAGAGAAATATTTATTATAAAAAATAAACTAAATCTAGTTATACACTACCCTAGAATAATGGACCGGACAGCAATATGTGTTGGTATAAGTGAAAGAATTCATGCTTTAATAGGGGGATGGACCCCCATGTGCTGCAATTACACTAGGGGCGGAGCCCCCTAGGTTTTTAAATTTTTACAATGGTACTTTTTACACTCAAAAATAGGCATCCATAACATAAAAATATCGACAGTATAAAAACATCGATGTTAAACAAACATCGGCTCCAGAAAATAGATGTTTTTTTACAAAACATGGATGTTTTGAAAACATTGACATCGATGTCGCATCCCTATTTTTCAGACCCTTCACCCTTGGCCACTTGGGTCTAAAAGTATGTTCAATTTACTGATAATAAAAATTATGCTACTTGGTTAATTTTTTAATTTTTATAATGGTACTTTTTTCATTTAAAAATAAAACATCGACAAGTATAAACATCGATGTCGCATCTCTACTCCCTACTCACGGTGTGTTCCACCACTCGGCTTTGGAAAAGAACAGGTCAGTTCCGTCACCGATGTCAAACATCGGGAGGCATCCCTTCAGTCGACGCTCCACCTCGTCCATGAGGTGCTCGATCGGGTTAAGGTCCGGGCTCTGCGCAGGTCAGTCCATTCGATGGACCGCATTGTCATCATACCAAGCCATGGTGAACCTCGCAACATGACAGGTGACATTGTTATCCTGAAAGCAACATGTGTCCACCCCATAAAACTGCCACGTAAGAAGCGCATTCATCCAAAATGGTGCAGTAGGTCTCGGAATCGAGTCTACCTGGAATTGCGACCAAGAATCCCGTGTCATACCAGGAGAAACATCGTCCATTGCAAGGGTGTCCAATTATTCGTTGGTAGATAGTGTATAATCCTGGTTTTGAATTTTTGTCTACCAAGTAATATTGCACTCTGTGATTCTCGGGAGAAACTTTTGTTCGTGAATAAAAGTAAATAAATGCGTTTGTTTTTGTGAGCTTTTAATTCCGTCTCCAGGTGGCACTTTTGAAAAGGAGGGAAGGAATTCTCTTGCAGTTTTGCATTTCTCTATTCCCGCTGAAGAGCAGTCTTGAAAGTGGTTTCTTTTCAAACAAATGATTAACAATATCCTTGACTATAGGCTTATCCTTCCGATAAAAACCTACAAACAATGCAAATTTTTCACCTTGTCCCGTGTTTTAGACAATGGAAACGTATAAGAACCTCAACCCTCAGAAAGGCTCCTTTTCTTGACTTCCCGCACTAAATTTCATAATCGATAAGACCCTATTATCTTGTTTTAAGTGTTTGCGGAGCACCTTATCTCGGAGGCCCTTTGTCACCAGAGCACCAAAACCGAAAATAAAGAAATTTTATGCTTCCGTGCATTGTTTGCCGTTCCTTCAACCTCCTTTATATTAGAGGCAATTTTGGTTTACAATTATTACGCTAAACAGCTTGGTAATAAACGAAAATAACGGAGCTTTAAATTGTTAGAGAAAGTGCCATTGTTCATTTGATCTTGCGAACATTTAATTTTTAATTTTAATCTATGCACAATAGCAACAAAGCTGAGCGAATTAAATGTGGGTTTTAAAGGCTATCAAACTTCATTACTTTTTGTTAGTGAAGCTTTGTAGTCGGAGTTTTATATCACGGATTCGTATACACTGGCTATACAGCACATAAACATAAATAAAAGGGTGTTAATCATCAAGCATTAGAAACATGTCCTGACAGAATTTTTCAAATAAACATTGCTTTTAACGATAAAAATTTCGTTCGTATTGTATCAAATAATCTGAATAATGTGGGTTTTATTTCTCATTCTGCGCAATACGAATATAATTTCTACCATTTAAATTGAGTACTTTAGGCCCGGTGCACACATCCGGTTTTCAAACGTGCGGCGCCGTTGAGGCACCGAAGCCCAACTATGCACACATAACAGTGAAATGACGCAAGTACTCATTTTGTGCCATTTGTGATGAATATTCTATCAAAGAAAGCATGTTTATTTCGTTTACATGGTGTAAAAAAAGTATATATTGAAACAAAATAGACGTTACTGGATACAACCATTTATTAATTATTATTTATATTCCATTTATTTGTGAAAACAAGGTACTTCAGACAGGAGACGCATGTGCGGCGAGCTGCAGCGCCGTGGGGAACAGCGGTACAAATTGCACACAAGTTGGACGTGTGTCGCCGCAGCGGCACAGGAGGCATGTGTGCACTACTCGATTGGTCCTAATGTATCTCAGACCGCATTTGCGTTGCCGCTGCGGCGTCGCACGTTGAAAAACCGGATGTGTGCACCGGGCCTTAATCAGATCTAAATTCACTGGTTTGATTGGTTGGATTTTAAGGTTCGAGAAACATATTTGACCAAGCTATGCCTAAACATACAAGACATACAAAGTCCAGTAATGGGTAGATACATAGAAGGAAAGTTTTACTGACACAGAAGAAAGAAATACACTCAGGGTAAGTTACAGGGATCGAACCTGTTCCAACTACAACTCAAAGGTGGCTTAGGGCGAACCCAGAGGCATGGCGATCACAAAATAATGATATACTGAAGCAAAGTTGTTTTTTACATGTTTAGAATTATTTATATACCTCGTCTTAATTACTTCAAGGTGGTGGGATGACTAAAGTCACATTGCCCTTAAAAGGGTAAATTGGATAATGTGTACACGCATTAGAATCAATGGTGAAATACTTTCAAGACGGCCTCCCTTTTTTCATTTTGTTATTAAACTATCCAAAAGCAATCACTTAAATTCGCGTTATTGTACAATCCTCTGAATGTAGCAGGATTTATGAGCAGTGTTGGGTTACTTTTATCCCATAACTCATTTAATGACTAAATAACCACATATATATTTCTGAAGAGTCCATGAATTCTTTCAGCCTTTAGAAAGATTCCTTGGAATATAATGCTTTAGAACGATTCTACTGGACATTTCCCTGGGAATTAATTCTCCAGAACGATTCTATCAGCTCGTTCTGTAGAATAGAATCATTTACAAAGATTATATTGTTACCTTCTTTAGAGTGGGATCTTTTGGGAAGAGAGATTTCATTGATCCTTTCCTTAGAATAGAATCCGTTGGAAATATTTATTACACCTTTATTTAGAATAAAATCCCTTGGAAAAAAATAATATTGATAATTTCCAATGAATTCTTTAGAAAGATTCTATTAGCCAATTCTTTAGAATAGAATCCTATAGAAATATTATATCATTCCTTTTTTTATAGTAAACGTTTGCCAAAAAAAATTTCATTGTTCCTTTCTTCAGAGTAAAATTCTTTCAAAAGATCGGGTTATTCAAAATGAATCATACGATTTCATACTTTCATATTTTCAAAAATAAACTAATGATAAAAATACATGAATACAAAGGGAAAATATGTAAGTTTTTTATAGTAAAAAATAGATGGCACTTGTGGTGTTCTTCGTGGAGCTATTTCATGGAAGGTGTTTTTGCGGAAAAACAGTCACTGGTAGTACTTATTTGGATATATTGCAAATCTGGCTTTTCCCAGAGAGAGAGAGAGAGAAAGGAAGATATCTCCAACTTTGTTTTCGAACAAGATGGGGCACCACCCCCCCTGAACTGAGGTTCGTCGTTTCCTAAACACGGAGCTACCTCGCAGTGGAACAGATGACTTGATGTTGCACAGCAGGACACCTAGGTAACCTGATATGACCCATCATACTTTGGGGGTTTGTAAAAGATAAAGTGTATGTGCCACCATTAACCACAAATTAACGTGAACTTAAACAAAGGATTTCTGCTGCTGTACAATCAATTACCAATGACACTTTACAACGTGTTTGGCAGGACTTTACATACCGTCTTGATATTATACGTGTAACTAAAGGAAGTTATATCGGACACTTAAAAAAATTCCATATTTTCCCTTTGTATTCATGTATTACTTATCATTCTATGTCGTTTATTTATGAAAATATATCATTTTGAAATCGGTTGATTAGTTTTGAATTACCCTGTATTATTCTTTTTTTTTTATAGTACAACTTTTGCAAAAATTTCATTTATCCTTTTTTCAAAATAGAATTCTTTGAAAAATTTCAGTTATCCTTTCTTCAGAATAGAATTCTTTGGAAAAATTTCATTTATCCTTTCTTAAGTATAGAATTCTTTGGAAAAATGTATTGCTTCTTTACAAAGAAAAAAATCAGTTAGAAAAATTCTATTGCTTATGTATTTTGAATGGAATTCTTTAAAAAGATTCTGTGGACCCACGCTTGGAAGAATTATTTTCGTCAAGGTCAAAATTATCTGGAAACCATGCACGAAAGACTGCAGCCTGCAAGGTGGAATTGTGTGTGAACGCCGCCTCAGAGGGTTAATTAGGCATTGATTATCCCTTCTCCATTGGCAAGAAGCTCCATACAAGTGTGTTTCGCCACTGCTAGGTAAATGATTATACCCCCCTACCACACACACACACACCTCCCAACATGTCCTGCGACCGACACTGATAAACGGTTAAACGGGCAACAAGTGTTGTATTAGCCGAACAACGTGTTTCCCCCTTAAATCATTCGCCAGCCCGTGTTTACGATCCATTGTTGAAAGGGGAGCTCTCAGTGCTGTTGTTTTCCCACTATTTATGCCTCATTTATTTGCAGAAGTCGACAGACCTATTGTCCGAAAAGTCGTAAACGAAGTTAACAAAAACGCTACAATGTGAGATGCCTTCTTATCGACTCTTGGAATGTAACGGCTCTCGCTTTATCTCATTTATTTTTTCCAGTTTTGGGGTGTTTAGACCTGAATTTAGGGGAAGTTGTCAGCATTATCTGTATTGTCGTTCTCTGTAACTCTAGCTGGACGTCGAATTAAAGTGGTTTAGAACGTCATTACAGTGTGTTAAACGCAAAACAGATAGTTACTTCGTTTTAATGTATATTTTGTTAATTTTATTGAGACCATATAGAACGGAAGAGAGGAACACAAGGGACAAGATCGAAAGGAACTATTTTGATCTGGTTGTTTTTTGGTATAACGTCGCAAAGAGCCATATTTGGCAAAGTTGCGTCAAACACAAGACATATAACAACAAGTAAGAGTACATACATATGTATATATATATATACATACAAGGAAATATTTTACAAAAAAGGAAGAGAAAAATACATCCGGGGTGGAATCGAACCTGCACCACATACAACTCAAAGGTTGCCAGCTAGAACAATGGGTAAACCCACTAAGGCATGGCGATCCTGAACCGTATAGTGAGTTCATGTCACGTCACTTGTATCTTTAATCCTATGCCAACCAACATAATCTACAATCTGAAGGTTGGTTGGTCGTTTTTGGTTGCTGGAGAAATTCATATTTGGAAAAGGTGTGCCAAATACAAGAAAAAGTCAAGTAATAGAAAAGCACACACAAGGAAATATTTTACTCACAGAATAGAGAAATATACAAAATGAGGAATGGAACATGTGCCACCTACATCTCACACAAGCTGTTAGCGCAATGGGCAAGCCCACTGAGCTACAGTAATCATGATTCGTAGGAAGATTCCACGTCACAAGAACTGTTACACACATACCTCTACATATACATATAATATACATATACATTACATATACATGTCATATGCATATACATATACATGTCATACACATATAATATACATATACATGTCATATGCATGTCATATACATATACATATACATGTCAAATACATATACATGTCATATACATATACATGTCATATACATATACATGTCATATACATATACATGTCATATACATATACATATACATGTCATATACATATACATGTCATATACATATACATGTCATATACATATATGAACATCTCACATGTAGTGTGGAAGACCCAAGTTGGTTGGTTGATTTGAGCTTTATGGAGCAAAGGACATAGAATTACAATCATGCCAACATTACAAGGGTATATGGAATGAATAAATCCAAGTAAGGAGTTACCGAAACTGGAAGAGTTACCAAACTAGGGGACTGGCGCATGTTCAATCAGTCGTGGCCTCAAATGCCCTCACGTTGGCGAGGTGTGGAGGTTTTGAGAGTGTTCAGTTCCTCCTCATCTGACCGCGGTTCAAAATTACGTGGTGTTGTTCTCGTATCTTTCACTTCAGGGGATGATCCCAGACCGCCGCCAATAGCCCTTTATGTTGGTCCAGTGAGGTGTTAATTAAATGCCTACCTGCCAGAGGGGTAAATCTGGTAAATTTTAAATTAACATCGTTCTAGAGCAACACAACGGGCTTTTGACGGTCCGAGAACAATCGCCTAAGGGAAAGATCTGAGGACAATACCACGTAATTTTGAACCGCGGTCAGATGACGAGGCAACACCTGAGCCGGCACCCCACTCTCCAAACGTCCACACCAACCCAACCTGAGGACTTTCGGCCACGACAGATTTAAGGCGCAGCGCCTGCCTCTACACCGTACGCTTACAAATATTCATGCTCTGACCTGGAATCGAACCAGGAACCTTTCTATCTAGAGGCTAACACCTTAACCACCAGACGGTCCTGCCAAAGGGGAGTCGAAAAAATTCCATGAAAAGGGATGCGTTGGACAGAAAAGATTGGAAACTATGCTGCAAATCATCGGAAACAGTCACCCACTTAATTTGTGGATGATGTTAGGTAAACTGAACTGACCAGAGATCTGACACAATTGGGGCTTCGATCAAGGCATATTGTTCAACAAAATAATAGACTGTATTTGCTACTCGAATTTGTGAAATTTAAATCATACTTTCCCCCGACATGAGCGAGACGAATTACACCTTCACACGAAAAATCCATGCTATGAAGTAAGAAAGGTGTTGAGCTTACCTGTTTGGATGCCATGATCTTTGCTTTCAAAGGACTGTACAGAGTGCTGTAGTTTGATAGTTCTTTTCCTTGTTAATTAAGATGTCTAGAAAATAAAAGTTTTATTGGATAAAACTTTGTCATTTATTGGATAAAACAAAGTCATAAAAGTAAAGCAATTCTGTACATTTAGTTAAGTGCATTATGCAAAACTCCAAAAAATACATTTATTTTACGAATGAATTCCTTATTTTAAGGAAAAATAATAGATTCATTTTTACACATTACATCACAGTTCACAACACGAATTATAATTTCAAATGACATACTGATTGACGTTTATTGAATCGACACATTTTTTCTCACCTTTCGTACATATTTGTAAAATAAATACCATTTTAACTCAGATTTACAAAGGAATCTTAAAAGCAATTTTTCTTTGAGCATTTAATAGAGGTTACTTTAAATGGAATCCTGCGGTGTTTGTTAAAAATAGACAAACAAATCGGGCTGAATTTGGCTTTATAAAAATGATCCAAGCGGGAAAAAAATACTTTACACATAAAATTTGTGAATCGGAATTATAATTTTCAGAGCATGTATATTTTTTAGTTGAAACTGCTGTTCAAAATCAGTTGAATTCCCCCTTTAATTGGTATTAAATAATGAATAAAATTGAAAGTAATGTGCTTTTCCGTAGAAAAAACCCGCATACATAGGAATTATTTAGGTGTGATTTAAAACGTAGTGTTTTATCCAACACTATTTCCAATGAAATCTGAAGCAATTCCAATCAACATGTGTGATATATGAACGGTTGTATATAAATAAAACCATTTCAGGTTTTATGGATGAGCCAAAATCTCTAACGCAGTTATATTTCATGTGTGTGTAAGCATTTTTAAAACATCATTTAATCGAAATATCCCGCAAAAGTATTACATTCAAGATCATGATATATTTAAAGCCATTAAATCATAGTTTTTCAAAAATAAACGGATAAACTTTGAGCATATGTTCAGATTAAAAAACGTTTCATGAAAACTATGAATGTCATTTGCAGAAAAAACTTCAAAGTAAAAAATCATCTGAACTACAAACTTTTCTGAGAACTCGTACTCCTTTGAACACCAACTATGGTTCTATATAAAATGTGAAATATCTATTCTATCTTCTCATATAAAAGAATCGCGATTTGTCATAATCTTAAAAACTTAGCTAAAAGTCATGCAGTATTTGTTCTCTAAAAAGTTTCGAAACGCGATATGTGTGTATGCGTATGACGCGTTAGCCAAAACGAAGATCATCTGCCATAAAGAGATATTCCCCAATCACGAAATTTCTTCATTCACGGATTTTCAATCAAATAGTCCTCGTGCTGCCATCTTGTGCGTAAATGAATAACTGGCTACTAATTGAATCTGCTCCATTTATCGTAGAAGTTTAATGTAGGTAAATGCTCACTTACTCCTTAATTATCATATAACTTACAATTAGACACTTGATCGTTTAGCAATAATTCAAGCAAGTTTTGATTGAAGTTGAGGTCATAATCGTGACACCAAATCACTAGCGAATCTGTCTTGAGAGTTTATTTAAAACTTTTCCCCATTGTTTACACTCGTCAAATGTTTGCTGCATTTTTGTCAGCAAACAGAAATAAGACACAGCATGAGCTCGATATGATCTGACACAAAAATACCTTATTGTGCATACTATACATTCACATAAAATTGTCGTAAGAGGTTATTCAGTGCTCTTGGTAAATATGATAAAGTATTCGAGTTATTATATACCTTTAGGTTTCAATTTATATGTATAATAATAATGTGTGATGCACTAAAAATACGCAATCATAAGATATTTTATCTTTTATAAATGTTTAAGTCTCAAATCGTAATGATTGTCATTTATGTTGTATCTATCACTATATCTATTTATAGGTGGTATTTGTAATATGATTTATGAGAGGGGGGGGGTAGAGAATAACTTTAAAAAAAAAACAGTTTTGCAATGAACTATTGGACAATATTTATTCTTTTAAGTAACGAAAATAACTTGAGCTCAACTATGGTATGGATTTGTTTATCTAGGACAATTATTTTGTCTTAATTTATTATTCAAATCTCCGAGTATTGCGAGATTCCAGAGTCGTGTCGCCTGCTTTCGCCCCATAGCATGCATAATGATCAAATAACCGCATCTACTGATTGAAAGTATTCTAACTAGGAAAGATTCTATTAACAAGCAAGCCGAAACTGATATGATGTCATGCAGGGAAGACAACAAGTTGCAGCATAGATATATGCGTGTTTTATTAATCTTTGTTATTTACATATGTTACAACCACTAAAATAAATTACGTTTCATGTAAAAAGAATAAGGGCATCCTTTACTAACCATTTTTAATAAAAAGTTTAAAAGTTAAACATCCTTCCCATTATATTTGCATAAATTTTTACCAAAAGAAAAATATCTTACATTCGTGCATACTAAGCATTGAATACTTGGGATGCATATCTGCAATTAATACGAAGCTATAGTTGTGAACCCAGGTGCTGGGATATATAGACACTATATGGACAAAAGTATATGGACACTGCAATATCTCGGAGGATGATCCATCTGAGTGTGAGGTTGTTTTCCCTGGTTATCACTCGGCCCATTGCTTTATGTACCTAGTACCATGAACGTTGACGTGCACCTCGACGTTCTAAATAATTCGGCCTTGCCTACACTGTGGCAATACTAGAGCGATGATGGATGTTTCTTCCAACAGGATCGAGCTCCATGTCATACTGCAAAACGTCTACTGGACTGGTTTCCTGAAAATGAGATGGATTTGCTTGACTGGCCTGTTCAGAGCCCCGATCTCAATCCGATCGAGCATGTGGGACAAACTGGAGCCATATTCCCAACAATCTCTTCTCACAGCCTTGCAAGAGGCTTGACAAGCTAAATCTGCCCAGACTTGCAGAGAACTTGCGGAAAGTATGCACTTTTTTCTGAAAAACATGCAGTGTCCAAATGGCTAATATATATATCCTTTTGAATTGTTACGTGCAATCAGTTTAATAGGCTCAAAATGTGTAAATCCTCTCATTACCACTGTCTGAAGTTTTTCATCCATCCAGTTACCAGTGCCCACCGTAAACCAAACAACTCATAAAACGACAGAGATTTATCCCAACTCATTAGACAAAATTGGTTTCCATGCAAGGAGAGAATAAACAATGCACAGATAGTGTGCCGCGATTCCACGCGCAAAGAGAGAGCAATCCGTCCCATTTATCAACTCGCGTAATCAGTCGACCTGTAGCGCGGCAAATCGACTGCCGTTAGGTATGTATATAAAAATATAATTGCATCGGGACGCTAATGAAAAAATAACTGGGAAAAGAGAGGACATCGCGCACAATGGCAATTGAAAAACGAAGCGACCTTGCCCTGGTGAAAAACAAAACCTATAGTTTCAGTTGTGAGACACTTGCACAATAGGAGCGTTGTTTTCGTCAGCTGAGTTTATCTTAAAGGAACCAAACGCCGTTTTTCAGCAATGCCTAACTTGAAAAGATCGATTAACTCTATGTAAATACTTGGTAAGGCATAGCAGAAATTAAGAGAATTGAGACAAAGAGTGTCGTCTATAGTATGTTCCCATTGATAATTAATATGCAGATGCTCTGAAGTTTGTAGAAATGTTGCACTGTTTAATGTAAGGGAAAACTCCCACCTTTTTTCAACAATGCCTAAGTTGAAAAGATCCGTTAATTCTATGTAAATAGTTGGTACATAGCACCGTTTTTCAACGCCTAACTTGAAAAGATCCGTTAACTCTAAGGTAAGGTATAGCAGAAATTAAGAAAATTGAGACAAAAAGGTATCGTCTTAATAATATTTTGATTCTTATGGATCAGTAATATACAGATGCTCTGAAGTTTGTTCATGTTTTACTGTTTATCGTAAGGGAACATAGCAACGTTTTTCAACATCTAACTTGGAAAAGATCCGTTTACTCTAAGTGATTACTTGGTAAGGCATATAGCAGAAATTAAGAAAATTGAGACAGAAAGTAGCGTCTTAATAGTATGCTCTCATTGTTAATTAATATGCAGATGCTCTGAAGTTTCTCCAAATGTTGTACGGTTTATCGTAAGGGAACAAAGCACCGTTTTTCAACAATGCCTACTTGAAAAGTTTCGTTACACAAAGTATATTGCTTTGATAGTATTCTCGTGAGTCATTAATTCCATAAATATGCAGATGCTCTGAAGTTTATCAAAGTATTGTTCGTATACGCGAATTCCCGTTTCATCTTATTTAAATAAATGTTCATTGGGTTTCAAGGAACAAGCTGATTTTTCAACAATACCTAACTTGAAAAGTTTCTTTGACTCAAAATACTTGGGAAAGCATTTGTGAGAACATGTTACAAATTAAGAAAATTGCGATAGAAAGCATTGTCAATAGTATTCTCATGAATCATTAATTGCATAAATGTACAGATGCTCTGAAATTTACCCCAGTTACAATACGCACTCCAATTCCCTTTTCAACTTATCTAATAAAGTTGGCTGATTGGGCTGGGTCTTATGGCGCAATGGACATATTTGGGCAAGCTGCACGAGACACAAGACCAAGTAAATGAGCACACACCAGGAAAGTTTTAAAGATACAGAAGAGAAATACACCCAGTGTAGGCGACAGAAAGGTTTTAATAAAAGAGCGAGTCTTTCGTACTCTGTTATGGACACAACACATAGTGTATACTTTTACAAGTATTAAAACCTGCAATTCTGCTTTTTTTGTTCAATTGAAAGAAATTCCGTTTGTCCCATTTCTATCCAGCCGTATTTTTGAAATATTGTTTATTGTTTATGAACTAGTCCAAGGGCAGATCTTTTATATACAAGATAATATCGTCAGCTTACAAGTGAAGCACACAAAGCCAAAATTTTCAACTGTAAATTTTTTAGATTTTTGAGACTAGAATGGGGCGGGATTCTTTATATTGGTAAGTCAACTACGTTATACTATTCTTTAATATACGAAGGTAAGATTATTTCTTAAGAAATAAATAAATAAATGGGCATTATTTATTATTCTTTTGATAAATTGGGCTATAGCTATTTATTAGTATAATAAAAGTATTCTCTGAATAATTGGCAGAGTTATAAATTGTAAAAATGGTAAAATTACGATTTTCCTATTGCTTGAAAAACTTAGAATCCCACTCCCTTCGTTTTCTTAAGAAGTATGTTTTTTGACATGATGTATCGTATAAGTGCTGTGTGATGGAAGGTTTGTTTATTTTCTTATTTTTAACATACGTGTTCGTCCAACTGTAATTTCAAAGCTCGATTAGTTTGATGAATATAACCCGTACCATGTGTGTTCGGGGTATGTTATACATTCCCTACCTATTTGCGGTCTTAATGATACCTTTGACAGATTGAAATTTGATCTTGTTACACGGAGGAAAAAAATAACTCTATAGTCAAAACGTTAAGGCCCTGTTCACACCAGACGGTTTCTAACGCGCGTTTTCCAAGGATTTTCTTATGCAAAACATTATGTTTTTTATTCCCTTAATTCAAGTTTCTATCTTTGCGATCGTTGAAGATAAAGTGAAAATTTCAACGGATTTGAAAACTGCGGAAAATTTTACACCAAATCGATACCTTAAATGTGATTTTCTATAAATAAATTAATTATTTAATACATAATTAAATAATCAAATGGTAAATAATTAAATAATAAATCTGTTTTTGGTATCAATCTGGCGTCTAATTTTGAGTAAGTATTTGAAATCTGTTTAAAGTTTCACTCTGTCTTCAGCGATCGCAAAGATAGATGCTTGAATTAGGGGAATAAAAAACAAAATATTAATGGCATAAAAAAAAACTGACATAAATAAATAATTTTATAAATAATTAAATAATAAATCTGCCTTTGGTATCGATCTGGCGTATAATTTCACGCTGATTTGAAATCCGTTGAAAGTTTGACTCTATCTTCAACGATCGCAAAGATAGATGCTTGAATTAGGGGAATAAAAAACATATATTTATGGCATAAAAAAGCTGACCTTGGAAAACGCGCGTTAGAAAAACCCCATGTGAACAGGGCCTTAAGGACTATGAAATGCCGTAACTCGAACCCTTAAGCAAACTTCTTAATGAAGTACTTTCGGTTGCGCCGTGTCTGCGAAACCATTTAAAATCCGAATCAGACCCAAATACGAAACACACAAACCAGACTGGATCCTTCCTGCATGGCCACCTCGAAAACCCGACCGTCACGCCATCCGAGCGAAACAATAGACACCCCGTAATGGGGCCCATTTATTTCATTAAAATCCATACTCTGCGGCGGATCCCAAAAACCATTGCGTCGCTCTTTAATAAAAACCCCCATCGGCCACCCTGAGCTGGCATCAAAGCACACGTGACCCATTATTTTATAGGGACAAGATAGGCATTGTCTTCGGACCTGTTTGGCAATACATGAGAAATTAGGAAGTAATTAAGACGTAATGTATTGTTCCAAACGCCTGCAAGGCCTATGATGGTGATAAATCATTCGGATCACGAGGTTCGTGGGAAATTTGTAACAATACCACCTCAATCGCATTACGCGCAACATTGGAAGGAAAATTAAGAGGGGATTATTCCCACCTAGAACGAAACGAAAGCCGTCCCCGGGGGGTGAAGGAATCTTTGCGGGAAAATTCAATCAGTAATCAATGTCAGTTTTTGTTTTATCGTTGCGAAGTCACATTAATTGCCATAATAATGGCAATGTTAATCCTATGAATGCAGTTTCATCACAATGGCTCTAACCATGTGATAAATGCCAATGCTTTATAATGCAATAGTCTTCCAGCGATTCATTGAAATGTTGTTCCATGCTTGTTTTCTTATGTTAAAACACTTTACTTATTACCCTAACTCAGGGTTGAATACACGATTGTGAAGGTCTTACATCTGTAGATACGTACCCTAACTAGAGAAAATGATTTTAATTTCAATTGTTTTTTCGTTCAGTGGGACTAGGGGAAGGTCTTTTATTTGCTGATGACTAGAGAATTCTCAACTGATACTTCATAGTTGATTGGTCAACGCCAAAATATCGCCAAAACGGTGATAAGTTAGATTTTATGGTAAACCCGACGTGCGTCATGCGAGAGAATTTGGGTAGCAGAAAGAAAATATTCGCTTTCCATATGGTTTGTTCACACTGAAAATCCTTCTCATAAATAAACTGTACAGTTAATTACAAAAAGACAAATTACTCTTGGGCACAAAACCTTGAAAGTATTGATTCAAAATCAAATATTGCTAAACCTATCATAACTCTCAATAGAAACTATCAGATGTGAAAAAATACATTCCACTTTTCCAATCCAAAATCCTCAGAGTGTAACATTATATCAACCTTTTCTAATCTGTCCAATATCTTTGTTAGTATAAATGAAACTGCCTTCAAGTAATGTAGAAACAAACGTAAGAAGCTTCACTCAAACAACGGGGAAACAAGACTGAAGAATATATACGAACACCAGTTACATATTTATTCTATCGAACTTAGTGGAACAAATCCACTCACTGACACACATCTCTTGGGTTGTCGAGTAGAAGCGATCACATAGTAATAAACGATATTTAATGCTTGGTAATCCCCAAGAAAATTGACCCTTGTGTGTCACAGAGGCGTTTATTTCCCCTACGTCTTAATCCCATCGCTTCGACAACGGATAGTCCACCTTAATGTACCTTCCAACTCCTAAGCCTTTAAAAGGTTGGATCATCTTGAAACCATTTGTGTGGTTTCGCGAGATTACTGAACAAACGACTGGCACTGGAACAAACACAGGGAGAACGCAAACTAGCAGGGAGCTGTGATTCGGGTCGGCATTTTTCGTACGGCGAACGTATAAAAAATGTTATGTCTTGTAAGTAATTTATATAAAGGGTGTGTGTATATTCTTTATACAAATCTGCATCGTTCGACCAATCCGCACCAAATTTGTTACACTTATGCTTTAGAACACTGCGGAAAACACTGGCTATTTCTTTCCTGTCTTCAAACCAATCTGTAGCCATGAAAATTGGCACACAGGTAGTCCTGAAAGTACCCCTCGAAGCTCCAATTTTAAAATCTAAAGTTTGTTTTTCTGCAATAAATGGATATTGACAAGGAAACACGTTCTACAGGGTTTGTGTACACTCATTGCCATAAAAATTTGCGCACCAAGAAAAAGTCGTCAAAATGAAAAGAAATTTTACACATGTAAGTACTACTTTGATATAAGTAAGTGATTAGAAAATCAAAGAAAAAGGATCATTTATTGCAGAAAAAAGTACAAATGAACGGAAGTTTTAGTACTCTGTTGGACCCCCTCTAGCGCGAATTCACGATGCGATACGAGCGGGCATTGAGGCATACAAGTTCCGTATGATGTCGAGCAGGCCAGGGAAGGGTGGTAATGTGGCGGAGGCAGTCTTGTGATATACTTGCTGTGTGTGGCCGAGCATTGCCTTGTTGAAAAATGGCTCCTGGGAGCTCTGCCATGAGTGGCATCACATGTGGCTGAAGGATGTCATGGACGTACCGCTGGACTGTCATTGTGCCATGGATCAATATTAGGGGTGAGCGTGTATCGTAAGCAATGGCACCCCATACCATCTCACCAGCCGTGGGAGCGGTGTTTTGCTGTAAAGCGAAGGCAGGATTGAGGCGTTCACCACGGGGCCTCCACACACGAACACGATTGTCATCACTGCTCAAATTGAATCTAGATTCGTCGGTGAAAACGACCTGGTTCCATTCCGTTGCAGTCCAATCCCGTCGTGCGCGACACAACAAAAGGGGGCGTCGGTGGGTGGGTGTCATTGGCAGCACACGTAATGGGTGCCGCGATACCAGATGTCCTTCAGACAGGTGCCTTGCGATCGTTCGGGTAGACACAGGGGCCAGTAGTGAAGGTGCTGTGTCGGGATAGCGGCCAATGAGGCAGTTGGCTCTACGCGTGCGTTTCGTATGATGTGACGGTTTTCTCGACGACTGGTCTGTCGAGGGCGTCCTGAGCCTGGTCGCAGTGTAAATAACGTCTCTTCCGTCCACTGGTCCCAACACCTCCTCACATTAAAATCAGAACGGCCTACTTGACGAGCTACTCGCCGAGCTGAACACCCAGCTTCCATCATCCCGATGATTCTTCCTCCCCTCTCGAACTCTGACAGCTGCTCATATTGTCTTCGATGGCGGCGTAACGGCATGCCTACCTCAGCGTTTCCTTTGCAAAAGATTAAGTACACTCAAACAAGCTCTGCTTACCTGTTTTATACTCCAAGGAGAACGAAGTTCAACGCCCTCTAGTGGCATTACGCAATGCGCAATCACGCTGCATTTCTAGTCATTTGCATATCTGACCGACATGTACCTTCATGCAAAGTTTAGTTACGATCCCACAATTATTTCTTGGTGCGCAAATTTTTATGGCAATGAGTGCATTTGAAGCATTAAGGCATAAAACATTCTGAAATTAGTGTTAGAAAATATTAAGGTTCTAAGGACCTTTTTGAACCAATATTAAAAATCATGCCTATTTAAAGCCCGTAAGAATCTGGACCTATCTGGTAATTTTTATACATTTTGTTCGGATATAAAAGCATCAAGACCGAATGCACAAATAACTTTTTGAAATGCATAAGAAAAAGTCAAAGAATAATTATCTTGAATATTGGAGTCATTGTTTTTAATTCGTAAGTTTTAACCAAATTTAGCTTCACAAGCAACTTAAAATCGAGATAATACGAAAATGTACTTTTTGCACTTAACAAATGCTATGCTAAATACACGAAATGAGATTAAACTAAAACATAGGATAATTTTAATTAAACATTATTCGAATTTTGAAATTATATAGCAATCTAATCAATAGTAGCTAATAATCGCCAAATGATTCACAATTCCGTCCTTAAAGTGGCCTGATGACTAAATCACTTTTAACAAGCTCAAATCGGTCGGGCATTGGTAATATACAAAACAAATAATACACAGGCTAAACAACTGAAACAATGGAAGTTATAAATGTGCCAAAATTTAAGTGCATCAGTAAAAAAAAACAACGCGCACTTTCATTATTCATCCAACCACATTTATATAAACTGGAACAGTGTCTAACAACACTAGGCAAGGGAAAGTGTTGTTGTTAGTTATACTTATACGTTAGATAAGGCATTTTGAATTTGATCATATTGAAATTTGAAAATTCATTCAAGACATAAAATTCAAAAGATTAGGATTGTTTAAAAAATTGAAAATCAAAATTCAGAGAATGGAAAATATGGCGCTCACAGAAGGAACTAATGATCAATGGCAATGACCGCAGGTCAATTAATGTGTGTTCCAATCTTTGTTCGCGTTAGCCGTGTTTAGGTGTTACAAAATCGAATCAAAGAAAAATAACCAAAAAGCGGGTACAAATTTAATTATCTTTAAAGTGAAAAATGTCCCGTTTTAATTCTATTTCTTTTCTCAATTAGCATTTATGAAAAGTAAAAATTAAATTCAGAAATTTAATAGGTTATGTATTGTTTACCGCTTGGTAGAACCTCGCTGTGTAATTTCTATTCGAAGCATCCCATTTGGCCAATTTTGCGGGTTTTTAGATAAAAGGTTTCAAGTTTCTATTCCATGAATTACTCGTAGATAAGGTTTGCTAGATTTAAATGGAATAAAAGCGCACAACTTCGCTTTAAAAAAAAGTTTTTAAGCATTTTATCTATAATTTTTAAAGTAGTTATTTAAAAAAATTTAAAGGTATTTTATCAGAAAAAGTAATTCGCAAATGAAAAGTTTATAATGAGCACAGATGTTAACGCAACATCAGGAAGACGAGGAAAATTCCACCGGTTCAGAACTAATTTGACTATCTGACGATATCTTGGCCAACATTTCTAATTTTTTTTTGTTGAATATTCGTGTGGAAGTATTATTTGCATTAGGAATAAGGTCTAGGGTACATGCTTTTTGTATATAAGTATTGGGTACATGCTTATAAATTAAGGGTAAGAAAAATGAATTATAGATCTATAATCGATTATGTAAACGACGATCTGAAGCACTGACGCTGAAATCGCATTCGAAAAGTAAATTAATGGTACTTTCCGAGCAAAAGGAGGTACGAACTGCACAAAAACGATAGCACCTTCTATATTATTGTGTAGTGCGTACACAAAATATTTTTACCTATGACAGAAAAGCCCTCTCAAAATCGAGCCAAACAAAAATGCACTGTGTAATTTATTTCCTTCCAGAAACTCGTTTAAAATAGGAAAGCAATCAGTCTTTGCTTACAACAAAACATTCCAAAACAAATTGAACCAGCATTTCTTAAGCTCATTGAAATGGCAACCACATTCAAATAGAATGTTGAATAAAAGCATAGCACTTTTAATAACAAACAGCAGTGGCAACTACTGGCGTCATGTCTTAAAAATAAAGCTTGAGTAATAAAATATGCTAAGAAAACCGGTATTGATTTGTCGTTTGTTTTATTTCTCGACAATCTCTAGAACCGAGAATTCCTTTCCGGTTCTTAAGCCCTTCTGAACATTAAAAAAATTGTAGTCCCAATGCCGTGTAATACGCATTCAGTGGTTTCACTACCGGGTTGATCCCAAAGAAAATGAAACAGTTGATAAAAGAGGGCTTCCTAGAAAACTAATACCGACTTAAATTTTCAGATTTACGCAAAGGTAAAGGTTTTAGACAAGACAGCTTGGAGGAGGGTTCTTGCGCGTGACTAGTATCAAGGACATCGTCTCTGTTCAACTCTTGCGTCCTATGGGGACAGGACGGATCAGAACGTCTTTTCAAATTCAGAAGCGGGTATTTAAGGACCATAAAGTTAGTATGGGGACAAAATAATTTTTAATCATGCACCAAATGTGAGACCTTCGTGTATCTCCAGAGGAACTTCTTTCTTATTTTGGAGTTGTTGACGAGGATTCCTTAAAAGTTCTGGTCCTCAATGAACTTCGGGCTAACAATCTTTTGGATCTAGTCTAGCAGACTAGGGCCCGGTGCACGCATCCGGTTTTTCAACGTGTGTCGCCTCTACGGCAACGAAGGCCAACTATGCACACATATTAATTGAAATGACGCAAGTACTCATTTCGCGCCATTTGCGATAATTCTATCGAAGGAAACATGTTTATTTCGCTTACTTGGTGTAAAAAAAGTATATTTTGATACAAAATAGACTTTACTGGATACAACCTTTTATTAATTAGTATTTATATTCCATTTATTTATGAAAACAAGGTTCTTCAGAACGGAGATGTATGTGCGGCGAGCTGCTGCGCCGTGGAGAACTGCGGTACAAATTGCAGGCAAGTTGCCCGTGCGTCTCCCCAGCGGCGCTGGAGGCATGTGTGCACTACTCCATTGGATCTAATGTATCTCAGACCGAACTTGCGTTGCCGCAGCGCCACCGCACGTTGCAAAACCGTATGTGTGCACCGGGCCTAGGCCAAATTCAAAAGACCGCCGCTTGCCTTAACTTCATTAAGAGGCTGCACCTGAGTTTTTAAAAAATACTTCCTATGAACTACAATCCTCTTACTTATTCCACTTGGCCTAGTCCGGTCTAGCACAAACGGGGCCAAACCAAGTTGATTTGGCCAAGTAACTGCCAAACTAACTACATACCTGAAACCATAGTTTTTAGTAAGCAAATAAATTAATACATATCCCTAAGTGTGAGAAAAAATATACAGAACACGATGTTGATTTAGATTAGCCACAAGAGGACTGATATACATTGCTAACTAATGTGGCAAGAAGATTATGCATGTATTTACTATGATAATATGAGTGAGTGCGAACTCTCCGTGGATTTAATTTTATCACGCGCTCAACTGTTACTAGTGTATTTGCAAACATTGTTGCATTTTGATATATTTGTTATGCAGCGCACATGACGATACTGTGAATGTATTTTTAATCATGAAAACTGTAACCATTATCATTTAAAAAAAAGAATTCCGTCTACGCACAAAAAAGTCGCCTGCGCATATTTGTCTTATACTTTATACTTTAAACAAAGAATCGCATCACATCGAAACTAGTGTTCTGTCTTTATTTCGTCCACTGATGATAGCTCTTGGGGAACAAGGTGAGTCAACCTTTAATCTTTGTAGTCACCTAATTCGTATAAATTCAATGCTCTAAATCTCATATCCGTAAATCTGTATACTTAAACTTTCATTTGGTCCGTCGAGCCGGAGTTCCGCCGTGGAATTATGGCACCTAAAAATGCGAAAACTACGCAGAATTTTGAAATTCTGTGTAAAGAAATTGACAGAATTGGGGAGAAGATCCAACGATGTCAAATAACTGAGCAAAGTATGGTACAGGCGCTAAAAACTAAAGTCACTTCATTCGATACTCGGCTATCCAATTCATTTTCGGAGTTGTCTTCGAAGGACACAGATGATTATTTGGATACGTATTTTAATTATCAGGACATACTTCTAAATTTATCCGTTGATTTGGAAAATAAAACTGTCAATGATAAACATGAACAAGTCTCAACAGTGGGAAGTGGCAATAATGTTCAAAATTCAGCTAATAAGTCTAAAACAAAACTGCCTAAATTGGAACTTCCACATTTTTCCGGTGAACTGGAACAGTGGATTACCTTTAGGGAGTTATTTCAAACCTCTGTTCTCTACAACACCGAGTTGTCGGACATCGAGAAATTACAATACCTGTTTGCATCTACACGTGGCAATGCTGCAAAATTAATTCGCGGATTTCAAATGCAATCAGGGAATTTGAGGCATTGCTGGGAGATATTATGCGATAGGTATGAAGACAAAATTCAATTGGCATTTGTCCACATAAATAAAATTTTTGGCATGAAAATTAACAAAGCCAATAACACTAAAGCTTTGTTGGATGTTTTAGACAATTGCAACGAAGCAGTTCGAAATCTGCAAACCATAGGGTTAAAATCAGATTCTTTGAGTGAGTTAATCATCATTTCTCACATCTTAACGAAAATCGACGACGCAGTTAAACAGCGATGGCATTTGACCTTGAGGAAGGACATTTATCCCGATCTCGAATCGTTCCGAACCTTTTTGGAGTGTGAAGCTCGTTCTGTTTCTTTTTCTGCGTTGCCTAGCGGGGGGAGTGAAAGCCCAGGGAGAAACGCTAATGTAAACAGGTTCGGGGGGAGTAAAAAACCGGAAAGGAGCAGTTCGTTTGCTAGACCTCTAGTAGCGAGTGCGGTCGCTGTAAATTGGAAAGCTTGCGTTCTTTGTGGGGACAATAACATCCATCCTCTTTATAAGTGTACATGTTTCAATCGCATGTCCGTAACTGATCGGTGGAAAGTTGTAGAAACGAATAAACTCTGTGCAAATTGCCTGCGTGGGCACACTGATCCCTGTCGGATAAAAAGTGGGTGTAAAAATTGTTCTTCGAATGAACATCATACCTTATTGCACATTTATAGAGTAGGAAATTCTGAAGTAAACAACGCGATTGCCCCTCCGGAACATCCATCATCATTCATGTCTACAACTCTCCAATGCCAATCACATATACAAACAAGTAATGTTTTATTATCCACCGCACAAATAAAAATAAAATCAAAAACTGGGGAATTTTTGCAATTTAATGCTTTAATTGATGGAGCTAGCCAAAATTCTCTCTTGACTCGTGAATGTGCGGAGCGCTTACAAGTACCCTTGCGGGAAACTACACATCGATTAATGGGAATTAATGGGGTCACGGCGGAAACATCGTTGCACATCGCCAACGTTGTTTTTTCTCCTCACTTCTCGTCAGATTCTTTTCACATTGAAGTATTAGTAGTAAGCAAAGTGACTCCACCTCTCCCTAACTTCTATATTCAGAAACGTAAATGGACACATTTATATGGACTCATACTAGCCGATCCAGACTATACAAGTCAAAAACCGATAGATATTCTTCTGGGAGCAGACATTTTCCCTCTGCTACTAAACGGCTCTCCAATTGTTGGACAAAGTGGTTCACCAGTTGCTATTCCTACAAAATTAGGACATTTACTTACCGGAAAAATAAACTCTGCCGTACACTCGAACATTTCTATCGGCTGTCTTTCTGTTAATGCCAGTATTGATAGCACACTGCAAAAATTCTGGCAAATTGAATCGATTCCGTGTGAAGAACTGGTAAATAATGAAGAAATTCAGTGTGAAGATCTTTACACAAATTCATTACAACGAACTAGTGAGGGAAGATACATAGTAAAACTCCCTTTTCGTAATGACAGAGACTTAGGTGAAAGTCGATCGAAAGCTCTCAACCGTTTTCTTTCATTAGAGAATAAACTTGCTAAAAAGCCAGATTTAAAACTCAAATATAGTGAGTTCATGAATGAATATCTAGCCCTAGGGCATATGTCACCTCTACCTCCTTCCACCTTGGAGATAGATCAGAACCACTATTATCTTCCTCACCATGGTGTTGAAAATCTTCATTCAACCACAACTGCTCTTCGCGTTGTTTTTGATGGGTCGAGTAAAACATCCAATGGGCATGCAATCAACGACCTTCTACTGAAAGGTCGTAAATTACAAACCGAAATATTTGACAATTTAATTCACTTTAGAAGTTATAAAGTTGCAGTGTCTGCAGACATATGTAAAATGTACCGTCAAATCCTCATTGCGGAAGAAGACCGCGCGTTCCAAAGAATATTTTGGAGACAAAACCCGTCCGATCCATTGATTACCTACGAACTAAACACTATAACTTATGGAATGTCTTCTTCGCCTTTCCTCGCACTTCGTACGTTGCAACAATTGTGCAAAGACGAACAAGACAACTTTCCGAACGCCTCTAAAATTGCTGAAAATCATTTCTACGTTGATGATCTTTTAGCAGGTGCAGACACCGTAGACGCCGCAAAATCCTTAATCGATGAAATGCTACGTTTCATGAATGCAGGATGTTTACCTCTTCGGAAATGGTCATCTAGTCATGAAGAGGTACTAAGCGAATTGCCTTATTCGTTAAAAGCCAAAAGCCTTAACCAATCGTTCAGTGATGCTGAAGAGTCTTCACAAAAAATCTTGGGACTCGTTTGGAATCTTCCAACCGATTCGCTGCAAGTTCGGACTGTGGAAGAGCCAACCGTCTCCACCAAACGTGAACTGTTATCGGTCATAGCGCGTAGTTTTGATCCTCTGGGACTAATGGCACCTGCCATATTGCTTCTGAAGATTATGCTTCAGGACTTGTGGAAGTCAAAATTGGCTTGGGACGATCCCGTTCCACCAGACATTCTAGAACGGTGGAATAAATTCCAAGCAGAAATGCATCACTTTAAACAAATTAAAGTTCCTCGCTACATACATACTTCAGAGGATTGTATTCTTGAACTTCATGGCTTTTGCGACGCTTCTCTTAAAGCTTATGCTTCAGTAGTTTATTTAAAGGTCATTTCTGAGTCGACACATGTATCCTTACTCGCAGCAAAAACAAGAGTTGCGCCTGTTAAACCAGTAACTCTACCCCGGCTGGAGCTTCAGGGTTGTTTACTGCTAGCCGAGCTAATTTCAGCAATTCTAAAAGTAATCCCAGTTCCAAACCCACAAATATTCCTTTGGTGCGACTCAACAATCGCATTGAGTTGGATCACAAACCCTCCGTCTTCAGGAAATCAGTTTGTACAACATCGAGTGGGAAAAATACTTTCCCTGACGTCAGTAACTTCTTGGAACCACATTCCTGGCAAAGAAAACCCAGCAGACTGTGCTAGTCGAGGACTTTATCCTTCACAGTTGTTGGCTCATTTAGAGTGGTTCACTGGTCCAAACTGGATTGTTGTCAACAATAAATACGGAGCTCTCACTTCTTTTGAACTCTCTACTTCTTCAGTACTTATTCGTGACGAGAATAAGGATTTGGTTCCACAAACAGTTAAAGAATCACCTCCAATCTCTCATGCTATCTTGAAATATTCTTCATACACAACATTATTACGTGTCACAGCCTGGATCTTACGTTTCATTCACAACCTCAAATCTAGAAATAAGCTTAAAGGTACTCTTCAAACTTCTGAACTGACCGGTGCACGAACGGCTATTCTAAAAATTGTACAGCAAGAAGAATTCGCTTCCGACCTTAAGCTTATAGCAAAAAATAAACCTCTCCCTAAATCCAGCAAACTACTGTCTTTAAATGTCTTTCTTGACGAAGTAGGACTTCTTCGCGTTGGAGGACGTTTATCACATCATCAGACATTAGCATTCGATCATAAATTTCCTATTCTACTTCCTAAGAGACACCCAATTACTGCCTTAGTGATTCGACATTTTCATCTTACAAGTCTTCATTCGGGACCCGAACTTGTCTTATCGTTGATCCGTCAAATCTTCTGGATTCCGGATGGCAAATCCACAGTACGCAGTGTAGTGCGCAGTTGCATCACATGCTTTAAATCATTGGCCAGGCCAGTATACCAAAAGATGGGTGATTTACCTATTGCAAGAGTCATGCAGTCACGCCCCTTCGACAAAGTTGGAATTGATTTCGCTGGTCCAATTAGTACAAAATGCCAGCACCAGCGAAAAGCGACAACATTCAAGACATACATTTGCCTTTTCATATGTATGTGTACCCGTGCCGTACATCTGGAAGCCGTCTCCAGTCTCTCTACTGACTCGTTCTTGGCTGCATTGAGACGATTCGTCGCACGTCGAGGATTTCCCTCGGAAATATTCTCAGACAATGGTACTAATTTCCGCGGTGCGTCTGCCTATCTAAAAGCACTTTTTAAACTCACAAAAGAGCAATCCGTCCAGAACTTCTCATCGGAAAGAAACATTCATTGGCATTTTATTCCACCCTATGCCCCTAACCAAGGTGGGTTATGGGAAGCTTCAATTAAACTTGCTAAGCGGCATCTCACAAAAACTTGTCAAGGCACACTTCTCACTTTCGAGGAATTCTCTACAGTGTTATGTCAAATAGAGGCTTGCATACACTCAAGGCCTCTGGTACCTTTATCCTCGGCAACTAGTGATCTTCGTGCACTTACCCCTGGACACTTCCTAATCGGAGTTCCCCTTCTGGAACTTCCAGAAAACACTGACAGTTCTACAAACACTAATCGAAAAATTCTAAGTCTCTCTTGCAGATGGAGACTCTTATTGCAGGTTAAGGAATCCTTCTGGCGCCGCTGGACACGAGACCTCCTGCATACACTCCAGCCTCGTCAAAAGTGGAATTCAACGAAACAACCTCTGCAAATTGGAGACATGGTTCTTCTTCAAGAGGCAAATTCTGCTCCTTGTTCCTGGACTCTTGGTCGCGTAACCAACATCTTCCCGGGCAAAGATCAGATCACCAGGGTAGCCAGCGTGCGGACCAGGGATGGAGAAAAGCTTCGTGCTCAGAATCGACTGGTGGTCCTTCCTCTCCCCTCATGCCGGCCCTCGCAGGATGTTGATTTAGATTAGCCACAAGAGGACTGATATACATTGCTAACTAATGTGGCAAGAAGATTATGCATGTATTTACTATGATAATATGAGTGAGTGCGAACTCTCCGTGGATTTAATTTTATCACGCGCTCAACTGTTACTAGTGTATTTGCAAACATTGTTGCATTTTGATATATTTGTTATGCAGCGCACATGACGATACTGTGAATGTATTTTTAATCATGAAAACTGTAACCATTATCATTTAAAAAAAAGAATTCCGTCTACGCACAAAAAAGTCGCCTGCGCATATTTGTCTTATACTTTATACTTTAAACAAAGAATCGCATCACATCGAAACTAGTGTTCTGTCTTTATTTCGTCCACTGATGATAGCTCTTGGGGAACAAGGTGAGTCAACCTTTAATCTTTGTAGTCACCTAATTCGTATAAATTCAATGCTCTAAATCTCATATCCGTAAATCTGTATACTTAAACTTTCACACATGTATGATTTATAAACTCATTTTCTCAACAATCTACGATCTCAATGAACACAAGACTGTCTAGCTCAGACTAGGCCAAGTGAGATAGGTAAAAAGAGAGAGGAAACCCTGCAGAATATCAATCCTAACTGTAGAACTCCAACCATATTGCAACCCTTAGCAAAGATCTTAGATTTAGATCTTTATATAGATTCAAAATCTTATGGAGTAACTGTTCATGTGTTGCAACAGATTGCATCGAATTAAATACACAATCCAGCGAAGAGTGGAACAAAAAACCTACACTACACAAAATAGATTTCATTTCCTCGCTTTCTCAACAATCTATGCGTAATGAGGTAATTTTTATCGAAAACGGCACTCTTTTCTTGTGAGCATTTCGACTTGAGACAAGTTTTGCGTGAATCGAGACACGGATTAATTAAACATTAATTCATGCACAATCCTCGCACCGCACTAGGAAATCAACTTACATATATGTATTCATTGTGAATATGGATTAATGCGAACAAAAGGGGGAAAGAGCTTCCACCGAAAGTAAATGCGTTCCGAATCTATGGTTTTTACCGAGACGTTCTCGGCAAGGAGAAAGGCATAAGACACAAAAGAGTCGCATCTTAATTAGTTTACTTTCACACGGATATCATTGACTTTATTTAAGACCTCTTAACCCCACCCGCTCCCCATCATCCCCCCACCGAAACGCCTGTTGCCTCTTAATTAATCGAAATGAAAATATAATCGCTCTTTCCCCCAAACGACTAAATGGCTTTCGCGATCGGGTGTAATATACCGGAGGAACACAAAAGAGCGCTCGAATTAAAAGATACGCAATAAAAGGATTTTCAGGAATGGCGAAGGGGGGTGGGTAGTGAAAAAAAAAATGCAAATGAGATATGAAATGCTTTGCAATTGTTCGGCAGAATCCATTTGTAATTGCTGGATGCCGAGGCAAATACGTCCGCGGGGAGAGCGTTGCGGAGGAAAGTGAAATGGTGTGCGGAATGATCCTTTGCTGGAGGGTTGCAATGCGACGTGGAAGACTTGATTCTCCTCTTGCGCAAACGATAAATATTTTTTCAATTCCTAAAAGAAGTTCCAGATTCAAAAACACAATAAATCTTTGATGGCAGACAATATTCCTCTCCCCCCTTTTTTTTTTGTTCATTAAAATTTTAATTATTTTGCAATGGTAGGTATTCTAACTAACGTCGTACTGAAGCAACGCAATGGGCTATTGACGACGGCCCGGAATCAATACCCAAGGGAAACATAAAAATTTATTTACATTTATCGTCTGTATTAGATATTTATATTTATCGACGATAAAGACGATATTTATATTTATCGTCTTGTTGGCAGACAATATTTTCCCGTTTCTATTTTTTCATTAAAATTTGAATTTTTTTGCAATGGTAGGTATTCTAACTAACGTCGTACTGAATCAACGCAATGGGTTATTGACGACGGTCCGGGATGATTTATAGGAATTTTTATGTTACGTTCCTTCGAATATTAATTTTAAATTTGAATCGAATACTATTTAACGTTTTAAATTGTACTTTAATAAAACCACATTTTAATGTTAGTACTGCAATTTTCTATAAATTAATGCCTGTTAGACAATTTAATACAGGAATTGGATGGTTGGTTTTGGGGTTTTATGAAGCAAGGGACATATTTGGCAATGTTGCGCCAGACACGACATACAATATCAAGTAATAGACAGACACAATGAAGGTTTTGCTTTTAGAAAAGAGAAATACACCCAAGGAGGAATGCACCTGTCAGAAATCGAACCTGCTCCGAGTACAACTCGGAGGTTACTATAGCACATTGGGCATATGCATTGAACCATGATGGTCCTTACAGTAATTTGAAATTACTCTAATCAAAAATCGAAAAAGTAAATTTAAAAATATGTCTTGTTAGTCTGTTTGATTTCCAAATATGATGTTAAATTATAATGCTGAAGATGTTGTTACAGTATACAAATAATGCATTGAAGCTTCAATAAAATCAATAACTAAATATATTGTAGAGCAGTTATAGAGATATTTCTACAAAGAAATGAAGGAACTTTTGCTAAACTTAATGTTTTATTCGGTAATGTACGATCCTCTCTCTCTCTCTCTCTCTCTCTCTCTCTCTCTCTTTAACATTATGATTTTGGACAAACATAGCAGTACCCCAAAAAAGCACACCAAAACTCTAAACCAGTAAAAATTCAGAAAAACGAAGGCAACTCAAATTTTCGTCTTATATAGATTAGGCCGTTATAATGACATTATATTAAGTTGAAAAATGTAAGTTTCCATTGTGTAATATCATTCTCAAGAAAATTCGAATTTACACTTATTATTACAGAAATAACCACCCCAAAAAAGTATTTCAGATCTCAAACACACTATTTTGTGCTCTTTAAAACACTAGGGATAGATTCAACAGGTTTCGTAAAACACTTTGTGCAATCTCTGTAAATACAACTGCACATTTGTTTTTCCCCAACAAAACTATGCATACGGGAAAAACGTTTGAAAGGATGACATCAGATCGCATACATGAATTGCTATTTTAACAGCTTTATTTTAACAGCAACATCAACGAGCGATAATGTACTTGAATACATAAGAATAGATTATCCAGATATAAAATAATTTTCAAAGAATAATTTACTATCGGGTTCGTTATAATTTGTTTGTATATTTGAACGATTGAATATTTTAAATGAATCATAATTTGCTGGAGCCTGATTATTGGGTCTTTACAATTATCTTTTATAGCTAATAGTTTTTAAGACCCAATCTTCTTTAGTATAAGAGAGCTGTGGCGCTGTTCCGAACATTTAAAAAGATAGTTCTGAAAACCAATCTTTTTTTTTTAGAAGACAGATGTGAAAAAAAAATTCCATTTGATTCAAGTGATAGCATCAAATGAAAGCTATTGATTGATAATGCGAATGATCGCATCAAATGGAGATCAAGAATAATTACATTATTTACAACAAACGTGGGCTTATGATATTCGCATCAAATGGAGTTATCGGTTCAATGACAGTGAGCTTAAATTGTAATGTAGATCGGGAATAAGAATTTTGATTTACGCTCCAAGTGAAAGGATACAATGATAAATTAAATCAAACCTGGTTTTCCAGACTGAAGGAAACACTTTCACCATCTAAACCAACACCAATGACCTATAAAAAAGATCCAAAAAGCACCCTAAAATACACTCTATAACAAAAGGACTTGTGCCTAGATCGATCAACTTAGAACGGTGCTGACTGGGGAAGTAGAGTCTTTAGTGACGAGTCCCGTTTCGAAATGTGTCCTGAAGACAACCGCAGACGTCTCTGGAGACGTCCTGGGCAGCGTGGGGATCTTGTCCTAACTATCACGCTCCACACATGCCCACAACAGGGCGTTATGGTTTGGGTTACCATCTCCTTTGATAGCAGGATTTCTTTGGTAGTCATTTCTGGCACACTAGCAACACAGCGGTACGTAGACGACATTATACGACCGGTTGTGTTATCGTTCCTTTTGCGACACCCCGGATTTACATTTCAACAAGACAATGCCGAGTCGCACACGGCATGTGTTGCTATGAATTATCTTCAAGGTTTCCCAATACACTCCCTCCCTTGGCCAGATAAGTCTCCTGATCTCTCTCCCATAGAGTAAATTTGGGACGTTATGGGAAGGCGATTGCAACCATCCCGGAATGCTGACCATTTAGCCCGATAGTTGGAGACAATTTGGCAAGAAACTCCGCAGGACACCGTCCGGGAACTTTTTCAGTCTATATCACGCCAGGTGACAGCTTGCATCCAGGCCAGAGGTGGACCCACGCCTTATTGACTTCCTCCTTATGAAACGGTCAAACTCTGACATAAATCATTCAGTTTCACACTAAAATTTTAATCTATTGTTTTTTTAAGTATGTTCTTCACTTCCACCAATTTTTATCGCAATCGGACAACTCCTTCTTTTTTTGTTATAGAGTTTATTTATACTTCCATAGCATGTACAGACTAGAGGAAAAGAAAAAGTACAGCCAAATAAGAATTATGAAATAAACAACTATCCAATGCTTCATTTGAAAGATAATCCGTAATCGCATTCGCCTCGTTAAAAAACACGGTTTTTTTTCCCAGTAATAACGCAAAACTTCAGACATAATTTTTCTATTCCTGGCAGTGCTTACGTCTGGCCAATTTCATTTCTCGCCAAGCTAAAAAACAAACCCCTAGTATTTATCAATCAACGAGTGCCATAATAAAATCAAATAAATCGGAGAAGAGGAATTATTTCCTAATGACTCACTTCCCCATAATTAATAAGCATCTCAGCTGACTAAGGCCACTGGTGCTCTGATAGGGGCAAAAGGCAACCGCCAAGCTAAGACAAAGCGGTCGAAAAGTTATTTCTTTATTGGAAATCGCGGAGTTCACAGCGCAAGTAATCCTCCCTTAATTATACTCCTCAAGCGTGGGGATTTGGTATACGCAATTAGAAAATAAAGGGTGCCCTATTTTTCCCCCCATCGGAACAAATATTTTGAATTAACGTCGAAATAATTGGCCGCCCGCGGAAACTCTTACTTGAAACAATGGCAAACAAAGGGACGGGGCATAAAGTGCATTATCCCTTCCATCGCATCCGCCCATTATCGCTGCCATCTGAAAAAGGGAAAAACATAAAAGACGCGCTGCCGTTTTTCCCCGCTCGCTCCCATTTAGTGAGCGAAGAAAGGCGACGTTGCATTGTGTGCTATTAGCACGGATCCCTCGAAGACGGAGAGCACCCGGTGGCCATCTTTGGACACCCCTAGAGATTGCAGTAACTTCTCGTATATCGCGCCGCTAAATACGTCTCCTCATTCGGCTATGTCGCTCATTTCTTGTCCACGATCAACTTTCGATGAAGTCTTTCATCATACAGTTACTCCGCGTTATGTCATGACTCGATAGATCTTGCATTATGGTATATTGCTTTTTTTTACTTGTCCCAGATGAATTTCGATTTGTGAGTTATGAACTAAGTTATGAATCTAATTTTACAGTTACACCTAGTTTAAATCGAACCTCGAAAGATCAGGCATTGTGGTATATCGTTTTGTTCACTTGTCCATGAGTTTTCGATTTGTTAGTTATGAACTAAGTTATGAATCTCATTTTACAGTTACACTTAGTTAAATCGAACCTCGAAAGATCACTCATTATGGTATGTCGCTTTGTTTACTTGTCCATGATGAATTTTCGATTTGTTAGTTATGAACTAAGTTATGAATCTCATTTTACAGTTACACTTAGTTAAATCGAACCTCGAAAGATCACTCATTATGGTATGTCGCTTTGTTTACTTGTCCATGATGAGTTTTCGATTTGTTAGTTATGAACTAAGTTATGAATCTCATTTTACAGTCACACCTAGTTAAATCGAACATCGAAAGATCACGCATTATGGTATATCGCTTTGTTTATTTGTCCATGATGAGTTTTTGATTTGTGAGTCATGAACTAAGTTATGAATCTCATTTTACAGTTACACCTAGTTTAATCGAACCTCGATAGATCACGCATTATGGTAAATCGCTTTGTTTACTTCTCCATGATGAATTTTGATTTGTGAGGATTAAGTTATGAACTAAGTAATCACTGCGCCCGATTTGAATCACACAGGTTGAAAATCGCTGCCTTATATGAATATATTTTGCACATAACAGTGATCCAGCATTCTTAGTTTTGAGGAAAGATACCCTTTATGATTCTACACCTATTTGGAGCACGCCTTAAAGATCAATCATATGAGAGTATTTATAAATATTAGCAGCCTTAAAGCATCTGGAATATTTTCTACGTAGCCTTATTCATTTTGAGATGGGACACCAGACGTCCCACCACCATTGAAAGAATTAAGTTCTGGTATATTGCTCAATGGCACTGCTCAATCTTCCAGTGAATCACTCTTTGATATTTCGTGGTAATAAATATTACATTTCGGTTAATAAATATTACATTTCGGTTAATAAATATTACATATTTATTAACCCAACAATTCCCTTATATTACTTTCATAGCCTTTACTTGTATTTAATAGAGGTATTTAACCGAGCTTAAGCAACAAAAATAAAGCATTTTATCAAATGAAAAACTAAACACAAATCAATGAAATGAATGTCTTTTAAACTGCCACTATTACCATAATACTACACAAATAATTCAAATACAATTACAAATACCTACAATAATTAAAATGCAGTTACAAATATCTACAATAATTAAAGTACAATTACAAATATCTAAAATTATTAAAATACAATTAAAAATACCTACAATAATTAAAATACAATTACAAATATACCTACAATAATTAAAAATTGCACATTAGACGGCAATTTGGTTACATTTAATTGCATTGCTGACAGCATTTATTTGTGATTTATAGAGGTTGGGGTTTAAGAACAAAAAGAATAATGCCAAATTAAACACAAATAATAAAAAAAGTTCTTTAAACTGTCATTTTTACAGTAATACATCTGCGATATTTAAAATTACCAATTAGTTGGTCAATCGATCTAGTACGTGGTACAGGTACAGTCTAGTACAAGTACATCTAGGGTGCTGGCTTCACGATTTAAAGGGTCATGGTTCAAATACGAGTTAAGTTCTGGATGTTTGTTTATATAGAGTGAATGTGTGGTTTCTGCTTTGACGGGTTGTGCCTTGAATGTAGAGTTATCTAAATTATATTTAGATAATATGGTTTTCTAAATACAATTTGTAAGAGTAGTTTTGCTGCAGAGACCCCTATTGCAGGCAAGAAAACCTGCCCTTTTTGATAGATTCCTGTAAAAGTAGCTTTGCTGTTGTGATACTCTTATTGTAAGAAAGGGAATACGCACTTCTGACAAATTTCTGGTTAAAGTCGTTTTTTTTTTTTTTTTTTTCTTTTTTAATCCGCTGCCGCCGTAGGATTGAAAACTTGCTTTTTTAGCTCGATTCTTAGACAGTTTCCCGTGAAAGTACGGATCAGAGAATTACAAGATTGACCCGATTTGTTCAAAATTGTGCAGGGAAGAAGACGAATATGATTTTTTTTCCCGATGCGGCTATTAGTTTAGAGTTTATTAAGTGTCAAAGTTGAAAGAGCGAAATTTATAATGCGAGTGAGCAAAAGACGTACAATTTTCAGACGTTGACGAGCGTAGGCGAGCAGGGGGCAGAGCCCCCTAGTTTGCTAAAAAGGTGTAAGCAAAAGACACGTCTTTCTAGGTAGATTTTTGAAAGTGTAGTTTTCTGGCTACTTTTATTTTCTCTTGTATATTAAAGTAGTATATATCGACAGATTTTTAATCTTATAAATATGTACTACTAAAATATGTAGTTCTAAACACAGTAGTATATAATGTGTATGTATTAAAATTACACTTGTTCGTATTTCCCCGATATGTTTTCGTGATCTATATTAGAAAACCATATACGATTCATCTTAATCAGAGTTGTGTTAAAGTTTCTTCGCTATTAAAAATTGGTTGTTATTTAGGGTTAGATATGCATCGCATGGGTCATACTTGGCCAAGCTGCGTCAAAAAACTTCACTGGACATATTTTACTGACACAAAAAAGATAAATACACTCAAGGAGGAATCGAATTTGCGCCGCCTACAATCCAGAGATTACTTGTGCAGTTTGCAATGTGTACAAATTAAGTGTTTCCTGTTCTTACGATTTAAAACTTTAAAATAGCAAGTAGAATAACGTGCGTAAAGTGTTTCCTTTTCTTACGATTTAAAACTTCAACATAGCAAGTTGAATAATGTGCGTAAAGTGTTTTCTTTTCTTACGATTTAAAACTTTAACATAGGAAGTAGAGCAATGTGTGCAAAAGTGTTTCCTTTCTTACGATTTACGTGAGTCATAGTAATTACTTTCTCGAAAATTCTGAGTAAATTAAGCAGACGTGCATATTTTAACGCTTTAATAAAGTATTACAGAAATTTTGTGTAAGATTGGTTGGTTTTAAGGCACAAGAGTCACACTTGGACAAACTTCACCAAACATAAGACAGACAATGCAGAGAGGAAGGAAAAAAACAGAAGTGTAGGCGAGGGTAAAAATGAAAGGGAGAAAATATCACTTGGGATACCTCAGGGTTGTGATGCCCGTACACACATGCCCGTACACGGAAACAAACTTCCAGTGCAGCGTAAAAGTACAACACGGGGTTTGCAGAAGTATGTTGATTTATCATAGAAACGGCGGAATATAAAATTTAACTAAAATAACAAGATTTGATGAACTTAAATGAAGAAAAAGATTAGATCAAGCAAAAACATTGAGTTTCCGTGGCCATATTTTACCCAATTTTCTCAGTCTTTCATATTTGCTCAGCCTTTTGCTAGTTTTCGCAACGTGTCAATAAAATTTTTTTTTTAACATTTTAATCGAAAACAAACTCTCAGTTCAGCGTAAAAATACAACACGGGGTTTGTACAACATTCTGATTTATCAAAAAAACAGTGGAATGTGAATTTAACTTAAATTACAAGATTTGATAAACTTAACAAATGAGAAATAAAGCAAATTGCCAAAAGCAAGTGATCAAATCCAGCAAAAGCATTGGGTAAAACATGGCCAAGGAAACAATCTTCTCAAATAATTTTGAAAACACGTTCTTGAATAAACAAGTGCAGGACAACTGAAAAGTAGATGATCCACATCTAGTAGCTTCTTTCTTGAACTTATTCACTTATCGTTAGTTGGAAGGTTAAACATATATAGGTATTTAGGGCAAAATCTCCATGTCCATATAAAAATTGTGCAATTTTGAAGTTTGCGAAGAAGTCTAATTGAGTTCAATCTATGCTGAATAGGTAGAAACAGATCTTGGTTTGGCAATCTTTCTTAGACGAGACACTCTTCTTTCACTTAGCAACAAGGGATTTAATATTGAAAACACAAAAAATTTAACAAATTAATATGGTAATAATTAGCTCTTTAAATAGGTAGTATGTTTTGGAAACAGGACGGCATCAGCTTATTTTGCCCTTGATCCAAATGCCTAGTTTTTCGTCTGGATTCTTCGACATTGGGTTTATATCTTGGAACGGACTGCGACATTTAAAAGTCCAAAATGGCGGTTTACTACGAGCTTGGCGCTGTCATAATACCCACATTATTAGCCTCCATTTTAATACAACTTCGCCATATCCTCCCTTTGTGAAAAGGGGAATTCCAAATTGAAAAGGGGTTTCAGTTTTTGAAAAAAAAAGGAAAAATATAACTAGAGACCGGAGATATAAAACAGAATAAAAGTAAATAACAAAAAATCACTCGCACATACGCCTTATCCGCACACACACACATTGGCGCACATAAAGAGTGTACAAGGTAATATATCTGTAACTGATCGAGTGAAAGAGGCTATTATTTCCCCCCAAAACGACGACAACAACAACATTTTAATATTCCCTTCCCCCTCGATCTAAACATATCCACGTAAGAAATTGAATATTTCGTGTCAGTAGCATACACGCACTCTCCGTAAAAGGCATGCCCGGGTTTTCTACCCCGATACAACGGAACAGAGAATGCTCTTTGTGAAGTTTTCCATTAGCCGTTCAAAAGGCATTCTTTTCAATGGCCCGTAGCTCTGCTAACAAGGGGGGCATTTCGGCCATTGTAGTGGCACTCCGCCCTGCATTATGTTGTTTGCTGTAGTCAGGGCGCACAGCGCACCAAATTAGGGCCACATCTTTCTGAAGGGAACGGTTTTTGCTTCCCTTTTTTCTCTCTACTTTTGATATAAACCCAACTCTCTCTCCCTATGCGCTCACAACAGTATATATATATAAATGTATATATATATATATAGTATATATATATATATCCTTCTTTTCTTCGGGGGCTCCATCGCTCGTTTCGATTATACTTATTTCGCGTCGTCGGGTAAAATGGCTCGGTCTGTTTGGAAGACTGGCACAAAAGACTCCAAAGGGGGAAAACAGGACACATATGCAGATATCCATGGCAAAGAAAATGCATATACGGTTTCATTTCGAGTGCACCAGGCACAAAGGAACTTTCGGGGGGCTGGAATGATGGGGGGGGGGCAAGTGTTGGATATCAGCATGGGTGGTTTGAGATGGGGGTTGAGCTTCGAGCTCGTGTCCTACGCGCGTCGTTGGGATGCGGAGAAGAAAAGGAAAACTCTCGGGTCTACACCTGTAGCGACATTTCTAAGGTTTTTCTGGAAGGATGATTGATACGCGTCTCTGTAATGCATGCGTTGAATGGCTGCTATTTTGTTGCGTGACGTCGAGTTTGGGTACGGTCTGGCGTATGTAAATTTATACATTTTTGTTTGCGTTCATTTTGTTTTAGTCTCCGTTATGCAGCTTCTAATGGAAGTACCTTTCTCTTTGATTCTTTGAGGTATTAAAGAGTAACTTGCTTGAAGTAAAGTAAAGGATTTTCTTAAACCATGAACGCATTCATAGGTAAATAAATGTTTTTTCTGATGGAACGAGTTTAAAAAGACTTTATGCGGAGACGGGTAGTTTTATTTTTTTGCCAAAATGTCGCAGTTGTTTAACAATTTTTAAAATTAGAGACATTGTTCCCCTTTCTGTTTTATTTTATTTCTTAACTTTTTATGATCATTCAAAGTTTATTGTTATCTAATGCATTTTTTTTTTTAAATCTGATTTCCAACAGTCATTCAAACTAAAAAACGCTACATGAACGTTCATGACAGGAATTTATATTTTGGCCTCGGATGAAATTAACTACTCCATATAAATATACTATAACTTTTTATTTTTTGCGATGTTTTAAAAAAATTGGTTTTACGTCTCTTGTCTATGTGTGAAATGAAATATCTTTAATCCTGAAGCTTTGCTCGTTGAAAGGAATCATAAATAGATCAAGACAATTCGCTTTGCTTCTATTAAGAATAAGTTATATTTGCAAATAGTAATCGAAATAGACACATAAAATAGTCAATGCTTCTCACTCTTAAGACAGTAGGCTGTGGCTATAAAATAAAAATCTTTACTATCATTTTCGCACTTCTTCTAAAGCAGAACTACCACACGGAAAAAGTAACTGATAACGTGGTATCAATGACTCTCTCGACTGTAATGATATTAATTACTCTCATTCCAATGATAACAATTACTCTCATTCCAATGGTACCAGTTACTTTATCTACTCCAATGATATCAATTGCTTTATCTACTTCAATGGTACCAATTAGTCTAAACCCACGGTACCAATTACTCTCGCTATTCCGACGGTACCAATTACTCTTTATTCTAATGGTTCCAATTATTCCTTATCCAATGGTGCCAATTACTTTCTATACTCTACTGGTACCAATTGCTCTAAATATTACTTTCTCTATCTCAATTATTCATAATCATTTTCACACTTCTTCTAAAGCAGAACTACCGTACGGAAAAAGTAATTGATAACATGGTATCAATGACTCCCTCGACTCGAATGATAACAATTACTCTCACTCCAATGGTACCAATTACTCTCACTCCAATGGTACCAATTACTCTCACTCCAATGGTACCAATTACTTTATCTACTCCAATGGTACCACTTAGTCTACTCTAACGGTACTAATTACTCTCGCTACTCTAATGGTACAAATTACTCTCTAATACTCCAATGGTACCAATTACTGTCTAATACTCCAATGGTACCACTCTTATCCAATATAAATGGTTCAATATAAAATGGTCTTATCCAATGGTACCAATTGCTCTAATTTACATTCTCTATCATTATTCGAGGCCTAAGGGCCTAATCCTTTACTGCACGTGCTGTCTGTTTTCAAAGTTCAAAACTGTGATTATAAATAGTGCACATGTACTTTTATGAAAGAAAAAGAGGGTATGTAGGCAAATAGTTAGGTAATTAACATCGCACTGGAGAAACAAAAAGGACTATTAACAACGGTCTGGTATCAATCCCGAAGAGAAAAATTCAAAGACAATGCCTCATAACTTTGAACCACGATGAGATGACGAAAACAACATCTATGAGCTGGTACCCTACTCTCCAAACTTCCACACCACACCAACATGGGGAGATTTGAAGCCACGACATATTTAACGTGCACCAGCCCCCATCCACATGACGGTCTATGGTTGCACCTAGTTTTGAACTCGCAATCCTCCGGTTGCTATTCCAACTGAGGTATCGCGGCCCAAAGAAAAGGGGGAAAAAAAGTTTTATTCATGAAACGAAAATCTAAAATATTTTGTCATTGTAAGGATTCCTCTTAGAAGTCAATTAAACAAATATTAAAATTGCCTATTATATACCTTTTTCGTGTTCTGATTAACGTTTCTCGAACTTTTATGCTTTAACTTAGTTGTAGCTCTTCTTTGGGTCCGGTAATCGTAATTCATATTCATGTTACATAATGTTCTACTGTCTCATTAAATCAGCTTCCTTTCAAATCTTAGTCTGTCTTCGTTTGAATTCGATACATATTTGTGCAAATAAAACACTGAATACTTTGTTGCATTTCATCTCATAAGGAGCCCGACAACTAACCTGGTTCTGGGGTTTGGAGTAAATCTATCGAGATGTATTGTTATCTACAATAATGTGAATGGTATTTCGTAAAATATGGACAACTGCTGTAGAATTGATAAAAAGTAAAATAAATCATTAAAAAGTAAAGAAGTAGTAAAAGAAACTATTTAAAAAAATTAGAAAAGAAATCATAAGACATGAATTTGTACAAGTAAAACATTGGATCTTGGGATACATTAAAAACATTTATAAGGAAACCGATATTTAATCTGGTACTGAGATCCGGTGTACATCTTTTGGGATCTGTTGCTAACTACAATATTCTGAGTTGTATAACTTGCAATGTGTTCAGCTTTTGCAGAATAGAGAAAAAAAATTGAAAAAGAAATTATACGACATACATTTGTGCAAGTAAAACATTGAGTACTCGGGGTACATATTTGCTCATATCATAAAAGTACAGCCATGTAACCTGGTACTAAGATCTAGAGTGCATGGGTTGGGGTACATCGCTAACAACAATATTTTGAGTTGTATCACATTCAACGTCGACACCAACTGCCACATTATACAAAACACTATTTGAAAAGGAAAATAAAAAAAATGCAATAATGTGCATTTATGCAAGTAAAACATTTAGTAGTTGGGATAGATTTTTATTTAATAAAACGCCATACATCTATCATGGTACAGGAACCCAGAGTGTAGATGTGGAGAACTGTTAAGTAAAACATTCAGTAGTTGGGATAGATTTTTTATTTTAGAAGACGCCCTACATCTATCATGGTACAGGAACCCAGAGTGCAGACGTGGAGAACTGTTAATTAAAACATTCAGTAGTTGGGATAGCTTTTTTTATTTCAGAAGACGCCCTACATCTATCATAGTACAGGAACCCAGAGTGCAGATGTGGAGAACTGTTAAGGAAAACATTCAGTAGTTGGGTTAGATATTTTATTTCAGAAGACGCCCTAAATATATCATGGTACAGGAACACAGAGTGCACATGTGGAGAACTGTTAAGGAAAACATTCAGTTGTTGGGATAGATTTTTTATTTCAGAAGACGCCCTACATCTATCTTGGTACAGGGACCCAGAGTGCAGATGTGGAGAACTGTTAAGGAAAACATTCAGTAGTTGGGATACATTTTTTATTTCATAAAATTCCCTACATCTATCATGGTACAGGGACCCAGAGTGCAGATGTGGAGAACTGTTAAGTAAAACATTCAGTAGTTGGTATAGATTTTTTATTTCAGAAGACGCCCTACATCGATCATGGTACAGGAACCCAGAGAGCAGATGTGGAGAACTGTTAAGTAAAACATTCAGTAGTTGGGATAGAATATTTATTTCTAAAGACGCCCTAACATCTATCATGGTACAGGGTCTCAGAGTGCAGATGTGGGGAACTGTTAAATCCAACATTCTGAGTTGTATTTCAACAATATGTGGGGACCAACTGCCACAGAACGATGGAAATTATTATCCCGGTTTTCAAAGGCGAAGACCACTTCCCAAATACTCCAGAACACAAGTAAAGGACAATTCAAGCAGCCTTTCTTCCCTGGTCCTATCCGCCCAAGGCTGTAATCTGTAAACCATCCCCATTCCGTGGCAAGTGGTCAGCACATCGATCTGCGAGTTGACTAAGCTGCCCTCCAATCGATGTCCTAATCCAGCGGAAGGGGTTCGCCGCTTGCGGCTGGAGGAACCCTTTTTGCCCAAGCCTTATTGTCATCTGTCGCCTCTTAAGTGGTAGAGGAACAGCCTGGCTACTTATTAAATAATTGTCTGGATCCATATTTACGGAGAACTTTTCCGCGTTTTGGGATTACATCGAGCAACGGTTGCTCTTGGCGATTGAGGAAATGTTGGTGGAAGGATAATCAATGAACAATCGATGTCACCTTTGAGCGTGCAATTCTAGATTGAATTCTCTGACCTCAACTGGTGATGGAGGTGAAAGATCTGGTGTGTTGGGACTGCATTATCAGAGTCACACGGTACATAAATATTGCGAAGTACAAAATGGATAATCTAATACTTAACTCACAGAAAAAGCACTATACGTCACTATTGTACCCCTATAAGTCACTATTGTGCGACTATAAATCACTATCGTGATTAAGTAATAGCACAAAAATGAAAATTATTCTTCAGATATTTTTAATGAACAACTTATTTAAAGTTCATACAGAAATAACTTTGCGAAGCAAAATTCGCCAAATTTGTTAAAGACATCCTGTCAGCTTAAAGATTCGTTTCTTTATCAGTTAATTGAAATTTATCAACCATTTAAAACTGATATGTCAAATTTGAATATCCACTCACTCCGTTATTTTCCTTATCATATCCTGAAAAATCTGTAATAAAAATATTCTAGTTTTGATTTTTAATAGTCTGTTTATTTAAAGTGCAGTAAAATAATGTACAAAGAAGAAATTCTCCAAACTGATAGAACCGGTACTGTAAACTTATCGTTCCGTTTTATTCCTTTTTGTAACCAATTAACTTGATTTTTCATCAACCAATGGTATAAAATTAATTTGTGGTTTTAAGACTTTGAAAGTTTACTCATTTTTGCCGCATTTCTTTATTTTCTTCAAAGTCTTGAATAATCTAAAAAGAGGTATTCAACTCAGCACTATCTATCGTGTGCACGTCTAATTTTTCAGAAAAATTTGTTCATTCCCTAATATTCATATGCAAACAGGCAACTCAAAACCACGAAGGAATTTATAAAACAGCATTTCAAATATATTTTTCATCGCAAAGAATAATTTCAATCATAATATTCCAAGTAATTAATAATCCACTCCACTCATAAAAAAATGTTTCACTTTATTCTAATTATAATATTCCCCACTAATAAACTCCTTAAAAAGGCCAATAAGGAAAATTCAAGAAAACTTTTTGTATCGATTTTCGATTCTTTTTTTTTTTTAATCCTCTTCCTCATACAAACCTCTGTCGGTAATATAACTACGGAGGCGATTGAATTTTCAAATTTTTCCAAGATAAAAACCTTTTGAAAGTTCCTACTCACTTTTGTAGCATTTTTTTATAATCTTTAAAAGATCTTGAAAACTCCCCCAAAAAAAGTATTTAACTCAGTTCATGTGCAGGTCTAAATTTTCAGAAACATTTGCTCCTTCTCTGATATTTATATGCAAACATGCAACTCAAAACCAAACTAATTTATAAAACAGCATTTCAAGTATATTTTTCATCGCAAATAATAGTTTCAATCACAATATTCCAAGTAATTAATCAGCTCCATTCATAAGAAAAATGTTCACTTTATTCTAATTATACTATTCCCCATTCAAATACTCCTCAGAATGATCAATACGAAAAAATCTAGAATACTTTTTGTATCGATTTTCGATTAGTTTTTTAAAATCCTCTTCCCCATACAAACCTCTGCCGGCGATTTAACTACGTAGACGATTGAATTTCAAACTTTTCCACCGATAAAAACTTGCTAAATCTTTCAGGTAACAGAAGTTCCGCAAGTTTCCAGCCGAGAAGAAAGAATAGCCAACGAGAATAACTCCTGTCTCTAAATCTCGGGAGCCTCGAAACCGGAGTTGAAAGCTGGGGAGAGAATCATGCCGCGCAGATTCGGGAAAAAGCCGGACTTTCCCATTCAAAAGCAGAGAATGTCCGCCTGTCTGCATTCAGGCTTCTTAAACCGAGATGATCGCAAACAAACGGGCATGGGGTGCAGAGGGAGAATAATTTTTTCCCGTTTTCCTCCATTCACAAACAGTCTCCCGACTGGATTACAGCAGGATCCAGGAAATGGTCAATGGGTTTTGAATAGACATAGGCGTGAAGGGAATCTTCTTTTGGCCGGACAATATACCGGACAGTTGGGCTCTCTTCACTTCCTTATTCCTTTTCGCGAAAGCCGGATTTTATTATCAAAAGTGCGCCAGTGGTCTTTTCTTCGGCAACCGTATGCCGTGCATGTATGCTACAGATATGCGATTGTTGGAGTAGGTATGGTTTTAGACAGAGAGGTAGCTGATAAAATGGGTCCAGTAGAATAAATCCACTGCTTTGGCACAAATCCCTTTGAAACCTGTTTTCCGTTCAATATTTTGTTTTTAAAGGAGAACAAGAGTATCTTTTCCGCAGCTATGTTGCTATTCATGTCGGAATATTTTACAAATTGATATATGAATAGTGCGTGTTCCCAGGTAGGTAGTTAATTAACGTTGCAATGGAGCAACGCAACGGGCTACTGTTGACGGTACTTGATCAATCCCATAATGGAAAGATCTGAGACAACACCTGGTGATTTTGAATCACGGTCAAGTGACGAGGTCACACCTAAGCTGGCACCATACTCTCCAAACTTCCACACCACATTGTGGACATTTGAGGCCAAGATAGATTTAACGTGCACCAACTTTATGTACACGATTATAAATAGCTGGACCTAGACTCGCAGCCCTCAAGTTGATAATTCGTTACTTTTTCAACTGGGCTACCACGACCCATGTGTTCCCAGGTCCACTAGTTGAAACAAAAACTTTGATAGCGAATAAAATTAGTCTCGCGTGTTTTGTTCATACGACGCACAGAAAATATAAACTAAAAAAAAAAACATATTAATTACAATAAATGTTTGGGAAATCTCATCCTGAATAGATTGTGTTTATGAGCTAGCATTAATTATTACAGCTGAGTTGTTATTCCAAAGTGTAGAAAGCCATTATCTCTAAGAAACGCAATATTCAGGTGCGTACCACAACATCGATGACCTTCCTGAACTTTGCAACGGATCTTTCAATGCCAGCGGTCAGCTAACTGCAATTCTTTCAATTTGAAACGCCGTGTAACATTGTAACATTACGCGGTTTTTTCCTTTTGTTTAATGATTCAGCAAACCTAATCGGAGCATGTGAAATGATTGTTTCAAATTTCTCATCTCATTCAACGGATCCGAATCCTTCGATATTTACTTGCGCGATAATGGAAAATGCTGATTGGGCAAAAACAACTGCGGTTCTTTTTGAAAATAGCTCGTGTCGTTTTCAAGGTCAAACTATTCAGAAGGCGCAAAAACAATGGAGCCTTGATAATCCGAAGTAATGTGGTTGGCTTTTTGGCGGATGGATCATATTCGGCCAAGCTTCTGTGAATAACATCAAGTTAAAGGGCATACCCACTGACACAGAAGACAGAAATACACCCAGCGAAGAAATCAGAACTGACAATCGTATCTGCGTTGCCCAGAACTTGCAGATTGCTAATGCAACGGGAAAACCCCTCAGTCCACCGAAGTAGTGATCACCTAGGATTACCAGATACTAGGATTTTTCGAATTTAGTAACATAAAACAGCCGAAATTCAGAAAAACATTTTCTGTCCTTTATGTTACTACTCTACTGCTGTTACTACTTAAACATTTATGGCAGTCCTGCGTTTCACTTTCTTAATTAAAGTACTACTCAATAATATTTTAAGCTCAAGGTTTTATCAAAAACTTGTTAATTTAAAAATTAAAGCCAAGTTATAAAAGCCAAGTAAAACTACTACACTAAATACATCACTAATCAAGTCATCTCTCATTACCTGCTGTCCATAGAAAATGGAACACCACAAAGGACAATAGCCTTGAAATTTGAACGATGCGTACGTCAATGAAGGATATGCAAATGCTTAGTATTTCAGCGTATATGCATATAATTTGCACCAGTAACGCCCCCTGCGAGTATAAAAAGAAATAACAGGGAGCCGAAATAATGTTTCTGTGAGCAAGAAGCTTACTTATGCCTCAACAAAAAGCATGGCAGTCATACGAGTATGTGTCCGAATTCAAACAGAAGAATAATTGCGAATTGTCTTTCAAGGGATCATCGCGAACGAAAAGATCCAAGGACACCGCCACGCAATTTTAAACCATAATCAGATGACGAGGTAACACCTGAGCTGGAACCCCACTCTCCAAACTTTCACACCACGTCAATCTGAGGTCATTTGAGGCTACGATAGATCTTACGTGCATCTGCTCGCGTGAACATGATGGCCTTTGGCTGAGTCGATTTTGGAAGTCACAACCCTCCAATAGCTATTCCGCTGCTTTTCCAACTGAGTTACCGCTATCCTCCGTGTAAGATTGGGTAATTCTGCTAGTCTAAAATAAACCCTGGACAATTCATGTAGTTTCTAGTACACACGATTTACTTTTCAGAATCTCACTCCACGAAATTGAAGTTTTTCCGCAAATAAAAAAAACATTTTATTCTTCCGAAACAATCCCCCAGACACAGACGCACCTAAAGAACTTAACCTTTATTCTAACAAAAGGTGTGTTAGCCTCACCCATCAAACACTCAAAAGATAGAAACCCCGACGCTTTGTTCCAAACATTCATAAAACGCAAAAGGGCATATTTAGAAAAAGGGTAGGGGAACAAATACGCTCGGGTTATGAACAATTAAAAAACTCCAGTCTCCGACTCTCGCCGACATTAACGACATGCGTTAACTGCTTTACCACTATGGCAAATCCTGAACTGCAAATCATGTTCTTTGTATTCCTGTTTACCTCGTAACAGCCGCTGTAAAATTTTAATGATTCCACGTGACATGAAATTATCGTGACTTTTAAATACGGATGCAGGTATAAGCTCTCTGAAGGACCGCCTGTCTTTTCTTTCAGCGAAGCTATTAGAGCTTATTTTTGTAGGAAAAAAAATAACAATGTATCTTGGTCTGTGGAAAACATTTAAAAGGAATAAGGCGTCTCCATATTTGCTCTGCCTTTTAGGTATTGTAATGCAAATGAAACTGAAGTCTCTCGCTGCAATGTCCTTTGTTAGAATAGATATACCCTAAAGGCTTACTATCTATGGATAGTGGACAAAGAAAACAGTCATAAAAGGTCATTTGTGACTGATTTTAAACATTTCAGATAAGGCACTTCCATCTGAAGTAATTCCTAAATGCTCTTAACCCCATAAAAGTTACTTGACAATTAATTTCTAGTTATAGTTCACAAACGAAAATTGAAGAAAAATCGACTTCATGTGTCCTGGCAAATGACAAATAAACCATATTAAATCAAACACTGCGGGATTTATTCGGCAATTTTGCCGCTTAGTCTAAGTATTACTAGTTTCGAGTAACAGAGCTGTATAATACTTGCTAAAATTTCACGTAGAACTCACCTTTCCAATGAAATTCTTCACGAGTCCAATGACAGAAGGTGCACAGTGAAAAGTATGGAAGATAGCCATGGTGCACTCTTGGAGTCAATATTTTGTTGTCGCCAAAGTAAATGACACAAACACCTGTGGCACCCTAACCATGCGATGTCACTAGAAAGCAAATCTATAGTGCAGGATGCACAGATGCACCTACGGTCCTCATGCGGCCCTCCGTTAATTTGGTGGCGGCCAGCGTCACCATGCGTTGTTTTAACTTTAACAAGTCATACAAAACGTCATCGTGAGAAAATGCATTTAAATGGACAAGTCTCTATTGTCAAGTCAATATATATCTGCTGACAAACTTTTCAAGTCATGAATATTAACAAATCGAAAAGTGAAATCGCTTGACATGGAATTTCGAATCAATTTTCCACTTGGCGACTACAAAAACCGAACCAAATACTAAAACAATTGTTAAATCAATTCAATGTCACGCATCAAAGTGAATTCTTCATTTGCTTCTATTATATTTCTTTTTTTATAGCATTTAGGGGGCTCCTCCCCTTGCTCGCCATCGTTCGTCAATCCCCGATTATTGCTACGCAATCATATTTAATTCGTTTCGCAAACTATACCTTTCATCAATGAGCTGGAGGGGATTGCTTCACAATCCATCCCCAGGTTCTCTTCCCTTCCATTGCACTATTTATCGCATGCGCCCGAGTAACGGAAAATTGCCTACTTTTTTTTTGCGAGATTAGCTCATCCGTATCTAAGCCGAAAAAAAGGACACTAAAATCTGAGCATTAAATAACAAATATACAACATTAAGGAAAAAAAAAAGACACTATAATCTATCCTAAGGAGAAACAAAAAACCGTTTTCTCCGCCTACCGCATAGAAATACCGAATCATAGATATGGTTTAGCTGATCCGTGTTGTTTATTGTAACAGTACTTTTTAAGATTTTCATATTCGACTGTTGCTATGGAAACGGCGACCCAATTTGCCTTTTCTTCTGAAAACATTGCAAACTTTGTAGCGCGTGCCCTCAAATTTTAAAAACTAATTTAACAAATATAACTATGTCTATCGCCTGCGCGTGCTCCAAATTCATTAGCTCGTTACCATAAGATTCGCTATCACGTGACTCACTATCTACCAATCACAAAGCGAATAAACCTGAAAAAGACCGATTTTTTATAGTAGAAAGATATAAGATATAAATAAATTTTTTTAATATATGACGGATAACTTCGTTTTTTTTTTCTCTCCCGTAAGTCTCAGTAAATCAATGCAGCCCTTAGTCTTAATATGTGTGTGTATCTGCTGTAAGTGGTTGTCAATCGGAGGAAAAACATGGCTTTTATCGATAAATGTATTGTTCCAATTACCGATTGTACGGTATACTCGATTCCCAACATAAATCAGTACACAAAAGAAAATATGAGTGAACAAAGGTTTCGATGCAAAAGAAAGCAATTCACATCCGGAAAAAGTAATGGTATGCAATTGTGTGGACGTTTAGAAGTTAATTACACGCCATCAATCGATACAATAAACATTCGCTGTTTTTTTGTAGCTTAATGGAGCAAGGTTATAAAGTTATAAAATGAGTGAAATTTTTAAAAACTCAATGCAATTATGACACTATTATGAGTTAATTACTCGGAATGAGGTCGTGAATTGAAACCGTGTACCACTAGAACTGCATCAGACACAAACCGTGTCCCGTCTGTTGCCATAGAAATGCATCTTATCCTATTTACCATAGGGGATGTTTGTACAAGTGCATTCAAGCTTGTACCATTAACGCAATTGCTCTTCATATTTTTATCTGATGCGGAGATCTATACTAGTAAATTAACTCTTTCCACCTCCAACTTTGCAAAAAATAAATTAAAGCTAAGTTACCCCTACTCAAAATGAATAAGTCGTTTCTATAGCAGCCATCGCTTGGAAATGGTGCCGGGAGAAGTTCTCGTGGTAAAGACAGATCTCGGATAGTAAATGCCTGTTTTTTAAATTTCCAAATACATGTGCCTTTAGTTAACATTCAAAGCCGTAGATCTTTACAGTTTTAATATCTAAACACTAAACCATATCCTGGCGATAACTTCAAATTACATGAATGCGTTTTGCATCTATAATTTCTTCAGATATTTCCATTTATCTTTTTATAAAAACTTTCACAATGCACTTGAATTTCAAAAATACTTAAATGCAGACCAGCATGCTGCTGATTGGTTGGAATTTACGGAGCAAGAGCTATATTCTTCCAAGCTGCGACAAGTAAATAGACACACACGAGGAAAGCTTCACCGACTTGGATGAAGTAGGCAGTCTCACTGCAACAACAGTGGACTTTCGTGACATAGTAAAGATAGGTAGTTATTAAGGTCGAATTAGAGCAACATAGCGTGCTATTGGCAACGGTCTGGGATGCCGGGATCAATCCCGAAAGGAAAAATCGTAATGCACTTGTATTTCAAAAATACTTAAATGCAGACCAGCATACTGTTGATTGGAATTTACGGTGCAAGAGCCATATTCGTGACCATATTGCGCCATGCTTCAAAATACGTAATTTTGAAGCATGGTCAGATGACGAGACCAATACCTGAGCTGGCATCCCACCCTACAAACATTTACACCACGGCAACATGAGGACATTTGAGACCGACCACGACAGATTTAACACGCACGACGCTGTGTTCACGACGGTCTTTGACTGGACCGGATTCCGAACTCTCAACCCTCAGGTTTCTAATCCTTTACTCTTTCGACTTTTGCCCTGCACAAAAGAGAGTAACACACCCGGGGGGAATTGAACCTGCACCTACAACTCGCAGGATGCTAGCTCAATGGGCAAACCCTCTGGTCCACATAAACGCAGGCAAAATTCCGATTCCAAGAAGGTATCCCGATCGCCACATACCTTTTTCGAAGCTTGTGAAAGAGCACTCCTACGATTTCCGATTCACTCCATTGGCTTATCCTTTCCTCCTGCTCAGTATAGGAACTCAAGCCTGCGTTACAAAGCACGGGGCTTCCTTTGCAGAAAAGGGTGATTCGAAGTGTGTACTGGAGCGAACACTGAACACCACGTCTGCAACACCGCAAAATGCTGTATATATGTTACGCATTGAATTGGGTAGCGTGCCCTTTCATAGTAAACACAGTGGACCTGTTGGAATTGTATGCTCTAATGCACGCTTTTGGAAACTTGTGGTGGAATTGATTTTTGTTCTAGTTCCTAATGACATGATTTGAAGAATACAGATGAGAGTACTCGAATACAAAAGTACTCGATACTTAAAAGTATTCGTTGTTCTTGATCATTTCTCATGTTCGAATGTTGTAGCTTTCATCCAAAGTATTCGAATGTTGTAGCTTTCATCCAAAGTATTCGAATGTTGTAGTATTCATTCAAAGTATTCGAATAGAAATTTATTCATCCAAAGTATTCGAATAAAAAATTATTCATCCAAGGTATTGGAATAACAAAGCATGATCATTTGCTAAACGAGTTAATTTGTTTATAACTGCTAAGTACTTTGGTAATTTTGTAATTAACGTCATACTAGAGCAACACAACGGGCTATTGACGACGGTCCGGGATCAATCCCTTAAGTGAAAGATCCGAGGACAACACCTCGTAATTTTGAACCACGGTCAGATGACGAAGCAACACCTGAGCTGGCACCCCACTCTCCAAACTCACACACCAACCCAACGTGAGGACTTTCGGCCACGACAGATTTAAGGTGCACCAGCCGCTTCTACACCATACGCTTACAAAAAACCCTGCCCGGACCCGCATTCGAACCAGGAACCTTCCGATCTAGAGGCTAACACCTTAACCACTATTCCGGTTGGTCGGCTATAATTCCTGAGATTGACATGCATAGGAAAGGGAGACGTTTCCAGAGAAAGCCGTCTCTTTGGGTTAACATATATCTGTGGACAAACTTTTTCAGTCATAAATATAAAAAAGAAAAATTGGAACAGCTGGACTAATGAAAATTTAGAATCCATTTTGCGCTTAGCTGAGGACAAAAACCAAAGATTGAAACAATTATAAAATCAATCCAGAAAAAACCTTGCATCAATTTAAATTATCCAGTACCAAGCATCAATTTAAAATATTTACTTTTTACCGTCTTTCTTTTTTTGTAACAACTAGGGGGCTCCGCCCCCTGCTCGCTATTACTAGTCAATCATATTTAGTTCGCTTCGCTAACTGCTTTCAACAGTGAGGGGTGAGAGGATCGCTTCACAATCCATCCCCATTTGGATCGCTGCTGGATTGATCCCGGATCTCTAGTACGACGTTAATTGAAGATTCCCTTCCCTTCCATATGCGATATTTATCGCATGCGCCCGAGTAACGGAAAATTGCATTTCTTTGCGAGATTAGAGGATCCGTATATATGCCGACCCCAGTACTTTAGCTTCAGAAAAAGTTTCAAAAATTCTCGGCTTATACACGGAAATATACGGTAGATAAGAACAAAATGTTTCGAAAAATGTCAAGAACAATACTTCTCATTTCCACATAAAAAAGGAAATTGTTAAATAAATAACATATTGTTAAAATTCAGAGGAAATCTCACCATAATTTTAAATGATTTAGCTGATCCGTGGTGTAATAGTACTTCTTAATATTTTCATATTCGACTGTTGCTATGGAAACGGCGACCGAATTTGCCGGTTCTTGTGAAATTATTGTAAACTTTCTACCGCGTACTCTCAAATTTTATGAATGAATAAATTAATTAAAAAATATAACTGTGTTTGTCATCTGCGCGTGCTCCTAATTCATTAGCTCGTTGAACCACAAGACTCGCTATCTACCAATCACTAAGCGAATAAACCTGAAAAAAGACTGACAAATTTTCTTTTATAATAGAAAGAAAGATACAAAACATAAATAATATGAGAGATAACTTTCATGTTTTTTTGGGCGTCCCTCGCATCATTCAGTGAATCCGCGTTGTATCCGTAACCAAATCTGCCATCGCTACTCTAAGATCATACTTCCAAATGCATTGCTCCAAGAGTCGTGAAATCCTCACGAGACTGAGTAAAATGTATCAACTCGAAGAGCACAGAAAAAAACACACAGAATACGAAAGTAGGCAACAAACAATGCTTCCTATCCGGCCACCTGTCACAAGGGCGAGTTCCTTGAATACAAATCTCGTGTCTCTCGCCCCCCCCCCCTACAAATTCTCTTCTCAAGGTTAGGGTATGTCAGCAAAAACAAAAGACCCTCACCTTGGTGATGTCTACAATGCGGCGAGATAAATAAAAAAAAACGAGGGGTGCCGCAGAGACAATACGTCTTTTCCAGCCCCCCTTCTGTTCGACGGCTATTATTAAGCAGTGGAAAAAAAAATGCGCGAGACAAAAGGTAACGGATACAATGGGCACTGTTGCGTCATATTGGGTGTGTCACAAAATAGGGAATTGTCGTTCGCTCGGAGAACAAAACGGCCGGTAGTTTTTCTTCTCTCTTCTTTGTCGTATTATTATTGTTTTGTTTCGCATCGACCACACAAGGAACGGACTGCTCGCACGCACGGGACTTGCTCCATGGAAGACAAAGATTCGGGGTGGCGACTTGGTCTTTGACAATGTCCGTGTTCGGAAAACGATGCGTCATTGAAAGTGCCCCCAACCCACGTTCCAGTTCCACGTAAACAATTGTTTCTCGTGAGATTGCGTACGAAGCCCGAAAACACACAGATCCGGAGATACCATCCCTATGGAAATGAACCGCAGATCAATGCGGACATTTAATCGTTACTGATTCTTCTTAAAGAAATACATAGACTTCAATAGGATGGTTCACACATATAAAGACATCAATAGGATGGTTCACATCCGAAGAATGCCCGCAATTATCCATGCAATGAGATAATTAGAGACAGGGACGGTTGGTTGGTTTGGGTTTTAGGGCGCAAGGTCCAATAGAGGACAAGCTGCACAAGACAAGACGAAATTTGATCCAGTAAAATTAATAAAATATTCAAGAATCTATCTAGTCAAATAAAAGTAAATTATTAATACATACGTGAGGAATTTAAAAAGTATTTTGGTCCCTAAAAATGTGTATCGATGTTTTGGGAATTGCAACTTCTACAGCTTTTCGAATGTGGGTAGTAACTGCTTCTACAACTGATAATGAGCCGCGGTAGCTCAGTCAGTAGAGCGTCGGGCTCGCATCAGAAGGGTTGTGGGTTCTGTCCTCGGCGGAGCCTGCAATTCTGATGATTGCGAGATCGGCGCTACGACCTGGCTAAAGACCGTCGTGTTCACTAATGGTGACTGGGGCACGTTAAATAGGTCGTGGTCACAATGTCCCCCATGTTCCCATACCAAATCAATACCTCTGGGGGTACCTGATCAGGGTGTTATCGGCCTCTGATTGGGATCTAAATTACGATATGTGTCAGTGAATGGATGTATGAAAGGGGCCTTCCTGTAAAACGGATGTGCCATGTATGTTGAGCAAAGTCTTACTTCTTCCCAATGGGGCTCAATAACATGGAAGGCGCACCCCCCTCGCCTCTTGCCGTCTTCGACGGGCCTGGCACTCCCCTGGTCTGCCAGTGTAGGCATAAGAAACAACAACAGCTGATAATAATCTTTTCTGCCTCGAGTTTTCTAAAATGTTCTCAAGATCTTTCTTTCTTGCCTCCTTAAGACAATTTTTTAGAGACAAGGACGGATAAGGTTGATTAGGTTTTATGGCGTAAAAGGCCATTTATGGATAAACCGTTGCTGAACAACGTTGATTAAGTGGACATACACGCAAAGAGAATTTTTCTCACATAGAAAAGTGAAAGTCACACGAGGGGAGATCGATATAACAGGAATCGAATAAGGGATTAAAGAGGAAAAAAGTTATATAGTTTTAATTTTTTAAGGTGAAAGATTCTCCATTTATGTCACCTGCACATTCTACACATTCAGCCAATCACAGCTAATGAAAAAATAAAATCTAGAGTTGATTTTTGATTATTCCTTCAAATAAATTAACACAATTATGATAACAAGTATAACTAAAACCATCCAATATTTCAGTTTTAACGTGCAAAAGCTATGAAACAATTCTTTGGTGTGTGTTCAAGGGGATTGATTGGTTGAGAGATTCTTCTCTGGTCATATCTGGCCAAGCTGCGCCAAACACAAAACATACAATATCAAGTAATGGACACATAAAAACAGAAAGTTTTAGAAACACAGAGAAAGAAATACACCAAAGAATCGAACTTGCGCAGCCTACATATCGTTGGTACATTCAAAGTTTTGCCGCTAACTGATTTAGTGGTCATAGAGTTCTGAAACTCGGTAGTTCTCGGGTTCGAATCCCAGTTTGTGAGCACATGGATGCGCGGGATGTTAACAAAGCGACGGCTCAGCCACTAGGTGCTTTTTCATAAGGAGGCTTTAATTCACCCCTTGTAGTGTCGAAGTCCGAAGAGGTCGGTGGTATGTCAGTAGAAATAAAAACAGTGGTCACGGTTATTCAGAGAAGTACGATTAAATATTTTGCTATTCTTCGTAACTTTGGTATAAAATTTTGCAAGATATTCTGGCACAAAAATATTTGATAAAACCTCCAGGGTGATAAGCCCCGAAAAACCTCCCCTTTACACGCCCTTGCTGCCATTCCAGTCAAAAAGGTAGAAAACAATAAAAACATTTTTCTGCTCAAGAACCAGTAAACCTACAATTTCGAGTGTTATGAAAAAAAGTTGTGTTATAAATTTTCTTTTTCCAACACGTGGTTTAACTCTCCCTCCAGTGTCCAATCGTCTAAATGCGCCGCTCTTACGAAACGGATAGACCAAAGCAAATGATTATTAATTCAAATTTCATAGTTTGACTCTGAAATTTTCTAGCTTCTACACGATACGTTAATGCACGCCAGCTTCCCTGAAGTTCTCCAGGAAGGCATGTCTCAATCCCAGTTTACGGAGGTGGCAACACTTACCATGGTGCCCCAGGCTGAAGTTGCCACGTATTCGTCAAGACGAATGCTTGAAGGATTTTACAGCAGTGAAAAAACTGACTCAAAAGTAAAGATGTGCAATATAAAATGGCCCATGCCCATTTCCGAAGAGAGGATTATACACCTACCATTGCCAATACACAAGCAACCAAGAACGGGAAATTCGAGTTTGAATAAGTTCTTCATCTCTAGTGTTCAACACTCACTTTTCCAAGTACTTCCAGGGAATACAAATCTAATCTTTGTAACGACTGAACATCCCACCTCTTTTTTATTATTTATTTCCCACTGACACTCATTTGTAAATTGTTTTGAGTTCAGGAAGTGGTCACAGATAAGAATCTCGCTTGCTATGCTTTGCTCACTTCCAACCGAGTTTCACTCGGAGCACCACCGTAAAGCATTTCCTCTCGGAAAATACCAAATATTTTGGAACGTAAACCGCAGAAACCATGCAACCGGAAGTTAATTGTTTTTGCTTCGTATTGTTCTTATAATGACCCTTTGAGCACCACGAGTAGCGTATAGTATTTCTTTCCTCAAAAACAAACAGAAAGAACTACCAAATTTAATGGTTGAAGTAATGGAAATTTTTAATTAACGTCGTACTAGAGCAACCGGCTATTGACGACGGTCCGGGATCAATCCCCTAAGGAAAATATCCGACAACACCACGTAATTTTGAACCACGTTCTGATGGCGAGGCAACACCTGATCTGGCACCCCACTCTACAAACTTCTACACCACAATCCAACGTGGACTTTCGGCCACGTCATATTTAAGATGCACCAGCCGCCTATACACCATACGCTTACAAACATCTATGCACTGACCCGGATTTTCACCAGGAATCTTCCGATCTAGAGACATACACCTTAACCATCAGATTGATTGGTCGGCAATTGGTAATTTTTGTTAACGTCGTACTAGAGCAACACAACGGGCTATTGACGACGGTCCGGGATCAGTCCCTTAAGGGAAAGATCCGAGGACAACACTTCGTAATTTTGAACCGCGGTCAGATGACGAAGCAACACTTGAGCTGGTACTCCACTCTCCAAACTTCCACACCAACCCAACGTGAGGACTTTCGGCCACGACAGATTTAAGGTGCACCAGCCGCCTCTACACCATACGCTTACAAACATCCATGCCCGGAACCGGATTCGAACCAGGAACCTTCCTATCTAGAGGCTAACACCTCAACCACTATACCGGTTGGTCGGCAGAAATACAGAAGCATTTGTATTTGAATAAAATAACGATTAAACAAATGAATTAATTTAATAAGTATAGTTCGATTACTAGCCATCTGCGATCCTGCCTCCGACGTTTATTACATCTGCAGTAAAAAAAAGCACCTCTCTTTTCCTCAACATTGTTCATAGAACAAAGTACCTATATCAGTAGCAAATTATTTGTAATTATATGCTGGCATGAAATGTGTGTTTAAGAGAGATCGTCTTCAAATAACTTTATAATTTCCTGTGAGATAACGCTCAATTTAATGCTAAATTTCAAATATAATGTCTCCCAAACTTCTGTTCCAGCCACAAAGTGTGTCTCTGTCTGTTGCCGTAGAAATGGACCTTCACTATTGAATTGCCTCAAGAATTGTACACAAGTTTGTCACATTAGCGCATTTGATGTCAATTTGAAAATCTATTTGTCAAGATTTTTATTTGTCACCTAGATCTGTGGTTTTTAACTACCTATTGCCGCCACCAACATTCGCTGAAAACAAAAGAAAAATTACGCCATCCCCGAGAGTCACCCCTTCTCAAAATGAACGACTCCTGTTTCTGTAGTGACCGCAACCAGCCAATTTGTGTCAGGGCTCTTTCTTATATCAGACAGACCATTGATCTTTCAGAAGAATTTTTAGCAGAGCAATTGAAACTTCAATTTGCTTTCAGCATCATAAGAAATACATCTGAAAAGTTAGATCTTCCCAATGTTAGATGCCACTTGGATAAATTAAATGCTGCAATCAATCAATTAGATGCATCGCCGAATTTCAAAGGTCGTTTTCCTGTGATTTGAAAATAACCTATTCTTTCAGATTAATATTTCTCGTGTCTTGTTATCCAAATACACACGAATACGAAATGTTGAGTGCTTTTCAAGAGGATGTGATGTTAGCAGCTTGGAAACGCAAAACCCATACCTTTCCAAAAGATGTCAGGGAAACGTGATTTCGATAAACAAGCGTCCGATATGATAAATTACCATTCCCAACAAGTTGTTCGTGATAGTTGTTGAAAATCGTTATTTATGAGAGTTATTTATGGTTTTGAGATGAGAGCCTAATCCCCTGCTGCTTAACAACTGTCATTACTGCCACGTTTTCCATGAGATGGATCATCAATTAATTAAAAACCTTTCAAAAGTGGAGGCGGATTCAGATTAGGATGAACTCCAACTCAAGACTGAATTTTTTTCTGAGGCCCCATATTTTGCGAGGTATCAAGAAACAGAAATACCTCCGAATTTGGGGTCACGAATTACCGACTTTCTCTCTTCCGTTGAATTACTGACGGTAAGTTCTCGACACTGGTTTTTAATTCAACTTTTGACGTGAATACGTCTTTAAAATCAGATCAGTAACAGGTGGCCAATACGGAAAGTTGAGCGAAAAAATGAGCATCGAGCTCGGTCTAATAATTTCTGTATCGTGGACGTGAAACAAACCAACTTTGTCTCATTCGACAGCTAAGGGAACAAAGACAATTGTTAGCGACCTTGAGTTTTCGTGCCGGGGGGGGGGATATGGTGACTTTATAATGCGATGCGCAAAATTAAAAGTATAACTCGGCACTGCAAAGTACTAGCCGTCGACATTGGTATCAAACGAGAGTAAACGTAGAAATCTGTCGTCTTATGACAATTGAAGTGAAATCGAATAGTGTTGGTTGTGAAACTTTGGATTAGTTAAAAATTTGTAAGATTCAAAGTCGACATAAATTCATAGAAAAGCCCAGCAGAAATACATAAGACGTAGTCTAAGCCAGGGGTTCACTACCTTTTAGTAACTGCGTACCACTTGAAATTTTTAGAAATTTTTGGCGTACCACCAGTCCTATATTTTTAGAAACGTATATCTAATGTCAGAAAAGTGCTCAATGGCTTGTTTTATTTTAATTAAAATACTAAGAAATCTTCATATTTTATTATTAATACACTTGTATTTCGTATTAATGATGTTTAAATAAAGGAAAAAATAAAACGATTATTGAAAATTACAGTTTTATTTTTTACTCACAGGTCTAAAAACAAATAATTTTAAATAATTAGTACAAACTAAGCAAACAAAGATTAACCTAATCAAAAATTTATTTTTAGTGCGAAACTTGTTGTTTGTTTTTTATTAAAATATCAATATCAGGAGCAATGGAGCTTAACTTTACTCTTAAGTCCTCTTCAACACTTACTCTGTTTCTATATTTATTTTTTAATTATAAAAGTTCAGAAAACCACTCTTACACAAGTAACTAGTAACAAATGGCATAAGAAATAGCATAACGTGGTTGTACATACTAAAATATCGAACAAACTTCGTAGAATATTTGGGTCGCTCGTATCATCCTTGCATACCACCTGAAACGTTGCCGCGTACCATCAGTGGTACGCGTACCACCGGTTGGGAATCCCTGGTCTAAGCGATTGGGCAACTTTGTCAGCTTCTAAGTTGACTACTGAATTTCTCTTTTTTTTCATTCACTACACCCAAATAAATACTTGTTTTTTGATCAAGACGTATTCACGAATAACCTTGCGGCCGTGCTCCGGCACTTCAAACCCGATTGTTTTCCATAGCAGTTTGGTTGGGTTTTATAGCGCAATTGCCTTATTCCGCTGTCCGGTGCAATGTAGTTTAAATAAGTGGACACTGTATGATAATTTAAACTTATTTATTCACAATATTCGGTCGGGCATAAGAGGTTGTGACTCTGAAAAAATGAAATGGCCATTAAAATCTGTTACATCGACGAAGCATTATTATTATTTTTTTTGCATTCACGAAGTTTTTTGAATTGTGGTTAGTCAGTTTTGATAGTTTTCAATTTTCACAAATTTTGGCAAAGTTTTTCATCTGTTTATTTCAATTGGGAAGTTTTGCAAATTACTATGAAAGTTTCCGATGCTTAGGAAAAAAATGTAAATTGATGTGTTTTTTGAACTGAATATAGGAGTATCATGACAATATACGGTGACATGCTACCGATACCTGTTTTTTGTTTCGGGATTGCATGTACAAACTGCAAAAGGAAAACCGAAGACATTTTCCACATAAATTACGAAGAAAAAATAAAATGGTCACATTTGTTGGTTTATGGCGCACATCCAACACATTTAGACTGGAAAAATTGGGAATGAACCCCATAGCGGTTGATTTTATATTGCTTATTCCTATCGTGGCCATTCGCAAATGTACAAATAATGTCGATATATGTGTCACGCATATCAGTTAAATATATGTATCTAGATAATACCTTCAAAATGCTTTGAATATGTACTAAGCCATAGAACTCGTTTCTTCGCAATTTGATTCAAGAGGTTCATTCCAAGTTGAGACACTCACACTGGGATATTTGATAGTCAATCTTAAAATAATGCTTTATTTAGCAAAAGACGCCCTTAGCGTTTTCTTGCAAACATAAATGATAATTTCTTTGAAAAAAAAATTGATTCAAAATTTCTTTCTATCGGCTTAAATATATTGTACGCGTGCACTCAAAATCTCAGAATCTTTTCTCTCCTATAAAACAGGCCCCTTTTCATCTCCAGTTTCTAACAAACTCTGCTTGGTGCCGCACCTTTAGTCTGATGTTACGTACTTTTTCAAAAATACAACTATCAAAAGCCAGTCTTATGAACTTCAATACAAAAGTACCTTTTGGATGTATTCAGTGATTAACTAGTTAAGACGATCACCCCGAAAAATGTAATCAACCGGATGAATTTTGAAATGAGCAATTTTGAAGATTTTGACACCTTATCTAGCTTTCAAGTTCAAAGATATAACAACTTTAACGGTTAAAAGGATTCGTTTATTTCAATCAATTGATTATAGAGACATGTAAAATTTACCGATTATGATAATTTTTAATTAACGTCGTACTAGAGCAACACAACGGGCTATTGATCAATCCACAAAGGGAAAGGTCGAAGACAACACCACGTAATTTTGAACCATGGTCAGATGACGCGGACCAGAGCTGGCACCCCACTCTTCAAACTTCCACACCAACCCAACGTGAGGACTTTCGGCCACGACAGATTTAAGGTGCATCAGCCGCTTCTTCATCATACGCTTACAAACATCCATGCACTGACCCGAATTCGAACCAGGAACCTTCATATTGATAGGCTAACACCTTAACCAACATACCGGTTGGCCGGCGCAAAATTAACCGGAGTTGAGGTATGTAGGTAATTCAATTACATCGCACCTGTAGCAACACAATGGGGTATTGGCGATGGTGCCGGATCAATCTCGAAGAGAAAGCGCCAAGGACGCTTGTAATTTGAACCACGGTCGGATAACGAGGTCATCGCTTGACCCTGCACCCCACTTTCCAAATTTCCACATCGTGCCATCGCGGATATATTTGAGGCTGCGATATATTTACAGTGCACCAGCACTCACGTACAAGATCGAAGTGTGGCTGGATCGAATTTCTGACTCGAAATCTTCCAGTTGCTAATCCGCTATTTTTCCTTAGGACTTGGTATAATTGTGAAACGAGGATAAATCCCGATACACTAGAATGAATTCGAATGCTTTCGTTTACATAGTTACGAGACTGAAGGAGTGGCATACTAGCAGCTTTCTTTACTACCCTACAATAATGGACCGAACGACAGCGGATTTGCAAAAAGTCCGACTACTTGTTTGGGGGTGTTTTTAGTGGCATGGTTTGGAACCTTTGCATGTTGTTCCTTTTAAATTGAACGCAGACGCCTACTTGAACATTTTGGATAATCAGGTTCTTCCTACTCTTTGGCAATTTTATGGAATGGACGAACGTTACTCACAAGACGACAACGCTCCATGTCATGTTGCAGCCTCTGTCGAGCAATGATATCGATATGGATGTAAAACCTCTTCACTGGCCTGCTCAGAGTTCCGACCTAAACCCCATAGAACATTTGTGGCGCGAGTTAGAGTGACGCTTACGGAACAGTTAACCACGTCTGAAATCTACAGCTGAGCTGGCGAGATTCTTGCAGTAGGGATGGACACAAATACCCATAGCTGTCTATCGAAACCTTGTTGAAAGTATGCCCAGAAGGGTTGCTAGTGCAATTGCAGTGGGGGACCATCCCCCTATTATTTCCCTTATACCATCACATCTTGCTGTCCGGTCCATTATTGTAGGGTAGGGTAGGGTAGATTTCTCATGTCGTTGAAGAGTTCATTTTTTTTTCTAGAACGAGGCCCCTAGAATTGCTTGACTCTCTTAATCCAAACTTGCGCTCAAATAAAAGAGAAGTCGTGGTACAGAAAACTTATGATACATAACGCTAGTTTCATTTTTTTCTCAATATGAGTAAAATATCATTCCAATTGGAGAAACGGGACAAGATAGCCCGGTTGGAAGAGTAACGGATTGACAACCGGAGAATTGAGAGTTCAAATTCAACCAGACAGTCGAGTGCAGGGGGGAGGGACGAAGGCTCATGCACGTTAAATCTGTCGTGGCCTCAAATGTATTCTCGTTGGCGTGATGTGGAAATTTAGAGAGGTGGTGTGACAGCTCAGGTATGACCTTGTCATCTGATCGTGTTTCAAAATGACCAGTTCTTTTTCCCTTCAGGTTTGATTCCAGACCCTCGCAAATAGCCAATTGTGAAGTTCCCAGTGTGACGTTATTTAAATACCTACCTACCAATTGGAAAAGCGCTTAAATCAACCCTCAAGTGGTTTTGACGAAATATCTCGTCTGTCACGAACTGACGAATTTTGCTAATTTTGAGATAACGTATCTAGATATTGACTATTTCTTGAAGATGACGGAATCGGGATCTGGTCAGTTTTCTTCCAATGACATTTCTCGTTCATCAAGATCTAGTCGTTTTTCTTCCAATGACATTTCTCGTCCTTCACAATCTGGTCACTTTTTTTCCAATGAAATTTCTCGTCCATCAAGATTTGGTCGGTTATCTTCGAATGACATTTCTCGTCCATCAAGACCTGGTCAGAGTTTTTTTCCAATAACATTGCTCGACCAACACGATCTGGTCAGTTCTTTTCAATGACATTTCTCGTCCATCACAATCTGGTCACTTTTTTTCTAATGACATTTCTCGTCCATCAAGATTTGGTCGGTTATCTTCGAATGACATTTCTCGTCCATCAAGATCTGGTCAATTTTCTTTCCAATGACATTTCTCGTCCATCAAGACCTGGTCAGAGTTTTTTCCAATAACATTTCTCGTCCAACACGATCTGGTCAGTTCTTTTCAATGACATTTCTCGTCCATCACAATCTGGTCACTTTTTTTCCAATGACATTTCTCGTCCATCAAGATTTGGTCGGTTTTCTTCGAATGACATTTCTCGTCCATCAAGATCTGGTCAATTTTCTTTCCAATGACATTTCTCGTCCATCAAGACCCCTGGTCAGAGTTTTTTTCCAATAACATTGCTCGACCAACACGATCTGGTCAGTTCTTTTCAATGACATTTCTTGTCCATCACAATCTGGTCACTTTTTTTCCAATGACATTTCTCGTCCATCAAGATTTGGTCGGTTATCTTCGAATGACATTTCTCGTCCATCAAGATCTGGTCAATTTTCTTTCCAATGACATTTCTCGTCCATCAAGACCTGGTCAGAGTTTTTTCCAATAACATTTCTCGTCCAACACGATCTGGTCAGTTCTTTTCAATGACATTTCTCGTCCATCACAATGTGGTCACTTTTTTTCCAATGACATTTCTCGTCCATCAAGATTTGGTCGGTTATCTTCGAATGACATTTCTCGTCCATCAAGATCTGGTCAATTTTCTTTCCAATGACATTTCTCGTCCATCAAGACCTGGTCAGAGTTTTTTCCAATAACATTTCTCGTCCAACACGATCTGGTCAGTTCTTTTCAATGACATTTCTCGTCCATCACAATCTGGTCACTTTTTTTCCAATGACATTTCTCGTCCATCAAGATTTGGTCGGTTATCTTCGAATGACATTTCTCGTCCATCAAGATCTGGTCAATTTTCTTTCCAATGACATTTCTCGTCCATCAAGATCTGGTCAGAGTTTTTTTTTCCAATAACATTTCTCGTTCAACAAGATCTGGTCAGTTCATTTCAATGACATTTCGCGTCCATCACAATCTGGTTAATTTCTTTCCAATGCCATTTCTCGTCCAACACGATCTGGTCAGTTCTTTTCAATGACATTTCTCGTCCATCACAATCTAGTCACTTTTTTCCAATGACATTTCTCGTCCATCAAGATCTGGTCAGAGTTTTTTTTCCAATAACATTTCTCGTTCAACAAGATCTGGTCAGTTCATTTCAATGACATTTCGCGTCCATCACAATCTGGTTAATTTCTTTCCAATGCCATTTCTCGTCCAACACGATCTGGTCAGTTCTTTTCAATGCCATTTCTCGTCCATCACAATCTAGTCACTTTTTTCTAATGACATTTCTCGTCCATCAAGATCTGATCAGAGTTTTTTTCCAATGGCATTTCACGTCCATCAATATCTGGTCAGAGTTTTTTTCCAATGACATTTCTCGTCCATCAAGACCTGTTCAGTTTCACAAAGGACGAGATACCTCTTCGATACAACCACCAGGAGGGTTAATACACTTGTCTAAAACCGTTATCTATTGAAAGGCCCGTCTGCCTCTCGGGAATTTCCCGATTTCAAGGTGGGCCTGTTCGTCACTGGGTGTATTGAACTTGGTATACAAATCACAAACAAGCCGTTAGAAAAGGAAACCCACGGTCATTTAAAAACAGCCGAAAGATCTCTAAAGGTATCAGATTACATCACATGCATTATCCACAAATGGGAGGCAATACGGGCATTATCCACAAATAGAAATTCGTGTCCATAAACACCCGTTCGTTCCACAATGGAGCGATGTTTACACAAGGCCTCAGTTCCTTACGCTGCATTCCAAAAAAAAAGAACGATTCGGAACGCGTTCGAAATTTCAGACTCCCTCTCGGATATCATTAGAGGGACGTACTTAATTAATACAAGAGTAAAAGGGCACTTTCGAACGAGGAAACAATCCATTTGTTCGACACGGTGCTCTCAGGGGTTAGTGAAGGGGAGTCAGCCACCCGCGAAAACGTTCGAAGGGTGGTGCGGAGGAGGGATCGAATACTATACGGCTACATCCTCCAAGTCACGATCGTCTGCACAAGCGGTGGAAAGGTTAGTTGAAAGCGCATTATGACCCCACAAAACCCTATCATTAGGGGTTTTATCTTCAGGCTGTGATTTTTGTTGTTGCTTCTTTCGCAGAGTGGACGAAAAACAGCTGCGTTTTTTTATGTTTCCTTGTGCTTTGAATGTCGATGGGATCGAGGTAAGGAACCCTCTTCTGGATGTCAAGCTCTCTCGGAGGAGCTTGTGCGTGTGAATGCGAAATTAGGAGGGTTCTTTTTTTAGTGGAAGGATTGCTATTTATAGTTGGAGGAAGTGGAGAAGATCGGGAGGTTTTTTGGTTTTTGTGAACCGAATTTTCGGCTAATTTAGCTCGGAGGAAGCGCATATGAATAATTGGGGCAAAATACAGGGTGTCCGTAAAGACTCTTTACAATCTCAAAAATTTATTTCAAAGGCAAATGAAGACAGATAAGTGGAAATTATTACAAAATAAGACGTATAAATTTCAGGTTTTATTTTTGGCTTAATTACTACACCTCTATATGGCCATCATTGGTTGCACGAAGCACATCAGACGGTACTCGATTCTTGTCATGTTCACTTTACCATACCCTCGTCAATGGTGGCAATGGCATACACAATATCTTTAACATAACCCCATAGAAAGTCGAGGGGAGTGATATCTGGTGAACCAAGGTGGCCAGGGAATTGGGCCACCCCTTCCATTTCCCCAGTCTGGAAATGTTTCACTTGGGAACCCCGAACAGGCAGTCCCCAATGTGGTGGTGCATCCAAACAAAGGTACGGGACATCAGTAATATAAAGCAGAGGATATCACTGATGCCTATGCGACCATTAATCGGGGTATGTTACAGCAAACATGGCACGAAATCGAGTACCGCATTGATGTGCTTCGTGCAACTAATTGTGGCCATATTGAGCCGCGGTAGCTCAGTCGGTAGAGCGTCGGGCTCGCATCAGAAGGGTTGTGGGTTCTGTCCTCGGCGGAGCCTGCAATTCTGATGATTGCGAGATCGGCACTTCGACCTGGCTAAAGACCGCCGTGTTCACTAATGGTGACTGGGGCGCGTTAAATAGGTCGTGGTCACAAAGTCCCCCATGAATTACTGGATTTTTCAGAGAATGCCGATGAAAATGTGATCACTGCCAATTGTGAAAGATGTTACGTGAAATTTCTATCTGACTTGCAATTGATCAACAAGGTGGTCCTTGAATTTATGACCGGATGGAGTATCCCCTTCTCTTTGGACTGTAGCGATTTCGGAAGAACGTGTGGGGTCTTCTCTCGAGAAAAAAGGGAGAATCGTGGAAAGCAGGAACGTGAGCGGATGCAGAACGACTGCTCTGATTGAAGCCACGGGACTGAAACCCTATTTGTATACAATATCTGTTAGCCTCGAACTTATATGTATATCTTCAATAATTAATTAAATGTGCTGTAATTTTAAATGTCGTTTCAATTGCCTTCAAGCCACTCGCCACGTAAATTATACTCACGACGTTACAACACCCACGAACCATTCCCTAGCTTGAGGAGACCATTCACACCCAAAGGAGAAAACAACCTCGTAACCCGTGATCGCTATTCTGAATCTTCAGTGTTCCATAGGATGGAACACCTTTTTTCATTCATTCATTCTGCGTATGGTTTTTGTATAAAAAATTTAAAAAAATATAGAATAGATAGTTTAGAGTCTAGCCAAAAAAATAACATGGAAATTTTTTTTCAGGCAATTATTTTTGTATTCGAAAAAAAATTAGACAAAATGACTTTGAAAATCAGTGTTTTCAATAAAGCATAATAACTAAAACTAATGAATCGGTTTGTGTCGTGCTGCCATGTATTATTAAAAAGGGAAGTTGAAAGTAAAAAATGAACCTATTTGTATTCATTTATAGTCGAATTTAACGATTTGAGAAATGAATCAAGTTAGGTGTTCCATGCTGTGGAACACCGGGGATGAAAGGGTTTTATACGTAATTCGGAGTGTTAAGTTATGTTTCAAAATATGCTTTTATCATTAACTATATCTCTTCTGTGCCAGTAAAGCTTTCCTTAAGTGTCCATTTCCTTTATCTGTGCCCAATACCCCTCTGGACGCGGTTGACCGGTTGGTAGAGTAACGGTTGGTCTTCAGTTGCGAGTTCGGATCCAACCATAGACCGTCGTAAGCAAAAGGGCCTGGTATACGTTAAATCTACCGTGGCCTCAAATGTTCTCATGTTGACGTGGCGTGGAAGTTTGGAGAATGAGTTACCAGATCAGGTGTGGCCTCGTCATCTGACAGTGGTTTAAAATTACTCGGTATTGCCGTTGAATCTCTCCCTTAGGGATTGATCCCAGACCCACACCAATAGCCCGTTGTGTTGATTCAGTGTGACGTCAAGCTAGCTACTAGAGTTTCAATGAACCCTACTGAAACCTCGTGTAAATTTGAGTAATTTTTAATGATTTATAATGGTAGGTAAGTATTTTAATTGCGTCGTACTGGAATAACTCAACGGTCTATTCCAGGGCTCGAAATACCCGGGTGCACTGTGCACATGAAAATATAATTGTGCACCTAATTTTTTTCCCACTAGGTGCACGCAGTACACCCAGTGCACCTAATTTAAAAACTTAGGTGCACAAGGTGCACCTGTATTAAAAAATCTATTTAAAGGCCTGGTCTATTCTGATAATTGATGGAAAATCTATGTACAAGGTAACCGGAATGAGGATTGCTTAAGAGAAACATTTGTGTTCGCGTAGACATGAGTGGACACTAACGTATTCAGTGGAATGCCCCACGTCGAACTCTTTCCGCCTTATTTTAAAAGTTAAGAAACAATCAAAAATACATATCAAAGATACTTTAATCGGTAATACTGTGATCGCGCGGCATAAAGTCAAAGTACGCTTATCAAACAGGCAAAATGCTCGCGAATATATGATAAACAGTTAAAAATCATTACGCCTAATGTACATTTCGAATTGCGGCCTTTCGGTTGAAATAGCAAACCGAAAGTGATTGGGGTCTGTTCAAAAAATTTCATTTTTAATGTGCTTGAATACATTCTTATCCCACACACAAGAAACTTTTAAACAGCATGCTTTACTCACACCAACGACAATTATTTACTTCCCTGATGTTCATTTAATTGGACACAATGCTTATATTACTCAATGAAAAAAAACGCAAACTTGTTTGGTGGATTTAAACCTATTCTGATTGTTTTAACAAGTTCTAAAGATATCTTTGTTCGTCACAAATCATAAGGCAATTTTGTCACGTACTTTGGATACAAAAGAAGCCATGTCCGCGTGAAAGGAAATGCAATTGGGTTTACAGATAGTTGCGATACGATCTGATAGATGGAGCTACCGAACTACCGTACATGGAGTTGCATATGAGTAGGGAAAGTCGGGTAAATGCATATTCTTCTCGACGCAACTGTGAGAAAGACGCAACTGTGTACGTTCCGATTCCACAACTAATTCAGTGATCAAAATTAAATGAAAAACGAACCGTGCAAATTGTCAGCTCGACATAAAAACAAGAAGATGAGCCAAATGGGATGAACAGGATCATTGTCCCCGATTCCAATTGCCTTTAGGGCAGAATTTCAGAAATATTTACTTAAAAATTTACAGTTTTAAGCACAAATTTGTCCTTTTGAAGTATTTTTTAGTGCCATGCTTGCGAATGAACAATTTCACGCACTCAATCTACAAGGTACTAGCTCGAAAGTCAATCCTTTCGTACAGCCGCTTGAAATTGCATTTCTTATTAGAAAATAGGAGACAGAGCAATAAAAATATCTTAAACAACATAAGAGCGATAAGCAAAGCAAATCGCAAATTTTTACTTTCGACCTGGCGACCAATTGGTTGAATCCGTTGACGAATCTATGCTTTCTGCTTGTTCTTCATGATACGAATTTACAATCTAAAAATTAATACTGTGAATAGTTTATTAACATATGAGAATATTTTTTTAAAGTAATCGCATTCAAACAAAATATTTTGTCATAATTCTAGGTGCATAAATTTTGTTTTTGACAAAGGGAGGCATAAAGCCGAATATTTGTCTCAAGTCTAAAAACCAAGCGTCGTCACTGGAAATAGGAATCTTTGTTAACATTAACAAATAGATTTTTGTTCACATATTTTACAAATACGTTTTTATTTTTTACCTCACGGACCATGGTCCATTTATATCTTACTTTTATCAAGATTTCACATAAAAAATACATCATTATGCTTTTGCGGTACAATAGGTGACGCGGACCACAATTTATTTAAGTGTAAATTCACAGAACATCTTCATTTAACAGAACCAACAGGCATTTTAACACACCATGGCTGAATCAATTTCTATCTATGTACTGATAAACCGTATAAAACGTTCAAATATTTAATCGAAAACATTGTATAATTCCAACGGTTATGAATAGATCTTCATATGTGTATAGTGTATACATAAATTGTTATGTGAATGGGCTAAAAATCTAGCAGAGGTGAGAAGTATTGGATGCATAGTATATCACAGTTTAAAAATAGACAACCACGGTGAAATTTAAAAGTTTATTAAAAATGTAAGACTTTACAGATAAAATAGCAACTCATAAGATAACATACAAACATCCAGTATTTGGATCCGAGAGAGCAGAATATAAACTGACTTCGTTTATATGTATAGCTCTGACTAAATTAAATGGGCGTTTCATATGCAAATCTAGCCTGATTTGCAAACGAAGGATTTGCATATATTTAAACAGTTAAGAACAGGAGAATATCCAACATAAATACTAGCCACTACGTGGCCAGCACGGCGTTTCCCGTGACAGTTCTTTTCGTGGGGTCAGGTGCGACCTCAGCTCGCTTATGCTCGCCAACCCCCGGTGATAGCTACGTATTCCTATTTGGTTTGATTCGCAAACGAACTCCACGGGCAACGCCGTAATGGCTTCGAAGTGGCTATTATCAACTATAGCTTTGTAGATGGTAGGTAACGCATTCGGAGATGGCCGCGTCTATCTAAATAAAATCCTACTCAAAAGTAGAATTCGATTGATAAATTTGAGATTCGATAAGGATCGATTCACGATAAAGGGTGTAGTAATTATTACTAATTTTAAATTCAAATCTAAGCCGCCGGTAATAGTATTTAGGGTATCGAGATTAATCAACATTAATATACTTTGTCGCAATTGACCAGTATCCAGTTATTTTTATAGTAGTGGATGATGGTAAATTCCCCCCCCCCCCCTTTTAGAAAACTTAAATTTCATGTAAATATTCAACTATATTAAAAATAACTATTTATCTAAAATCAATAATGAATTACGTGTGGAATCAATAATTAATATTGTATATATTTGTTAAATGAAAACTAATAAAGAATTACTAGGATAATTTGTCAATAATATTGAATTACTTTTTTACATTTTTCTATACATAAATTTGTTTCGAATGAAGGGTTATGTCACCATCATTTCCCACTGTACCAAGGCCTAGCTTTGCTACTGTATATTAAATGTCTCATTATATCAAAAGCACAATAAATATAGTTTTATTCTTCGTATGCAGAAGACTCATTTGTAATTGAATGTAAAAACGATATTTTTAAACAATGTTAGAAACAGTTTAAGAGTAAGCTAAACGAGCATATATTGCACAATAAAGAATTAGTCCTTATTTGGAATGCAAACCATATCTTATAGAAAGTGCACTCTTTGGAATATCTTTAAAGTCAATATGGGATATAACGTCGGTTAAGCTTAAAACTGTTTAAGATCAGTGCACTAACGTTTTACATAAGTACATTTTAAAGTACTTTAATTGTATTTTTAATTATTTACCTGGTTATTAATGAATACTTTAATCCGTATCGTGTCAAAAATATGAAACTTAAATACGCTTTCTAAAGAAAAGCTTATTTAACAGACAACAGACTGAAACTTTTCCCATATTGTTTACTCAATGACAATTGGCAATACGTAGTGGAAGGTTTACTGGATTTTTCAGAGAATGCCGATGAAAATGTGATCACTGCCAATTGTGAAAGATGTTACGTGAAATTTCTATCTGACTTGCAATTGATCAACAAGGTTTTCAGCACATGTGGTTTCAATAAGACGAGGCATGTCATACATCTCATACAACAATGCGAATTCTAAAGAACGAATTTCGTGGTTGAATAATGTCAAAATCTGGTAGTATAAGATCTGGTAATATCGTTCCTTGTTCCCCTAATTTCATAACACCGGCTGTTTTTATATGGAGCTAATTCAGAGGAACAAGTCGACGTTAACAAACTGACCACTACTCAACAGCTTAAATAAAATATTCGCGAAAAAATCGAACAAATAATTCCAGAAATATGCTAAAATGTAATGGAAAATGTGTTCAAAAGAGTTCATATCCGCATCGGGGCTAAAGGTCCATGTCGTCTTTCATATATGTCACGACAAAATGTGAAACAAAACTAATTAAAACTAAAAGTTATTCGAAAACAAAATGGTGTCTTTACATAAAGAAACACCGTGTATTAAAAAAACCACTTATGTGTAAAAAATGTAACATGAAAAATTGGAAACGTCTTTGCAATCTGTATAAAAAAATCTGCATAGCATTGTTGATTATCGCACTATCATATTTCAAATGTAAAAACTACTGTACACTAAAGCTCATTTGAGTGCTGATATTTAAAACCGTTATCACTTCTTTGATATCGTATCCTTAAAGTAGACAGTTTATAAAATGCAAGATTTGAAATGGATTTCTTTCAACTCACGGCACAGAACAATACAAGGTCCCGTCTCCAGGCTCTCTACTTTAAATACCTCCTTCAGAACATTTTTACTTTTCTGAATATTTTTTCGATATTCGAAAAAAAAAAACCAAAGATCAAGGCCGAGATTTCAAATAAAGTAAAGCGACAACTCGTTTTCTAACCGAAGCAGATACTAAAACAAAGATCTTTTATTCCCAAATTTCCAAAACAGAAAAGATTCCACCCCTTTCACTTCAGTTCTTCAAACAAAGAACATACTTTAAAGTTTACCTACTTCATGCTTGAGGGTTGCTGAAGAGTTCCAAAAGCAGATTTCCAGCAACAGAAGTCAGATACATAAAACAATATTCTCCAGATGGAATTGAAAAGAAACGGGTTTTTTATTTATTCCAAGTCCTATTCCCCGTGTCTTTTAAGATAACTTTTGAAAATAAGGACTCGGCGATATACCATAAGTACCTTTTAAGGTTGAATGAAAGGACAGAAATCAGAGTCAGAAAAACAATGCAAATCCACCCAGATAACGGCTCACCCCGGCCCCTTTGATACCTGTAATCAATACCGAATAATAAAAATAATGGTGGTAAAAACCTCTCCACACACAACACAAACGATAAAAGCCGCAGACCCCCCCCCCCCCCCCCAACCTCCTCTCTGAAATAAAAAGCAATTCCGTCGACAGAGAAGTAGAAAAACGAAATGGCGAAAAAAAAACTCGAAATAAGCTTATTTAGTTGAAAAGGGACAAAACACCACAGATCAACAAAAGCAATGGTTTTGTCCAGTGAATGGAATAAAAAATTGGAATGATAATAATAAAAAAAACTATCCCGGCATCAAAAGATTTTGACGAACGAAAAGGCGGTATTTTTCATTCGAACTCTTGCTTCTCCCCCCACCCAATTCCATTTCGTAGTGGGTGAGTGCATGGGGCGGCCGCGGAATGCCGGGGGTCGCCCCATTGTGCTCGCGCCCCCTCATTGTCCAGGGCCCTGACGATCATTTCCCTGGGCAGGGTATTGTTTGGTCCGACTTCTAACAACACGAGGCCGCTTGGACTGACGGCCGCCGACAAAAGGCCACACGTACCCTTTCTGCCTTTTTCTCTTCTCTCTATTTTTCTTTCTTTATATATCTCTCTACTTTTTTTCTCTATCTTTCGTTCCCTCTTTGCTATTTCCAAGCATAATGCATGTTTTTTCTTGCGCTCCGGTTGTTGAAAAATCCCCGCGTTTTCTTGCTGTTGAGGTGAAACGCGCTTTTCGTTTTCTTCCTACTCTCAGACTTTCGTCCCATCTTTTCTCTGACCACCTCCTACCACGTCTTATACTTTTACAGGAGAGGGGGTAGTTTTGCATGGAAAGAGATAGAATGTGTCTTTTTTCGGATTCGTCAGCGTTAAATGAAAAGGCAGAAGGTTCATTGAGAGGCAGGTGAATTTGACTATTTTTGACTACACTGGTGACAACAAATTTAGAATTGGTACGGTTTTCAGCTGATACATAGCATTGATATTTCGTTCTTACCCCTAGTATCAGACTTTCGCCCATCTTTTTCCTTGTCACTTTCTACTCCGTCCTATATTTTTACGAGAGTGGGATTGGATTTTGGGTTTTTATATAGTGCAAAGTTGTACGAAATTGGGAGATAGTTTCGTTTTGAAAGAGATTGAATGTGTCTTTTTTCAGCTTCATCAGCGTTAAATGAAGAGGCAGAAGGTTCATTGAGAGGCAGGTGAATTTGGCTATTTTTGACAACACTGATTTCAACAAATTTAGAAACGGTAAGCTTTTCAGCTGATACATAACAGTGAGACCTCCTACTCCGTCCTATACTTTTACGAGTGAGGGATTGGATTTTGGGATTTTATAGTGTAAAGTTATACGAGTAATTTGGTAATTTTATTTAGTTAACGTCGCGTACTAGAGCAACACAACGGGCTATTGACGACGGTCCGGGATCAGTCCCTTAAGGGAAAGATCCGAGGACATCACCTCGTAATTTTGAACCACGGTCAGATGACGAAGCAACACCTAAACTGGCACCCCACTCTCCAAACTTCCACGCCAACCCAACGTGAGGACTTTCGGCCACGACAGATTTAAGGTGCACCAGCCGCCTCTACACCATGCAAAGTTATACGAGATTGGGAGATAGTTTCGTTTGGAAAGAGATTGAGTTAGTCTTTTTATCGGTTCCGTCAGCGATAAATGGACAGGTTCACTTGGAGGGCAGGTGAATTTGACTAATATTGACTGAATTTGACTAATATTGACTGCATTGGCGAGGAAAATTTAAGGATCGGAGAGGTTTTCAGATGATACTTTGCAGTGAAGTGACCTGGATGTAGGAAAATGGTACAAAAGGTATGGGAGACCGGGCCTTGGTTGGCATAAGGGGGTAAGTTGGTATTCCCCTTGTAATTTTTAACCACAGTGAAATCATTGATGGTATTGTCACTATTTAACTACACGTGTATATTGCATCACCCACTCTAGTTTCAGAGTGATCGAAGTTCCAAGAAAAAAAATACGAATTTGTGGTTTTTTTTTTTTGCTAAGTTTATTTTTTTATTTAAAGGTTTTGGTGTTTTAAGAAGCTCTAGAATATGTTGAGGCATTTCCAATGGTTGTGTTGGATAGAGTGAGCAATAACGTTTGTTTTCATATAATGGAATTGCTTGTTAAACTTACGTGGAAGAATGAGGCAACCATATTATTAAGTCGTGGGGGCAAGTTAGCATAGGAAAAGATAGTGGACATCGACGGCGATAAATTTTATGTTTCCATAATGGTGAACACGCAAATTTTGGAAGTGCCAGAAGTCGAGGAAATAATCTGGTACAACCGCGACAAAAGTTTGAGAAAATTAAAGCCATCAATCCAAATGGACGATTGCTCTACTTTTCTGATAGACATGAAGCGTTGATTTCCTTGTTTATTCTTTATTAGATTTCCTTATTTTGTATTAAAATATATGTTCAAAGTGATTAACTCTCATTATTCCTTAGATGCTTATCACAATGATATGCTATGCCAACTTATCCCAGGCGTTATGCCAACCTGCTCCGCATCAGGGGTAAGTTGGCATAGTTTGAACACTTTCTTAAACAGTATTTAACTAAACTATACTATTTTTAGTGGGTTGCGAGGGTTTGGGAGCAGGGGATGGGCCTTCTAGTAGTTTTTATTCCACGACGAATTCGCATCTGCCATGGTCATATTCTACCGTTCCCTCTCTCTCATTGGGTTCTACTCTGGAGAACCATAATATAGTTCGAACCAGAACACATCTGGGCATATCTCTTTTATAGAAAGCACGTTCTTGTTCCGATTCATACAAGATCAGTTAAATGCACGTCGTCGCAAGAATACTGTAATTTAGCACAGAATGAAGTGTCGTCCATTTTCTTTTGTTTACAGTATATTTCGCTTCCTTCGCAAAAAAAGTAGTACTGCGCATGCGAAACTCTCAACCAAGAGATATCAACCATATCATATTTGACGCCTTGACAGATTTAAATCCACCAACACCCTTTGTATACGACGGTCTTTGGTTGGATACGAACTAACAACCATCCGGTTACTACTCCGTTACTCTTCCAACTGAGCGACCTGTAATGAGACCACTGTAATGAGATGTGTGGTAAAAAGTGCACACATCGGACATGGCCACCACAATCCCCTTCTATTGCATCCCCATTCACTTCAAAGGCGATTCGATATTTTTCAACTGAATCTATTTTTGGGTTGCCTCAGATTTTCGTTTCTGAGCTAGTTCCCATCTTCCATGATTATCATTGCCTTCTGTAAACTGACTGCTGAAGAATTTGATTAGAGTGGAGAGCGTCCATAGATCATAGAGTTAGACCATAGTCTAAATTCTTCCTTTCGTGATTCTTATAACCTTCAAGGTACAACTGCTGTACCGGCTGTAGTGTAAATTCTTTCTTGGCGTGATTCATATAACTTTCAAGGTACAACTGCTGTACCGGCCATGGTCTAAATTCTTTCTTTCGTGATTCTTATAACATTCAAGGAAAACTGCTATTCCGACCGTAATCTAAATTCCTTCTTTGCATGATCAAGGTACAACTGCTGTCCCGGCAGTTGTCTAAAGGTTAAAATATTAAAAGTTAACCCTCCTGGTGGTTGTCTTGACGAGATATCTCGCCATTAATAAAACTGACATAATATCGATTGACGAGATAACTCGTCATTAGAAAAATAAAACCGACGAGATCTTAATCGTGTCACCATAAAAAAATGGCAATATTTAGATGACGAAATACCTCGTCATTAGCGGTCAGATCTTGATATCCGAGATATCTCGTCGAAACCTCTCGGAGTTAAGAACCTTAAATATTTACAAACAGCAAAACTTGTTCCATATTATGTATACTTTTATTCTCATCAAATTCGCTCTAAAAGCAATACAAAGTAGAATATTCTTTACTGTATCCTTTCCCAAGTGATACCAGACACCACATCTCTTTTAATTAATTATTCGGTCTTTTGTATTCATAACTAACCCCAGAGAAATTTCATTGTAGTACTTTTGATAAATGAAATAAACCTCTCTGCCGCCTTTGAGGTCAAAAGATATAATTAATATGTAAGACAGGTAAGGTTACAGTAATTAAGGTTTTCTATATCTGGAAACATCTTAATCTTCCTGAAGCAAAAAAAGACATCGCTTTATTTTTTTTCATTGACAAAAATATAAACCCTAGCGAAGAAAAAGCGCGTGAGAAATGATTGCGCCGAAATTCTAGGCGAGTCGCAACAAAATATTAAGTTATCACAGTTCTAACGAGACAACTGTGAGTTGCAAAATGAAAAATGAGTTCCACCGAAGAGTCTCCAATTCTGCAAATGAAGGAAGTAACATTTGTATTAAAAGTTTGGGAGGTGTTTGACGTTCTACGTTTGAATAATGGTTTCGGGATTCGGCGTAGAAAACTCGCGTTGTATTGTCATTCGTTTTGGGGTTTTAGGTGCAGGGGTCATATTTGGCCTTGATGCGTCAGACACAAGACATACAATATCAAGTAATAGACTGTACTGAATGAAATGGAGTTATGACAGTAAGAAATGGTAGCGTAAAAGATCAAGATCTTCAGGTTTCACCACTACAACATTTATTCTAACATCCTACAGCTTCACATATGTGTACAGCAAATTTACAGATATTTTGGGACTAGAAGGGTTCGGCAGAGGATAGCGAGCGTGTCCTCGCTCTCTGAGGTCTTAATAGTCTGTCAAATTTCAGTGCCCTTTAAGCTAAAAACCACATCTCGATGGAATTTTGAGTGTTTTCAAGGGGCTTGAGATTTAAGAGAGAGAGTAATGTTAGTGTAACGTCAGATGAAGAAGGTTTATGTCAAGTGTCCATAACCACTTTGTGACAAAATGTTGTTGAAAAACTTCAATCTAATAAAAAAAAAAAAAAAAAATTTCTTTTTTGCGTGTGTGAATAAGTAAATAAACAAACTTTTAAGTTCAGAAATATACTGTTTCCTAATTCCTAATTGTATGTACAGGCACACTACTGCAAATAAAAGTAGTTAAAAAAAAATTTCGTGTTGATTTGTGCCCTTTTTTTTAGCCGTTTTACGCATTATCCGCGGTAGTCGTGCCACTCAATTCCGCGGATAATCGAGAGTTTACTGTATCGACTCCGAGTAAATTGATCCCTAACGAATGATCTTAAAATTAAAGCTAAAATATATCTAAGAAAACCAAAAATGTTTCAGTAAACGTAATTCTCACCAATCTCCAATACCGGTTACAAGTAACTCATTACTGGTTTGCACACACTGTCCCAAATACTTGAAGAATTTACAGTTAGTAGAAATTGCAATCAAAATTTAATACTTACTAAGAGAAATATCAGTTTACTTGTTTACATACCTAGAAAAGAAAATAGATTAAGAAACAAATTAAAAACAGCGAAAAATATTGACTGTTAAAGATTGGTATAAAATATAATAACGGATACCATTATTTCAGCAATACACTTTCTGTTATATTTCACCAATTTGAAATCATTATTACATAAACATACCAAATAAGATCAAATTAAAGCATAGTATGGCTAACAAGTATTTCATAAAAATGTAACGCAGGCGAAAACTCATTTGAGGCAAGTAGATCACAATTTTTTTCGTGGCGTCAATGATAACAATACATTTTCTTTCGAAGTCATTGAGAAGTTCTTCTCCTTTTTTTATACATTAATTATTTTTTTTTACCTTTTATTTAGTTAATTATTTTTTTATCGTACGATTTCAATTAAACAAACTTACTTTGGGCTGGACTTGACCTAGTGATAAAAAAAAAAAAACTGTCAGTACATTTTTTAAAAATTATTATTCATTTCTTTTTTTATCTACTAATTTATTAGGACTACCAAATACTAAAGTAGGCTAATTTATCAAGCTCTATACTGTCAATACTGGAGATTGAGGAACCTTCGGGGCCAGGTTCTCTATATGTTCTTTTCTGGTTATGGCACTTTCCAACAGTACCTTTTCCGTTTCGGGCAAAGCGAAACATATCTCTATGCTTGTGGGTTGGTAGGATCCCCTCACCACTATGCTACCAGATGTACTCTCACGACTCGATTCCAAGTGTGCTGCCGCGAAAACGGACTGGACAGTGCTTGGAGAAAAATTCAGAAGAGAAGCAAGGAGCGGATTTGTGGGTTGGTGCATTTCTTGCTGCAGTATGGACATGATATGGCAGAAGTAACTACCTCTAGAGGTTACTACCTCTTACTTTTCTTTGTTTTGTTTTTAGTAATATTATTTTAGGTTAACTTATGACAGTGTGCAATCCCTTCTGCGAAAGGGGTTGTGTCAGTAGAGCTTCGGGCTCGCATCAGAAGGGTTGTGGGTTCTGTCCTCGGCGGAGGCTGCAATTCTGATGATTGCGAGATCGGCGCTTCGACCTGGCTAAAGACCGTCGTGTTCACTAATGGTGACTGGGGCACGTTAAATAGGTCGTGGTCACAAAGTCCCCCATGTTCCCATACCAAATCAATACCTCTGGGGGTACCTGATCAGGGGGTTATCGGCCTCTGATTGGGATCTAAATTACGATATGTGTGAGTGAATGGATGTATGAAAGGGACCTTCCTGTAAAACGGAAGTGTCATGTATGTCGAGCAAAGACGGACTTCCTCCCAATGGGGCTGAATAACATGGAAGGCTCACCCCCCTCGCCTCTTGCCGTCTTCGACGGGCCTGGCACTCCTCTGGTCTGCCAGTGTAGGCATAAGAAACAACAACAACACAGGAGTGCCCATCAAATTGATAAGTCACTTAAAAGGATAGGCTCGTGGGCTCTTCTGGTGGTTATCTGGTTATGATCTCATCTATACCTAGATCACAATTTCATACTTCCCATGGTATCTATACAAAAAAAAGTATTTTAAAGTGACTTTAAAATGGTTTTAAATGGGTACGAGTGTCTGTAAAAATGTCTTTCCTAGGTTCTTGTCTGGATTTCTTCCCTGACAACCACCTAAGAGCTGTGAGCAATGAACAAGGAGATGGGTTCCTCTAAGATATCCGCACTATGGAGAGGTATGGAAGATAACATCCTTCAATGATGGTTGCTTGTATTTTTATGGCGTAAGGGCAATATTTGGCCAAGATATGCAATATCAAGTAATACCATGTATGTGAATCTTACAACTATCATTCGGCCTTAAATTAAAATAACACTTCACTTTTATCATCAAGACTTAATCAATTTACATCTTACCATTCCTCTAATAACACAAAAACAGATTCACGCCTTAAACGACAGCGGTTCTCTCCATATGAAAACCATCGAATTTAGTATCCGAATTAGTTTTATATCTGTTATTCCTAATTTAATGCATGTGCTCTCGTTAGCGCGTGACTACAATTAAATAAATGCTCGTGGCGCTGAATTGAATTCACAGTATACACGAGACATTATCGTGTTCTCGTCGAAAGTTGGTGACTGATGTCTTGTGGCGTTGAATCGTATTCACACAATTTACATGAGCCATTACCTTCCTCTCGTCGAAAGTTGGTGACTGATGTCTTGTGGTGTTGAATCATATTCACACAATTTACATGAGACATTCTAGTCTTCTCGTGGAAAGTTGGTGATTGATGTCTCGTGTCAAGTAGCGAAATTTCGATCTCCACACCTAAGACATTTTTTGTCAAGCTAAATATAGTTGACGGTAGTGCTTCTACAGCCGACACGTGTTTTTTTATAACGTATTCCGAACGTAGCCGTTAGTTGGCTTTTCGAATACGGGTTTCGGCGCTTAGTCAATAAAAACTACAAAGAATAAATTCTGAATCGACAAATGAAATCGATTGGTCAATACAAATTGTATTAAACGTCAAACATTGCCAAAATGGCGATAAACGACGTTTTAAGTCAATTCCGATATGTTTCAGGCGAGAACATTAAAACAACAGAAGTACAATATTGGAAGACTTCTGGTTTGTTTTTACCTTTTTCTGAAAATCCCTCTCCTCACATACGAACTTTAGTAAAATAAAAACTCTTTTAAAGAAATGAAGTTTTAAAGTATTTTACTTTTTTAGACACACGCAATTTTTTCCGCCATGCGCCGATTCTTTTAAAAGTTTCCATACGTCACTATTCTCGAATACTTGATGGGAAAACACCTATTCTTCAACAAAAGAACACGAAAACTCTTTTCTACAGAATGCGAATCGAATGCCGCACCTGAGAGGGGGTAAAGAAATAGAAGGAGAATAATAAGTTGGCAAATAAAATAAAACGGAGATGAAAAAAAACCCAGCCTCAGCCGTATATGCCCTTTAATGTTTACAAAGGCATCACGGATTGTGGTTTTTTACAGCCTGACAGATAAATGAAAGCCTTTTGGACCTTAAATATCGCGCCAAAATGAAACACTAAGAGACGAAGCAAACAAACAAACCAAAAAGAACATAGTGTCTAGTGTTTAAGTCTGAAAAGAATCCCAAAAGAAAAACAACTAGGCGATGTTTTTTGAGGTGGTGGCATAGGTTCGGGAATTCTCCCCAACTATCCTCCCTGTGCTTGAAAATAGTGCAACTTGACAATGGCCGGCGAAACAAGATTTTAGGTCTTTCACAATTCAGTGTTCACTTCGTGCAGGGATTGAGATTTTTGTTATTTTTGTAATTCTTTTTTCTGTTTCTCTCCCTCCTTCTATCTCTTTTTGCGGGTCTTTTGTTGATCCGTTTCGACGCCTTTTGTAGTCGCTTTTTTTCCTGCCTCCCACCCCCATTTTCGCTTTTGTTGAAATGGACGTCCGCTTTGTTCGCCTCCTAGAGATGTTCATTCCACTGTTCCAGAGCCATTAAGTTTGTCTACGAATTCATACCATTCCAGAAAGGTAGAGCGAAAACTTTTAGAGTATATGTGTGGTTCGTTTTTTATCCTCCGGGAAAGCTGATGGTTTTTAGAGCTATAAGCCCGCAAAAAGTGCCCTGAAAAAATATTCGTGGTCATTATGCTGGAAACTTTTACGTTTCTGATGGAACTTATCTCTATGACTTCGTGTCTCTCCCTTTTTATATATCAAATAGTCGTCATTTGTGTTGAAAAACGTGAACTGCTTGTGAAAGAGAGAGCAGTTATAACCGTTGTTCATTCGGATTTCAATTCTGTAACCTCTAAATAACAGCGCTCATCATTTGTAGTCCGGGCTTCCGAGAGATATCAGTGGAATCACGTGAATTTGAACGAGCCTATTAGAATTAAATTAGACGACCTAGTGGTAACATAAACAAATCCCTTCCACAATTTGGGTCTTTAGAGTGGATCCTGGCGAAGTTTATGGTTCAGTACCGAAAGTGACAGCAGTGATTACGTGTCACCGATGGGAACCACACACTGCGATGATCACCACTTTAGCGAATGGAGACCTCTTCCCAACAAGGGTTCACACCTTTTCAAAGACAGATAGACCCAAGATAGACTACCTACTCGTCGGAGCCACGTTCCATTTCTCAAGCGTTCAGATTTGGTTTGTCGCGATTTTATGACGTAAGGGCCATATTTTGCTATGCTGTGCTAGACACATGACATACAACATCAAGTAATACATGCACACAATGAAAGTTTTTGACACAAAAGAGTGAAATACACCCAGGGAGGAATACACCTGTCAGGAATCGAATCTGCACCCCATAAAACTCGAAGGTTGCCAGCTCAGTGGGCATACCCACTAAGCCTTGACTGATCCAATTCATGTTTGGAAATGTGTCTTTCAAAATTACCAACTTTCAACTAGACTCTTTGAAATATGGGGCAGATGAAGTTGATACCATCCTCTGTCCAAAGCACAATTTACTTAATAAACTGAAGAGGGTTTGGGTTTTATGGCACAAGCCACAAGGGCCAATTTGGCCAATGCTGCGCCAAACACAAGACTGACAACGTCAAGTAAATGGACATACACAAAGTTTTACTGACAAAGAGAGAAATGCACAGAGGGTAAGTTACAGGAATCATGGTGAGCTCCAGGGGGCTCCTAAAAACGTTTCTTATATTGTCACTGGACCCACTGTATCCTAGTAATTCTGGAGCTTACAAAACACAGTCGTTCGAAAGGAGAAATTTTCTAGTGGGATAAATCTAATAGAATACGAACAAAACTAGATTACATGTGGAAAAGTCATTGGATAGAAAAATGGTATTCGAGATGTGATCAAAATGTATCCGCATTGGATTGTTTGCTTGTGTGGGGGTATATGGCGCAATGGCCATACTTGGTCAAGCTGCGCCAAACGCAAGACACGGTCAAGTAATTGTGAAAAGAAAGGAAAGGGGCGAGGGAGAAAGACCACTTGAGCATCCTGGGGTCGTGACACCCTATATTTACCAGAGGGAAAAGAATATATTAATCTCATGGGAAAAGAATATATTACTATGGTTCCCTGTGTTAGTTCTGGATTGCTTGGAAGAGTATTATTATTTAAAAAAAATTATATACCATAGGAGTCGTACTGTACCTAGAACATTTATATACATTGCCTTAAACATTTCAAGAGGTTGGGACTACCGACTCCTCATTACCTCTGAAGAGATTAAGCATGTAAACCGAGTGAACCTACATTTCAAACTAATTTTGTAACAGTTAATATTGGATGAACGGGAAAAGCTTAAACTCTACTTCGAATTCTGCCAACAAAATATACATGCATCTACCCTGATTTATCAGTGTAATGAAAAAACCTCAAACCGTACAGACAGACAACTGAAAAGAATCGATCTATCTGTACAAAACATCCATTGTCTTGGGCAGACCAATTAGGGCCGAGAAGCCGAATCCGCAAAAGTGCCAGAAAACTAAACGGGCTCTCCCCTTCTATTATCTAACCTTTTGTCACTTTAGCCCGCGGCAACGGTAGCGGGGAGACAAAAGATCCCTTCCAGAAGAATAATGCCGGCTCCGACAATGGCAATTGACCAGATCCCGAGACCAAACGATGATGACGTCACTGGAGGAGGCCGCGGAAGGTTGATTGAAGAATTGGAGGAAATAAGATGATAGTGTCCGATGGGACGTGAAAGTGTTTTCACTTCGAAAACAAGTTCCGATTGAGATCAGGACCCCAAAAAAGTTGTGGTGAAATGCATTTTTGTGATGAATGCGTTTTTTAATTGATATTCAGGGTACAGAACAGTACCTTGGAAATGGAAGCATTAATTAACTAAACATTGGAAATGGAGTTCAAAGTTTCCAATGTTTAATTAATTAGCACTTCAGTGCAAAGAAACGAATTCCTTTCATGTTTTTACAGTTGGACTACATTAAACTTTTACATATTGGTAAAGTTTCAGAATATGCCCCGTCCCCTCAATAGATCTTTCCACTTCAAATTAAATTCTCTTATCCATATCAACTCTTCATTCAACTAACTTTACATCTAGAATATTAGACAGTGTAGGTTTCCTGTGTATTAACCGATTTTGGTTGTTTTATTTTCCAGCCTGATCCCAGTCAGCACTGCAACAATCATACTTCGTCTCATTATTTTCTTTTTTACAAGTACAGCATGAGATTCCATATGTACGACCACATCACTAAACGCTACGTAATCTGTATACATAAAACACTAACGTACGTGGACCTGAAATCGACGTTATTTGTGTATCGTCAAATGGCAACGATGCAGAACTACAAGAAATGCTGAAGATAGAGATCGGTTAAAATATTTATGTTTAAACTGACTTTTTATTTCTTCCCTTGATGTATAAGTAATTTATAAATACTTGATTGAAGAAAGAATATTTAAAACATTTAATTTTACACTAAAGCGTAATTTTGCTACCCGGTATCTGGTCACGTCAGAATTAATGTTTACTTTTTAAATTTGATTTAGAATTCCGTGTTTGGGTATTTGAGTTGACTGCGAGATGTTGCGGTCATATTTGAGGATTCCCACGTATTATAAATACGTGTTCTTTTTGTTAATAAATCGTTATAGTCTTTTTCAATATCGTTGAAAAGTCTTTTGTCGCATTGTTCTATTTCACAATATATTCAGGAAGTCGAAATTCAACACGTTTGAGAATAGATACGTACGTGTTTTTTTTTTTTTCAAAATTCTGCATTTTTTCAAGGATTGTAATTTTATTTTTGTTGCATTATGTGTTCCGGTATATTACTTATTGCAGAAATATTATTTAGGAGTTAGATTTTAATGATTTTTCTTTTTCCAGCAAAATATCACTAGACATGGGTAATTTTGTAGCGGTATATGTGTATTTCGACCAACTTTCCTTAAATATTTGATTGAATACGTAATGATTTGAAGAATTATGTTTCATAAAAATAAATAAAATATACAAATCAAAACATGTTTAATTATGGTGTGCAAAAAAGTTTAAAAAAAGCACTATTACAAACCGCCGAGCGCTAGCTGGCGCAGCCCGGCTAGTCTATATATATAAAACACTAACGTACGTGGACCCGAAATCGACGTTATTTGTGTATCGTCGAATGGCAACAATCAAACGTAAATAAAATAACCCAGATATTTTGAATTCTTGCTGTTTTTGAATAGCCGAGGTCAATTTCTATGCAAAGTAAGGAATTGAATTGTAAAAATTTATGTTTGAACTGACTTCTTATTTCTTCCTTTGATGTAAAAGTAATTTAAACGTGATTTTGCTACCCGGTATCTGGCCACTTCAGAATTATATGTTTGCTTTTTTAATTTGATTTAGAATTCCGTGTTTGCGTATTTGAGTTGACTGCGAGATGTTGTGGACATATTTGAGGATTCCCAAGTATTATAAATATGTATTTTTTTTGTTAATAAATCATTATTGTCTTTGTCAATATCGTTGAAAAGTCTTTTGTCGCATTATTCTATTTCACAATATATTCAGGAAATCTAAATTCAACACGTTTGAATAGATACGTACGTATTTTTTTTCTTCGGAATTTTGCATTTTTTCAAGGATTGGAATTTTATTTTTGTTTGCATTATATGTTCTGGTATATTACCTATTGTAGAAATATTATTTAGGAGTTAGATTTTAATGATATGTCTATTTCCTGCAAACTATCACTAGACATGTATAATTTTGTAGCGGTATATGTATATTTCGACCAACTTTCCTTAAATATTTGATTGAATACGCTTGCAATGATTTGAAGAATTGTTTCATAAAAATAAATAAAATATACAAATCAAAACATGCTTGATTACGGTGCGTAAAAAAGTTTAAAAAAAGCACTATTACACACCGCCGAGCGCTAGCCGGCGCAGCCCGGCTAGTATATTAAAATTCGATAATGTAAGCAAAGATCTATATAAGCAGAAGACATTGCCAGTAGAGTTCACAGAAGAAACTACCAGAACGTTGTTTTGAAAATGTCCATCTTTGTAGTATTTTGGCCAAACTCAATTCTCCGAGGTAGGGCACAAAAACGCTGATGAGTAAATTTTCAATTAATTAATCCTCGTTTTCTAGAAGGAAGGTTTACTTTAGCATAAAAATTCTATTATTTTCAAATATATTTCAAACTATGGGAAATGCTTTCAATAAGAAGCATGTTCCGCATTGCTTGCAGTCGAGGTGTGCTTCGACAGAAGTTAGGTTTGTTTTAAGAAGCAAAATTTACAGAAAACTAGTGTTGGAACATTCAAACATGCAATAAAGCAGTTTCGAACTTATTTTCTCTTAAAGAATTGGCTCTTTGAATGAATATCTAAAATATTTGTTTGCCATTTTCAATTTAAACAATGAATTCTTGACTGACGCTCGATATACTAGAACATGGATTCCTTCTTCAAACACAAAAGCAAATACATATATCAATAGATTTGCAGTTAGAGATATTGCGGTATTCCTTATTATGTGCGCTTGACCTATTCTGATCCCTTGCGTAATAAACCCGAAAACCACTAACCTTAATACGAACACTTAACCTATAGTTCCCTATTAGTTTTATGGATTACATATTTAATCCATAGCTAATAAATAACAAACACTGCAAATGACGAAAATGCTGTGAAAGTCTTCTACAATACAATGCATTTCAGCTAAAAATGCATAAAAACAGGATTGTAACTCTTTTATTACGATGAAATCACCGAAAATAGTTTAAAAAAGTAACGTTTCTTATACAAAAAGAGAAAAAATAGCAGTTCCTGCCCTACACTAACCCGATCAAGAAGCAATGCTATGTATCTATCCAAACAGAATGATTTGCTTTTACTTTAATATTTAATAAAAATTATTTTCTATTAAATATTAAAGTATTTTTTTAAAGTAAATAAAAAAATATTTATTTATTTATAAAATTATTTTATAAATAAATAACTATTATTTATTTTTGTGTTAACAAATTCACAGCCGGATAAATGGATTCGTCAGATGGATCCTACCTACGACTGGTAGTTTGGAAATCCATGCTCCAAAAGAAAGAAGTTTGGAATTTATTTAAGACAAGAGCCAGAATTGGCTAACTTACGCTAAGTTATTTAAGAACGTTATGAAAGATTTCCAGAAGAGAACACTTGATTTTTGTTCGAATAACAGCAAACTATATTAAAGAAAATAACATCATGAACTTACACGAAGACAGAAAATTTCAGAGATTACAGTGAGATTCTATTCCCTTGTATGGTGAAAAGGCAGATGAACTTGGGGATGTCCATTTGTACAAAGGTGGTTAAACTCGCAGGGAAAAAAGCTGCCATGGCTTGACCTTTTGACTATGGCCGGTACAGCAGTTGGACCATGATCGCGCCAAGAAAAAATTTAGATTACAGTCAAAACAGCAGTTGTACCTTGAAAGCTATCAGAATCGCACCAAGAAAGAATTTAGTCAACGACCGGTACAACAGTTGTACTTTGAAAGTTATAAGAATCGCGCCAAAAAAAGAATCGCTCCTGTTATATGTAATAGCAGTATTCAAAAGTTAAAATCATATCTAGGGATGCTAGATTTATGAATGTGTACCAAGTTCAAATCACTGATGTGACTTTCGGCATCGGATGTTACACTGTAAACCAGAAATGACACTAACTATGGGAACGCATTGTTTACGTTGTACCAGTACCCTAATTTAGCAAAAAGGACTCGTCCAATGACATGCAACTTAAATGTCAACTTTCCGGAATCAGTTTATAAAAGCCATTGCTTTCATAAAAAAAAACTAAATACATTGTTTAGTTAGGTCTGATGGAGCAAGGTTTATGTTTGGCCATACTCACACATAATACAAAGCCAAGTAATGGACATAAACACTCAAGAAAAGCTTCTCTGACACTTAAGAGAGAGAAATACACCAAGGAAGGACTCAAAGTGGATAGAGGAATCGAACCTCACTTACAACATGCAGGTTGATATAGCGCAGTGGACATAACCATCAATCCTCGATGGCACCCTAAAAACATTGGAATTTTAAATTTCCCTGCAATGTCAGATAAGTCTGAAAAGTGCGTATTGAAATAATATTTTTTATGTTTACAACTCAGGTATTCTATGAGGGTTTGTCTCATTGTACATATGTTCCGAAACCAAGAGAGAGATCGAAAAATTTATTTGCTTCGTTGAAACCTTTACGGACAAGAAATCCGTTTCTACTGCTCAAAAGCATATTCGACGATCAAGTGTCCAAATGGGAGGGGGTGCAGTGGGAAAAAAGGGGACATTTCCATTAGTAGCATTCGCTAAGAAATTCAACTCTCCGCCGAGCGAACGCCATGAATGAATAAAAAGTCCCAAACTGCAAATGACAAAAGCGGGACCCAAAATAAAGACAAGAAGAAAGGGAAGTAAATAAATGAAAAGGAACACGAAATCCACCATTACTATCCGGCAGGAGCACAATAGAAGCCGGACAATGCACTAGCAACAACACACTCTGGCGGGCCATTGTTGGAGCAACTACTTTCCACAGTGGCGGTTCTTTGATTCGGCGGCCACCTTCTATCTACTCCAAAAGACACACGGACAAAGGACAGAAATCCCAGATTCCCTTGAAAGGGGAATAAAATTCCTAAGGGAGAATATGGGTGGTTTATTTTTAAATATTAGCCCCTGGACCATATAGGACCCACCTATTTATTTTATCAGGTGCCTGATTTTTTTAATAATCGGCTATTCGGAATATAGACTTTGTGAAATGGCTCAGTAAAGTTCCTGAAGGGAATATCAACAGAAAGTGCAAAACACTTTCGCTGCCAATCTCGCGCCAGCGCGTGATATAACGCCAATGCTATGAGTTAATCACGTGCCAGCGCGTGGTGTGATGTCTCAGTAGCCAGTCACTCGTTCACGCGGGAAGAGCTGCGCCTCAAAATTTATTCTCCGCTTCAATTGGTATTATATATTAGATGTTGTCTTGGAGTAAAGGTTAGAAACTAGTTATAAAGTTATGTGATTCCGAATTTATAGTTATTAAAAACAAATTGTAATATGAATTGTAGAGGCGATAGTTCTACAGGGTCTTAACGCTCCCAAAAAGAAAAATGCAATCTGATAAGTCTTTAACCGATGATGAAATTGCAAATGTGTTGGCTGAGCTTTCGCCAATCTATTCTAGTTTTGGCTTCTGGGAAAAACCCATTTCTACCGCGGGGCAGTAACTATCAACTTACCATATTAGCTTTGGCAGTGAACGTGTTAAGTACTAGTTCATAGACTATACAGGACTTGACGCTATACTAAATCACTTCTGTCTTCTTAACGCACTTCACTTTATTGAGTGACTGATTCTAACAATCGGTGATTTGGTTGGTTGTGTTTTACGGCGCAAGGACCATAAACAAGAGCGTCAAGTTATGGCAGACACTCAAAGAAAGTTTTACTGACACAAAAAAGAGAAATACACACAGGAAGGAATTGAACCTGCCTCGCCAACAACTCTCCGGTTGCTAGCGCAGTAGGCAAACCCACCGAGTCTCAGCGATTCAGAATTTAGGCTAAATGGAATGGCTCAAACCTCAAAATGACAATGTAACAATACCATAAACTCAGTTTTTCAACTCTTAAAAAAATAACAGCATTTAATGAAGTTTTCATCGTCCAATCTAACGATTGGTCAGGGTGGTGGGGAAAACAGATCTACATGTTCAAATGAGAACCATGAGAGGCCAAATTTATCGGGACATCATTCTGGAACAACATGTACGTTTGTTTAGGGGTGCCATGGGCTCAGAATTTTTGTTTGTAGATGACAACGCCCGTCCTCACTGTGCAAACATTGTAAACAAATGCCTTAAATCTGAGGCTATCACCCGTAAGGAATGACCAGCATTCTCACCTGACTTGAATCCGATAGAGCATGTGTGGCACATGCTTGGCCGACGAGTTGCAGCCTTCAACCACCTCCTACATGTGTACCGGAAGTTCGGAGAGCATTGCTTGCTGAGTGGAGTGATCTTCCTCAAGATCAGCTCGATAATTTGACCTCTGCGTGTTTAGGCGTTGTACGGACTGTATTTCATAGTCTGGGAGACATACAATACATTAACCATCATACCAACCATGTCATGTTAAGTTTTTGTAAGGTCGATATTTTTTGCTCCAGTGAGCAAAAATCATAGTTTTTATGAATGGTATCATACATCTTTTTCTACCATCATTTTCATCGCCATCTTTTTTCATCTTTATATTTTGTTTTATAAATGGGCTTTATGATTAAGTCACGTTTTTTTGGTTCTGAACCTTTATTTGCCGGAGCTGGAATTATCCTTAGTTTATGAACATGAGTGTACTTATCCCTCCATTGCGACGCTTTTAACTGGCAGCAAGAAATCACTGATGGGAAATCCAACCTTTACCGCCACAACTCGAAGGTTGCTAAAGCAGTGGGCATACCGACTGAGCCCCAACGGATGCCTCATTTAGTTAGAGTAATCTAATTGACAGTACGCATAAATATATAAGTATTTTTTTGCTATTACACTCAATCTAAAGAACTCGAAGCTTTCTACTTATCCCTCCATTGCGACGCTTTTAAATGGCAGCAAGAAATCACTGCTGGGAAATCCAACCCATTTCCCATTAAAAGCATCGAATTAGCGAGCGACAAAGGGAAATTTCTCGCCGGGGACAGCAAGGGAAAAAGCCGGCGGCACAAAAGCGACCCACCGTGGAAGACAATGCGACTCGCGAAGGTGTCCCCAAGTGAAACACAAGGATAGAGCGAACGGGGACACCCAAAATGGACGAAAAGCCCAGATTCCGGGCCTTTGTACGTTTGCCAGGAGTTTATATTTGAGTTTTGAACGAGTGGCATCCTGTTGTATTGTGGAGGTTGAAGCTTTTATTTTCTCCGAGAGAGAGAAAAGAGAGATTGCATTGTGGGGGGAGTCCACGGGGACCTTTTGTAGGCGGCGGGACAATGCTTTCCCACTCCTGACCCGATTTCCTAAATGGAAAAGGCCATTGTTGGCCACAATGACAATGCTGACAGCGAGAGAAACGCAGAAACAAAGCGGGAGCGCCGACTGTTGTGCGGTGCATGGGGATAATGGGATATGGGCGGATATGTTTACTGCGGACAGCGATGGACATGTTTGGAGTCCGCAGTTTGTGAAAAGGACCCCAGCGAGGATGATGTATGTCGCTCTGCTTGTGTTTATTTCTCTAATCCGCAGCGCTGTAATGGTGTCCTTAATGGATTGATGCGAATCAGGGTGAGCGACATTGAACTTGACAAAGCTTTTTGCCAGAGCCTGATCACTAGGGCAACTTTTTTGTTGCAGTAAAAATGGGAAAAGTTGCATTTATCATTTCTTAAAGTTACATTGATGGAAATAAAGTTGCATTTATTTTTGATACACAAAATTCTAAAATAATTTATTCGTAAAAAAATGAAAAAGATTCAAAATATATTGATAATTTCAGTCATGTACAACAGTATTATAATACATACTGAAATACAGAAGAACGTTGAATGGCCGATAATTGGCCAGTAATTTCTTTAACATTGAAAACCTGCGCCAGCCGCAGTCATATAATGTGCTGTATCGGATAGTAGAAGCGCAAAATCCTTTCGCCCAACATTCAGTGATTTTAAAACGTCATGTACAAGGCGAACAACATATTCATGATCTACACTCACCTCGCAAACTCTGCAGTTGTTTACTCCTCTGGATTATCAAGAGTGCCAACCTATGAGTTAAAGTACTTCTTGCCATTTATTTCACTTTCGTCTTAGGACGAACACCTTCTAACTGTGAACTTGTTTGATCCGCTATACTTCGGCGTTCGCAAGATCAGACACACGTGATCGAAGGGTTGATTCAGAGAGCAAAAAATGAAATAGTAATTTGATATTAATTAATTTTAAGGTAATATTTTAAAAAGTTGCAGGTGGTTGCATTTATTCAAAAAATTGCATTTATGCAGAAATTTACATTTATGTTGTGGTTATAATTCATTTACTATACACCCCATGTAGGAGGAATTTTGGTTTTAGTTCTGAACATGCACTGTAGAACGCGTGAAAAAAAGTTGCATTTGTTGCAAAAAGTTGCCCTACTGATCACATAGATGGTTTGATTTTCCACATCGTGAAAGTGCACTTCTTTCATGTCGTAGGTTTTGAAACTTGGAAAAAAGGACTAGATGTCAATCATTAACAGCGCACGCCACGTGGGATCTATAAGCATTTATACTTTTATGTAACAATAAGTAACTAAGTGGCCCATAATAACCTTGATAACAATAAGTAATAAGTGTGCAACGATCTTCGGATAGGCGATTCTGAACACAGATAAGTTATAAGAACAGTTGTTCTTGTGTTCTGGTTGTAACTGTTCTAGTGGACGAACATCGATGTATGACAGGGCTTGTATTCTGATACGACCCAGAACATCAAATCGTGGGTGCTGTTCTGCATAAGAACACAAATAAAGACAGATTGCTGTTGTTGCTTATCCTCTTTAAAATATCTGACATATGTCAGATCAACTCCATTGGGTTGTTGATCGCCAGAAAATCAATAACAATAAGGGGGATAGATGTCAAGTCCTCCTTGGAAAGTCCGACGCAACTCCGTATGTGCTCCGGAGAGGCTGAATGGTCACAGCATTTTCTGCAAGTGGGATGGATTTTTCTGTCACGTTCAAAAGAAAGACACTTAAGGTGTCCACTTTTAAGCCTAGCTAGTGCAGTCTGGGAACCACGATCACAATTAACTTCCAGAAGAGTGCCAGGGGATGTTCCGGTGTACCACGGGTGTGCAGGTGGAGTACGTATTTGTAGTACACTTCAGAAGAGTGAGACGTGTTTTTGCAACGGACGGTACTGCGTGTATATCAGAAACTTTATATTATATTACAAATAAATCTAAGTGTCCAATTTAGATATGAATTGTCCTTCTGTTCTTGGACACTACTACACATATTTTGTATCAAATTAGACATCACTCGGTCACTGATAAAGTGGCCTATAGTAACCTGAATAAGTGACCTATAGAGCGGTTCTCGGAAGAAGTAGTCCACCTTGAGTCAGATGATTTCTTAATACGAGCGAAAGGCGTGTTAAAGAAAGGCTACCACCACATGCAAAAACGTGAATGGCGACAACCGTGTTAGGTACTCCATTGACGTCACACTGGAGCAACGCAACAATCTATTGGCAACGGTACAGGATCAATCCCCAATAGTAATTTTGGTAATTTTTAATTAACGTCGTACTAGAGCAACACGACGGGCTATTGACGACGGTCCGGGATCAATCCTCTAAAGGAAAGATCAAAGGACACTACCACGTAATTTTGAACCACGGTCAGATGACGAGGCAACACCAGAGCTGGCAATCCAATCTCCAAACTTTCGTACCACGCTAACGTGAGGACATTTGAGGTCACGATAGATTTAACATGCATCAACCCCGCGTATACGAAGGGTTTTGGTTGGACTGAGTTTCGAACTCACAACCTATCGCCGTGATTGTTTCGCTTTTGCCTCTAAACGATAAACGTAAGACAAAAAAAAGTCAACTGTGGAAGGGATTTGACTAACGTTTACACCAATCCTCCTAATTTAATTAAAAGACTCGTTCAAAACCACATGACTGAATTCTCCAGGGAGCACTTTTATATTGTTGCGAATCATGGTGCGACAAGCTACGCATTTTCTTCCATCAGAGCTTGGTTATTTAGGCGATTCCCATGACAACTTGATAGAAACACTTCTCGCTATTAGAAATGAATATTTACGAACAAGAGGTTACCGTTGAATCTGCTACGTTCAATTTCTATATTGCGGCTTTGATGAAAAGGCAGATGACCTTCGGCTTATCCACTTTTAGAAAAGTGGTAAGCTCGCCAGTGGGGGCGGATACCATTTACAACATCATGTATGGTGATCGTGATGTGATAATTTGTTTCGACAAATCACAATCGCTGCCGGACCGAACTACATACTCGAAGCTTGCATAGGCCGAAAAAACGCTCATCGTGGAAACCGCGTTGTTTGCGTTCAAACTTATCCCTTAGTTTAACGTATAAACTATCTAAAAACCACTAGACTAACTCCAACACGACAATATAGTGGGCTACGACGATTAGGCCGTCAACCTATGCTCATTGTATTTTTGAATGGGGGTCCATTTTTTGAAATGGTGCGAAAGCTCGCTTGGGGAAGGATACAATTCGCAAAAGCATCAATAGTGTTCACCATGAATGTTTTCCCCCTTTCGACACGTTAACAGTACTATCGCTTTCGACACCGAACAATAGGTTCAAATACAGAATCTGCTCAAAGACATCAGTTGTGGAAACGATTTGTTTATGTTCCAACTAATCTAATTTGAAGACAGGAGACTCGTTCAAAAGCAAACTCCAATGACAACTCGACGGACTACACATGGATTACATTGGTAATTTGGGGTAGACACTGACACACAAACACTTAACATTGGGGCTTACACTTTTAAATAGTTTCGACTTTCAAAGTGGCCCAATACATCCTCTACTCGAAATTAAAACAGGCAGTTGATCTTGTGGCACTATTACCATATTTAATTAACAGGAAAAAAAGCAGTTTATTAGAACTGAATTGCTTATTTTCAAAGAGTAAGTTATTGTTAACTACTTCACCCACGTAATTCCTAGTGTGGCTCTAATAAGGCAGATGATCTTTGATTAGTCCACTCCTAGGAAGGTGCTAAGCTTACCAGGTGAAGGAGCTGTCACAATCATGTATGGTAATCGCCATATGTATAAAACGAAATGGAAGAAATTAATGTAACCAAACATTAACAGAACCTGTATGAATTCAAGTAATTAAGGGAGACCCTTAAGGAAAAACCCAAAATTCTTATTATTCATTTTACGTAACCAATTTTTTTAGTAATAATTAAACACATATTTTAAATCAATAATCAATAAAAAAATTAGTTGTTAGTTACAATTATATTTTATAGTACGATTTTAACATGTTTTTTAAGCCGAAATACACACTTTTTATAAACCCTACTACTCTGTCAATTTTCAATATTTTTGTATGAAATAAATTTCTACAATATTTTTATAGCATAAACAAAAGACCTAGGGAGAGATTTTTTTAAATGTATTTACGAGTTTTCATAAAAAAATAATTTACTCATCACACGTTAAATTTCTATAAAAATCTCCAATTTTTATAAGTTTGTTAATTTTTATAAATTTTTCTGAACTATTTATATAAAAAATAGCTCTCCCTGTGTCTGTTAAACAGTTATTCAAGACCTAAAATATGTAAACAGTTTAACTCTAAGTGCATATATCAAAAAGTCTTAATACTTTGAACTGTGGCAAAATTGCAAAAAAACTGATTTTGTGATAATCTCATTTTAAGTACAAAATACAACAGAAGTTAACGAAAACAACTTACTTTATGCAAGTACAATTTTTGTAGTAATTTCTATTACATTAAGACTCTTATCAAAACAAGAGTTTTTACCGTAAACTCGTATATATGTTTTTAAAGCCAGTTTTATCTCTGATGACAACTGAGTGATTTGTGATAATTCACTGATAAATTTTACATTTCTTGTTTAATGAACTGAAAAAATACATTTTTTTTTGACCAGTACTATTTTAAAATAAACCACCACTGTATAAACATTACCTTTTTTTTCAGCTTTTTTTTCTGTAAACGAGCCTTTTTTGTAGTCCGTAGAAATTTAGCGCTGTTTTTTCAATGTGTTTCCTTCAATGGTGAGACCACATGTTTACATGAGGACCTGGATTTTGTCATTTAGCTTTCATCGATTGATAGAAAAACCAGGAGTTCACACCATAAAATGTTTGGAATAATCATTGTTAGATACACTATGATATAATGTTGCAAAAATGGAGGTTTTCATGGAAACCGAAGCCAATGGTTGACAGTCGATTATGAAGTTGGAAGGTCAAATAAAAGTTAAAAAGCAGCTGGTAACAATTTCCTTCGACTCTGAAATTTCGTCCATTTGTTCTTGAATATCTGAACCATCGTTTTATCCAATAAACCGAAAAACGCTTTTTGAAATTTGTTTTTCGAAATTTTGGGTTTGGGTCTCCTTTAAGATAAATGATATTTATAGTTCTAATATTGCTTAGAATCATTAAAGTTTTAAGGATGACAAATTAATACCCTCAATTTCGGTATGAAATGAATAAGCCAAGCGCTGAAGGCAACTCCAAGTATAAAAAGTGAAATTACAACGATGTTATACGAATATTACAAAACTCGCGCGTGATCTAATCATGCTCCTTTCAAATTAAATAGCGGTAGATAATTTTCTTTTCCAACTATCCATAACTAGCACAATAATTAATTGTTAAAGTAATTCTCGTTTCACCTATGAATATTTAATGTTGCTTATGCACCGTGAAACAATTAAGCTTGTGTTAAGTGCAAATCTATTTATCGGCAAGGTGATATCCGAAAATTAATTAGACACTTCAGTCCCAACTAATTTATTTCATATATTTTAAATTTGCAATTAACATACTTAAAGGTTCACCTTATGTTCCTATTCAAAGTACGTCGATGGACGTTTACTTACGCGACTATGGATTAATATTCATAAGATTCTCACCTCCGACCTCTGAAATGAGATAAGCTATAGTTTCCGCACTCCATTGGAATAATAACCGAGGGAAAAAAATCGGTTTTGAACGATGTTTTTTTACCAACGTAAATTTGTCCAACACCACAGTTCATTATCCTTCTTGGGTGTTCCGAAAAGCCGAAGATAAAAATTGATATTCATATCCGAATCGCATATGAAATGAGATAGATATTGAGAGTGGCACTGATTGTATCGATGAATAATAAATGAGAAGTATGATTGTTCTACAATCACAATAAGAAAACCAAAAGCACGCCTTTTCATCAAACTAAAGAGTTTTTGATCGCTGTATCAATCTTCTCTTTGGCCTTCCGAACGATTATGATCGTGAATACAACAATTTCCGTTATTAATGTGGTTTTCAATAAAAAAAAATGGGGGTTGTGCCATTACATGAATGTGTAGAAGTAGAGCCGGGCATAACATCTGCATTAGTTTCTACACTGATTCATTGATGGTACAACATAACTGATAACTAGGGCAACCTTTTGCAACAAATGCAACTTTTTTTCACACGTTCTACGCTTTATGTAAAAGTACTAAAACCAAAATTCCTCTTATATGGGGTGTATTGTAATTGAGTTATAACCGCAACATAAATGCAACTTTCTACATAAATGCAAATTTTTGCATACTTGCACCTTTTTACAATTTAGCGTAAAATTAATTAATATGAAATTACTATTTCATTTTTTGACCTCTGAATCAACCCTTCAATCACGTGTGTCTGATCTTGCAAACGCCGAAGTATTGCGGATCAAACAAGAAGTTCATGGAAAGAAGGTATTCGTCCTAACAGACGAAGGTGAACTAAATAGCAAAAAGTACTTTAACACATTGGTTGGCACTCATGATAATCCAGAGCAAACTTGCGTAATCGACTACAGAGTGTGCGAGGTGAGTTTCGATCATCAATATGTTATTTCCTTGTAGATGACGTTTTAAAATCTCTGAACGTTGAGCGATCCAATACAGTATATTATATGACTGCGGTTGGAATCACACTCAAGGTGCTTCATCCGCGATCGTTCCAAATTACTTGAGTGGTACACTTGCTTCACAACTGCAGAAATTTTTCATTTTTTTCTAATAATTTATTTTAGATTTTAGTGTACCAAAAATAAATGCAACTTTATTTTCATAAATGCAACTTTAGGGAATGATAAATGCAACTTTTCCCATTTTTACTGCAACAAAAAAGTTGCCCAACTGATAACTTATTTCAATCCATTCATAATAAATACATGCATCTATTTGAGCATTTCGAACCTTCTAATGAAATATACACTACATGAACAAAAGCATTTGGACACTGCATGTTTTCAGAAAAAGTGCTTTATTCCATTTTGTAACGGTTAAGTTTTTCTTTTGCCTGTATTACAGCTACAACCCGTCGAGGCATACTTTCAACAAGTTCTCTGTAAGTCTGGCCATGAATAGCTCGCCATGCCTCTTGCAAGTTTGTGTGAAAAGATTGTTGTGAAAATGGACATGCGTGGTGGTGTCGTACTCACCACTCACCACTCCAGTTTGGTCCCCAAGTGCTCGATCGGATTGAGAGCGGGACTCTGAACATGCCAGTCAAGCAAATTTACCTCATTTTCAGGAAACCAGTCCAGCACTTTTTTTGCAGTATGACATGGAGCTCGATCCTGTTGGAAGAAACAACCATCATCGCCGTAGTATTGCCATAGTGTAGGCAAGGCCGAATCATCCAGAACGTCAAGATACACGTCAGCGTTCATGGTATCAGATACATAAAGCAATGGACCTAGTCTTAACAAGGGAAAACAACACCGCACTTAGATGGATCCTCCTCCGAATTTCTGCAGTGTCCAAATACTTTTGTCCATATAGTGTAGGATGGACGCAGAGCTTGCTAAACTCGGATGGGAAATTGAAGAATTGTCGATAAATAAGCACTAAGCCATCACATTTTGTCAAGTTATACGCCAAGCATAAGGCAGGCAACTTCAACTAACGGATATACACAAAGAAAATGTTATGAATACAGAAGCGAGAAATACTCCCAAGGTAAACTGCAGGACACGAACCCCCTACAACTCAGTTTGCTAAAGCTGTGAACGAACCCAGTTTACAGCCTCCTATCGACAAACATTCACGCCGATGTGGAGTATTTCGTTTGAACCTTGAAATGTGACTTCAATTCCACTTAATTCGCCTCAATCTTGCAAGACACTTTTCTGCTCAACCCACGACAGGATCACTTATTGTATCACAACTTCAGAAGGTAACTACTTTTATATGAATTTAATCGAATATCCGAGTAAACTTTAAATCTCCCCATTGACTAAGTTAAAATTTAAATAAATGGTTCCAGGTACATAAAGCAATGGACAGAGTGATAACCAGGGAAAACAACCTCACACTAAGATGGATTCGTCGAATTTCTGCAGTGTCCAAATACTTTTGTCCATATAGTGTATGTTTCTCGCAATCTAAAACAACCGTTAATGTTTGTTTCATTTGTGTTAATTCTTGCATTGCGTTTAAAATCGATAAATCTACAATGCAGATGGTCTGAACACCTATTATGAAGAAAAAATTTTAATGCGATAATTTGAACTAGTGAGTGACTGGGATGAAATATAATTAAAATTGCTATAAAAAATTAAAAACGTACAGTAACATTTAATATTTCCTATCGGTTTCAATTTATGTATTTCACAACTTACTCACAATTATCTTCTGCATGTTCAGTTCAATTGTCTCCCATTCGTTTGTTGAAAGACAATTAGTTATTTTTTGACTACTAGATACCTATTTTCACGTACGCTGACATCATTTTCCTGTGATAATTTCTTTTTTCCAGATTTCCCACTTCCTTCAGTAATCAGTGTTGAAAGATTACACTATAGTGGTGAGGCTCTTCTGTGCAATTTCAGCACCATTGTGTAGTTCCATAAACATGTTTAAACTAAGCGGCCAAATTGTCGAAAAAATCACGCAGCGTTTGAGCTTAACCTTTTAACTTCGGCTTTAGATATAACAAGCGCGATTCTTACTTAGAGCGATTCTTTCTTAGCGCGATTTTTTTTTCTTGCAACTATCAGCGTACAACTAGTGTAACGGCCGTAGTCTAAATTCTTTCTTGGCGCGATTCTAATAACTTTCAAGGTACAACTGCTGTACTCGCCGTTGTCTAAATTCTTTCTTGGCAGGATTCTTATAACTTTCAAGGTACAACTAGTGTAACGGCCGTAGTCTAAATTATTTCTTAGCGCGATTCTAATAACTCTCAAGGTATAACTGCTGTACTCGTCGTTGTCTAAATTCTTTGTTGGCGCGATCACGGTACAACTACTGTCGCGGCCATAGTCTAAAGGAATAATCGCTTATATCTGTTTGCTGCCACTCTCTAGATCACAAATAACGTCAATTTCTGTGCTACGTACGTTAGTGAAATATAGTTGAGTAGGTATGCTCGTCATCTGATCGTGGTTCAAAATAACGTGGCATTGTCCTCGGAAATATCCCTTAGGGATTCATCCCGAACCATCACCAATCGCCCTTTGTGTCTCTCCAGTGAAACGTTAATTAAATACCTACCTCGTGAGTTTATTATTGCAATGAGGTTGATAGTTTTTATTGAAAGTCACGGCGCAACACAATGAGCTATTGGTGACGGTCTGGGAACAATCCATTAGAAAAATATCCGAGGACAACACCTCGTAATTTTGAACCGCGGTCAAATGATGAGGTCACACCTGAGCTAGCAAACCGCTCGAAACATCCACGCCGACCAACCAGTCTGGTGGTTAAGGTGTTAGCCTCTAGATCGGAAGGTTCCTGGTTCGAATCCGGGTCAGTACATGGATGTTTTTAAGCATATGGTATAAAGGCTGCTGGTGCACCTTAAATCTGACGTGTGTGTGTGTGAAAGCTTGGTGTGCGGGATTTCAACTCAAGTGTTGCCTCGTCATCTGGTCATGGTTCAAAATTACGTGTGGTGTTGATCTAGAATATTTCCCTTAGGGGATTGATCCAGGACCGTCGTGAATAGCTCGTTGCGTTGCTCTAGTGCGACGTTTATTAAAATAACCTCACCTCCAAAATTCCACATCACACCAACGTGAGGACATTTGAGGCCACGCCAGATTTAACGGGCACCAGCCTCCTTTGTACACAACGGTCTAAAGGTTGAAAAGAGAACTCACAATCCCGGTCCGATGGTCTACCAACTGGGCTACCGCGGCTCCTAAAATAGAGATTAAAGCGTAATACCTAGGAACATTCAAGAGGCAGATTATTCAGCTAACAGAATCTGCACCGTCTCATTTTATTGAGAAAGCATTTCGTTTTAGATAAAATTAAAGGTTCGTATATTTGTCCGCTGGGTTTTATGACGGAAGGTTCAAAAGCTGCGCCACAAGTGGAGTTGATGGGTCGGTTTTGGGTTTTATGGCAGAAGGCCCATATTTGGCCAAGCTGAGCCATTCACAACACAATGGGGGAGGAAGAAAAGAGAAAATCAGAAGAGAAGACGATTGTAAAAATAAAACAATAATTTTTTTTCTTCGTGAATTACCCAATTATCCATATATTTGATTATTCGAATGGGGTCTGGTCCCGATTGATCCGGATACTTGAAGTTCGACTGTACTTGGAACTACTGGTACTTCGAGAAAAGTAGTGAAGTTTCGATTGTTTTACAAAAGGTCGTCATATGATGGCTGGAATATTATCGTATATACATCGCGAATTAAACTTATATAACACTATAATACATGATTAACTTTTTCTATATGGAATTCAGGGGTCAGTGTGATTCAGTTGGTTTTCCCACTGAACTGAGTTCTCTATCTCTTTAATGCTTTCCTTGTGTGTATTTCCATTAAGGTGTATGTTTTCACTAGAAATCATGAAACTCTAGACCAGAATATCAATATTTCTTTTATTAATTCAAAATACTGTACAATTTCTGAGCTTTCAAACGATGTGATAAGATCTTGCAAATATTCAAAATAGGTTTTTAGTTACAAGGGTTTTAGTTAGGTACTGTTACTATGAATAGACAAGTTTCCTAAACTTTAAACTCGATTTCTGAACTGCGTTTTTGCAATAGGATGCTTTTTTCATAACGTGATAATTCCTCAATGAATTCCCCTACTATAATTATTTTTGCATCATTATAATATATATAATTCAGCAGATGCTTTGAATTTCAATCAAAGTATTTAGTCAAGAAATTAATTTTTAATTGATTTTTGAATGTTGAAATTCCTGAAAAAATTGTTGATTTTTTTTACGCTTCCTTGATTAAAAAATTGTAAAAAAAAACTATTTCTTCCTGCAAATAGATAGAAAAAAAACCAGCAAAACATGAAGAATAATATTCGGAATAATTTTTTAACAGCAATCGTCTTTCTGACCAAGTTAGAATTTGAGATATCATGTTTAAAAAAGCATGCTAATTTGCTAATAATATCTTAATTAGATAATTAATTATTTGCACAATCTAATTTTTACTCCCTGAAATGATTTTAAGAATACATCAATTGTCTATGTTAAAAAGAAAAACTGAATTTTTATTGATGTTTGATGATTTGATGAAATTGATGATTTTAAGAATACATCAATAGTCTATGGTAAAAAAAAACTGAATTTTTAAAGTCAAAATTAAAAAAAAAAACCTCTTTTAGTATGTACGTACACCTTCACTAGTATATGTCTCATGTTTGACGCAGCTTTACCAAGTATGGCCCTTGGCCCATAAGACCCAACTCACCCACCTCAACCAGAAGCCTATAAGGCCAATCACACTACACTGTGTGGGAAAACTAAACAGAAAGTTATCAGTGGACTTTTCCTTTATGTGAGGTATCGTCTTGGTTCAGTGGTTCTTCCCACAGTACTAACAACATGCGTGTTTGAGTAGATATGTTTATTTGTTAAACGATGTCTGTCTGTCGAAGGCGTAGCTTAGCTCCCTTGCGCCATAAAATCCCGAATCAGCCAAAGAATCTTTCTGGAAATCAAAAACTCCAAGTGTCCAGTTGGCTTTCAAAATAAGTAGGGGTGTACCAAATATCTCCTACCCTAACTATTTCTCTGTATCTCAGCATCCTGGGTTGCGAAATCAAGCTGGAAACTAAATGAATATCAATAGGAACTATTATTCTTTGGTTTCCAGAGATCCTATACCGTATTTACTTGTGTCAGTTTAAATTAGCTAGTAAAACTTCCAAAATTTCCCAAGACAATTTTCAAGAGTGCTTTCTTAATATCGCCGACCCCTGTTCCTATTACCACCCGCCAGGCGAAATTAGGAGCTACTATTAAAAATGAGTTGCTAATAGAGCATACATACATACCTGTAGTATGTAATGTACTTTCAAGTCCTATTAACGAAATTATGGTTTAAAACACTTATCTGGATATTCCCTGAATGGATTGGAGACAAAAAAATACGCTGATCGCAACCTCAAATACTCCAGATGCAATAGTGTTGTTGATATAACTGATAGGAAACTTGCCGTTGGCGCTACGTGTGGCAAAACCCTAGACAGTCAAGGTAACTAACTAACTTAAACTTATAGATGTCGCGCATAGTAGCTTGCAAACACGAGTAGGCGATACTAAACATTGGGGAGATATTGAGAACACCTAAAACCCTATTACAATTTTCAGTGTATTTAAGCATACTTTGGTCGCGTAACAAGAATTCAAAAGTTCAGGACGTACCCATCCTCGTATTGTGTACCAGGCCCTTTTGTCCTCAAGCGTTGCCTTCGCTGCCAATTCATTCATTTAATGCTTGGACAAATTAGCTCTGCGTGATCAAAAGGGACCGGATTACTGCAGCAAGTCCATTAGCCTCCTACGCTATTTCAGCACAAATCGCATTTTTCCCCCAATGCAGAATTTCATGCCCGCTCTCCACTCACATTCAACGCAATAGGAGCAGCCCAGGAAAACAAAATAGCAGATTATTTAATCCGAAAGATTATGCCCGGGCAGTCCACGCCGTTGGGGAGATTACAGAGGAGAAATATTAATCAGAAAGCGACTCGTTTGCGCCAGGCCAAGATCAAGAACAAAAGGGTTGTCTTTCACAATCTTAATCTTTTGACAATGGAAAAAGATAAAGGGCTGCTGTTACAGGACCACGTTCCATAAACTCGAGAACGATGCGATCTTTTCTACGAATTTGGGTGGCAACATCAGATGCGATGTAATTTTCCCATTAAGGGCAATTTGAATTTTTAGAGTTTGTTTTAAAGAAGACTCGGGATGAGAGGATTTAGTTGATCTTAATCCTGTTAACAATTACGTAATGCTTTAAGCAAAATTTCATTGTTTTATGGCCAGTTTTAATGGAACTGTTCCATCACCTTGCAAGCAGGTTTCTCCACGAAAGTCCAATAGAGATTAAACTGTGCAGATCGATTCTAGGGGAATTATTTTTATATAAATCGAATCGACGAGTTTTGTTATCGTGTTTCAGCAGGAATAAATAAAATATTTATTTGTGTGAAGATTGACTTTGGTGTAACATGATAGATTTATTTAATTCAACAAGGGGGTTCCTTTAAAAATAATTGTACCATTAGAAAGAGTACATTCTGAGGTATACTGTGATATTTTCAAAATTAAAAACTGATAGTAATAAGATATAGATATGACAGTTAAAAAAAAGTAACGAAAATGTCCCGATTTTTCCCGAATTTCAAAAAAATATAATGAAGAACCAAATTAAAATTTCTATAAAAACTCGACGAGATGCAAAAATTTACGTTGAGAGGAACTCTTAAAAAAAAAACTCACGGCTGAAGACTGAAAATTTGTATGTGTTTCGCTCACTAGCGGAAGAAATTTCGCTTTTTCAACTTTGACACTTAATAAACCCTAAACTAATAACCGCATCGGAAAAAAAAATTTACAACTGTCCAAGGAACACGATGAAGAACAAACCATGTTAATTTCATATTTTTCTGACCCGTACTCTCTCGAGAAACCGTCTAAGAATCGAGCTAAACATCACAGTTTTCAATCCTGCGACAGCGGCGGCGGCCGTAACTTTTTTTTTAATATAGAGATTATTTATTAATAATTTATAATTAATTAAAAAATTGTTTTCCAATTACGATGTTCATTTACATATAGATATTAATTTGACTTTAATCTGCTATAATAATTTACAATCTGATGAAATCAAACCTTACTTTCCCATATCATATTGTATAAAATATTTAAGGGTACCGGTGCAGTCCCATCTCCGTAATGTTAAAAGGATCAAATTTTAAGGAACATTTAATCAGAATCTTTTATGTGTATTAATTTGAATTTTTTGATACAGGTTATGAAGACACTTTTAAACACTCAATAATTTTTTAAAAACTTAAAATTTGAAATTTTGATATTTTGTTCTTCAAATTTGATTTTTTTAAATACTAATTTTCATCCTTTTTAACATTTAAGGTGAACTTTTCTGAGCAGATATATTAAACTGCTTAAGTTAAAATATGTTAAAGGTATGTTACACATGTAAACCAATTGTTTTTATATTTACTTGAATAGACTTTGAAAAAATGTTTTTTAAAGAAAAAATACACATTTTGAGATATTGTAGCTTCAAGCATAAAATTGACCTCATTAATGCTTGTACAGGTATTTTTCAAAAAAAAATATTCGAAATACTTCTACACAACGTATTTCTCTAAATAATACACAATTTTAAACAGAATTGTTTATAAACATTTATTTTATTTTATAAAAAGATAATCGAATTTTGAAAGATTTTTGTGCACAGGTCCCCTTAAATAGCTTTCATTTATATACAAGAGCCGCCTAACTGGTATAAAGGTCATAGCATTTGAGTCACCCAGTAAGTCCTGGGTTCGAATCCCAGTTTCCATGCGTTTGGATGATGATAGTCCATGTTAAAGGCGGCTCACCCATTTAGGGCTCCTTCACAAAAAGCCATCAGCTCACCTATTGTAGGGGCGAGAGTTGAATAGGTTATAGGGTCAACATTACATATTTAAGAAGTACCCCTATGTGTTCCACGTTTGTTTGAAATTTAGAAATATTAAAGGATTTTGAGTCTTTTATAATTTTGTGCTCAGATGGCAAAATGTTATGTCACTTTTCCCAAAAAATTGAGTAAGTCCCATTCTGGAGTCGGGTTTGTCAATGTTTAGAAGATGGCAAAATGTCGTAAGTCTTTTTCTTTCAGTTTATAAGAAAACAAAGGTAAACAAAATGTAATAAATCAAAAACCATAGAACCACATGTTGAATCTTGAATCTTAAAATTGCTTTAACGAAAAATTAAAAAAAAATGTCTTATATTTCTGTGCTCAGATGGTAAAATGTTATAAGTCGTAGCAAACCTCAAAAGTTCCAACAAGTCAGAGGTGATATTTAAATTCTTGTAAACTATCTTAAGTAGTTTTTTTTAAAACTTTGTACCCAGAACAGCTAATGATCTGCATCGCAAAGTGGAAAAAAGCTGCCCCCCCCCCAAAAAAAAAAAAAAAAAATAATAATAAAAGGAAAGTCTTAAAATCACTTCTCTATCCAACATGGTGGAAAACAAGCGTTCTGCTATCACCTATATGTTCTTCAACATCCGAACCGGGCTACTTGTAAAAAACACTTCGTACTTTCATTGAAATTAAATGAAGTTTTATATTCACCTATCTCCATTCTCAAAATTAAGAAATGTATGCTATTTACTCGTATATTTTGCATGTGACTTTTCTTGGCTAAATAAAATGAATTCGATGATGATGATGACAGCGATTCATTTTTAATGAAAACGAAATACATTAATGCATTGCTTATGGTCTAGTTGTTCAACGTTTTTCGGTAAGTTAAAAAGCATTTTTCGAAACAAAAGCTCGGGAAATCAGATCGAACATCGAAGTTTCGAATAAAATGGTAACAATAATGGTAGGTTTATTCAGATCGTACAATATATACTTCCCTACATGCATTATAACAGCAGAATTTCTAATGCAATGTCAGCTCCACAGCTAAGTCTGACACGTTTTAGTCATCGCGTCAAAATGAATATAACTTAAAAGTCAGTGCATTAGAGTTTAATCTGTTATTTTTTCGATGAAGAAACTAGTTTCTTCGAAAGTTTCTATAAAATCTATTTTGAAAGATTCCGTTGCGACAGATGATTGAGGGGATGTTCGAAGACAAACGCAGAATTCCGCAAGAGGCTTTTTAAGGGGTCCTCATAGGTGGCCCGTTGTCCAACGTTGTCATGAACTCAGCTTATCTTTACGTCCAATCTCCAACTGACGAATTTACGCTAGCGACAACAGAGGAAACGGGATTAAACGTATGGTTTGAGGGTTGGAATTACATTAAGGATACCCGTTTGGTTTGAATATTTCATTTCTATTGGATTTAGAAATAATTAGGTGGTAATGTGATTTAACTCTCAGTTCTTCATAAATAGAGGTCAGATAAAGTTATAATTAACACAGATAGAGCTGAAAATTCGCTGAACCAGTCCAGATCTCCATATCTATGAGATACGACCGGAAGTAATATGTGTGTGTATCACAGCGCTCGTATGAAATGTCCATTTGAAGAAAATGTAAAAGCTGCTACTCTGCAGAGGTTGAGATAACCTTATAAGGAGATTTGTGTTGATTCAGTAATGCTTCTTTTCCCTCAAAGACAAAATATCAGTTGTTGTAACTCCAAGTTTTAAAAAAAAATGAGCCCCAAACACAAAATCCTGACAAACCTATGTGGATGATCCAAGCGCTGTTTAGAGTTTGAGACTGACGAAGGCCGCCTCGGTTGGATTGCGTTTTATGGAGCAGGGACCATATTTGGCAATTAAGCGCAACAGGAAACAACGTAAGGCAACGTAAACAACAAAGTCAATTAATGGACATACACACACAAGAGATATTTTACTGTCACAGATGGGGATAAGGATACACACGGGGAAGAATAGGAAGAATTCATCCTGATAGGAATCGAACCTACACACTCTGCAACTAGCAGGATTCGAACGCAGTGTGCAAGCATTGAGCCACAACGGCTGTGACGTCATAACTATTACATCGAGTCCAAAGATCGCACATCAAAGGTTGCATGTTCAAATCATGTTTAAGTCCATTTCCAGTTCGATTTTAACATCTATTTATTAGCAAAGACATGACACTACCGCAATGACAAAAACAAAGAGAATGGATAGGTCTATTCCAACGTAGTCTTCCTTCGATCACGTTCCAAATCAATCTGGCGAATTCCCCATCGGGTAGGGAAGATGAGTGTTTAAAATTCCCTTTCGTAGGGATTATCACAAGATCTGTGGCTAAGTTGCCACATCGGCACCTACAGAGGCATGAAAATGAGTTGACGATAAAAATGGTAGAACATGAGCAAGGTTCCACGTATTTGGACTTGATGCGAACCTCAGTATGGTAATGGTAATTTTAGTTAACATCGTACTAGAGCAACACAACGGGCTATTGACGGATCAGTCCATTAAGGGAAAGATCCGAGGACAACACCTCATAATTTTGAACCACGGTCAGATGACGAAGCAACACCTGAGCTGGCACCCCACTCTCCAAACTTCCACACTAACCCAACGTGAGGACTTTTGGCCACGACAGATTTAAGGTGCACTACACCATACTCTTACAAACATCCATGTTCGGACCCGGATCTAACCTCAATAGGAAACATGGGGTTGGAGAGAAGAGACTATACCCACTGCGCATGGCATATACAATTTGCGCAACAAACCCAAACACAAGATACCCCTTTGTGTGGGTTGGTTTGGGTATAATATCGCAAAGGCCATATTTGAACATGCTGCGCTAGCCCAGACATCATAAAGTCATAGACACACACATAAGGAAAATTTTAATGACCCAAGAGGTAAGATAAGGTAATTTTAATTAACGTCGTACTAGAGCAACACTACGGGCTATTGACGACGGTCCGGGACCAATCCCATAAGGAATAGACCCAAGGACAACACCACGTATTTCTGAACCACGGTTAGATGATGAGGCAATACCTGAGCTGGCACCCCCCCCCCTTTCCAAATTTCCACACCGACCCAACATGAGGACTGTCGGCCACTACAGATTTAAGTTGCACCAGCCGCCTCTACACCATACGCTTACAAATATCCATGCGCTGACCTCTGATTCGAACCAGGGACCTTCCGATCTAGAGGCTATTGACTCAGGAGAGAAATACACCTAGAAAGCATTGAACCTGCATCACCTATAACTCTCCGGTTACTAGCGCAGTGGACATACCCACTGAGCCATGATCCACACACTACCCCTTTGGACATTTCATAGTTGTGGGTCATTGTAATCATGTAGTACCAAGATCCTAAATTAGTATCCAGTTAACAGGCACATTTTAATGGGAGTAGAAAATTTTATTCCTATTATTCTTATTGTTAGTATTGAATCTTTACTCAGAAACAGTTAAAATTCGGATCTGTCGATATTAGAAGAAAAACTGATAGTTTATCTCTCTCTTAAAACTATGTTAGCCTCTAGATCGGAAGGTTCCTGGTTCGAATAAGGTCCGGGCATGGATGTTTGTAAGTGTATGGTGTAGAGGCGGCTGGTGCACCTTAAATCTGTCGTGGCCAAAAGTCCTCACGTTGGGTTGGTGTGGAAGCTTGGAGAGTGGGGTGCCAGATCAGGTGTTGCCTCGTCATCAGACCGTGGTTTAAAATTACGAGGTGTTGTCCTCGAATCTTTAACTTAAGGGACTGATCCCGGACCGTCGTCAATAGCCCGTTGTGTTGCTCTAGTACGACGTTAACTAAAAAAAAAATTACTCTCTTAAAACTAGGAATAAGCTAAGAAATTCACTTTAAATTTTAAAACCAAACACCATTCCCTCAATTAGGGGGATTGAACCCGGAACGTCTTCAATATCCCATTGTGTTGCTCCAGTACGACGTTAATGAAAATACCTACCTACCTTCAATTAAGATTGAGTTAATATGCAAATTTTAAATTCTTGGCTTGGAAAATTTGGTTTCTATTCTTTTCTTCAGTATTGAATTTTCTTCGGGTATTGTTCAAAAGTTATTTCTGATGATAACAGAGAAAAAGGGATAGTTTTTGCTCTCTTAAAAGTAGGAACAAGTCAAGAGATTCACTCCAAGTCAAAACGAAGCACCAATCCATTCGTGGCGAGGAACTTTCACCACCCACAAAGACACTGGACGTCATCCACAAAGACACTGACACTCCTGGGCGTCACAAAAGAAGCCTTTCCCATTGTGCGAAGGCCCGTATACATATGCGGTGGGTGCGCCCATATCCATACATATTGCATTGTGTCCTCTGCCCATATCCTGAAACCTGAGGGTGGGTGGAACAGCGCATCTCACAAGTCCTTTTCCTCGTCTTTAGAAAACCGAGCTGGGATTGACCGAAGGGGAAGACCTTGACCGCCGAGGAAGGAAATACCTTTCCTTTAATTATGCATCCAACGTTATGTGGCTGGCAATACGTCCACAAGCCATTGTTGTAACAAAAGAATAAAATGCCCCGCGTGGTTCCGTGAAAGATTCCCGAAGCAACAAGAAAGACGTACAAACGTGACAAGTGTTTATATCTCTTGTGTATTAAAAATACAATTATCCGCCTCCACGGCGGGATCGGACGTAAAAGTATAACCTGTCGGAACGTGCGGTGACTGATGTAAATGGTGGAGTTTTCACCTGTGGAAAAGTATTAGCCACTTTGACCCTCGCTGGAAATCAAATAAGAAATTCATTTGGGAAACTTTGCTTTTTTTTTGTCCTGTATCATCGGTATTGTGGGGAAGCATTGGAAATTCAACTGTCAAGGATTTAACCGATGTCGCAGACAATCTTATTTGGATGAATATAGGAGGTTTCTTTTTCTGTAACTCCTCGATTTTTCGTGTTTATTGTGTTCGCGGAAAATTATGCGATGTACCCAAGGTCCTGAAAAACTTGCTTAGTGGAAAAAAGACGCATCACACACTAAATTATGCATTTTAAAACTAAACTTATATAAAACGAGAAGACGTTAGAACTTTTTTAAATAATACTAAATACAGTGGAATATTTTTTAAATAAATTATTTCGCATCCACGCTTTTGAGACACCCAATTCTTGTGTACCTATTTAATTTAGGACAATGGTCAAACAAGTAACATATGAACAGAATGAATGATGAAATAAAGAAATAGATCGGGGTCTTCTTTTCTGTTCCCAATTCAAAAATTAAAAAGGAACAAGCCATAAAAAGTGACATTTCGTGATGCTCGAGGCACAAATACGAAGAGTTAGGCCCGGTGCACACATCCGATATTTCAACGTGGCGCCGCTGTGGCACCAAAGCCCAACTATGCACACATAACCGTGAAATGACGCAAGCACACTCAAACCTGTTTTTGTGTGTGTGTGTGCGGTATATGAAAAAAATTTATTCAATACAATCTACTTACAGTCCTTTCAAAATTTCAATCGAATTTGAACATAATTAACGAAGTTATCAATAAAAATTACTTACATAAAAAAATATGTACTTAGATTGCTTTGTCAGTACTGCTGAAAAGGCAATTTTATTTCCAAAAATTATTTGTTTTTTATGGAATTTCAGCTATGATACTTCATTTATTTCGAGTCTTATTTTTGTTCTTTGCGCAATGTAAACGTTTTCCGAATATTTGGGACAGACGATATTTTTCAAAGAACGGGAATAAAACGAAAACTCGTGTTTCTTTCGCTCAAAATTTTTTTCGCATTTCGAAATTTTTTGCACTTTTTAGTTATAACTTGTAGCAACTGCAAGATCAAGAGACGAAAAGGAATCATTAATTAATATCTTTAGAACTTTTAGTAAGGTTTGAGTTATTTTCTACGTGAGACTGTTTTATGCGGTCCTTATTCACTGCATTAAAAAAAAATACTACTTTTTAAATGTGTTGCGAAAAATATTTTTTATAGCTACTCGTGATGTTTAGGAAAATTTTTTTTATGCGTTTTCTTTAATACTGTCCTTATCCACCTCACAAAAACAGGTTTGAGTGTACTCATTTCGCGCCATTTGCGATGGATATTCTATCGAAGAAAGCATGTTTATTTCGCTTACTTGGTGTACAAAAAGTATATTTTGAAACAAAATAGACAATACTGGATACACCCATTTACGTATTAAGTATTATTTATATTCCATTTATTTATGAAAACAAGGTATTTGAGACCGAAGAAGCGAGCGTGGGGAGCTGCGGCGCCTTGGGGAACTGCAAATTGCACGCACGTTAGACGTGCGTTGCCGCAGCGGTTTTTTTTTTTAAAGGAAACAGTGCCCTAAAAATGACCGCCAATTTGTTTTAATCAGTTTTTATCAATTATACAATTTTAAAGAACATAAGTGCTAAATTTTAAAGCTATAACTACATTGTTTAGAGAGTTTTCTAAGTTTCTCTATTGAATGTAAGGTCCTAAACGCCGAAAGTCATTCAAGACTTTAAAGTGCTTTTTCTCAGCTTTTTATTTTTCATTACAGTGTATTTAAGATGCTAACACTTCTTTTACAGTAGATGTATTGATTTGAAACTTTTTTTGGCTGTTTATTGCGATATATTTGATAACTTTGTACATTGAAGAATAGTCCTCTTTCAAAAATTGATGAAATAAACTATGACTATTTCTTTGCTGCTTTTCAGTGTAACAAAAATATTTTTGAAAAGGTAACTAAATGACATGTGTAGTTTCGTGCTGAAAATTATAAGGGATACTTTATATAGAAGGTAAATAAAAGAAAATATTTGAATTTATTTTTCAAAATATTAAAATTTTAAATAAAATTTTAATTTTTTAATTATTGTGAAGAAAAAATGATTCCTTCTTTCGAAATGCTTATTTTCCCATTCCATTCATTTCATGTCATGAAAGATAAATAAAAAAGAATATGAGAAAATAATTAAAATTTTCAATCCGAGTAGAAATTTCCAAATACTGCAATATTTTTAAAAATTTTGAATTTTTCAAAATTGTGAAAGAAAAAAATATTTTTCTTTTGTAATGTTTAAAATTTTTTTTATGCATTTTGAAATAAGGTCCATCAAATCATTTTGTCTTTAAAAAATGTCTTAAGGTACCAGTTTCCCTACTGAATAAATAACGAGCTTTGACCACGCACTTAAAACACGAATAAAAGTACCAGCCACTTAAATTCGAACCCTTATGCTGCACAACTTCTTGTGCCCGCGAATCGATGCACCATAATTCAGATTCACATTCGTTGATCCATAGGAATTCAAACGGAGCTAAGAACCTCCGGAGAAGTGACCCACCATTACGGCAGAGGTTAAGGAAAACACCCCGTTAGGTGTCCGCGGAAATCTACAAAGCCACAAATCAAGCCTGGGTGGCACCCGCTACACGTTGATGTCCAATGCCGGAGTTTGGGCGATTTGGCGAGTCCGCAGTCTCTTCTCAGCGGTTGAGAATGAGAAGCCCTAAATTATACCCATCAGCCGCGATGTTTACGTAACCGATCAGTAATTGAGGCTTAAAGGACGGTTTTCTGGGTTAGAGTGAAAAGCGGGGTCAAAAGAGTGGATTCTTTTACAAGTAGACACCTTCACCAATAAAAGCAAACTCTTGAGATATTGGGAAAGGTGGATATCGGTGTTTGCATCGATCCCGTTCTGTTCCCGTTTGAAGATTCAACAGAATTGAACACTCGAGATTAACGAACACCTTTATTAACAATAGATTGGTAATTAATTAACGCCGCACTGGAATGACACAACGGGCTATTTGCGATGGTCCAGTAGTTAGGTAGGTAATTTTAATTAAAGCCGTACTAGAGCAACGCCACGGGCTATTGACGACGGTCCGGGATCAATCCTTTCAAGGAAAGATCCGAGGACGACACCACGAATTTTGAACCACGGCCAGATGACGAGGCAACACTTGAGCTGGTACCCCACTCTCCAAACTTCAACACCAACCCAACGTGAGGATTTCGGCCACGACAGATTAAAGGTGCACCAACCGCCTTTACACCATACGTTTACAAATATCCATGCCCGAACCGGATTCAAACCAGGAACCTTATGATCAAAAGGCTGGCACCCCACTCTCCAAACACTCACACCAACCCAACGTGAGGAGTTTCAGCCGCCTCTACCCCATACGCTTATAAACATCCATGCACTGGCCAGGATTCGAATGAGGAACCTTCCGATCTAGAGGCTACCATCTTAGCCTATAGATTGGTTGGTAAGCTGGCTATGGTCCGGTAACCATCACGAGGTAAATATAATTGATGGACCTATCAATTTCCATGATGAATGGAAAACTTGAATCCAAAAGCGAAAGCGAAACAGGAAGACATTGGTTAGGGCACAAAGGCCATATCCGGCCAAGCTCCAAACACAAGACATACAACGCCAAGTAATGGTAGGTGTTTTAATTAACGTCGTACTGGATCAACACAACGAGCTATTGACAACGGTCCGGGATCAATCCCTTAAGAAAAAGACCCGAGGACAACACCTCGTAATTTTTATCCACGGTCAGATGACGCTTAAACACCAGAGCTGGCACCCCACTCTTCAAACTTCCACACCAACCCAACGCGAGGACTTTCGGCCACGACAGATTTAAGGTGCATCAGCCGCCTCTACACTACGCTTACAAACATCCCTTCCCGGACCCGGATTCGAATCAAGAACCTTCCTCTCTAGAGGATAACACCTTAACCACTATAACTGTTGGTCGGCAACGACGGCCCGGGATTAAACCCCTAAGCGAAATATCCGAGGACAACGCCATGTAATTTTGAACCACGGTCATATGACGAGGCAACACCTAAACTGGTACCCCACTCTTCAACGTCAGGTAATGGACATGCACAAACCAGGAAATTTATTACTGGCACATGAGAGAGAAATAAGCAACAGAGCTAAGTAACAGAAATCGAAGCTGCAGTTTTCCATTGCAGTGGGCTAATCCATTGAGCCACATCAACCCATAGATGAATCAGGTGAATCAGAATTGGCGGAATTGAACCTTCTAACTCATCGTAGAAAAAACCTAAAAATCGTCCCTTAAACAGCAAGTAACTCGCACTACAAGATCCCTCCATCTGCTACCTGTTGCTTGAAGCGAAGAAAAAGCGTCCCTTCCACCCCGGGAAGATTACGGCACGCAGCTGACGAAGGTCCCGGCTCTGGGGGTCCGCAATAATAACAGTAATATCGACCCCCCTTCCCCAGTGAAATACGCTTACGCCAGGGAAATATGATGTCGGGGTCGAACGCGCGGGGTCACAACGCCCACGTAACAATGCAAGCGCGTGACGATATTTAACAATGTTGCCGGCAATGCACTTAACCCCCGGGATCAGATGTATAAACTCCCCCGATCGGAATCCCCCCGCCCGGCTTTTGTTCTAGCACTCAGAGTTAGAGAGGGGGATTCATGATGGAAATGCTAATGGGGAGGTGATGTAAGACGCGTGAGGTTGTGTTTTAATGCGGAGGATTGTGGGTGAATGAGTTTTTGGTTTTGCTCAGAGACTGAGTTTCATGTGGACGATAATGATAATGGTAGAATTTTTCCGGTTTGATTAATTTTTTGCCTGTTTTCAATGCGCAGGTTATTTTTTGTATGCAATAACCCTATTTTGTTTTGGAAAGCATTAAAAAAGTGTTTTAATTATAAATTTTTTTGCACATTATTTATTCAACTAGCCGTGCTGCGCCGGCTAACGCTCGGCAGTGTGTAATAGTGCTTTTTTTTTTTTAATTTTACGCACCGTAATTATCTATGTTTTGATTTGTATATTTTATTTATTTTTCTGAAACAATTCTTCAAATTATTGCGCATTCAATCAAATATTTAAGAAAAGTTGGTCGAAATATATATATACCGCTACAAAATTACCCATGTCTAGTGATATTTTGCAGGAAATAGACATATATTTAAAATATTACTCCTAAATAATATTTCTGCAATATGTAATATACCGGAACACATAATGCAAACAAAAATAAAATTTCAATCCTTGAAAAAATGCAAAATTCTGAAAAAAAAAAACACGTACGTATCTATTCAAATGTGTTGAATTTCGACTTTCTGAATATATTGTGAAATAGAATAATGCGACAAAAGACTTTCAACGATATTGACAAAGGCAATAATGATTTATTAACAAAAAGAACACATTTATAATACTTGGGAATCCTGAAATATGTCTGCAACATCTCAAATACCCAAACATGGAATTCTAAATCAAATTAAAAAAGTAAACATAAATTCTGACGCGGCCAGATACCGGGTAGCCAAATTACGTTTAAATTACTTTTACATCAAAGGAAGAAATAAAAAGTCAGTTCAAACATAAATATTACAATTTAATTCCTTATTTTGCATAGAAATTGACCTCAGCTATTTGAAAACAGCAAGAATTCAAAATATCTGGGTTATTTTATTTACGTTGATTGTTGACATTCGACGATACACAAATAACGTCGATTTCGGGTCCACGTACGTTAGTGTTTTATATATATAGATTGGTTAGTTTAAGTTGTACAGCAAAATGTCCGGTAGCATTTACTCATTTAATGATTTTACACATTTGTGGAATTACCTTTATTTGGACACTAGCTTAATAGCCGATTCTGGGCACGGTGAAAATACGGGCTCTTTCGACCACATTTTCCATTACGTTTGAGCAGATTTCGTTGGTCATTTATTCAGAGAATTTTGTGCTTACTTTGTTGAATCGTTGTCGGATTGTTGGTGTAAATTTGTTTCTTTAAGTAGCCCCATAGAAAAAAGACAAAGCGCGGTCAAATCAGAGGAACGAGGAGGCCAATAGACATCACCAGCTTTTATTTGGTCAGGAAATGCATCCTAGAGAATTTGAATGGTTGTACATTACGGGTTGATCCATTTTGTTTAAACCATGTGTGCTGCAAATCATGTCGATTTAACGCAGAAAATTGCTTTGTAACATCACGTAGAATCATTTACAACTGACGGTAACCGCATTTCCATTAACAACCTCCACGAAAAATGGTAACATAATGCTTTCATTCATCCATTGAGTAAACAGCATACAAAATTAAAAAATTGTATTTAAAGTTATTCCAAAACAAAATAGCGCCCTTACAAAAAAGCACCCGTATGTGTTGTCGCTAATAACATTTGTTCGAGAAGATAGATATCTGGGACAACTAATCATACTATATTTATACCATACACCCATTAACCACTTCAAACATCTGCTGACATGACTTTTCAGAGTCGAGTATTCATTAACTATCACTATGCCAGTCACCGTTGTCACCTGTATCAATAAACATTTCCTTTTGTGTATGTCCATTACTTGACGTCTTCAACCTTTTTTTTTTGGCCAAATTTTGTCCATGCGCCATAAGAAACAGCATCTTCGAGTTAGGTCGTTTAGAATTGATGGTAATCATACAAATCTCTAACACTTAACGACACGAAATATATTCGGGCTTAGGTGAATTGGCATTTAAGTCACATGGTTATAAGCCAATCTGTTCCTTAAAATAGCGTTGGTTGATCTTGGATTTTATTACACAAGGGCCATATTTAGCCAAGCAGTGCCAAACACACAACGTCAAGCAATTGTGAAAGGAAAAGGAGAAAGATCTCTTGGGCATTTTGAGATTGCGACCCCTATGTTTTACCAGAGACGTTAAGCCCCATGACAAAAGATGGTATTGGTAATGGTAATATTAGTTAACGTCGTTCTTGAGCAACACAACGGGCTATTGACGACGATCCGGCATCAATCCCTTAAGGGAAAGATCCGAGGACAACACCTCGTAATTTTGAACCATGGTCAGATGACGAAGCAACACCTGAGCTGGCACCCCACTCCCCAAACTTCCACACCAACCCAACTTGAGGACTTTCGGCCACGACAGATTTAAGGTGCACCAGCCGCCTCTACACCATACGCTTGCAAACATCCATGCCCGAACCAGGAACCTTCCAATCTAGAGGCTAACACCTTAACCACTATACAGGTTGGTCGGCCCATGAGAAAAGAATCCACCCCGAGGGTACGTCGGGTTCCTGAAGTCCACTCACACCTAAAGGTGTGCCCTTGAGGATCGTTAAATTAGTAAACAGATTAAACGTAAACATTGCGTTAACAAATGGTTGGCCTTAGCGTGGGCAATTTATCGTTCGGTGCCGGAGACCATAGGAGTGATCATAAGTTGGTGAAACAAGACATCACCTGCGGTGAACTCCATGTATGTTTTTTGTATGGCTTCTTTTTTCCATGGTGATATATATAATGTAACTAATATGCGATATAACATAAAAGAGAAAATTGTAAATTTTTTTTGTAACTAAACTGCGATAATATAGATAAGAGTGTGTTTGTTCCCAAACTAAAACAATCATGTACAGCGAATGTAATGTATTGTAAACGCTATTACTAAGTATTCCGTTGTAAATGAGTTTTAACTGATTTGTAACTTTTAAGATCTCCACACAGATATGAATTAATTGATAAAAAAAAACCCCAGACGCATCGTAAAGTAATTAACATTGAGTGTAAAAACCAAACCATTGTTCTCAATTTCTAAACTCTGCGAAATTTAACGTTCATATCTGTTGTGTATTTATGATTTAAGAGCTTCTATGATTAAGAGAAAGAAATGTTATCAACACATGCTGGGGCTAAAGTTTGAGATTGCTTTATGCCGTGCATCTTACACAACATACTTATCGTATGAATTTAGAAGGAAAAACATTACGAAACTACATAAAAGTAGGGGGAAATACCAACGTCTTATTATATACCACTCAGTGTGAAATATTAAACTAGAACATATCCTCCACACCAACATTTAGTCCAATACTTTCAGGCACCATTCGCAGCAGTTACGCATCAACCTTCCCCCAACAAATGGACAAAAAACTATCCAACTATCGACTTAACAACTTTGGAGGACTAGGCGTGTTACACCATATTGATTTCTCATCAACACCGACAGGATTTCTTAATGTCTTCCATCCATACAAATCAAAGTATACAGATTGACACTGAGAAATGTATACCATTTACGACGCTGAGATACCCTTTCCTTTCCCGAACTTTTCCCTAATTCTTCCCTCCATCTCTATTTGTCGGAGCTAAGAAAGTTCTGGAAACTTTGGGCTAATAGGCGTTAGAATTGTTTTCCAACACTTACTTCGGCCAACTGAAGTCATTATTTACAGATCAGGGGGAAGGTGTCAGTCGTGTAACATAGCAGCTGGAAACTAGTTAAACGAATATTGAGGAATCGATTTCAGGGACTGGTATTTTTTTATAATAAATACTCTTTTCATGCATGTATCTTTGGCAGATGTGCGAGTGTGGTTTGATATTTATGGCAAAAAAAAAAAAAAAAGATTTAGCACTGTGTTTTGGAAAATACCACTTTTATTTCTCAGTAGTTTCCATTAAGGTCCACTTGGTCCATTGCGTTTCCCATTTTTTCATCCCAATGGGAAGTAGCTTTCGTCAAAGCCTGTAAAATACGCAGAGGGCATCCTTATTCGATGAGAATTTATATCCACCTTGTCGAATTTGCAATTTTGAGTGAGAAAAATTCGGAGAATAGGGTGGATGGTAGGTAGTTAATTAACGTCGCCCTGGAGCAACACTAAGGCCTATTGGTGACGGTCCGGGATCAGACACGAAGGGAAAAGTTAAAAGACAACGCATCGTAATTTTGAACCATGGTCAGATTACGAGAACGGCACATTAGTTGGCCCCTAACTCACCAAACTTAAACGCCGACCAACCGGTATAGTGGTTAAGGTGTTAGCCTCTAGATCGGAAGGTTCCTGGTTCGAATCCGGGTCCAGGTCGGGGTATGGTTGTTTGTAAGCGTATGGTGTAAAGGCGGCTGGTGCACCTTAAATCTGTCGTGGCCGAAAGTCCTCACGTTGGGTTTGCGTGGAAGTTTGGAGAGTGGGATGCCAGCTCAGGTGTTGCTTCGTCATCTGACCGTGGTTCAAAATTACGAGGTGTTGTCCTCGGATCTTTCCCTTAAGGGACTGATCCCGGACCATCGTCAATAGCTTGTTGTGTTGCTCTAGTACGACGTTAACTGAAATTAACATTACCCCAAACTTCCACACCACGCCAAAGTGAGGACATTTGAGGCCATGCCATATTTAACGTGCGCCAGATCCTTTGTATACGACGGTCTTTGGATGAATCTAGTTTCGAACTCGCAGCCCTCCGATTACTAATCCTTTTTTGTTACAACTGGGCCACCGTGACCTCAAAACAAAAGCAGTTTGAGGTTAAATAAAAGTTTCCTTATGAAATCCAGAAACAATTATAAAAGAAACTAACTTCAACTAGTGCTTTTTTTTTTTTTTTTTTTTCAAATTGTCTGTTTACTAATGTCTATTAATTTCCCAAACTCGCGGATCCGATGTTATGGAGACCGACGTTCACACTTTTCACCTCAATGTCGGTCACAGTGGCGTGGGAACTAAATTAGTTTCATCTTGGCCAAACAGTTCATGTCAGTTATTCCAAAACAGCGCCGAATTTTCTCAAGACTTTTGTTTTAAACTATCGTTTTGCATTAAGATCCGTGAAGAGCATTCCGGATCTTTTGGGGCTGAATCCGGAACTGAAATTGGAATTAACGAACTCTATGAAATATGTCTACATATGAAAAGTACATTTGAAGTATTCGCGCTAAAGTTGATATTGTCATTTTAATTTTATTTCTATAGCTTTTTTTGGTTCCTAAAATGAAGTGTTTGCAGAATTCAAACTGCTCAAAGTGATGTTATTTTTACAATTAATGAGAAAACAGCACAGATAATAGTTAAGTTAATAGTTTAATGTTTCGTAAATTCATGTTCCTATCGCGTAACTTATTTCCATGACCCACACTCTTCCAAAAATTAATCCTTTAGGATTTTTATAATTTTACGCAAAAATTTACTTTTGGTTCACAAAAAACAAAACAATACACTAAATGGAATTTGATTAATTACATAAAAGCTGATACACGTCTTTTTAACAAAAGTTTGTATACAAAATACCAAATCAATATGTTACACTGTAGAAAGGCAATATGAAACCATTAAAAATTAAAAACTTACATACGCTAATAAGTAAATGAAAACTTCGACAGAGTTTGTATGAGTGAAAAATGTTCTCTGCTTCGTTATACTTCTTCCAAAATTGATAGCATACAAGTGAAAGAAAAATTCTATTTATAACTAGAGCAAAAATAATTTAAGTATCAAACTTGACAAAAGGACACAAGAGAACATTGAAATGTTAGCATACAGTAAAGGGTTAAATCTTGAATTTAGGATACTTTCAAATAGTTTTTACTTAAATAATATTACCCCCCCCCCCAATATTAGGTTTGATTTGTCGCTCTCTAGTCATTCATAGTACAATATTTTGACCAGCACACAGATCTTAAAACCGATAGTTGAATAATCTGTTTTTACTGGTTTTCTTAGTTATATGTATTTTTTCTTTACATTTAATAGCACTTCAGGGATCAATTTATACAAATATCTTCGTATGCCAGTAGTGTTATGCTTGTCGATATCCCCAAATGTGGTTTTCTCTCAAGACGTTTACAAAAAAACCTCTCGATGAACTCAACTTTTTGGTATCTTCTGTTGGTTACAATTTATGGTACAGGGGCTATATTTGGTAAAGCTGCGCCGAACATAACACAACGCCAAGTAATAGACATACACAAAGGCAATTTTGTCGGTACAGATTAGGACATGAATTGAACCAGTTCCACCTACAGGTTGCTACCGCACTGGACAAGATTGGTTGGCACTTCAGCTTAAGACTGTTTGGGTTTCATGGCGCAAGGGTTAGATAACTGTGCCAAACACAAAACAAAAGATATCAAGTAATGGACATTCACACATAAGGAAAGTTTTACTGACACAGTAATCGATCCTGTGCAGCCTGAAGCTCACTATAAAAAACTAGAACTTAAAAACTGGAATAAAGGATTCGAGTTGGCATTTTAACTGGAATGAGAAAAAATGTATCGTTTACAAATTTTATAGTCCGCCCCAAATAGCGCAGTTATAAATCGTAGCCCTCATATACTAGGTGCCGCCCAAGCGGTATAGTGGATAAAGCACTCTGCTCCCACGCTGTGGGATCGTGGTTCGATTCCCGACTAGGGCTACTGATCTAGGGCTGGTTGTATGTGATATCCGAGGAAGAAGTCAGACTCCCGCCCAAGTGGTTCCTCACCAAAAAGTGGATAGCTGCACCCCCTAAGTCTTTACCAGTTATCAATTTGTGTGTTTGTAAAATAAAACCTGTATTCTTCTTCTGTGTCTGTCCCACTTTAGATCACTGGGCCTCATCTTGTGTTTCACAGTTCAGGAGACACACGTCAACAACAATAACAATATATACTAGGTAGTTTATAACGGAAAATACTCAATGGTCAAATGAAGCGTTGTGCTTGTGAAGGACGAACTCAACAAAGGCTGGTTTCCAGAAAAACGCATTTAAAACGCGGAGCTCTACCGCTCTTAGAATATAGGAAAGCTACTATCATCCCTACTTTTATATGGTTAGAAGAAAACAATTTTTTGCCCAATGTTGAGTTTACCCTTCGTATCCACAACACCTCAAATTAATCAGTAAAATTAAACTGAAAATTGAAACACATCGATGAAATATCCGACTCTAGATCGAATAAGCAGAAAGGTAACATAAAAAATAAGATCTTTGATTAAAATCTACTGTTGCTCCCAAACGAAGCTTACCACACGCATTTAATGCCCTACTTATTACATCTGCCGGGTTCCATTATTTTTCAAAATAAGGTTGACGAAGGGGGGTAAATCCACCATGACAACGTTTACGAAATTTCTCGCGCCCTACCCTCAACAAATCCCAATACGCCTTCTATTTCACGACAAAGCCACGTGTCCGAATAAGACGAATTGCGCTGCGAACACTGATGTATTCCCACCCACAACAGTGACGGATTGGTCTGTTTCTCTTGTATGTCGACTTACGTGTAACAGGGAACAAAAAAGTTGAAGACGGTTTTCACTTAAAGATAATGTTTCTCCTCCTGCACGATTTGGGCGACTAAATGCTCCTTGTATACCTTCAGATTGACAACCGTGGCATTCAACAAAGGTTGGCCATTTTACGGGAATTGCTGCTTAATGGTTTCGGGCTATTTCAACGAAATACCGAAACTGTTGTGGGTTGTGATACGAAACTACAAGAACCGTTTCGTTACAGATGAACAGTTGGAGCACGTGGTGTAACCTCGTTGGCAGATTGACGAATTTGTGTCTCCACCCAAACAGGCACAAGCATGTCCTTTATGGGAAAACTGGGTTCCTTTCCTCAATGACAGGTCTCATCTTGATCGTTATTAGCAAATCTATTTCACCTTGTTTCAGACATTTATTCCATGGCGATTACATAATTTGATAAGGTTCCTTTTGTTCGAAACGTGACTAAGTATGTTCTAGCATTGACTGCCAAAATTGATTCCGCGTCGTCGACTTGATTTAAACTCAGCCGCTTCAGTTATTTTATTTATTTGAAATGAGTTGACAGATTTGATTTCTGTTGTGAAAATTCTGTAGGAGTGAGTATGAAACGAAATGCGTCATTGATAATTCTTGTGTGAAGTGGACTGAAAGTACATTGAGGTTAATTCAGGTTTAGGTTGTCACAAAAAAAATCACTTCAGTTAAATGATTGCTAGATTGCTTTCTCTCGGAAAGACTGGTGAAATTATTTTTACAAAAGTTTATTTTCTTAAACTTTAGACTACGGCCGGTACAACAGTTGTACCATGATCGCGCCAAGAAAGAATTTAGACCGCTACAGTAGTTGTAGACCAAGAAGGCCGTTACAGTAGTTGTACCTTGAAAGTTATAACTATAGGAATCACGCCAAGAAAGAATCGCAATTGTTATATCTATAGCCGTGCCGACCAACCGGTATAGTGTTTAAGTTGTTAGCCTCTAGATCGGAGGGTCCCCTGTTCGAATCCGTGTTCGGGCATGGATGTTTGTAAGCGTATACCAGCTCAGGTGTTGCTTTTGTCATTTTGTCACCGCAGGTGACCCCCTTACCTTCCGACATATGTCAGGTTGAAGGTTGATAAGGTCGCCCACGGATAAGTGAGAAGTGCTAGCACTCTTGATTAACAGCATTAAAAAAAAAAAAAAAAACCTCGTTGGGGGTCCCTAGTAAACACAGTTGACGCGGGGGTCTTCGGGAACTGGAGGTGCCTCGGCCGTAGTCCCAGTAACCCTTTGTTTAAATCCCGTCAGTAGAAAGAAATAAAAAAGAAAAACTTCACCCCCATTGCGCTCTTGTGTCCGTGTCACTCCGACCCCTTTTGCCTCGACTCACTTGGCCTCAGCTCCATCGTTCCCTTCTCCCCCCGCGTTACACAACACGAAAATACAATTGGAGAATATTAAATGAGCTGAGAATATTACATGACATTACATATGAGAGAAAACGTTAAAAATCTTTATCACACTATAATATGTCCCGAGCCGGGTTCCTGCCACTGAACATGGTTCAAAATTACGAAGTATAAATTGTTAGGGGCAATGATGGTCCTCCGACTGGGTGCTCCTTCACAAGTGGCCAATGACTTAGGTCAAATGTGCCCGCCGTTAGAAAAAAAATATCTATAGCCGTAGTCGAAAGGTTAACTTGAAATACGTACATCATTGCATTATGTGCTTAAATGCTTATCACTTTTCTTACCCAATAGAAAAGCTGAAAATTGCGTTCGAATTTTTCCGAAGTTCTACAGTTTAACAAAAAATTAATTAACAGATTTATTTGGTGGAATGATGTAGACCATTTCTTTTCTCTCAAAAAGAGACTGGTGAAATGATTTTTACAAAAATTTATTTTCTTAACATAAAATACGTCATTGCATTATGCATTGAAATGCTTATTGTCACTATTCTTACCCAATTGTAAAATCTGAACATGGAGTTCGAATTTTTCCTATGTTTTACAGCTAAACATAAAAATTAAGATTTCAAAACATTTAAACAAAGTAAAACAGATCAGCCATTACAAAGTTTTATAACTTAAGATTATATTTGCGATTTTTAGAATAAAATAAATAATTCAAATAAGATTTAAAAAAAAAGTTTTTCAATAAACTAAAAAAAATTATTTCCTTTATAAATTGTCTCTGATAAATGAGTAGTATTAGACGATATATCTGAGCAATCGAATTCAGTGAAGGCGCAGGTTCATTTCCTTTTACATACTCTGGATGTATTTCTCTCTACTGTAACAGTGAAACTTTCTGTATATCAGTGACCATTACTTCGAGTTGTGTGTGTGTTTGTTGCAACTTGGTCAAATAAGGTTCTTGCACCATAGAACTCAACAAACCGAGCATTCAACTGTGAAACGACACAGGTAAGTCAAGTAAATCTGGGAATGAAATAGTTCGTTAAAGACCTGAGATCAGTTTCAATGTACCGAATTTTCTAAATAAATAGAAATGTTGAAACAAAAAATGGCGGGTTGTGTGAGGTCAAAGTTGAGGTAACCCAAACTAGTATTATTCAAACATCCACTGGCTACCAATAAATTCCGAAATAGGGTACAAATATACCTTTCGGGCTTATTAAATGTATTCATATTCTTCCGACCACTGTGCACCAAAAAATTTCCCCAAGTGAAGTATTTATTCCGTGTTTTCCCATTAAAAATGCCCCTAAAAAGATGTGATGTAAGTGAATAGTATATTTAAATATATTTCACTAAAGCACATGGCACGGAAATTGGCGTTATCTGTATATTGACAAAAGACAACAGAGAGATAAAAATAATACGCAATCAACCCCTCTACAAGATTCATTCATCATTTATTTAAATTTGCTTCATTACAGCTAGACGCTGCATAACATTGCTTGAGTTACACTGTAGAGCTTCCACTGCTCTGAAGAAATTCTTCAGCTATCTGCTTACAGAAGAGGCAATGCAAAATCCTTTAAGACAGAAATTAGCGCAGACAAAGAAATCTGAGTAAACACGAAAATGGGTTTAGAGGTCAAAATCGCCTTTGAACAAGTGAATGAGATGGAATTGAATTAGCCTTTGAGCAGCTAATTGCGGTACCATGACCGAGGAGGGAACTTTTACTCAAGAAATAAGAATAGACACCATTAAGAGTACATTTGAAAACTATTAACAAAATGCCGTTTTATATTTTTGACTCATTTTATTTCATAAAGGGGGTATTAACCTTTAGACTACCGCCGGTATAGTAGTGGTACCATGATTTCGCCAAGAAAGAAAATTGACTACAGTCAGTACAGCAGTTGTACCTTGAAAGTTATAAGAATCGCGCTAAGAAAGAGAATCCTCTCAGTTATATCTATAGCCGTAATCAAAAGGTTAAATGTGAATAACAATATTTCCAGTGATAAATGTTTCCCTTAAGAGATTGATCCCGGACCGTCGTTAATAGCCCGTTGTGTTGCTCTAGTACGACGTTAACTAATAATTACCAATTACCAGTGATAAATATTAGCAATTACGATATATGTTACGTACGGGTCTATTGATTGTTATAAACATTAATAGCTATGAACGTTTCCTAACGGGGTAATTTAATATTTCATTTTTCTTGTTAACGGTGTCCACGGATTCGTCAAGGTATTTTTCTTCCGTGACTCTTTGAATTTCTACTTCAGTAACATACTCAAAACACTTTCTGATCAATTTATTTCCAGCCCAAAACTTATTGATTAAGATCTTATTCATGTATACGAAATAACAATTCGATCTTATAAAATTTAGCCCTATAGCACCGAAACCCTCTTTCACTTCTATAAATCAGATAGGTCGCTGTGATTGCTGCAAGTACCTCACATTTTTCTGAGCATTTAAAATTATAGAGAAGCAGAAATATAAACAGCAACAACTTTATCACCATTCTGAAATGTTCAAAACTAATCAATCAAAACACGAACAAACGTCCATCATCAAAGAATTCGTAAACATACGAATGGAATGAAAGTAATGGAACAAAGTAATTCTCGGAAAAGGACAGAAATAGATCCAAATAAGTCTCCATTTTATTTGGAAAAATCCAAAACCAATTTTCTTCGGAAAGAAACTCTGCAGGTCTTGCATCTAAAGTTGATTTGTGCAGTAATGACTCATTCCATTAAACAATAGGTATTTATTTTAGAAGACATAAATGAAGAGACATAGTCTACTGTGAAATGTAGAGAAATGGCCAATTTCAATTTTATTATTTTCTCGTTGATTTTAATTTCCTCAGAACATGTTTCAAAATACTGTCGGTGGTAGTATTTAGATCACAATAGGAAATAATTTTTGATGGGAAGAAGGTTCGACAAATATTATCAGGACCAGCTTGTGTGTGTTTGAATTTTCTGAAAACCATAACGAAGAAAGCAACACATATACATGTAGAAAATAAATTTTCTCATGAGACCGCTAACTTTGTCAAGGCGATTAAGGCAGGAGTCACTTAAGAAAAGAAGCTTTGAGTTTTTTCTGTACTTGCGTGAGGCTTAGCCAAAGAAATAAACACAAATTACCCCCGAAAACTCAAGAATATAACGAAGATAAGTGGAGAATATAAAATCATAAAGACATAAAATACCATCTACAAAACTTGAAACAATCATTGAACAGCCAAAGGAATAATAGCAGTCAAGTAAAATATAGTCCAATCTTGTAGAAAAGTCGATTTCTCAAACAATTTGGGGGACCTATTGCCAGGTAATTTTGGTAATTTTTAATTAACATCGTGTTAAACCAACACAACGGGCTACTGACAGCGGTCCGGGATCAATCTCCTAAGGGAAAGATCCGAGGACAACACCTCGGAATTTTGAACCGCGTTCAGATGACGAAGCAACGCCTGAGCTGGCACCACACTCTCCGAACTTCCACACCAACCCAACGTGAGGACTTTCGACCACGACAGATTTAAGGTGCACCAGCTGCCTCTGCACCATACGCTTACAAATATCCATGCACTGACCCGGATTCAAACCAGGAACCTTCCGATCCAGAGGCTAACACCTTGACCACCAGACCGGTTGGTCGACCTATCGAGTAATATTTAATGCAGGTGGGATTGAATTTTGGTCTTTTCATTCTAGAAAGTTGCTTAACAATCAGAAAGTGAGCGTTGGTTCTATTTTATTCTAATGTGTTAGTTTTTCGATCGGTTGGTTGAGTTTTATGGTGCAAGAGTCATATTTAACGAAACTGCACCAAACAAATTCATATAAATGGACATACACACAAGGAAAATGTTTCTGAGAGAAGAGTGAAATACATCCTGTTAGGAATCAAACCTACAGCCTCAACTCGCAGGTTGATAGTAGCAGGGCAGGTGGCTAGTTCAATGGCCAAATCAACTGCCGTAGCTCATTACGGCGAATCCTTTTTTTTGGATTGGACTAAATAAATTATATAATTTTTTTCGTACATTATTGTACATTTTTATCTGTTTTATATTTTAGTTTGTAAAATACTCACCACTGCTTCACACTAATGAATTATATATTTTATTAATTTAAACATTTTCCATTTTATAATAGCTCAGTATCTGATTCATAAAAATGTTAAAAGTTAGTGAAGCCTTTCTAAAGTTCATTCAAGTACTTTTGAAATTTAATCAACAGGTACTTTGAAATATTAAGCAATTTTTTAATTTATTTTTAATCCTGCGTTTATTAGACCCTGCTAATTTATAATTTTTGTACATTAAAAGAATTTTAATTCAATATTTAAAAGTGTTGTTTTTACACAGCAAAAGTTATCTATAAGGATGTAGATTACTGCCTATTTTGAAAAGCAGCACTGTATTATACTGTTCTCAATATACGTAATCAAAATGTACTTCGATCTATGTTTGAAGTTAGTCGTAATTTGCATGCATCCATTTCGTTTTGACGATCGTGTTTTTAGACCACCATTTGGGACGCTTAACTTCTCTGAATTATTTCACTTGTATAAAGATTAATAAAGTACACACGTTGAATAAAAAAGGAATCCCTAGTAAATTAATTTCAAAGGTACCAATTGAATTATTTCCCTAAAATTGAAGCCGACCAACCGGTCTGGTGGTTAAGCCTCTAGATCGGAAGGTTCCTGGTTCGAATTTGAGTCAGTGCAAGGATGTTTGTAAGCGTATGGTGTATTGGCGGCTGGTGCACCTTAAATTTGTCGTTGCTGAAAGTCCTCACGTTGGGTTGGTGTGGAAGTTTGGAGAGTGGGGTACCAGCTCATGTGTTGCCTCGTCATCTGACCGTGGTTCAAAATTACGTGATGTCCTCGGATCTTTCCCTTAAGGGATTGATCGGACCGTCGTCAATAGCCCGTTGTATTGCTCTAGTACTACGTTAATTAAAATTACCATTACCAGTACCACACTAAAATTGGATAGCAGTAAGAGATAATTACTAAAACAAGCTACTATTAAATGATTTTATTTTGGTTTTCTGGTAATTGCCATCGTGGCTCAGAGGTATCGCCCAGTGTGCAAACAACATGAGTTGTAGGCGACGCAAGGCGACGATAAGTTGTAGGAAGTTCGATTCTTCCCTGGGTGATATTTCTCTCTTCTGTGTAAGAAACATTTCTTGTGTATGTCCATTTACTTGAAATTGCTTGGAGCAGCTTGACTAAATATGGTCATTGCGCCATTGAATCCAACCAAACTGGTTCATAACCCGGGTTCCGATTAAAATTTATTCAAATTTCCATTCACAAAGCAACTACGCAAAGTGAAAACAGACGGAGAGTTTTACAAAAAGTCCTGGACACACCGCAACAAACCGAAAGGGTTTCTTCAGTCCTAGGCATACCACAATAAATGAAAGTGAGATTCTTTTTAAAGTCTTGGACACACCACAATAAAATAAATATATTCCACGACACTATCTTAAGTCGAGAACCATCGTTTCAGATCAATCGATTAAGTGTCCGACAACTATAGGAACGGGGCTGTGGTTTCTTCAGTCCTAGGTAAACCACAATAAATGGAACGGATAATCTTTTTAAAGTTTTGGGCGCACCACAATAAGAAAAAAATATTCCACAACCCAATCTTAGGTTGAGAACCATCGTTTCAGATCAATCAGTTAAATTCCCGACAACTATAGAAACAGGACTGCGGTTTTTTCAGTCCTAGGTACACTACAATAAATGGAAGGGAGATTCTTTTCAAAGTCTTGGACACACCACAATAAAAAATATATTTTCCACGACCCAATCTTAGGTTGAGAACCATCATTTCAGATCAATCGGTTAAATGCCCGACAACTATAGGCACTGGACTGCGGTTTCTTCAGTCCTAGGTACACCACAATAAATGGAACGGAAATTATTTTCAAAGTCCTGGGCACACCACAATAAAAAAATATATTCCACGACCTAATCTTAGGTTGAGAACCATCGCTTCAGATCAATCGGTTAAATGCCCGACAACTATAGGAACAGTTCTGCGGTTTCTTCAGTCCTTGGCACAATAAAAGGAACGGAGATTCTTTTCAAAGTCCTGGGCACACCACAGTAAAAAATAAAAAATATATTTTCCACGACCCAATCTTAGGTTGAGAACCATCATTTCAGATCAATCGGTTAAATGCCCGACAACTATAGGCACTGGACTGCGGTTTCTTCAGTCCTAGGTACACCACAATAAATGGAACGGAAATTATTTTCAAAGTCCTGGGCACACCACAATAAAAAATATATTCCACGACCTAATCTTAGGTTGAGAACCATCGCTTCAGATCAATCGGTTAAATGCCCGACAACTATAGGAACAGTTCTGCGGTTTCTTCAGTCCTTGGCACAATAAAAGGAACGGAGATTCTTTTCAAAGTCCTGGGCACACCACAGTAAAAAATAAAAAATATATTTTCCACGACCCAATCTTAGGTTGAGAACCATCATTTCAGATCAATTGGTTAAATGCCCGACAACTATAGGCACTGGACTGCGGTTTCTTCAGTCCTAGGTACACCACAATAAATGGAACGGAAATTATTTTCAAAGTCCTGGGCACACCACAATAAAAAAATATATTCCACGACCTAATCTTAGGTTGAGAACCATCGCTTCAGATCAATCGGTTAAATGCCCGACAACTATAGGAACAGTTCTGCGGTTTCTTCAGTCCTTGGCACAATAAAAGGAACGGAGATTCTTTTCAAAGTCCTGGGCACACCACAGTAAAAAATAAAAAATATATTTTCCACGACCCAATCTTAGGTTGAGAACCATCATTTCAGATCAATCGGTTAAATGCCCGACAACTATAGGCACTGGACTGCGGTTTCTTCAGTCCTAGGTACACCACAATAAATGGAACGGAAATTATTTTCAAAGTCCTGGGCACACCACAATAAAAAATATATTCCACGACCTAATCTTAGGTTGAGAACCATCGCTTCAGATCAATCGGTTAAATGCCCGACAACTATAGGAACAGTTCTGCGGTTTCTTCAGTCCTTGGCACAGTAAAAGGAACGGAGATTCTTTTCAAAGTCCTGGGCACACCACAATAAAAAATATATATTCCACGACCCAATCTTAGGTTGAGAACCATCGCTTCAGATCAATCAGTTAAATGCCCGACAGCTATAGGAACAGGACTGTGGTTTCTTCAGTCCTAGTCATACCACAATAAATGGAACGGAGATTGTTTTCAAAGTCCTGGGCACACCAGAATAAAATATATATATATTCTATGACCCAATCTTAGGTTGAGAACCATCGCTTCAGACCAATCGGTTAAATACCCAACAACTACAGGAACAGGTCTGCGCATATTCTCGTACATAATCCCACTTTCAATTAACAGCAATAAGTGCTCGACTTCTGACCGCTGCTTCTCTTTTGAAAAGCCATTCAAACCTCCGAATCGCCTCACTTGCTCGGCGGCGGTGAAAGGGATCCCCAAAAGGACGTCCTCTCCTGATCATCAGGAACAATACCAATGCCCTAATCTCGAGGCAGTCAAAAGCCGGCTTTTAACAAGAGGATCGTGCAACACAAAAGAACGCAGAGGACGTTAATAGCATAGACCCTCTGGACACTGGTTGCCATTGGAGACGACACTTACCATATTTCCTCTTTCTTCGAGAACCGCATGAAACAAGCACGTCTCCCGCAACCCCTTTAGGGCTGAAAAAGCCCCATTAGAGACCCTCGCGATATATGGAAATCGTGTACCAGTAAACAATCCCTTTATTATTGCCCAGAAAAGGAGAAGTATTCGCAATAGGTTGAAGGAGTACTTCTCTAAAGCCGGGCAATAATTGAAAAGTCTGCGTTTTACTTTGCTTCTTGTTTGACTGCGTTTTCATTACTTTGAAAAACCACGGTAGAGAATGGGGAAGTAATCAGAATGGAGCTCTCACGTGATTTGGTGGATCGTGAGATGGACTCCCAGTCCGTGTAGGGGGGGGAGGATTTAACTGAACTCCCTCGTTTGTAGACTTATTTATGAAAATCCTGTTTGTTATAACGTGCGTGCTCATGTGCTCAGTGAATGCTATTTATGCAAAATCCGGCTGGAGAATCCTTACTCTAAAAGATGTATTTGCGCACTTCCAAAATCTTTTATCCTAAAGGCATGAGCAGATTTACCAATGAATTCAAGAGGCAAGTCTAGAGCTGGGATTTAACTAAGCTTATGAGAGACTTTTCCTGTGAAGCTAAATGGCGGTGGTGGTGGTATTTTCTGTACTGATTGCTGATTACGGTAGCTGATTTTTGTACATATTCAATACGTGACGTCACTTGGCATGTTTTCCAAATAGTGTCAGCATTTTGCCGATAAAAATTTCAAGAAACGAATTCCAAATCGATAAAGTTCACCGAAAACTCCGAAAGTCGCCAAAATCGTGATAAACTGTATTTTATGTTAGCCCCGAAGTTTATCATGTGAGAGCATGTGAGTACTAAGAAGTAAAATCACCATATTCCGTCTGATTTGTTTTTTTTTACACTGAAAAACCCTCTCATAGTTCAATGTTAATAGTAATTTTGGTAATTTTAAATTAACGTCGTACTAGAGCAACACAAAGAGCTATTGACGATGGTCCAGGATCTGGGTCCCTAAGGGAAAGATTCGAGGAAAACGCCACGTAATTTTGAACCACGGTCAGATGACGAGGCAACATCTGAAGCTGTAAATGCATCATTCAAGATCTAATAAAAGAGTTAAGAGTTTGTAATAAATTTGACTTTCAAAGTTGTCTCATATCTGCCCAAATAAAAAATGCAACTGTTAATGCTCTCATATTATTTCTTGTTCAATATTAGGATATCTCATCTCATTCCATTTGAAGAATCTGTACCTAATGAAACGGTACATTTCGTACACTATGGTGAAATTCCTATTAATTATGAAAGCCATTATCAGTGTATATTAGTTTACTTGATGAAAATATTTCAAATATATTCCCTTAAAGAATGTATTCGGAAGTCATATCTTAAAATAATCGTTTACGTCAAAATTTCGTCATCTGACCGTGGTTCAAAATTACTTGGTATTGTCCTCGGATCCTTCCCTTCTGGTTTGATCCCGAACCGTCACCACTAGACCGTTGAGTTGCAGCAGTACAACAATACTTATAGTACTATCTGAACTGTGTTGAATGACAACAAAATATAAATCTTTATAAATAAGAATTGAATATTTTCGACCCATTTCAAGTTTTCTATCCGTTTGGGGTCCTTCTTGTGCGAAATCCGTCTTTTATGCGTTTGGAGCTTGTTTGTGCCCGTGCCAAATGGTTGAATATATTTTCATGAAATTTTGCATACTGGGAATACTTATATTCATTTAGTCACTGAATTTGGTTGCGTTAGACTGTTCGTCTTCCCGTACCATGTTCGATTTTATGTTTGCTTGTATAGGTATCACATAAATTTTATTCCATATATTTGAATACAACGTCTTTATTTTATAGGTACATCGAATTTTAGTTTAGTGAATGAAATATCTAAATATGTAAACAAAGAAAATTTTAATAAGTTTTTTCTGAGGAACGAAGTAAGTGTAAGTAAGTTCTCTGAGTAAGTATACTTTAATCAACTATAATTGAGTAGTCTTTGGAAAAAATCTGGAGTGTATATTGATTACGATTACTTGGATTGTTTAACCAGTACTTCTGAAAAAGTAATTATTTTTCGAAAAATTATTTCATTCGTAGAATTTCAACTCTGATACTTCATTTATTTCGAGTATTATTTTTACTTTGCCAATAATAAATGATTTCCGAATATTTGGGACAGACGATATTTTTTACGAACTGGAAAGAAATGGAAACTCGTGTTTGTTGATCACGCGTGCAGTGATATTTTTTTGTTTCTTTCCCTCTGAATTAATTTCGCATTTCTAAATTTTGTGTACTTTTTATTTGTAAGTTGTGGCAACTGTGCGAGATCAAGAGATAAAAAGAATCACGAATTAATATCTCTAGAACTTGTTTCCCGACAACTTTTATTTTGTTTTATTTCGCTGCTTTCTGTTTTAAATATCTATTATTTTAGTAAATTACATTTTCATTTCCTCACACGCAACACCACCACAAAATATTCCATTTAAAGTGACAAGTAAGACAGAAAAAAGTAAATTTTAAGTGCAATTCTGCCGTTATTGGAAGAATATTAATGTTAAAAATTCCGAACGAACTTTTGAAATATTAAGAAATTCTTTATCATAATGACTGGTCAAGGTGGACTGTTTTACGAGTTGAATCTATATCTAAGCAACTTATTATACACGTTAAAAGTTTATTTAAAACAATGATTTCTTTAAAAAAATATCGAAACAAATCGATTTATCATTTTATTAAATGGTAATAGGTTACATTTGTAGTTCTGTACTGAATACATTCAGCTTTAAAACGATTTTTAAACGACATTTGGTTCAGATTAAATTGATCTACAAAAATGCGTGCACCGCATTTTAAACTAAATGTTCTTGGATTTTCAATTAAAATTAATGAGATGAGAAAGTGACAAAGACTAATAACATTTAAATTATTAGTTTTTTAACTAATTTTATGTTCTTTGCTTTAGTTACGATTACAAAACCGATCGTCATTCGTAATAGTGACCGTGCAATTATAGTAAAATAATTCAACCTAGTTCCTTTTTAAATGTACAAGTTTGTATTTCACAAATTGACTTAAATTAATTAGCAAAGAAGCACATTCATCAAGCTAAGCGAGATTATAAGTGGGCATGGACTAAGCTATCATAAGTGTTTGGTGAACAGGTTTACCAATTCAACAAGATCACTATAATTGACAGGGTTAACAGTTTGTGCTGATAACCGCATTTTTAAATGAATTATTCAATTGTCTTTGGCGAAGTAAACGACTGAATTCCAAAAAAGTTTGTTCTAATGCCCAGTTTAAAGTATTTGGGTCGAAAGTTTCAATCGTGATCACATGATTTCGTCTTTCACAAACGAAATTAATGCTTTCATGATCAGTAAAAAACGATTCAATAGTTACTCAAGGGGAATCGGAAAACATATTCTACTTAGCTTAAATTACCAGTTCTTGAATCGTCAGGTCATGCTATTCTCGTGAACACTGAATGATAATATAATACATTCCACTAACGTGCACACAACAGAAAAGGATATTATTTGTACAGTGAAAAATTGTAACAAACCGGATGCAAACAATACAAACTCAACTGTTACAAGATTCATACGCCAACTCTACCGTTTAGTTTTTTAAAGTTTGGTTTTTAACTATGGAGTTCTATAATACTGTTTAAACACTGAAGAACTCTCTCAAATCTAATGAAGTCTTCAAGAAAATTCGATGACAAATGTGGTAACACGGCTGAAAAATATACATTTTGTCACGTAAGAAGTACAAGAAGTGCTGTTTATATTTGATTTTATTTCATTTTGATGTATGTATTTGAACGTATATCGATGTTTAAATTAATTATAAATGGTTAGTTAGGTTTTTATGTCGCACATGAGCTACATTCGGGGAATCTGTATCAAATAACATCGAGTAGAGACCTCATTTTTAGAAAGTTTCACTGACACAAATGAGAGAAATACAAGCAGGGGGAATTGAAACTGGGTCACCAACACCTCGTATGGTGCTAGCGCAGTGAGCTTAACCCACTCAACCACGCTTGACTCAATTGGTAATGGTAATTTTTAGTTAACGTCGTTCTAGAGCAACACAACGGGCTATTGATGACGGTCCAGAATCAATCCCTTAATGGAAATATCCGAGGACAACACCTCGTAATTTTGAACCACGGTCAGATGACGAAGCAACACCTGAGCTGGCAACCCCACTCTCCAAACTTCCACACCAACCCAACGTGAGGACTCTTGGTTGCGACAGATTTAAGGTGCACCAGCCGCCTCTACACCATACGCTTACAAAACATCCATGCCCGGACCCGGATTCGAACCAGGAACCTTCCGATTTAGAGGCTAACACCTTAACCACTATACTGGTCTTGACTCAATTGGAAATGTATTAAACAGGGAATCGAATATTAGTTACGATACTGCTTTAATTTTTTGAAGAACTTAAGCGCAAATGCTATACGAGAGTCTGCTAGTTCAGAAAACTTCACCCGGATTTGATATTTTTATGAGTAACTACACTGTTACCACAACCCACTCCAGCCCACGAAGCACGACAGAAATGAGCCTGCCTTTCAACACCACAAGTCCATTTCTTTAATTTGTCTTTCAGAAATCACACGCTAATTTGTCCCCGTCAAATTAGCTACGACATCCCACATATTTCAAACCAGCAAGAAACAAACACATCGGAAGATAAGAAACAAAACAATCCCACTGGTCCACCCTGTCACATACTCAGTTTCATCCGACAGCAGAAGGGATCACTCGCACCAGCATCGTGAAAAATGATCTTTGCACTTGACACTGATGTAAAGAATGTTGATAGCCGGGGAAAGGTTAGAGTCATGAGAGAGGGACTCACGTAGCGGAGGATTTAAAAACTAAGAACGAAGCACACAGAGTTGAGGGAGAGACAAGACAGACGTGAATCTATGGTCGAGGAAGTTCTTTGAGATGCCGGCCACCGACCATTGATTATCTGGTTTGACTTTGTGAGGAGCCATGGCATTGGGTTGGCGACTTTTGCCTCTTGATCTGCAGAGGGCCCCCGATTACAAGGCACTATCGCTGCAGCAGGAAGTCCCTGGGAAACAGACTGAGAACAGTCAGTGAGAACCGATGATAAGTGGGAGCGTGCGAAGCTCTGACAGAGAGATCAGTTAAGGACAGAATTGTCAAATGCCAGCTTTCACGAACTTGTGGAGTTTGAGTTGGGGTTCTTTTTCAATCGACCATAAAAATGGATGCCCGTTTTGATGATAGGAGGAATGGCTGGCTGTTAGTTATTTAAGTTCTAAAATACTAATATTAGATACAAAATAAATTAGTTGAATTGTCCAGCCAGAATAATAATTGCGAACACTGAGTAATGAATTAAAAATTAAGATACATTTTCTGACAAGTACAATCTATGTAATACAAGATATGAGTAATGGTAATGGTAATTTTAGTTAACGTCGTACTAGATAAACACAACGGAATATTGATGATGGTCCGGGATCAGTCCCTTAAGGGAAAAATCCGAGGACAACACCTAGTAATTTTGAATGATGATTTGACATGGTATGGTTTGGTTTGTTTGGGTTTTATGGCGCAAGAGAGAGAGAGAGATCCAATATTGGACAAGCTGTGCCAGACACAAGACGTTGATATGATTTGAAAAATGCAGATGAGAGTACTCGAATACAAAAGTACTCGATACTTAAAAGTATTCGTTGCACTTGATCATTTCTCGTGTTCAAGTATAGTAGTATTCATTCAAAGTATTCGAATAGAAAATTATTCATACAAAGTATTCTAATAGAAAATTATTCATCCAAAATATTCTAATAGAAAATTATTCATCCAAGGTATTGAAATAACAAAGCATGATCATTTGCTAAACGAGTTGATTTGTTTATAACTGCTGAGTATTTTAGTAATTTTATAATTAACGTCGTACTAGAGCAACACAACTTGATTGACAACGGTCCGGGATCAGTCCCTTAAGGGAAAAATCCGAGGACACCACCTCGTAATTTTGAACCACGGTCAGATGACGAAGCAACACCTGAGCTGGCACCCCACTCTCCAAACTTCCACACCAACCCAACGTGAGGACTTTCGGCCACGACAAATTTAAGGTGCTCCAGCCGTCTCTACACTATACGCTTACAAACATCTATGCCCGCACCCGGATTCGAACCAGGAACCTTCCGTTCTAGAGGCTGACACCTTAACCACTATACCGCTTGGTCGGCACAAGATATGGGAGACTCACCAATTAGAGGGCGGCAATGGATATTTGACCAAGCTGGACCAAACACAAGGCACCCAGACTGTGTCGCCAACGTCAATGTAATGGACATACACATACAAGAAGAGATTTTATTGATACAAGATAAATGTATGCCCAAGGAGGAATCAAGCCTAAAACATTTATGTTAAATTGTGCAACGAATGCTTAAAATACTACTTAGCGAAATCTGATTGGTTGGGTTTGGTTTTATGGTGTAAGGGACGTATTTGGCCAAACTCAAACAAAGTCAAGTAAATAGTGGCATCTAGAAATAACATATTATCGAGTTCACTTTTATGGAAATGGATATTTGACCCAGCTCCACCAATACAAGGCATCAAGACTGCGTCGTCAGCGTCATTGTAATGGACATGCACACCCAAGAAAAGTTTTTATTGACAGAAGAGAAATGTATGCCCAGGGAGGAATCAAACCTAGAACCCTTATATCGTACTTAAAAATTGTGTAACGAATGCTTTAAATACTACTTAATGGCATCTGATTGGTTGGTTATAGGGTGCAATGGCCGCATTTGGCCGAACTACACGAAAGAAAGTATATAGCGGCATCTAGAAATAATGTATTATCGAGTTCTTTATTTGTATGAAACATTAAAGAAACAGAAAGTTTTATTGGTAACGAACTTTTACAGATGAACAGCAAATCGTGTCCTTGTTCTACACGACAGAACCGTAACGGTATCGTTCAGCAATACGTAAAAAGGGTCTTCGGATAAACAGTTTTGCACTGTGTAAATTCTCAAATATCATATACCCCAGAATTTGTTATTATTGTAAATACATTCAGTTATATATTGTCCCAAAAATCTATTTGTCAGTGTAAATACTCACCCATACTGTTCCTCAAAGTGAATTTAGTACATAGTAGTCCCAAGAGTTCCCCTTTCTCGCTGCTCTCTCAGAACCTTAGCTGTATCGTTCATCAATACATAATCAGGGCTATGTATACTAAATAGGGCTCATTTTAAGCTAGACTAAAGAATTGTAGTGTCCTATGGGCGAGCGAAGCGAGCTCCGATCGCGAAGCGATCCGGAAGGAACTGCTTGCCGTTCCGGGGGTTGGCGAGCGTCAGCGAGCAGGGGGCGTTAGACCCCTAGTTTATTATATTTCTATACGAGTCTGGTTTAGTTAAAATCTTTATAACAAAGTTTAGTTCATTGAGTCAATATATACAAATTTTAGTTTTAGCACGAAGTATCCGCAGGGCCTAATTAGACAGGAATCTACGGCTGAAATCTAGTGAAACAAAATACGATGTTTAATTTTTCAGCACCAAACTTGATTAATATTACTACTAGAAAACCTTGAATGAATTAAGTCTCATGTACACCAATGTTAAGTGGTATAATAAGACGTAGATCAATCGGGACAACCAAAAGAAAGCATTGTCCAACACAAAAGATTACAAAACGTTTTGTTGAAAAACAGACAAGGACATAAAAACACAATGGCCATTTTAGGTCAATAATTGTTCTTTCTATTCCGCGAACTTCTTGCGAGCGATCTGTAATAAATGACCTTAAAAAATCATTAAACGCGAACAATGCAAAGAAAGTGACACGCAGAACGATATACTTAAGACACTCTCGTCTCGTTTTCAATTACGGAAAAGCATTTGGAATTGAGGCCTTCCAAACTCATTGCCGCATTATCGACTTCTCTAATGACTCATTGTTACCCCAGAAGCGCTGCTCATTTTTCCTAGACGAAATAATTACCCCGTTAATTGAGTTTCCTATTAGGCAACAACTGTGTTTCAAACAAATAGAGCATGCGGAATCGTGTACAATCTATTCCTAGTTGATTTGCGCAGTGACGTTCGTTGACTAATCGGGAATAATTACTTTTCCTCTACTGTAAAAATCTAAATTTTTATGTACCAATTATGTGAACCGCAGTTAATGATTTAAGGAATAAGCAAACTTTTTTCCCCTCAACTATTATTGAAATTTTTATCGGAACCAAATTTACATCCATGTATTCAAAATTGCTATATTATTCACCAGAAGGAAACAAGGAAAGATTTAGTTAAATATTTTTTTTTCTCACACTTCAAAACTTTCGAATTTTTTTCTTATAGAGGTGGCAGTAATGTTTTTGTGTCGGAGCATGCTTCCTTCACTGCTTGTTTTTCGAATGCACAATAATGCATCTTTCTAAATGTTTTGTATAAACATATATTTTTATTGAAAAAAGTGTTGATATATAGAAGGCGTCGTAAGATCAAATTTTTGACAATGTAATTATAATTATTATAATCAATATTATTGGAAGATAATTATTGTTATAAATATTATTGGAAGATAATTATTGTTATAAATATTATTGGAAGATAATTATTGTTATAAATATTATTGGAAGATAATTATAATTAGCATATTATTGGAAGATAATTATTATTATAAATATGATTGGAAGATAATTATAATTATCATATTTTTGGAAGTTAATTATAATTATTATTATAAGTATTATTGGAAGATAATTATTATTATAAATATGATTGGAAGATAATTATAATTATCATATTTTTGGAAGTTCATTATAATTATTATTATAAATATTATTGGAAGATAATTATAATTATTATTATAAATATTATTGAAAGATAATTATAATAATTATTATAAATATTATTAGAAGATAATTATAATTATTATTATAAATATTATTGAAAGATAATTATAATTATTATTATAAATATTATTGCAGGATAATTATAATTATTGTTATAAATATTATTGGAAAATAATTACATTGGAAGATAACATAATTATGTTGGAAGATAAGATAATTATATTGGAAGATAATATAATTAAGATAATTATATCGGAAGATAAGATAATTATCGTCACATTTAATTATCAGATAACTTCAAAGGTACAAATGCTGCACCGGCCGTAGTCTAAAGGTTAATGGACATACATACAAGGAAGGCTTTATTGATACATAAAAGAGCAATACACCTATGATAAGCTACAGAAATTGAATCCTTTCCGCTTACAACTCACAGGTTCCTAATGCAAAACTTTCACTTAGGCATGGAATTACGAATTGGTCGGTAGATAGTTAATTATCATCCTACTGGTGACGATACGGGATCAATCCTGAAGGGAAAAATCCAAGAACAACTCGTAATTTTGAACCACGGTCAGATGACGAGAACAACACCTGAGCTGGCACCCCGCTCTCGGAACTTCCACACCTCACCAACGTACGTTTAAGGCCACGACATATTAAACGTCCCCCAGCCATCGCGTACGCGGCGATCCTTGGCAGGATCGAGTTTCGAAAGAGCAACCTTCCTATTGCTAATCCGAAAACGCAACTTTTACGATGCAGATTCCCGAATTTCTGCCTCAGAAAATCAACTATTCCACACCACCAGGGTTACATCCACCCATCGCACCTTTGGCCGACGACTTTGCAGCCAAGAACCCTTTCACCTTTCGAGGATTTCCGAAGAAGCCTCTCCAGTGAAGTCTATTTGGATGTTTTTATTATAATTCGGAAATATCCTCTCGGCGTGTACATAAATCCGGGGAACAAAAGCCAGCCGATGCGGGACTCACTTCACATGCAAATGAGGCCGCAACAAAAGACTCTCTGGAGAGGAGAGGTGGTTGGGTTCACTTCTTCCGCACCCAAGGGGCCATAGGTGAGAGGGTAACGATCAAGGGAAGAAATACAAAAACGACGTCCTACAATCCTTGGGAACAGAATCCGCTCTTCTCGTACCACCCTGGTGAAAGGCTTCCCCTCATCGCACATCTGAACGTGGAGTGAAAGGTAAAAAACTTGGGGCCAGTTTCGCACCTACCGGCTTCGCTCGTAAAAGCGAACGGTTAGTTTCTTTCAAAACCACATACTCGGATACTGCCTTTAATTCTGAGCGTCAAGAGATTTCTGGGAAGTGTAGTATTGCTTTTCCCCATGACACGCGACTAAATAACTTTATCAATTGATTGAAGAAATCCATCCGTGGATTCTAAGACTGAACCTTTAGGTTCTATAAAGATTGAATCCCCGGGAACAGAAAGTGCTGTTGAACAAAGAAAGTCTTTGCAGAACAATTTTTCCTTTATTTTATCAAAATTTTGGCCGATTTTTTTTTTCAATCATAAGAGTACAGATGTTCTACAGTACAAAGCGCACTCCTTGCCACACCTTTTTTTCTTTTCTGGCTACGGAAAAACCTCCGTACACACCGTCCACATTACCACAAACATTTTATAAATATCACATCTTCTATGTCCATGACAAATTATTTTACTTCAAAAGTTATCGACAGAATTGCAAATTCTGAAAGTATACCTTGGTTTTAAATAAAGTAATTTAATTAATTTTGATTTTTTTTACAAAAATATGTAATACATATTTAGCCGCTAGTTGTGTTTTACGTCTGTTTTTGATTTTACTGCAGTTTTCAAAATTTGGACAAAATGCCTGCAGAACAATTGCAATTGCTTGGAGTTGTGTTGCAGAACACTGAGTATAATTATGCACCTGGGGTTGAACGTTTATAAGAATTCTTTCGGTCCTTTCCGCAGAATAGAACCCTTTGGAAATATTTTATTGCTCCTTTCCATAGAATGGAATTATTTAAAAACCATTCTATTGGTACTTTCCTTGAAATAGAATCCTTTGGAAACATTATATTGGTGAAGAACATCAGAGCTGGTTAGATGTGGGGAAGACTGCAGGTTTCAAGATGAAAATATGCGTATTAACCCCTCGGAGGGTTAATAGGATCAGAATATTATTCGAAAACTGAGACTACCGTATCGCCACCTTGGAAGAGCGATGACGCAAGTGCAATGTTTGGGTATTTTGAGTTAAAGCTTGACTTGTCTTTGATACGATTCATCCTTCCAATGGTACAAGTACATAACTGTGTAAAGGCTACACCAGTGATAGTGCTTCACTGTTTGAATTTCAACTGTTTCTCGTCCTTTAAAAAAACGATGAAAGAGTAGTTCAGATTTTAATGTAGAAGACTAGCTCTTCGGTGCAATACCGACGCAAGTGTTATTCAGAACGATTACATACGAAGTTGTGAATTGAATTTGACTGTAACGATGCAAGTGTATATTTCGTCATTGCTAACCTAAACACTTTTCGTTTCATGATATAACTGAATGAATAAATATGTCTACAAATATGTTGTAAGAAATATAAAAAAACGAGAAAAATGTTATCTTTAGTAAGTGACTTTATGTTGAGTATTATATTCCAAATTTCAGAACGACGTACTTAAAAAATTAGAGGTAAATATTCAAAATTTACCTGTGCGAGTAGCATCTTTAGAAGTAATCCCTTTCATTATCATTTTCTCAAATTTATATTATTCATGAACATTATTATTACTTTAGTTTTCCTAAATAAATCGATGAATTCATCATACGTCCTTTTTCTTCCAGAAGTGCAATATCTTGTTAACAGGAAGATCGAAAAAAAGTTTTGGAATTGAAAAAATGTAGACATTATGAGTTGTTTATATCAAAAAATCCAAAATTTTATGAAGAATTTATGAGAACGTATATCATTCAGAGCCTCAATAGTTTCAAAGGTACTAAATACTTCATATTACTTGGACCTTTTTCTAAACTAACCTTAATAAGAGAAGTCACAGTGAAACAATTCGCATTAAACTATCTTAAAAAGTTAAATGTCCTACTCGAACCACTCTTAACCTTTACGGTCGGTACACCAGTTATACCTTGATCGCGCTAAGAATTTAGACTACGGCCGGTACAATTGTTGTGTCTTTAAAGTTATAAGAATCGCGCCAGTTATATCTATAGCCATAGCCGTAGTCAAAAGGTTCATCACTCATATATATATTCGCTTATATCTACATCTTATTACTATTAGTTTTTATATTTGAAAATATCCCAGTATACCTTAACATGTACTCTTTCTTTCGGTACAATTATTTTTGAAATTGGTAAATAAATAAATTCGATGCGATCAAAAGTTGATCATACAAATTTCGGAATATTGGGATATTTTCGCTGGTTCCGGGGTTTGGAGAGCGTATAAGTGAGCAGGGGGCGGAGCCCAATAGTATAGTAAATAATTGAAGTTTGGTTTTGGGGGACTGTTTGGGGAAAATTAAGGTTGGTTGAAAATTGATATGTGTTACGATAGGGTGAAATTATAATATTGACGAATGCTATATTCCGCTAAGAATGTGATCTGGTCTTATTCAGGGAGAGCGTTCAAGTGGCTTGGGTCTTCCCTGAAAAATTTTTGGAGCCAACAATACAAAAAGGAATATATGTATGAATATGCTTTCTCAAATTTCAACATAGATATAGTTGCGAGGTTACAATAGACTCTACTTTTGTTAATTAAATTTTTATATTTTTGGAATGAGTGTCTTCAATATTTGTGAGTTTCGATTCCGCCCTGGGTATAGTTCTCTTGTGTTATAAGAACTTTCTTTGCTCGAATGCATGTCTAGCACTTGACGTTTTGTTTGTATTGTGTTTGACGGAGATTGGCCAAATATGACCCTTGCTTAATAAAACCCAACCAATCACCCTTGCTTAATGAAATAAAAACCAATCACCCTAGAAATATGTGGTTTCTGTATCGAGTCAGTGGACAGGGTTAAATATTTACGGAGACTCGAAATTCGCCTGCGGGTATCTTATCTATTTGGAAAGGGGGGATTGTGTGTAGTTGGTGGGTTTATAATAATCTGTTTGTATCTGGTCTGTGGGTTTGTGGTAAACCTATTTGCTACAATGTATATTTTTTACACATACTGTTATTTTTCTTAAAGGGTATTGTCTTTTTACCGACTCTTACCTGATCCCCTCACACGAATAGCTATTTCTCAAACAGTTAAACAGAACACACCTAAACTTATTCTAACAACTCAAATCGAAATTCTGTTAACTACACAGGAAATAAAAACCAGAATATCTCAAAGCAGTCGATTGGTAATTGGTAATTTTTAGTTAACGTCGTACTAGAGCAACACAAAGGGCTATTGACGACGGTCCGGGATCAGTCCCTTAAGGAAAAGATCCGAGGACAACACCTCGTAATTTTGAACCACGGTCAAATGACGAAGCAACACCTGAGCTGGCACCCCATTCTCCAAACTTCCACGCCAACCCAACGTGAGGACTTTCGGCCACGACAGATTTAAGGTACACCAGCCGCCTCTACACCATACGTTTACAAACATCCATGCCCGGACCCGGATTCGAACCAGGAACCTTCCGATCTAAAGGCTAACACCTTAACCACTATACCCTCAAAGCAGTCGAAGCTATCTTCCAATGCAGTGTTGCCAGGCAAAACCTGCAAGAATTCTACAAGAATTGGAACCTGGAGAGAAAAAAAAACTAGGTTCCCAAAGAAAATGTTTTCTAAGAACATGTCCCTGATTGGTAAATAATAAAGGTTAAGTAGAGATTGTGAAATTTAAACACTCGTAAATAATAATCAAAAGTTTGGTAGAGGAAGGATTACCACTTTTATGAGTTACCTTTCGCTAGCCAAAGATAACCATGCAAATAATCTGTTCAATATCTATTACACTTTGATAAAAAAAAAGAATTTAACTTTTAGACAACGGCCAGAACACCAGTTCTACCTGGATCGGACAAGAAAGAATTTAGATCACGGCCAGTATAGCAGTTGTACCTTGATCGTGGCAAGAAAGAATTTAGACCACGGCCAATACAGCAGTTGTGCCTTGATCGTGGCAAGAAAGAATTTAAACCACGGCCAGAACAGCAGTTGTACCTTGATCATGGCAAGAAAGAATTTAGACCACGGCCAGTACAGCAGTTGTACCTTGATCGTGGCAAGAAATAATTTAGACCACGGCCAGTACAGCAGTTGTACCTCGATCGTGGCAAGAAAGAATTTAGACCACGGGCACAACATCAGTTGTACCTTGATTGTGGCAAGAAAGAATTTAGACCACGACCAGTACAGCAGTTGTACCTTGATCGTGGCAAGAAATAATTTAGACCACGGCCAGTACCGCAGTTGTACCTTCAAGTTATATAGTTCAAAAGACTAAAGAAACCAAAAGTTTGGTTTCATCCAAACTATCAAGGTTCTCCTACGACCCATCCGAGAGAACAGTCCCGAACGAAGTGTTCGAAAGCCCCTTCCCTCCATCTTTCCTCACCAAATGGCTCAAGAATCGTTTTCTTTTCCCTCAAAAACGCACGTTTCCAGTTGGTGACTAGCCAGACAGATATATTTTCGAGGATCTCTGCCGGGGTTTCTTAAGGACCTGTTCGCGCAATAAAAGAAAAGCACGTGCGTCGTGAGACGCATCTTCGCATTGTTTTCCGATCGTGCCACCAGCCTAGAGCCGGGCATTGTGTGAAAACACCGCGGGGTCGCGACCCGGGTCCTCGGTGACCCTCTCCAGCTGCAGATCCGCGTGTGTACCCCGTCCGGCACAAGCGTCACGTGAATGCCCCCGCACACCATAAATCACGCGTGAGGGGGGGGGTGCAGGCCACGAAAGATTATACCACACTGGCTTTCTCTTTTGGCCAAAAACACCCCCCTTCCTTTTTCGGTTATTTTTTTCTTCCCCATTCCATATTTACCGAAGACTATCACGTCTTCTGCGAGGCCTGCCGAAATCGGGGTTTTGACCTCCATTTTGTTGGTCTATTGTAGGGTCCCTCGGTGTATGATTATTATCGTCTGACATCTATGGGGACGTGGGGTGCCCTCGCGGGGGGAAGGACATACCCCGAGAGAGAGAGTCTGGATAGACTTAATTATGAAAATTGCGTTTTGGAGGGTTGACGTCGGTCCCTCGGTTTCGTTTTGTGAGTGCAGATCACGTAGTTTTGGCGATTGTGTGCGGGTAAAGGCGAGGAAGTTAATTGATTACCCGCTTTCATTTTGCATTTCCTTTTCATTCTTTTGGCGAATAAAGGCACGATGGCGGTTGTATCGACGAAAAAGTGCCTTGAAACAAAAATAAAGGATGGTGCCTTTTGTGTGTGCAGAAATATCTCTCTGACCTCTCCTGTTCGGGATTGCGAGTCGCTTGTTGGAAACGTGCGATAATTCATGCCACTCCATGTGCCCCCTGCCGGCGCAGGGGCAGTTTTTCATCATCTGTCTTAACGAATTGTTTGTGTTTGGAAAAAAAGAAAATCTAATTCAATTTCGTGAATGGATGGATAGCGTGGCATGTTTGCTCAAGGAATTCTTGAAAGAGACGTTCATAAATCTGTCCGCAGTCAGTGAGCTAGCTGTGAGGAGAAAGCTAGAGCGCACGTTCGGTAGGAAACTTCTTATCTGAGTAAGAATTACATTCTTATTACGAATATTTGATGTTTGGTTGTTTTAGGGGTGTATGGCAAAAGAGCCATATTTGTCCTTGCGGCGCCAGACAACAAGACATGCCATATCACGTAATAGACAGACAGTGAGAGCTTTAGCTGACACAAAAGAGAGAAATATATGCAGGAATAACAGGAATCAATCCTGCGCCGCCTACAACTCGAAGTATGATAATGCAGTATGTATACTCACTGTGCTCTCAAACTCACCCTGTATGAATATTTGAAGGCAACGGTTCATTAGTAACTCCATGGGATTGAGTCACATAATCCTCCACAACTGTTTGAGAGAGGCTTAACAACTAAGACAAGCCCTTCTCAACACGGCGGTCTTGCATTGATAGAAACCTTTTCGAATATCATGTCCAAACTGATCCCACTTATATATTGTTTGTGTTGTATTTTTTCTTTGTCTATAATAATGTCCGGGTTGGGTTTAGAATATTCAATCTATATAATGTATTACACTTATTACCATACGACGTACCTTAATCTCCGAGACCGTCACCTTAAAATTCCTGTAAGAGCTTCTGTAAAATCCCAATTCTAGCTAATCTTTAGAATAATTCCTCGCACATAACATCAATTTTTTTTTTGTTTGACAAAAAATAGGCATACTTTTGACGGGATAAAAAAAATAATAGTAATTTCCCATCCTTTTTTGCTCATAACTGAATTTAAAAAATTGTAAAACAATTTATTCGTGATATTTTGTTATAAAAGAGGTTCTATTACGGAAATTTACCCTGTGTGTATTTCCTTCTTCTGTGTCAGCGAAACTTTCCTTGTGTATGTCGTGTGTTTGGCATAGCTTGGCCAAATATGACCCGTGAGCAATAAAATTCAACCAACCTACAAAAGAAATACTCATTGTCGTATTATCATACTTGTCAGTAGTTCAGAACTGAAGCACTGAAATCAATCTTACGCAATCTAAGCAGTTTCATCATTCGTAAGGAACAGCGTACGTCTTTACGGCACCCAGTTAAAAATCGCTGGTTCAAAAAATCGTAGAAAATGATTTTTTCTTCAAAACAAGTTAGACGTCGCGATGGGAAGAGTGCAGGCTGTAGAACGGATGCGTGTGAATCCCTCAGATAGTTGTAAAAATGCTGAGCTACAGTAAAAAAAATCAATCCAGGAAACTCGGAATTAATTTTTTTTAATTTCAATTTCCTTTTTTGTACATTGCTTTGACGTAGGATACGTCTTACCTTTCGAAACCGGGTTACCATGCTTAATTTTTGAGTGTCACAAAAAAAAACGTAAGTGCGAGAAATTTAATAACCTGAAAAATATAAATGATACGTAAATGAACGATATCGCGTTCAAAAGAACACTCATTAAAGAATGTTATAAATACTCATTGATCTTGCGATGACGTCATCGACTGATGCAATAGCACCGCAAAGTTGAATCACGAAAATGCGCACTGCCGCTCATATTAATTTAGTCTTGCTCAGGCCTTTTTTGTGTGAGCATGACGTTTATAGTGACATTTCTTTCGTCTCTCTCCCTCTCTGCACTTTACAAATAATTATACGAATAATAATTAATAATTGTTTAGATATCGGACTTCAAAGTGTGGAAATTTTGTAAACATTTCAAAATGACCACACATATGCATAATAAAAACAAGAAAAATTACAGAAACGTCAACAGGAAGACAGATCAAGAAATGGGGAATTGAAGTAGATCCGGACATCCGATGCTGAGCGTCAACGGGCTCTTGAAAATATAGACGTCGCATCTTCAAAGTGAACAAATGCCTGATACGAGTGTGCCAAGTACCTGCACCGCAATTGTATATGTGATGACATAAATGTTTTTTAATAGAATGATGTTCAATCCATAGATGTCGGAAATGCGTCACAACCTTCAACATTAACAGCGAGGGCACCAATTATGATGTGTGCCGAGCGAGGAACATTTGATGTGTGAAATTAAAACAGTCTAGTATTAATTTCTTTCACTCTCAAATTCACCATGTGGCATCACTGACATATTCTATGTCTTAAACCTAGCGGCCGTGTCCCGACAAAGTCCCGTCCGTTTATTCATGTTTCATGTCCGGTGCACACATCCGATTTTTCAACGTGCGGCGCCGCTGCCGCAACACAAGTGCGGTCTGAGATACATTAGATCCAATGGAATAGTGCACACATGCCTACCGCGCCGCTGCGGCGACGTACGTCTACCTTGCGTGCAATTTGTAAAGTAGATCGCCGCAGCTCGCCGCAGACGCGTCTCCGTTCTGAAGTACCTCGCTTTCATAAATAAATGGAATATAAATAATAATTAATAAATGGTTGTATCCAGTAACGTCTATTTTGTTTCAAAATATACTTTTTTTGCACCAAGCGAAATAAACACGTTTTCTTCCATAGAATATTTATCGCAAATGGCGCGAAATGAGTACTTGCGTCATTTCACGATTGTGTGCACAGTTGGGTTTCGGTACCGCAGCGGCGTCGCACGTTGAAAAACCGGATGTGTGCACTGGGCCTAATATAGTTGCCAATTTTTGTTGTGAATATACTTGGAGGTTTTCCTTCTCTCTCTTGTAAAACGACATCTGCCTATCAAATATGGAAAAAAAATTGACATTGATCGGAAAAAAACCAAAATTTCTGAACACCCATTTCCACTCGCACTAAACGACACCACACGACCTTTCCTGTGTTAAAAAACACAAAAAAAACCTCTGAAAATAGATTCTTTAATTACTTTAGACCCGGTGTACACATCCGGTTTTTTAACGTGCGACGCCACTGCGGCACCGAAGCCCAACTACGCACGCATAACAGTGAAATGACGCACGAACTCATTTCGCGCCATTTGCGATAAATATTCCATCGAAGAAAACGTGTTTTTTTCGCTTACATGGTGTACAAAAAAGTATATTTTGAAACAAAATAGACGTTACTGGATACAACCACTTATTAATCTAAGTATATATATATATATATATATATATATATATATATATATATATATATATATAATTCTCTTACGTGGCATGCAAAAAAGACGTTATTTGTTATCGTGTTTTGGCAACATTGTACGATTCTTTGATTACCCCGAAGCCTCGCGCCTCAATTGAATTTATAGCGTTATCGGATGAAATTGTATTGAAAAAAAATGAATTTTAGTCGAGCTGTTGCAGTTTATGATAGAAATCAAAGATAGCGGATCTTTTCAATGCCATTTAAAAAACGGTCCTTTTCAGGGCCAACAATTATAGTTCAACAAGACGCTTGCACTACAACTTTCGACAAGAACAAACTCAATGAAAAAGTGTGGTTGGCTCGAGTGTGCTGGGGAAATATAAACATAAACAACATGTTTGGTATTCAATTTCCAAAGTAGCGCTAACATTTCGAGTCAAAATTTGCTCAAAGTTTTCATTTGAATTCTGATTCTAGAGGAACTTTATATTTTCTGTAATACAGCAAATTTAGATTTGAAAAATACTTTTTTGGAACATCATATTTTGTAAACAATATCCCTTCTGCTAGGACACATGTCTTCATTGATGCGAGTATATGTTCGGGAGCGAACCAATGAGGATTGCAAAGCAATCCTCCGAGGGTTGACGAGCGTTAGCGAGCAGGGGGCTGGCCCCCTTGTTATTATTTATATTCCACATGTTTATGAAAACAAGGTACTACAAAACAGAGACTCATGTGCGGCGACCGTGCGGCGCCGTGGGAAATGCGCTACAAATTGCATGCAAATTGGACTTGTGTCGCCTCAGCGGCGCTGAAGGCATGTATGCACTGATGCATTGGATCTAATATGCCTCAGACCGCACTTGCGTTGCGGCAGCGGTGCCGCACGTTGAAAAACCGGATATGTGCACCAGGCCTTACACTCCAGGTCAGCTCAAAAATTGAATCCCGAAAGAGAAATAGCCACACCTCTGTCGATCCTGTTGACAACCGATACATTCCCTGGTTGAAGAAACGGTGAATGAAGCGATGAGAAAAGGACCTCGGCACCACAACAAATCCCGGTTCCGAATGACCCCATTCACCAACCCGTCGCGCAGAAACACGCACTAAAACAAAAACCCGCAAATGAACGCAAAACGTCTTTAAAAATAAAGTCCCGCTCGCTTTGTTGCCGATTTCTCGGATCAACAGGTAGTGAATCATCAGGTGTGACTGCGTGAGCAGAGAAAGGGCGCATTTGGGGCGTGACGCCCATCGATGGGCAGACGATACTCCTCTCCCCCCCCTCTTCACTTCGTTGCGTGAAAACGCGCAACTTGATTCGGTGCTTCCGATGCGGACATAGAAAGTGTATCTTGATCGCTTATCTGTGCTCGACGGTTTGTTGGCGAGATAAGCAGAGTCGTGTGTGCCCTTAGATTTGCATTTTTTTTGTTTGCAAAACATGGTCGGAGATAATGGATCCAGATGTAATCTGCCGAGGACGCAAGATAGTTGATAAAAAGTAAAAAGGATTAACGACTTTATCTGTGCGCTAATGGATTTATTTCCTTTCTCTGTTCTTTTGCCCATTCTTTTCTTTTTTTTTTCGATGCTCTTTCAGCAGTGATTTTTAAACCTTTTTCATCCCATGACACGCATGTACTAATTGCTTAAATTCCCCGCCATTCCGAAACTGAATTTTCCAGATCGGAGAAAAAATAGGAACAATTTTAATTTATTTACAAATAATTTCCAACCCTTTTTGCTCCGAAGACTTTAAAACAATAGTTTTGGAATAATTGATTCATGATACTTACAAGGGAACCTTTTTTTTTCAAACGTTCGTCGCATTTGGAATTGACACTAAGCGTATTTTGTAAAGTTTTTAATGCTGATTCAGAATACGTTATCAGTTTTTTGCAAAACTCATTTTAAAGATAACTATGGCCACCTTAAATTTGACAAATTGGCGACTTCTTGGCAAAACGTTTCTACCCTTAAAAATTTGAAGTGTGTTCTTCCCGTTGAAATTCATCTGCCACTTAGAGCACGAAAGAGTTATCCAGACTAAAAAATGGAACATTTCTAAAACTAAAGAATGTAAAACTAAAGAACTAAAAAATGTTGCCATACTCATTCACTTTATACTTGAGAGAAACAGCATTCTTAATTTTAACAGTTGCAGACGATATTAAGAGATATATTAAAAGTTGGCTAAAAGAAGCAATTTATTAGTTAGAAATCAAACATATCTTATCGCTTGATTTTGAAAAAAATCTGAATAATTTTTTTTTCTTACATACTTGAAAATTTTTGTTCAAAGTCTATATAATACACGAATAGAAGCCCAAAAAGACATCAATATATCACCACGTGTTAAAATTCTAAACCGTTTTTCATTTTTGCGTTCAAGTTATTTTTTATGAAAGTGAAAAGTTTTAAAGTTTTGCGTATGACAACTATTTTAAATAAATTTTTTTTACATATTTCTCACACTTGAATTTTCTGCAATGATAAATGGAAACACATAATTGGTGTTCAACTATAGCAACAATTTCCGGAAAAGTTTGAAATAAATAAGGCCGTGAGGAGTAAGAATGTTTTCCCCTACGATAACTTTCATCCAAAACGTTTTGATTTGAAGAATGCGCGCCACTATCATTTTTCGCCGAAGGTTGCCAAGTTGTCGAATTACAAGGGGTCACCATTTCTTGTAAAGAGAGTTTTACAAAAAACTAATCACATATTCCGAATCAGCATTAAAAATTATACAAAATGTGTCTAGTGTCGATTCCAAATACGACGAACACGTGAAAAGGTTCCCTTGTTAGCAATATAATACTCAAAACATTCTGTTGTGAAGTGTTCCAATTCGCTCGTTTTTACTTATATTCACAAATCAAATCATGGAAATGCAAGAAAAAAGTGTACGTGTCTTCTAGAAAATTCGAAAAATGGAAGAATCAAAACATTGAAACGTACTTTCTGCTACATTAAAGACAAGTATGCTACATTAAAGACTACTAGAATTACTCGGCGTTGCTCAGGTTGGGGGAGTTGGTTAAAGGTTGATTGAAAAATGCAAGCATCATTTAAGTGTGCGGAAAATATTTTTTTAATATCCTTTTAACTTTTTCATAACTGTAACAATTTACTTAGGCTGCAAATAATTGATACCTACATCCATATAAATTATTTTATATTCGTCGCCCTCCTGATGTAACACAAACTACAAACTTTATATAAGGATATCACTACAGAAGTCGATTTTGAGTTTTGGAGTGATTTGGAGCTTTTTTTAGTTTAAATTACGAACTTTCAGAATGTTGTGTTGCACTCAGTTTTCCTATCAATACTTTTCGATTTGTGGCACTCTTAATTAATTACACAATGATTAATTAATAATTAATTGACAATAGAACACATATCTATAATACTTAGAACTGTTCAAATATGACCGTAACATTGATCTGCATAACTTAAGTACACAAACGAAAATTCTAAAAAAATTTATGAAATAAAACATTAATTTTGGGGTTGCCAGATACTGAGTAAAAAAATTACGCTTTTATGATCAGTGAGCTTTTCGTGTTCCATTACAAAATGTAAGTACAGAGAAATCTGGAAGATAGAAAACAGCGGATAAAGCAAATCTAAACGAAACCGAAAATAGGTTTGTCAAAAATATAGAAAGAACAAGTGAATTAGATGCAATTGAAGTGGACGATCAGAAGATAATGGTCGTAACATTAATGAGGAGTGATCTTTTTTACCATGCAATTTATTGGAAGTAGGAATTAACACCAGTAGGCGTGCATTCGAAAAATGCAAAACAAAAGTGCGTTTTATATTTCTGACTAATTTTACTTCATTTGGATGCATCAAATGTACAAATTGATATCTATATTTCGTACAAATAGATTTAAATAAGGTATGAAATGAGAGTAATGACACACAAAACGCTGCCATTAATAGATGTTACTAGCTAACTAGAAAATCATGAAATTCATTTTTCCTCTTAAAACTTTCGAAAAAGTACTTGTAATAAAAACGGCTCCTTCAATATGATCTACGATGTTTAAGGAACATGTTGGGGACAGTTTTACTAAAGGTAAAACAAGGCTAGAAAATTTTCAGAAAATTTAGTTTTTTGTTCGAAGTCTGAGTTTAATGTACTTACTTTTAGTTTCTTCTTCGGAGTTGAAACATGTAGAAATTGAGGGTCATTTGAAATACAAAACAGGTTATCCAACTCTCACAAAACTATTTTTTTTTTAATTTTGAATTCCAATGCCCTCATTTGTATATTCTATGGTGATTCGCGTTATAACGAGTAACAGAAGACTATCAAAATATTTTATGGTTGGTTGGATTGGGTTTGTCTGTTCTGCTTCCAAACACAAGACAAACAATGTCAAGTAATGGACATACACGCACAAGAAAAGTTTTACCAACATAGAAGGGAGATATACTCAGAGAGGATTCGAACTTTTACAGCCTACAGATCAATTGTTGTCAATCACGCATTGGTCAAACCCAGATTCGTAGCGGCCTCGTATTTAAATGAACGAGTTCAAAAGAAATCAGGAATTTTTAGATCTAGAATATTTTAAAAATTATAAACGGATTCAATTTAAAAATTGAATAGTCTTATAATTTCTGATGAGAACTAAATATTACTTACTCACATATCGCAAGTCTGCATGGGGGAATTCAACTGCAATGAAACAGTTGTTTTGTTAGAGATGTAATTACTATTCCAAATAAAAAATATTAATTGAAGAAAGCAATCACAGTAGATTTAAAAAAAACTAAGAAATGCGTGTTGTTTACGTAAAGTTATAGAATATATTGGAACTTCAGAAAAAAATTACTCACCACGTCACACAGATTAAACAAATTATAGATCCATGCTTTTTTGCAGCATTCAGTACTTTTATGTACACCTGGCAATTTTCGCAAATAAAAAAGAGACGATGTCGATTTTCACTAATAATGGCCGGAAACTTCACTATGCCGTTGCCTGAAATCGCGTTGAAAAGTCAGCAAAACGTTCAATTAAATTCGTATTAAAAGTACTAGAAGAGAAAAGAATAGACAAAGGATAAATTTCCCACGGACCACCTGTGAAGTCAATTAACAATGAATCGTTTTCAATTGTCTGGAAGGAAGTAAAAATAAATTTTCTACCACCCGGGGAGAATTGTTTGAAGTTTTGTGTTTTATGGCTTCGTCGACGGACATTTAAATTTTGTATTTACAACTCTCCATTTTGTAGATTATTCGGTACAGCTTTAATATAAATACTTTTAGTGCAACGCCTTTGGTATGTTTTTGGGTGGGCCTTTTACAATGAGTTGTGGCAGGCAAAGGCAATTTCACCTTTATTAAGATTATGATTAGTGGAATTTTATTTTCTGCAAATCACTGTCTTTTTTCATTGTACCATGCCTAAATAGCCCTGGTTTGCTAGAATTAATGTGATCTTTTATTACATACATATTATATACCCTGGTAAACAAAAAGTTTTAAAACAAGTAAATTTAATGTTGACAAATTTTAATAATATTTGAGAAAAAGCAAAGATTTTTTCAGAAAATACTTATTTAGCAGTCGTAAGAATCACTTATGTGGATACTTTTTTTTTTGCTTTAAAAATTATTTTCGTTAATTTTTAATTATTTTCGCTAAGCCTAGAATTTTGTTTACAAAGAAATTTTTTCCAAAAGCGTTGCCACAGAATTTTTTTTATATCAAAGCTGTACCGATTATTCTTTCAGTCACTTTCCAACTATAGGGCATATTCTCCGACTCTCAATTCTCATGTCTATCCGCGCGTATTTAAAAAAGGCTGTTATGCTGGGATATTTTTTGGGGATGCATTTCAGTGAAAATTGACAATTTATAAAAACTGTTTTAAATAAAACAAAATCGTAAAAAGCTCATTGGAAAGACAAAAACAAAATATTCAAAGCTTGCAGACCCACTCATAGCATATGCCCTAAACTTTCTTACGTGGTGATAGCTATTGGTACCTACTCATTTCTTCTGTCTTATTTTAATCCAATTATAATGAAAATAACATTCCCTCTAATTTTAGTAATGTTTTTATTAACGTCTTACTAGAGCAACCCAACGGGTTATTGACGACGGCCAGGGATCAATTCCATAAGGGAAAGATCCGAAGACAACACCACGTAATTTTGTACCTCGGTCAGATGACGCTCATACCTCTAAATGAAAATAATTATTCGTGAAATGTTTAACAGCATTTCGTTAATTTTTACTGATGATGTCTCGTTTCCAGTAAAATGCTTGTCAAAACGCAAAACTTAGTCAAATTATCAGTTATATTCGGGATGTCTACTTCAAATTCATCCCTTATTCAAAGGTAGTTAATTTGTCCTTTTGTGACGCTTAATCTATCTTCGCTCATATTTTATTTTGTAAGCTGATTTCTATTCCATGTTTCTCATTGCTCTCTGCAATCAGACTGCTGAAGAATTTCATTAGAGTGGCAAGTTTTTTCGAGTAATTTTTTGCAGTAGATGCAACTCTATAGCTCAAAAATCCCATAACTGTCGACTTCAAATTGTATATATCCGTTATTGCCACTCAACAATAAAAAAACAACGTCAATTTCTTTGCTGCGTACGTTAAAGAAATGTATGTAGGTTTCAGATTAGTCTATATCCGACAATGGTCTCCGGCTCTACTAATTATAAAGTACGCTACCCTACAATAATGGACCGGACAGCAAGATGTGATGGTATAAGGGAAATAATGTATGCTTTAATAGGGAGATGGTCCCCCACGTGCTGCAATAACACTAGCAACCCTTCTGGGCATACGTTCAACAAAGTTTTGATGCACAGCTATAGGTATTTGTGTTCATTCCTGCTGCAGGATGTCGCCAGCTCAGCTGTAGATTTCGGACGTGGTTCCCTGGTCCGTAAGCGTCGCTCTAACTCGTCCCACAAATGTTCTATGGGGTTTAGGTCGGGACTCTCAGCAGGCCTGGGAAGACGTTTTACATTCATATCTTGATACCATTGCTCGACAGAGGCTGAAACATGTCATGGAGCGTTGTCGTCCTGGAAGTAACATTCGTCCATTCCATAAAATTGCAAGAGCGTGGGAAGAGCCTGACTGTCCAAAATGTTCATCTAGGCGTAGGCGTTCAATTGACCAGGAACAACATGCAAAGGTCTCGGGCCATACCACGAAATACACCCCCAAACAAGTAGTAGGATTTTATGCAATTCCACTGACGTCCGGTCCATTATTGTTGAGTAGTGTTTTCCTGTTTCTAAGACTCACTTAATCTGTAAAGTAGTTGCCTCTTCACACATCACTTTCCACAAAATAACTTTTGCCCTCACATTAATCAGACAGAATATTAGTTAAGCATTAAAGCTTCGGTGATCAATAAAAATGAAAACATGATAAAAGAAATGGTTGCCTGGATATTTTTGTGGAACAAAACGACTATCATCGGGGGGGGAACTAAGTAAAGAACAAAATCCCAAGTTCCTAATCAAACTACAGTAAAAATAAAAACATTAAAGGCGTTTCCGCCACTTAAAAGAGTTTCAGTCATTTGAAAGCCCACGTACGCTTGAATAACGTTTTTCGCAGGAAGGAAGGACATCATGAAACGTATCTAATTTTGATCCGGGATACGAAAAAGAAACAGATACGTAGGGTGGTTTTTTTAGGTTTTAAAAGGTGGTGGGACTCCTTATACTCTACCCTACAATAATGCACCGGATTTGCATAAATTCCGACTACTTGTTTGGGGGTGTATTTCGTGGTGTGGCCTGTGACCTTTGCATGTTGTTCCTGGTCAATTGAACACAGACGCCTCCATGAACATTTTGGACAATCAGGTTGTTCCTACGCTCAGGCAATTTTATGGAATGGACGAATGCTACTTCCAGTGCGACAACGCTCCATGTCACGTTGCAGCCTCTGTCGAGCAGTGGTATCAAGATATGGATGTAAAACGTCTTCCCTGGCCAGCTCAGAATCCCGACCTAAATCCCTTAGAACGTTTGCGGGACGAGTTTGAGCGACGCTTACGGACCAGGGAAACACGTCCGAAATCTACAGCTGAGCTGGCGACATTCTTGCAGAAGGTATGGACACAAATACCCATAGCTGTGTATAAAAACCTTGTTAAAAAGTATGTAAAGAAGGGTTGCTAACGTAATTGCAGCACGTGGGGGGCCATCCCTCTATTAAAGCGTGTATTATTTCCCTTATACCAGCATATCGTGCTGTCCGGTACATTATTGTAGGGTAGTGCATATCGCCGGACATCGCACTCATAGACAGGAAAATATTAAATGATCATATTTATATATCTTGCATTAAACATTACAAGAATATGGGACCCCAGATTCTGAAAGATAAGAAAATTTTAATTCATGCCGTACTAGAGCAGCACAACGGGCCATTGACGACATTCCGGAATCCATCCCCTAAAGGAAAGATCCGAGGAAGATACCACGTAATTTTGAAGCACGCTCAGATGACGAGGCAGCACCTCAGCTGGCACCCCACTCTCCAAACTTCCACACCAACCCAACGTGAGGTAATTGGTAATATTTTAATTAACGTCGTACTAGAGCAACAAAACGGGCTATTGACGACGGTCCGCGATCATTCACTTAAGGGAAAGATTCGAGGACAACACCTCGTAATTTTGAACCACGGTCAGATGACGGCACAACACCTGAGCTGGCACCCTTCTCTTCAAACTTCTACACCAACCCAATGTGCAGACTTTCCGTCCAGACAGATTTAAGGTGCACCAGCCACCTCTACACCATACGCTTACAAACATCCATGATCCATGCACTGACTCGGATTCGAATAGAGGAACCTTCAGACAGATTCGGAAATGGTTTGATTGGTATCGGTGTTTTATGGATCAAATGCGCAATATATAGCTGCCCAAACACAAGATAGACAATACAATGATGAAGGAAGAAAAAGTAAATAAGAGGTACAGGTGAGGGTAAAAATGAATTAGTAAAAGGATCACCCAATGTTATGATGCTAGTATACACCTAAAAAAGATGTTCCCCTGAAGGTCCATGAACGAGTTAAAAAACATGTTTATATATTCATTCCTTTCCTACATGAAAAGATGAAGGTGATTGTTAAATGCAACAAATAATGGGAAACATGTTTCCGTGTGTGGGGGGGGGGATTAACAGGGGAAAAGGATTGCTAGAGATAAAATTGAAATAACGACTTTTCAACAACTAAAAGTCTTTTCCAGTTCTCTTGTGCAATCGGTACGTCTACAGTTTGTACCGCATTTGATCGATAACCGACGAAACAAATTAACCCAAACCGCCTCGTAATTATATCACGTCCTTGAATCTAAGAACGCTGTTTTTACAATTAACAATTCACTTCAGAATTTCCAGTATTTGGTTAATGCGCTTTTCTTCAACGCGGACCGAGACCATTCGCCATCTTAATCGAACAATGGCAAGAGCATTGAGGCACTGTCCGTTTCTGCTTGAACTTCTGACCAGAGAATATTCTTTCCTTGATTGACGAGGCTGTCAAGTTTAAAGACAGATTGCTTAATATTACGAATGTTGGGCAAATTGCTTGTTTCCTGCAGCACGATTTTCTTCTCCGACCTTCAAGACCCCTCTACTTTGTTTTTATTGGTTGTGCCAATCGAACTGGCACCATGTGTGCCACTCATATGAACAAAAGGAACACTTAAGATTTCATAGATTGCAAAATTAAATTTCATTGCGATAGTCATTCGGTAAGAACATTTGTCAAAGACCGTTTTGGATAGGCTTTATGGTCCTTGTAATTGATATCTTGTTGTCCTCGATAGGTTTGCTTTTGAAAGCTTTATAATCTTTAGTACTAAAATAGCAAATCTTCAGCTATGGAATAATTCGGAAATGGATTATAAAATAGTATATCGATACGTCGTATCAATCTTTAGTACTAAAGTAGCAAATCTTCAGCTATGGAATAGTTCGTAAATGAATTATAAGATAGTATATCGATACGTCGATTGTCAAAAAAAGATTACCGAAAAGAATGCAAGGTCGATCAGGTTCAGAATCGAATTACTATACAAAATTCAAATTAGATAAAGACACGTAATACGAAACACCCGAGTTTAAAAGACTCAAAAATAGGGAAATAGGTTTTACTTGGATTTATCAGTGCCAAAATGTGTGTCAAAATTAATCAAGGTTTATAAACGAATAATATATGAAACAATTTTTAAAAAAAGGTTTGGTACTATAAATTCAAAATCGAAGGTTTGAAAAAATTATATCTGATATGGAACACTTGGTGTTGGTTGTTTTTATGGCGTTAGAGCTATCTATATACAGCCACTCTTCATCAATCAATCAATATTTTATCCATCAAGAAAATTATCAACATACAAGAAAAGCTTTCACTGACACTGAAAAGAAATATACCTAGGTTAGCTGCAGGGAATTAAATCGGAGTACTATGTAAACTATCACATAAAATATTTTTTACAAATATGTATGTTTAGTTTGTGCTGAGTACACAGAACTGAGCACTTTTAATGCTTTTACATTTACTTTCAATTACATTAAACTTCTTTTACAAGTGGAAAAGGTGTAGAAATATTTTCGATACTCCATTTTTCAATAAATGCTTTCCGAACACCGAATTAACCGAATATCAGATTGTCTTAGGTAAGAGTTGTAAACAACTCTTACCTACGACAATCTGACATTCGGCCAATTAATGTTTAGCTTGGGTGTGAAATCTGACATTCTGCACTCGGCTAAATTTGTGCAGCTAAGACTTCAAGTAATATACGTTTCTTAAGGAGCTTATTTACCAATATAAGTTGTTAAATTTCCTGACCAATCTCAGTCAGCAAAAGATAAATCATACTTTGTCACATTATTTTCTTTTATAAGTGAGCATTAGCTTACATGTGCAAACAATAATAATGGTAGCAATGAATTACATTATATACTTGAAATCACTCATACAATATAATTTATGCTACTAAAAATCCGTGCGTAATTGTGGAGTCCACAGATCAAACTTCCTCGACGGAGTGTTGAAATTTTCCATATATATAAAATTTCAGATCGATTCGAGGAGCAAATTATCGATTGCTTAATATCCAATTGAATAAAAACAGTAATTGCTTACCAAGAGATTATTTCATTCTGTGAAAATTCTATTGTTTTCAAACGTATTTTATGATGTGGACATATCCCTTATTGAGTGTAGTCGAGGTGATCGATATTAAGCACATATGTGCTTCGTCGGAAAAGTTCCACTTGTTTTACAGACAAATTTTCCAGAAAACTAGTATTTACCATTCCATATTTCATGATAAATAACACGATATAAATACCTATTTTCTTAACTTATTTTCTTTTAAACAATTTGCGCTATAAATGATCCTTAGTTCCTCAAAATACAAAAATGTTTATATTTAATAAAAGGATTCTTAGCACACGTTGAAAACAGAGTGAATTTACGTACCTTCTCAAACCAAAAGAATTTTAGGTAAAATCTAATATATTTAAATAATTACCTGCCTATATACTTCGGGGTTCGGCTGTTTTATATTGAATGCTTATCTCACTTAAATATAGGATGTTGTTTTATCGAAACGATTATAAGAGATAGTTTTTATAAACGTTTAAATGCTTAGTATATATCAGTTATGAATAATGATATATTTTTTGAGGCAAACATACATTAAATGAAACTACCTACAAGTATAGAAAAACTTAACGAGAATAAGAATTTGAACACTCAGATATATTTTGGCCCGTATGAGGAAACATCCGTGATTAACACCAAGTATCTCTAGCATATAAACATAGTTACAATAATTCTTGAAGATGTCTTTACAAAATGAACTGAACAGAAACCTTTGCCAAATTAAACAAGGTATAGGTAGAAGTGTGAGAAAATAGTAAATATCATAATTGATAACTCTATCAAATACGTATACACAAAACGCTGAATGAATAAAAAATAACACCCTTGTTCAACAAAAAATGAGCGTTTTTCTCTCATGTTTACGATTATGATGTTATATCTTCTAATGGATATGAATTTGATAAATTTGGTAATTTTGATTAACGTCGTACTAGAGCAACACATCGGGCTATTGACCATGGTCAATAGCTCCGAGAGAGATCCGAGGACAACACACACCACGTAATTTTTAACAACGGTCAGATGACGAGGCAACACTTGAGCTGACAACCCACTCTCCAAACTTGCACACCAACCCAACGTGAGGACCTTCGGCCACGACAAATTTAAGGTGCACCAGTCGTCTCTACACCAGACGCATACAAATATTCATGTACTGACCCGGAATCAAACCAGGAGCCTTCTGATCTAGAGGCTAACACTTTAACAACCAGACCGGTTGATCGGCGGATATGAGTTTGTAACGGAGCAAGAAAGACAGTGCAATTTAAGTGTAACAAAAAGTACTTCATTGTTGAGATTCGTTGCACCGTTATAGTTATAGGCTATGATATGGAAACTTGATGATAGAAGTGGTGTGTAAGTTCTTCACAGTACCACTCCTTCTAGAATTTAAGAGTTAGTGAATTTTATAGTTGCTACGAATTGTTGATCGATTGGCAATGGCTTGAAGCCGTGATAGCGGAATTAAGATAATATATTTTGTATGTACGCAATGGAGTATGACTGTCATGTGTTGCCATTTGTAGTTGAGTGTGAGTGTAGTCAAGCAGTTATTAAATGAGGCTGTGGTAATGAAGAGTGAAATTATGATCGAAGTAAAAGCAATATCAGTTATCTGAGCTCCAGACAGTGAATGGAAGTGATATGCATCGCATCGACAAATCCCCGTTCACCATCCATCAAAATTTTGGAAGTGGAATACATCGGAAGCGGCAAGCTGGCTTCTTTGAAAGCGCGCGTGTTCATATTCACGTTACCAATCACCAATGAAACGGAGCGCGGAAAAAAAAGTATAACTCGTTGACTAAAAAGTACTTTATGGTTGAGATTCGTTTCACTACTAGTTATAGAAGTTAATTATAGCATTTGTAGTTAAGTTCCTCACGGATATTTTCGGAATGAGTTAGACAATTCTACGTGTCATTGATTTTTATTATTTAAAACAAGACTTTGTCTACCAGCGCATTCTTTACTGAGTTGAGTTTTATTTGAAGTTTAGAGGTAGCGATCCATCGGAAGTCCGAACCGAACAAAACAATTCAGGCCAGGATGAAACGCTTAACGAAGTACCTAATGGGACGTCCGCTTAATGCCTCTTTTAACGGTACAATTTCCTCCTCCAAAATACTGCATCGGTGAGTTGATTGGTACCGAAAGCACAATCCTGTTTTTGAAGTCCGAGATTACGTTGCCTGAAAGTTGTATACAAAGAAACGGATCAGAAAATACCCAATGAATCGTCATCTTCGTGTGAGCAATCTCTCTGCCCAGTTCACCCCATTTAGAGTGCTAGAAAAGTTGAATTAGACCTGCTTAACCTTAAGAGAGACAAGGGTTGGTTAGGATAAGAGAAAATCCAGATTACTTGGAGTCACCTACCGTGAACAACTTAACGAACTCCTTCAGGAGTAATTGAATAACGTGAAGAAAACAAAAACATTCTCAGAGTAGGAAGCAATTGGTGTTGAGATTGATTGCTTTCCCTTACAAAGAAGGATAGAAGGCACAGAAAACATTAATAACAACATTTAAAGGTAAAGCTTCTATCTGGATAACATGGATCTAAGGTTACATATGGTAAAACAGACAATAAATGATATCTTTATCGAAACAAAACTTAAGATGCGACGGCCATAAATACGAAAAATAGGTTATTTGTCCTCCAACTCAAAGGATATATTTTTGCTCAACTTGAATAAGAAGTAGAGCATTGAAAATTGCTTTGATATATTTTAAATTTGGTTTCTCATTTCAGCAGTGAAAAACACAAAACGTAAAAATAAAGGTGTTTAAAGGTTTGAGTAAACACTCAAATACACAAGAATCAAACGGTTCTCGAAACAGTTTATCCTTATTAGCCTTCATAAAAGGTAAGCGCCAGTTTTGTATATTATATAAATTTGTCTTTTGTAATTTATATTGTTCTGGAGTTGATAAGTTTAAGTTAAAACTTTATGTAAACAAACTCTACAAAACAAAATTAATTTCGTTACGCTATACAGTGGGTCGCAAAAGTTTAAAAAACCTGTTTTGGAATAACAGAGTAAAAGTAGGAGAGAGTAAAGCAAGTGTAACAGTAAATTTTTTGAACAAATAGAATAAAAAAGTAGATTTTCGAAATATGAAATATCACGATATCCGTGATAGACGGCTGCAATTCTGTTTTGAATGTTAATCGAGTATCTGTTTTTAAAATAGAAAAAAATTGTATTTCGAGGTGATAAAAATAGTTAAACTGTCGATTACTTTTTTGTGAAACCTAGTTCAAACATATTGTGATTGCGAGATTTATCATAAAATATTTTTCATTTGTTTGTAAATGCTCAATGCTAATTTTCTGTAACACTTAATTTTTAAAAAAGTTATTTTTTCCTTGAAGCACATGTGTTTAAAACATGGAAGAGGTTCTATTTTGCATGAATTTTACATTATGAATTATTTTGAAAATAAAGCACCACGTAAATTTGAACCACGGTCAGATGAATGGCAACACCTGAGCTGGCAACCAACTCTCCAAAACTTCCACACCACGCCAATGTGAGGACATTTGAGGCTCGACAGATTTAATGTGCACCAGCCCACTTTGTATACGACGGTCTTTGGCTGGATTCGAACTTGGTTGATTCCGTTGAAATAGTCCGTTGCTCTACCAACCAGGCTACCTCGGTCCGCCGATGGTATAGGATCAAACCTGAAGAGAAAGAAGATCCGAGGACACTATGTAATTTTGAACCACGGTCAAATGACGAGATCACGTCTGAGCTGAGATTTGAAAGCATCAATATTTGTAATTGCTTAATTTAATTATATTATCCAGCCCATTGATGATGAATTAAATTTTCATTTTAAGTAACTAATTTTTATGCATAATTCTGATATAGCGATATGCTGCGCAGTGCTTGGGATGCGTTCTGTCCTCCTTAACTCTTACAAATGTATAAATTTTGTTATTCTACTCCTGAGCAGATAGCACATCTAAGTTCAAAATAATTCTCACATTTCCCGGACCCTTTATGCCCTCGCAACACCCATATTCGTGAAGAAATGAGTTTGAAAAAACACCGTAACGGTCGTTGTTGCATCCCGATATAATATCAATGAGCCCTCTTTGCCCTAAATAATTAAATGTTTCTCGCTCTGTCGGCACACGTGCCGAAGGGATTCCTTCGAAAAATCTCTGCTAATCCCCCGAAAATTCCCCAAAACACCGTGTCACGCGCTGGCTGTCACGGAGTACACGGAAACGCTTAAACCCGATGTCACGCTCATCTTTGCCACTCTCTTCATTAGACAAGCTCTACTTAAAATTCATTTTTAGTTTTACACGGGGATATTTTCTCTCTACCTGCAGCTTGTCGGATCCATACGATTGATCTTTCGTCACGCATTATTATTGTGATCATAAACCTCGGCATCCAAAGCCTTCGTTATTTTTCTTCCATTGCCTAAGTTTGTGTCATCCAGACAACGAGCCTGAGAAAATTGTTCATTCGATTCCCTGTACGGAGTCGGATGTTTCAGTTTTTGTGTAAATAGCGACGAACACGTTCTTCGGGTCTTTTAACATCAACCGCAAAAGCAACAATTGCCTACAACGAATTCCCGCAGAAAAGAAATCAAACGTCAGCGGTCCAGAACGGAGGAAAGGAAGCTCGGCATTTCTACGGCCTATTTAAGCTACCACGATTTTAAAAAGAACGTCGGGAATAAGACAGTATTATTTTGAAATCGGAGTGTTTTTCTCTTGATTCCCTATTTGAATTCAAATAAACTGAAACGATCCTAAAAGTACAATACACAGCAGTTTTAACAAGTCTGTTTCTTGAAACTTCAAGGTATTCTAAAACAATTAACTTTTTTTTTATTAATTACGTTGAGGAATAGGTCGTATTGACCATTTCCTTTCGTGCAACCCAATATAAACTAGCCTTTGAAATATAGTTGTCAAGAGGTAGAACATTAAAATTTGAGTTGGACATAGTGGCACAAACTGTCAAGTGGCTAAAATTCATAGTATTTCCAGTGGAACACAGAGGGCAGTCAGGAATGTCTTTCACACCAATCCGGTGGAGATGAGCTTGTAGATAGTCATGTCCGTTTAAGATTCTGAAGTTGGCCGTAAAGATTCGCCTGGGGAGATCCATTGGAACCGGGTTACACAATAGGCTTTCCCAGATTTTATAATTAGCATCAGTCTCTTGAGTTTACCTTCCCTGCTAATCCGCTGTGGGTTTTAAATAACTCGGTACGGAGGGGATTGTTTCCATTCAGAAGAAGAAGTCTCTTGAGTTTTGCGTATGTATTTCCTCGCTGATCTTACAATGGTGGAAAATGCCTGGTTGTATGGTAAGGCAATAAGAGGCTGTGGAAGGTTGCAACCCTGTTTAGCCAGCGAGTCTGCCTTCTCACTACCCGGAATGTAGCAATGGCTGGGTATCCATTGGAACACAATTGGAACGGGAGTGACATAACGTACGGCTTTATTACTTTTTTGTTATAAACACCTTTTACAAAAACGCGTTTGTAACAAATTTTTACCATTTGTTACAGAAAAATATGCGGGTAGTTTCAGAGCCCCCATAGTACCACAGTGTCGAGGTCATAGAATGAATGAGAGTTTTATGTATTGCTATTCGCAGTCTGTTTTCTTAGTTAAAAAACTGTAAATAAATCACTTCTTTGCATTTATGATATAGCAATACAAAATGTGTGGAAAATAAAATACGATAAAAACTACAAGTTTAACTTTGTGTGCTTAACCCCCCCCCCAGATGGTCCTCTCGACAGGTATCTCATCGTTATCAAAATTCATCAGATCTTAATGGACGAGATATATCGTCACCAGATTTTGATCTATTCATCATAAAAAAATTGATAGTATCTTGATGACGAGGTTAGCAAATTTGTCAAATTTTTGTTATCTGCAACTAAATTAGATAAAAGGAATGGAACTAAATTAGATAAAAGGAATGGAACTAAATTAGATAAAAGGAATGGAACTAAATTAGATAAAAGGAATGGAACTAAATTTGATTACAAGACTTTTAATGATACGGGGAGATATGTTACACGTAAAAACCTTTAGTACCAAAAGCCCCGACTTTTCAATCGCAAATAACAATAACGCTTCTGTCAAAATAACAGGTTTCAAGGTAAACAATTGTCACTGAAAAGCTAAACGCTCGCAGGTACAGTTGCAGTTGATCAAAAAAGTACCAAAAATCAACGATAGGAGGAAATATGGTGCTGTTAGTCTAAAACAATTAAACATTTGCATTAGAAACATACAAAATAGATTATATAAGGCAATGACCGCATAATAAACACCCATGCCACTAATTATCTGGATATATGGCACGTTGCAATTGAAAAAGAAACTGGCAATAGACATACAAATTGCTGTATAAATTCAATTCACAGGAAACAATATTTCATTCATCAGAATCTTGACCACTTTGACCAATTTCGATGTATGGACCTTTCTTATGTACAACTAATTGGACCCAGTGTGCGGCATGCTGTACAGGCTGAGTGTAATGATTCGGGTTGGATGCTCATGACAGCCCGTTCTATGTTCTCTTTCAGAGCATGCAAGTTCGCAACGTCATCAACATACACAATGGTCTTTAAGTAAGCCCAGTTAAAAGTCACGTGATGTCCAGGTAGTGAACCGGCCATGCTGTCTGATAACCCTCTCATTACTAAAATGGCGACGTGGAAGATGCTGTACTGAACGGTGAATGTGTGGTCGTGTCCCACCAAGCATGAAAATGATCGAGGCCAAACAATGCAATTGAGAAATGGCAGTATTTCCAAGCATTCCTTCTTAATTCTGTGGTAACGGTACAGGTTACTGGACCTACAAGGCTCAGAATAGTTCTAGAATAAAATCTGCTGCCATCACACACTGCGTTTAATTCACACATTCAAATTCATCACACATTGCAAATGTTTCGACTGATTTCCCCCAAGAGCACAACATTTCCGCTTGTCGTACTAAATGCTTTTCCGTGGAATACATCTCCTCGTGTCTTTAAAAGTCTCGTAACCACCCACACTTAGCAAAACACAAAAATAGGAATCCAGTTTAGATTAAATGCTTCGTCGAAACTACGAAATTTTTTGTTGACACACAAGTTATTCATCACTTTTGTAAAAAGAGGAAAGAAACGTCTGTATCCATCGGCATTTCAAGGAAGGCAATGCGTCAAAGTTGTAAATCGACAATTAAAACGTATTCGACTTACTTAATAAGTCAAGGACGAGTGGTCCACTCAGCAAGGGGAACAAAAACATGTTACACAAGGAGGCTCTATGAGCGTGACCTTGGCGTAAACGCATTTTTTTATTCCTTCTATTTTCTTTGCAAAGTCGAGCCCTTTTGTTCCTCCCACAACAAAGGAAATTCGAAAACAATGAAGATTAACAAAAGTACAGCGATTGTTATGGGGAAATATTTAACGCTTCGAGAGCTTAGTCAAAGAACAACAAAAGGCATTTAGTCTGTCTGCTTTGTTGGTGAGCTGTAATGATTGTTACAAAAGCTGCATCGCTCAGGGCTTGCCAGAAAAGGAAAAACTCTTTGGGAGGTCTCGCTCACTGTGTGTTTATCGTTCGGAAAATAAAAGTACCAGAGTTTCGAAGCCATATTAAAACAATCGATATTGTGGTGGTGTGTTCTTCGAACGACGCTTTCAATTCTAAGAAATCAAGATATATCGCCACTCGTCAACAAAGACATGGCTATTGTTTTGCATTGTGATGCGCTTTGCCATTCACTTCCAGTTCTTTTCGCCGAAACTTCTATTTAGAACTTCGTGGTTTTAGCATTAAATTATGAAAAAACAGACATTTTTTACTTATCAAAGAGTGTAAGTTCAATTTATTTTTATATTCCATGGAAAAGATGGAACTCAACAGTCACTTGTAACCACTAAAGCGTTACCAACGTTCTGAGTTAATGACCAATTCCAAACTAAAAAGGGTGCTGATGATAAAACTAAGAACAACTTGATGAGAATAAAGAAGTAGGAAGATTTAAAACCGGTAAAATTTCTCTAAATAACTCTAACTTTAAACTGGAAGTATCAGAGGAATTTTAAAGATCCTTAAACAATATTGTCGACGAGAAAGTAGATGCTTGATGTACTATCGCTTAAATTAAAGTAAAAAAAAAACTAAAATTATAAAGATATTAAAAATCTTAGACTGTCTGAATTGCTTGAAGCAACAATCGATCAAATAACAATTTTGAACTATAATATACAGTGCTACGATTTAAAGAGAAACAGCAATAGACTTGAGTTAGAGCAATGAAATTCATTTCAGCAGTGAATAAATAGTGATATAATTGTACAAATAATTGAAATTACAGAACTGAAAGTCAAAAGAAATTTGCTAAAATCCTTTATGTCCACATTTAGAAGTTGTAACTGCTTGCATATTTTCTCCGAAATCTTCAAAATGTGTATGAATAATCACATATTCGGATATTGTCTCAGAATACCAAGTTGCCTAGGTATGTAAATATTTTCTCGTTTGACATTTTGACGTGGAGTGTAAAATGTGTTGACAGGAGTGTTATAAATAATCGGTGAGACTGAAATAAATCCATCTCATCAATTAAACTAAATTTTTACTACGTGCGAGACTAACGAATGAACTGCAAAACCAGCAATGAAATTGTAAACATGTTGCAGATGGGTGACCGGCAAGACACCGCGCCGTCTGCGGAGCAATAAACCCCCATTATCTCTTTGGTACTTTTAAATTAAAAGAACCTCAGTTCGAGACTTAGAACATTAAACCGTAATTTTTCCTGGGTGTGTTTATATTTGTTAGGATCCGTGATTGGTTTTGTGTATTTTATGTAATTTAAATTGTTTAATTAACTTCTGTAAATGGATAGAGCGGCTCCTTGTTTTTTCCATCGCAATTTTTATTCTTTCGACTAACTTTTACATAAAACTTTGAAATTTAATTACAGAAATTTTCATTCGATTTTCAATACTTCTTCCTCTAACACAACCTAAAAAGGCCAACTCAGAACAACTAATTTGCTTAATGATCCAAAAACCACATGGATAGATGTTCACATCACCGACGGCGACTCCGTCAGATAAAAGAAACACAAGACCATCACAAAAAGAATTAATTATACACGTTTACAGAAAAAAGCAGCTTCTAATAAGTTTCCCTTCGGAACAAAGGAAACACGAGCGGGCAACTCGGTACCTGGCGACGCTTCATAACCATTACCATAATTCACGTCAATAAAATTGGAACAAAATAAAGGCCTTCCGCCGTGTAGGAAGACATTAAACTATGGAGGCAATAACCCGAGTGAATAAACGGCGAGAAATTATTCGGCAGCCATTAAAAGAGAACACTCTACATATCACCTCTTTTATTCGAAAGGCTATCGAGTTCAGCGTATCCGGAAAACGTGTTTCCCACATCAGCAATTCATCTTGGCGGTGAACATCTCCATCTGGGACAAGATGGAATCATCACCACAATCCTCAACCCACTAATTCGAAGCCGCATTTGAAACATACAAATGAGGTGGCTTGATCTTGTGGCGATGAGGATCTTGTGGCACCTTTGGCGAGTGTCAAATTTTGTTTTCGTTTCGGGTTATCGTAGGGAAAATTGTTTCGAATTAAAATTGAGATCGGAGTGGAGGAAGTGTTCCTGTGCAAAATGATTTATAGGTGTTTATTCGTTCAACGACTTGTTGGTTTCACGGATAATGGATGAGGTATTTATTTTTGGAGTAATATGGAAAGTTGACATGATTTCAGGGGACATTTTTCCCTTTAAATTTATGACGTGAATTTTCTCGGAATGAGTATGTTTTGACGCTATAGCACATATCGCACCCCGGCAAGAAAAGCGACACGGGTCAAAAAATAAATATTTTGTTGTTATGTCATTGAAAAATATGTATGAGGTGCCTCAACGCGTGTTATTTTACTGTTCTATAAAATATAATAGAAGTTAGCACCCTAAATACTTTCCTAAAATTTAAAAGGAGCTTGTTTTATTTCAATAAAAGTTTTATATAATTCTTTAAGTTGGTGTTTCTCAAATTCTGCAATTTTGAGTTGTGTCACTTTTCTTTGCCGGGGTGCGATATCACATGGTGTAAGTGGCAAGACTGTATGAATATATATATACGGTAGAACGGTCTCATGGTTGAGGTATGCGTCGTTGCTGAAAGTTAATTTTTCTTGTAGTGACTAAGTTCTCCACACTTCAGTTCTTCAAAAACACACCCCCATACTTGGAAATCAAAACTGGCTACATGATTCCCCTGTTCTTAGAATTTATAATTTAGTTGCAGAGAGGAGAAAGACTGAGCAACTTCAATCAGCCTAAAAGTACTGATGGTTGAAGTATGCATCACTGCTGAAAGTTAATTTTTCTTGTAATGACTAAGTTCTCCACACTTCAGTTCTTCAAAGGTTTGACGTGTATGATTGTTACTGGGTAAACACCAAACGGGCACATCAAAAATGGTTACACGATTCCCCTGTTCTTAGTAGTAATATCTTAGTGGCAGAGCTTGGAAAGACCTGAGTAACTTCAGTCAGTCTAAAAGTACTCATGGTTGAAGTATGCATCACTGCTGAAAGTTAATTTTTCTTGTAATGACTAAGTTCTCCACACTTCAGTTCTTCAAAGGTTTGACGTGTATGATTGTTACTGGGTAAACACCAAACGGGCACATCAAAAATGGTTACACGATTCCCCTGTTCTTAGTAGTAATATCTTAGTGGCAGAGCTTGGAAAGACCTGAGTAAATTCAGTCAGCCTAAAAGTACTCATGGTTGAAGTATGCATCACTGCTGAAAGTTAATTTTTCTTGTAGTGACTAAGTTCTCCACACATCAGTTCTTCAAAAGCTTTGACGTGAATGATTGGTACTGGGTACACACCAAACGGGCACATCAAAAATGGCTACACGATTACCTTGTTCTTAGTAATATTATCTTAGTGGCAGAGCGTGAAAAGACCGAGCAACTTCTGTCAGCCTGAAAGTACTCATGATTGAGGTATGCGTCGTTGCTGAAAGTTAACTTTTGTTGTGGTGCGACTAAATATTCTCCGCACTCACGGTAGTTCTCACAGAAAACGGAAGATTAAGAAGCGCAGTAGCCCCTGAATCTCATTGTGCCAAGTCGCAGGGATTCCAATCTCGCAGGCAAAAAGCCATCCACTATAAATCCTGCCAACGACTGCCTCCCGAATTCGGACAATAGCCCACACAAAGCGGAATGACGAGCGTCTTAATCTGCGGCCAGGCAAGGGTCTCCCGCCCCAGATGCATAAATACATGCAAATACTCATTATCGGGTCCCCTCCGGTGGCATTCTCTGGGTGACTAAATGCCGAAAACCGAACCGCGCGGCATCGACAAGTGGAGTGGGGGAAACCAGAGAATGGCACAACGGCTTCCTTTGTCATTTTGTATCGGAGCGTGGGCGTGATGGGGGACTGAGTGCAACGGGCAATTTCACAACTTTTCGGGTGTGTCGGAAGAAAGGCGAATCGCGCCCATTCATCGGGGAGTACCGCCATGTGAAACTCAGAGTCGGAAGCGTGCCAGAGATATTGATGGGACTCCGTTGCGGATTGGAGTGAACGAAAAAGTGACTGCTGCGAGAAGTTTCGGTTACGCCATCGATGGTCGTTTGTATGGGAAGTTTTGTTCCGGTGGATGGGCAATGTACAACGAAGATTGGAGCCCGGGTTAGGAATTCCAGCATTGGAAACAATTAATGTCCGGTACACACATTTGATTTTACAACGTGCGGCACCGAAGCCCAACTATGCGCACATAACCGTGAAATGACGCAAGTATTCATTTCGCGCCATTTGCGATAGATATTCTTACGAAGAAAACGTGTTTATTTCGCTTACTTGGTGCACAAAAAAAAATATATTTTGAAACAAAATAGACGTTACTGGATACAATCATTTATTAATAATTATTTATATTCCATTTATTTACGAAAACAAGGCACTTCAGACCGGATAAGAATGTGCGGCGAGCTGCGGTGCCGCGGGGAACTGCGGCACAATTGTTGATGTGCGTTGGACGTGTGTCGCCGCAGTGGCGCTGGAGGCATGTGTGCACTACCTCCATTGGATCTAATATATGTCAGACCGCACTTGCGTTGCGGCAGCGGCGCCGCACGTTGAAAACCGGATGTGTGCACCGAGCCTAAGTGTGTATCATGAGTGTGTAACAATGAGTTCTAAAGTTGTAGAGGGAAGAACATAAATTTGGTAGACGTTTGTATGGGAAGCTGTGTTTCCGGAGGATGAGCAATGCACAACGAAAAACGCATGAAATAATTAAATGTGTCATAGGTGGACCACAATGAGTCCATAATATAAATGGAAGAAGAAAACTCGGTGGCCATTTGTAAGAGGTGCTCTTGTCCTGGAAGATGAACAATTTATAACGTATTATTAAATAATTGAAGGTGTAATGGGTGGACCACAATGAGTCCTAAATACTATAGAAGCGAGTATGAAAACTCATTGGCCATTTGTAAGAGATGTTGTATTCCTGGAGGATAAGCGAAAAACGCATTGTTAAATAAGAAAACGCGTTACGAGTGTACATCAATGAGATCTGAAAATTAGAGATGAAAGAAGAAAAAGAAACTTTCACTGTCGTGTCCTTCAAGCAAACAAGAATCTCCAGGTTTGGTCTCTTTGTATTAACGAATTTTACATACTGCTTGGAAGCATTTTATATTCAACACTGTGTTTGACATTTCTAGCAATGAAGCGGACAATTAATGCATAAATCTATTCCAAGTGTTTACAAGTGTAAGCATCGAAACATTTAGAGCCTCCATGCAGGGTTATTATGCGAAAACTTCTTCTGAGCTCCTTCCTATCTTGAAATGACAACTCATTTTATTATAAAATCAACCAATCGAGTTTACGTAGGTGGAGCCGAAAATTAATTTATTTCCTATCTTTGTTATGGGGTGGTTCTAACAAAACCACATGGTCTATCAATATTGGCGTGCCCCCCCCCCCCCAAAAAAAAATGGCAAAGAATCTCCAAACATGCTTGTAGGTCGTATATAATGTAACTTTTGTCTAATCTACATAGAACTGGTTGCGTAAGTTGCAGTAACAACGAGTCGTATATATCGACCTTTTTGTGAAGTCACAGAATCCACGGGGTAGTTTATACCTATTAACCCAACGGCAATGATGACCCGGACGTGATTTGAGCACTCGACCTTCTGATCTTGAGTTAGAGAATCCGTGGGGGTAGTAACAGCACCATCAACCCCCGCAGCAACTTGATAATAGTTTGATCACTTACCAGTGTTGAGTGAGTAGGTTGTAATTGGTTTCAAGTGTTGAAGCATCAGATACTTTTACACGCAGCATTTTGAGAGCCATTAATTCTAAAGCCAAAACTTGATGATACTCCTTGACTAGCACGTCACTATTGTAAGTCGGTTATATGTTAACGAAACTATGTGTGTATATGTAACGTAACTACAACCGTGAAAAAGTCGAGATTGACACCGAACATGCTTTCGGTTGGACCTTTAAAGATGCAAATATATTTTTATGAGAAGGGTAAATCTATTCATTTAATGCCACTAAAATAAAATCTATCCATATTTGCCCAATCTGCGGCAGAAATAAAGTTTGAGCGGTTGCCCGGTTGGTAATGTCGCGTATTAGCAAACTAAGGGTTGCGAGGTCGAAGCTCAATACAACCAAAGACCATCGTGTGCTTGGGCTGTTGCACATTAAATCTGGTATGGTCTCAAATCTCTTCATGTTGGCGCGGTGTGGAAGTTTGGAGCGGGTTGCTAGCTCAGGTGTTAACCTTATAATCTGAGGATGGTTCAAAATTAAGAATTGTTGTCCTGAGATCTTTGCCTTTAGAAGTGATCAAATAGCTTGTCGAGTTGCTTCAGTAGAATTTAAATTAAACTACCTGTTTTCCACAGAAATACTTAAAAGTAATGTTGTAGGAGGCTTGAATTACAATTTACAAATTAAAACAATCTAAAAACCAAGAATCTTAAATTTAATCACACATTCGTCTTTTAACTGTATTATTTGTCTTTTTGCAACCTTTTAAAAATTAAATTCCACGAGAGTTTAGACTCATTTTCCATGTTTAAGCTTCCTTAGGGAAAGGATAACTTAACAAATCTTGCCAACTCAAATGTCACAGAAGGTTCCATAACTTTCATTCTCAGTGTTAAACCAGAAGAATTTTTCGGTTTAAAAATAAACTACCGGTGAAGAAAAATTGTTCCCTGTTAATAACTAGTTTATTTAACCTATTTTGACGCTGCTTGGCCATAGTTATTAACATAATCGAAATGCTAAATGACATTCCAGTATCCTGTCCATTTTTAAAAAAAGGTAACCAAAACACTAGTGCCTTCTGCACTTTGCCTTTACGGCAAAAACCCTCTCATATTCTGTAACTGCATCAAATACAGCTGTAAGGTTTCGCAGTTTCTGTTATGACCCGTTAGAGTTGAAAGTTGTATATGCTTCCTTAAAACATTAAATAGCTTGTTGTGTACCTCTAGTGTGACGTACCTTAAAACATTGCTAGCTAAAAGGATTAAAATGTTTAAATGGCTCTTTGATAGGTCTTCATTCTGGTGTAATGTAAAGAAAAATTGACAAATGCACGTTCAATACTAGTCCACTAAAACTGTACATCATAATGATTTTTGAAAGTGTATCACATAATTAGCAATTCCATTATTCAGTTTCCCAAAGGCTACCTACCGTCACCCTGAAGGAATCTTGGAGACAAGGATGGTCCCAAGAGAAGTAGGGGTGTCGAGAATCAAGAGCGGGCAATTAAATGCTAAAAACATTTGTCACCTAAAAATTATTTAACCTTTTGATTACGGCTATGGATATATAACAAGCGCAATTCTTTCTTGGTGCGATTCTCATAACTTTCAAAGTACAACTGCTCTACCGTCCGTAGTCTAAATTCTTTCCTGGAGCGATCAAAGTACACCTTCTGTACCGGCCATAGTCTAGAGGTTTACCTAATACTTATTCACTTGACCATACAGATACTCACTACAGTGATGTATTAACGCAAGAATAATTTTAATTTTTAGATAATAATTGTATAGAATTTATAATATTCCAAAAGTTATTTAATCTTTTCACAATCAAGTTCGAAGAAAACATGAAAACTAATTGTTCTGCTTAAATACAATTCATACGGCCGAATCACTCCTCTGAAATAACGCTAAGCGTTACGCGTACAAATATTTCTCCTCTATTGTTCTCCGATTTGTCTTTTCTTTATAACTCTATTGTTGTTTCTCGTAACAGCAATTAAATGTTTCCGTTTCGCCTTACACCTACGCTGAGAGTTGAATTTCCAAAGGAAGCGGTTTGTCAAAAGCTCTTTTCGCAAACCACTAAGCTGCACTACATCGCGTCAAACCAATTTCTTTGATTGCTGTTTCAGAGTAAAGTTAATTCATGCCGAATGAACTAGCACATATATCTTAAGTTAGATTTTATTTCATGAAACGTAACAAAGAGGTTGTCTTCCAAAAAAAACCACTCATAGCGTGATAAAACTGTTTCAACGAAATGAAATTCTTGCAATAAATTCTTGAATTAAACAATTTTATTTTGATGCGGTAGATTGTGCATCTAAAATGCAGTATAAATATCAAAATATAGTTTTATATCATTTGAATAAGTCAAAAACACGAGGTAAACGCTCGCTTTATGTAATATACTTACACGATTTCAACCAAACATTCGAAATTAATAAAATAGCAACTTCGTGTGAAAATTTAATATACAAAAGAATACCGTCTGCACACAAACAGAAAAACATGACGGAACGTATTCACAAGTTAGTCTAAGATTATGTTACGATCTTCTATGACCCTCGCTTCATCGTATGCATGGGCAGAACTTGGGGATGTCCGCTGGATTGGCGATAATCGTGGTGAAAAGGGGTTCTTTTCCTAACGTGAAGGGGTGCTTTGCCCCCTTTCTGTCTTGCCTAAAAAGGAGAGGATACGACGAGAGACAACAAAAGGAGGAGAACCAAACTAGGCTGTTCTTGAGAGGCACGAGTCACCCGAATATAAAACTCCAGACGCTAACCACCATAAAGCGCGTTCTCACGAATCAAGTTTAATTGACCGGTTATAGTTGATCAACAAAAGTTGAATGAAAACTATAGTGAGAGCCTTTGTTTAATAGAGTTGATCAATTTTTTAGTAAATCAAGAAAAGGTTGACCCATTCAAACTTTATCGGTCAAGTGATGAGTCATCAGTCATCTGCTTTCGAGTTATTTCAAAGCAAACGATATGACGTCGTTTATATTATTCGAGAAACAAACCAAACGTGCTTTTTATTCTCTAGACCAAGTTTGTATCTTCGCGATCGTTAACGATAGAGTGAAAATTTCAACGGATTTGAAATCTGCGCAAAATTTTACACCATGTCGTTACCTTAAATGTGATTTTCTATAAACAAATAATTTTTCAATTGTAACTTTTATATTTTTGTTTATTAAACTGTTGAGCACTTTCTATTGAAATGTGTGACCAAAAACTGATTCAAGTCATATTCAACTTTTATTAATCAACTATAATCGGTCAAATAAACTTGATTCATGAGAACGCGTCTTAAGATACAAATTTTTGGCCTAGAGACTAAAAAAGCACTTTTGTTTTGTTTCTCGAATAAAATAAACCACGTCATCGTTTGCGTGGAAATAACTCGAAAGCAGATGGCGGATGACTCATCAATCGAACGATAAAGTTTGAATGTGTCAAACTTTTCTTGATCCATTCCATGAACACTATTGAAACAAAGGTTCTCACTTATAGTTTTCATTCAAATTTTGTTGATCACATATAATCGGTCAATTAAACTTGATTCGTGAGAACGCGCCTTAAATGCCTAGATCCTCCCACTGATGAGATGACAGAAGATTCCCAACAAGTGTCCATCCCCTCTTCATCTGACGGAAAGCCTCGGTCACATACCGTGATCCACCATGATTTTGCCAATATAACTCTGGATACCAACAAAGAAGAGTTTTTCAGGAATCACTAGTTACTTTTATTTATGAAACTGAATCGCAACACAACACCTATATGATTCATTCATCGGATGCCTACTCATTGTGTGGCTGATTTTAACTTTTTTTTACAATGTTCCAGGACACTGTACCAGTTTAAAACACTACTTAATATACACCAGTAATAATTTGTACACTCCCATACCTAGGTATGGAATTGCGTGATGGTGTTAATTACGTACATCTTTACAGTAAGTTGAGAAAATATAAGGCCAGTTAATTCTGTTTATGTAAAAATAAACTAAATAATTATTTTCTTAATATAATGTGACATAATATCATAAAACACATTCTGGCATATATCAGGGTTGCACTATCAGGAAATAATTAACAGTAGTTTAAAGAAGTACCGATAAATTCATATTATGTGGTACCAGCAATCCAGACACCGTACAAATTGTTTCCAGGCCAATTGCTTCCAGATTAAATGCTAAACCCATCATCAAGTATAAAAAATATTCTTTATTTTTTTTCACTTGTATAGTTTATTACAAACTAGTGGACTATGCGCCATAAAACAGAAGGCCAAGCAGGTAAAGAACACATTTAGCGACGCTGCGCCAAAAAACGTCAAGTAAATAGGCATATATAAATTACCATTCAACTAGGGTTTAAAATCCGGTAATAAAATACAGGTTGCTACAGATTTGGAGGTCGATGAAAATTAGGGTTACCAAAATTTTAATTACTGTTTTCTTAATCTTTGCTTTATTATTATTTTTCATTCAAATGGTTGGTTGGGTTGTTTTTTAAATTGCGCAAGGATCTTATTTGGCCAAGCGGCGCCAAACAAGATCAAGTAAATGGACACATCCAAACGAGGAAAACTTAACTAACACTGAAGCGGTATTAAACACCACTCCTCTCGTTCCTGCTACCTTCCATCTAGGAACTAGGGGTGCGACAACGATGTCAATGTTTTCAAAACATCGATATTTAAAAAAAAACATCGATGTATTGGAGTTGATGTTTTTGTAACATCGATGTTTATACTTGTCGATGTTTCATTTTTGAATGAAAAAAATACCGTTTTAAAAATTTAAAAAGTAACCAAGTAGCTTAATTTTCATAATCAGCAAATCGGACATACTTTACACCAAAGTGACCAAGTGTGAAGGGTCTGAAAAGTAGGGATGCGACATCCATGTCGATGTTTCCACAACATTGATGTCGCATCACTAGTTGCTAAACCAGGTTTAAGGAATGGGCAAAAAAGTTTAGATACACTGAATTTTAAAAACATCGATGTTTTTGGGGCGATGTATTATTAACATCGATGTTTTAATTTTGAACATCGATGTTTTGCTGTCGATGCCGCATCCCTACTAGGAACTCTGATGTTGACATATACCATGAGTAATACGTATCCTAAAAAGGATTTACCAATTACCTGTGAGATCGTAAGACTGACATAAGTTTCTAATGACTTTCACGTTTATACATTTGTTTGTGTCAAATCTCCATTACTCTTGCAGCGTGACTAAAACGAATTCCTGTTAGAATCAATGCATGAAAAATAACGATTTAAAAAAAAATGAGTGATTCGTTTTTTGATACATAAATCAATAAACGCCTACGCACATTCTCTTTCCATAAGAACTAGGTCTGCGTGAAAACAACCAACACCAACAACGCTCTTTAATTAAAACGTTCCAAAATTTTGAAACAACAAAACAACGTGTGCGCTCTGCAATACGAAGCACCTTTTGCAATCTAATGACCCTTAGGTCTATGGGAATCCGAAAATCTCATTTGCACTTCGCATCCTATTCATGTGTGAGAATTGGAGCCTCAACAACCTGTTTGAAATTCTCAGACGAAGAAAAGGCGCAATAAATCAGATGCCGCCTGCTTGATCTATAGGAATTGTCATCTGCTCTTTTTTTTGGTCTCTCAAAACATTCTATTACCGGTTGTTCGTGAAGTCATACCTGAAACCTCATCGTACTTCCGGAAGTAGAAACAACTGATTCATAGCTGTTGGAACATGATTAATTGAGTAACTCAACTGCCAATAACTTTTAAATGGTTGAAAAATAGCAGGAGCAGTTTCAGGATTCAGATGATGCGAGGGGGAAAACTCAGTTTGAAGATAATAGTGTTGTGTGTGTATGTGTATGTGTCTGTGTGTGTGTTACCTAACAAAAAATTACTCTAGTTACAATTATCTTGAACATCCAACGTTTGATAATGTCTACCAGAATGGCCCTGGACTCTTTAATTAACTTCACGTGTCGTTTAATAAACGTGATTTGAAGTATTTAATTAATAATTATTTTACTATGAAAACTTTTGATTTCTTTTGTATAATCGATTTTGTTTAACTATTTTTGGCCATGTAACTCAACAATTGTTACCTACCGCGTAAAAAAATTAAAGTACAGTCGAAACTTACAATTTAAAAAAATTCGTTTATCATATACTTAAGAATTTTAAAAAGTGCAGGTGTAAAAATGTTTTCACGCATTCTGTAATATGATTTAACATGTTGCAAAAACCCCTCGATTCTAAATTTTTTAAATTAAGAACTAAAACGTTGATTTTGCTGGTCACTCTAAGGTCACTTTGCGACACGAGCTAATTAGACCGGGGTCGAAAGCTTATAAAGTGGGTTATGAACCACTACCAACAACCATGAACGACTCGCATTGTGAGCCTGTTGAACCAAGAGCCAGAGTGTTAATCACATGGCTAGAAAAACTAATATAAGTAGTTTATGATAATGTTACAAAGAATGCTTTTTTACATTCTTAAGAACTTATAAAAAATGCATTTCAATATTGTATGTTTTATTCTATGTATTTTTATTCGAGTACTCTCGTTTTTGAAACAGCAAAAGAATAAAATTTTTGCTGTCTGATTCGACAACGAAACTGAAATTGAACTGTATCACCATTACGCTATTTAGCACAAATTATGTTTTTCTATTGATATAAATTAATTTGTCTTATTAAGTTTATCTTGAGCTCTTAAAATGATTCAAATAAGACGACTTCGAAGCAATTGACAAAAATTTATCTCTTCGACCTTCCTCTGGTGATTATCTTGACGAGGTATCTCGTCATTAGCAATACCAGAACCATATCTTGATGAAAAACATCATTAGAAGAAAACTGGCCAGATCTTGATGATAAGATATCATTAGAAGAAAACTGACCAGATCTTGATGAAAGAGATCATTAGAAGAAAATTGGCCAGATCTTGATGAGAGATTATAAGAAGAAAACTGGCCAGAGAGAGATATCTTGATGAAAGAGATCTTTAGAAGAAAATTGGCCAGATCTTGATGAGAGAGATGACAGGAAGAAAACTGACCAGATCTTGATGAAAGAGATCATTAATAGAAAACACCATATCTTGATGTAAGAGATCATTAGAAAAAAACTGACCAGATCTTGATGAGAGATTATAAGAAGAAAACTGGCCGGAGAGAGATATCTTGATGAAGGAGATCATTAGAAGAAAACCGGCTAGATCTTGACGAAAGATATCATTAGAAGAAAGATATCATTAGAAGAAAGCTGACAAGATCTTGATGAAAGAAATCATTAGACGAAAACTGACAAGATCGTGATCAAAGAGTTCATTAGAAAAAAACTGACCCGATCTTGATCTTGTCATCATAAAAAAATTGACAATATCTTGAGATGGTAACATATCTTGTCAATGGAAAAATTGATTAGATATTGATGGAAGTGATGGCTCATAGAAACTTCTTGAAGGGTTAATTCAGAGTTTTCTAGCTCGTCTCGCTCAAACTGTTTTGCTCAAATGCATCAGTGGAGTTAATTCCTTACATATTCGCTTATCTTCTTGTAACAGCTATGTGTGGTGAATATTTTACGGCTACTTAGGTATGTCACTTAAATCGTACGTTCAGATAATAATTTACTTAACAATTCATGGGAAAAGAGAGAAAGTTCGAAGGAAAAAAGTGGGCGAATATAGTTGGAATAGGGATTCCCCATTCACAAATATCTACGGTCTCACTCGATTGGTTGACATGGTAACCGAGCCTTTTTAGATACAGTTGTAAGCAAAGCTGATTAGTTAACATGTTTTACTGTACTTGCGTGTGCTTATCTCTCTACTTCATCTTTTAAATCTTTACTTCATATCCCCACATGATCTACGCTTAACCTTATGCATTTGAATAATCAAGTCTGTGTGGGTGAAATAAAAATGTATAGCAAAGAATATTAGTTTTACCGAGTTAAAGTCATGTACAAAAACGGGCGACTTATGAATGGTGACTCTTTCAAGTTATTGGTTTGTATTTCTACCGGGACAAAAGTTTGGAAACCTGATATATCCATGCATCGCTGTTGTTGGATGCTGAAAAGAGGTGTTTTAATAATCAGTTGCAATGTTGTAAAAACTGACCAAAACGATGTCAAGGGATAGTTATTCTAAAAGGTTTAATTAAATTAACGTATACAAATTTATTGCATGTTTTGTATATGCATTTATTTTTCTGAAATGCGCGATTTATACTTATATGTGCTTTCTTGATAAAAGTAATCGAAAACAGTATGAGCCCACGCCAAATTGGCGAATAAAAAACTTAATCGTTAAACCATCTCTATATGGATATGCTAAATTGGGTGCATTCCATTTGAGCACAAGTAGAAGTGCGTGTAGCAAACCTTACGGCGAGTAACCATATACCGTTAAGGGATTCGTCAATTTTGCTGTTAGTTTAAAAAAAGATTTGAGCTATGGTGTTACATAATAGTGATACAATACACGAAAAAGCTCACCACTTTAACGTGTTTCTTCAGCAGCCTGATTTAAGAAATAAATGAGAAAACTGTAAGATTGAAATCATTGCAGAAAAGAAAAAATGAGCGAAAATAGGTTGGCATGAAAAAATTTTCAATCCCTTTTGAACAAGGCAATGGAATAAAATTGAAGTAGACATTCATAATCTAATTGTGGTAACTTGACTATAGTGTTCTTTTTGCCAGGCATCTTCTAAGAAATAACAATTAGCACCAGAAACAAAATACCGTTACATATATAATTTGGATAATTTTATTTCATTTATAGGTATGAAATTAATTTACGTGAATATAAATTAACTAAAATAAGACATGAGATGCGATTAACGACCTTTTGTCATCGATAAGTATAAGCAATAAAACTGATGTGCCAGGTAAACTAACACAGACAAACCTATAAATGCAAACCTGTGCACGCTCGTGGTTACGTCCGCCTGTGCATAATGTAAAATGATAGACACCTGTGTAACTCTGCCTCAGATTGGATCGGAATTCAATGCTTCGACTCTCGTATTTGTTGAGACAAAGTTCTCTCACAGATATGTGCGTTAGAATCCGTCACCCAACTCGAGTACCCTTGATGAATACTCTACACACAACTATGCGCATATCCTTGGCTCGATAACACCGTCACTGGACACGTTATTCGAAACAAGTAGTCTGATCTGACGACTCGCGCGTTTCCAACTGTTTCGGACTGATGGAAGGATCTGTGTGTGGGGAAAATTCTCGTAGGTATGGACCCCGTATGTCAACAAGGAATTGTACAGGCTGATGGTGGCTTCGTAATGGCATGGAATTGTTTAGTTGGTAATCAATGAGACCCCTGGAACGTCTATAAACGTCTCTGATAGGTGAATGCTATGCGTGTATCGAGTTACAACCATTCATGTCCTGCGTTCATTCTGATGGATTGGGGTTCTTTCAACATGGCAATGTCCACCATACAAGTCTAAGCACGCCGAATTATGGTTAGAACACTCATTTAAGTATGGTGTCTTGCCATTCAGACCTGCCAGAAGATTCAAAGCCAGAAGATGTAAAGCGCTCTTCCAACATAACAATGTCCACCATACAAGTCTAAACACGCCGAATTATGGTTAGAACACCCAATTAAGTGTGGTGTCTTACCATTCAAACCTACCAGAAAATTTCAATGTTATTGAATAGATCTGGGATGTCTTGCAAGGCGCTCTTACAACATAACAATGTCCACCACACAAGTCTAAACACGCCGAATTATGGTTAGAACACCCAATTAAGTGTGGTGTCTTACCATTCAAACCTACCAGAAGATTTCAATGTTATTGAATAGATCTGGGATGTCTTGCAAGGCTCTTTTACAACATAACAATGTCCACCACACAAGTCTAAACGCGCCGAATTATGGTGAGAACACTCATTTAAGTTTGGTGTCTTGCAATTCTGTTCTGCCATGAGATTTCAATGTAATTGAATTCATCAGGGATGAATGCAATGCGCTGTGGGACACAAATCCTACAACTCGGAATACGACAGAATTGTGAATCTTCCTTCAGGAAGTATGTAGTTCTGTGTTCAATGCCTTCAGAATACTTTCGTATTTCTGGTGAGTGTGTCAGTCTAATAGCCAATAAAACACGCAATCACTTGTTTTGTTCCAAACAAGTAAAAATATATCGAATTCTTATCCTAAGAGGAAGTTGTTTCTCGTTTCTAGTGATGCGAAAGAAAAAACGTCAAGTGTAAAGTTCCGTGGCAGCTCTGCTTTGAACCAGAGTATTTATCTTTGACAATGTCAGTAGAGCGAACGGTTTTGATGTCGGATTTGTTACACGCCATTTCCTTAATTGAAAAGGATGACCATTAGTCCCGTATTTCGCAATGGAGAATAGCTACTACGGTCACTTGCAGCTCCCATTTTAACATATCTTATTGCAGAACTTTTAAATAGATTTGCACTGAAATTAGTCAGCGACCAGGTGTTTTCAAGCTAAACAAATGTGGATATCAATCGAATTACCTTATTAGAAAGATACAGGAAGATACTATTAACGTTCCCATTCATTCTTGCATATAATTCCGTATCTGATATACACTCTATAACAAAAAAATCGACGCACCAAGAAGTTGTTCGATTGCGATACAAATTGGTGGATGTGAAGAACATACATAGAAAAACAAACGATTAAAATTTCAGAACAATTGAATTATTTATTTCAGAGTTTGACCATTGCAAAGGGAGGAAGTCAATAAGGAGTTGGTCCACCTCTGGCCTGTATGCTAGCTGTCACCCGGCGTGGCATAGACTAAAAAAGTTCCCGGATGGTGTCCTGCTGAATTTCTCTCCGAATTGTCTCCAACTGTTGAGATAAATGGTCTACATTCCGGGATGGTCGCCATCGGCTTCCCATAACGTCCCAAATTTGCTTTATGGGAGAGAGATCCGGAGACCTAGCTGGCCAAGGAAGTGTTGGGAAAGCTTGAAGACAATTCATAGCAACACGTGCCGTGTGTGCCCGGGCTTTATCTTGTTGAAAATTAAGTCCGGGGTGTCACAAAAGGAACGGTAACACCACCGGTCGTATAATGTCGTCTACGTACCGCTGTACTGTATGTGTGCCAAAATTGACTACCAAAGGGGTCCGGCTATCAAAGAAGATGGCACCCCAGACCATAACGCCCTGTTGTGGGTATGTGGCGTGCGATAGTAAGGGCAGGATTCCCACTCTGCCCTGGACGTCTCCAGACTTGTCTGTGGTTGTCGTCAGGACACAGTTGGAAACGGGATTCGTCATTAAAGACTATACGTCCTCAGTCAGCGCCTTTCCAAGTTGATCGAGCCCGGCATAACTCCTTCTAGGTGCGTCGATTTTTTTGTTATAGTGTATATATATTTCACTAACGTACTCGGCACAAAAATCGCCAGTATTTGTATATTGATGAATGGAAACATGCGGGTATAAACAATGAAACAATGTAAAATCAACCGATACGGGATTTAGCCTATCAGTTTAAATATGCTTTATTTGAGCTGGAGCAGCATAACATTGGGAAAACTACGAAAGAACTCGCCGCTCTAATAAAATTCTGCATCACTCTTGTTACGAAATATAATTAGGAATCTAGAAGATCGAATGATTGGGATGTAATTGAGAGAAAAGAACGTTTTTAGAATCTTCGTGTTGTAACATGACTGAGGTGAGAACTTTCTGCCATGCTCCTTATTGGAAAAAATAAGCAAGATAAGTAAACATAAGCGAAATGCCTGCTTTATATTTGATTGAATTTTTCATTTGAATGTTGGAATATGCATATCAATGCATATGTTCAATGTTTATGGATTTAAATTAGGTATAAATTGTGAATAAAGACAGTCACATCAAAATGCATCTGAACAATTAAGAAACTGTAATGCATATGCAATATGTAGCTTTCTGCTAGTCTACATATTTAACTAATGTATTTGGCGCAAAAATCGATGATATTTGTATATTGGTGAATGGCAACATACTGATATAAACAATAGAAAATCAACCGATTTGAAATTAATTTTCTAATGCTGTCGTTTAGATTAAAGGTATAGCTACACTCTACGTTTATGAGCGGTGGCAATGTCCTTGGCGATATTTTGGCGTACTTCTAGTAGCGAGTTACGGTGAATTAAGGCAACCCATCTCTCTTCACGGTTGAAAGAAAGAGTTTTGAAATAATTATTTCACTGGCAACTTTAGAAGTGCGCCAAAAAAAAAAAAATCGCCAATATCGTTGCCACCGCTCATAAACGTAAACTGTAGTTGTACCAGATCAAACATGACTTCATCCTCAGTTAAGGAGCTGCATATTTTTGCTTAAAGCTACACGTAAGATCTCGTCGTTCAAAAGAAATTATTCAGTAGTCTGATAACAGATGGCAATGAGAAATGTAAAATATATAAAGCAGCTCTCATAAAAGTTTGTTTGGTTGGTTGATTTGATTTGGTTTGGTTTTTATGGTGCTATGTCCAATAGCAGACAAGCTGCGAGCTCATAAAAAGAAATGCGTGCATGTTTTGTACGTTTTCTGTTTTGAATTTTTGCTAATTTCATTCCATTTGGAAGCTTTAAATGTGCATATTAATACTTATATCCATTGATTATTATAAACGGATTTAAGAAAGGTATTAAATATGAGAAAAACGACCGTACCAATTAAGAAATTATAGTGCCAGTTTCTAGTAGTTCTATCTCTTAGAACAAGTTAACAAAATTTCAACACGAGGAATTCTTGTTTTATGCATTCATGTCACTTTCTGCTTTCTCACAAGAAAAGCGAAGTTTATACGTCCAGCAGTGCTTGGATTTTTTCAAACCAATTTTGTTATTTAAACAAATATGTTCCATTATACTAAAATAAAAAGTGTTTTGAATACTACTTTGATTTTTGCAACACATTGACCAATAATATCCACCATTATGATTACTAAAGAGCCAGTAGACTTTTTACCTTGAAAAAGAAAGTACTGAATTTTGATCATAGCTTCCACACGTGACTTTAAGCGATTGAACTATTGAATTGAAGGCAATAGATAGTTGGTAGTTAGATGAATTTGTATCGCACTGGATTCGTAGAAACAGACCGAGTTAAAGTTGAATGAATTAAAACTTTTAACCATTAAGTCGCAATTACATACACATATTTTTCAATTATTTTAATTAGTATACGCTAAGTACTTAGCACAATAAATTATATATTTTCTCATGAATCTATATAAGTGTTAAGGCAAAATATATGTAGCTTTCAAACATTTAATAATTCTTCCTTACCATATTAACTCATATATTTACTAACGTGTTAACGTTAATTTCCTTGCCAATTAGTTTACATGCTAAGAAATAAATTTTCAAAGACTATTGTAAAAACAGTTAAAAAATCAGCATATTTTTACCAGTCTAAGGAATCTTGGATCGAAATCAAAGTAGTTTCAAAATTTCCAATTCTGACGGATATTACCGTGTTATATCAAATGCATTCTACAAATTAAGTTTTTGATTCACCTGCGAATGTTACTTCGCATTGATTTGTAATATATAGAATTTAACTGAGCCCAAATTGAACTTTTAATTTTAGATCTCTCACTTGACCTCTTTTATGTCTAATCTATTATGAGAGATTGACTCAAAGCAATTGGAGAGTAATTGCCAATTTTCCTTTTGCACAAGCAATCTTGATTAAAATTTTCGCAGAATAAAAACATTGAGATTCATTTTAATTTGCACAAGCAGATTGGCTTTTGGAAAAGCACTGAAAGCCTAAAAATAAAACTTCCCCCATTCATCACAGATTCGGTCAAGCTACTTTGACACCCAACCTCTATTGTCATTTTTGAAATTTGTTGTAACTCTTCCTGTTTTGCTTACTCTTAAAGTCAAATATGTTCGCATGTAATTGAAGATTGTTTCTTAGTCACATATAACCTTTTCTGTCTAGTAATAATTGTTGTCGGAAGTTCGGCGAAGGACATATTGAAATGAGATTTAGCGTAAAGATTGACCCGGATAAAATAATATAGCTTCGGAGTGTCCAATACAATTGATGCCGACAAAGAAAAGGATGGGATTCATGTCAGCATTTTGGGCGTTTTAAACACACCGATTTCACTGAATCTCAATGGATGGTTGGGACGAGTTTTAAGGGGATAAAGTTTTCCGAAGACTAATAAAAACTAATGATTTTCTATATGCTGTTTTGGGAACAACGCCTTTGAATTCCAATCTAAACTCCAATTTCGGTGCTTAACCTGAAATCAAAACAAAATATTCCGGATTTCTCACTCTTTGCAAAAGATGTTTTCAATTTTTCTTAAAAACCTAATTTGCAAACAAATCTTGCGTAGAACTAAACAATATTGCTATCTAAGCTTAGGATAGGTAACCTCAGAAATCTATAAAAGCAAAACTCAGGTTCGTCGCACTACCATTGGTTAGTTATTTTCCTAAGAGTGTTTTAAATTAACGTAATAGAGTATTTTTTAACACACAAGAATGACACATATTTGCTGTCCCATTAATTGCAACAAGGTTAAATAGTTCAATAAAGTTACATTGGTAATTTTGAATATTTTGCTAACAATCTGACATACTTTTCAACTCAGTTGTTTTCTATATTCGAATCGCTATTTAACATGTAAAGCCACTACCGTTAGGGCGAGGCATTTGGTTAAAGTAGACTGTCTTCTCAATTCGTCCTTACTTCCCACCTTCATTTCTTACGTCTATTCTTCAGACGCTATTAAGAATTCACAAGTACAAGCCTCTCCTTAGACTATGAAATGGTTATATAAACAAAATCGACAGATCGAGAACTTCAAATTATAGGGGTAACGGTAGTTGAAACTTTCATTAGTTATACTCATTTTAGTGTATGCTTTTCCAAAAGTTGTTGGTTGGGTGTTTTACAGCCATATTTGGCAAAGATATGCCAAGACCGATAACGTCAAGTAATGAACGAACACAGACAAGGAAAGTCTTAGACACCGAAAGGAAATACATCAGGAAAAAGGATCAAACCTGCGCCGCCAACAACTAGCATTTTAATTGCGTCAAGGGCGATCCCACTGTTCCGCGGGGGTCTCGTATCTTATGTTGGAAGCCAAAACTGAATTTCCTCTCCATTTCAAACGAATCTTTGGAATGAAATAATTTTCGAATAAAGTTTTGTATACCATTAACATGTTAATAAAATAGTAAGTCCTAACATTTGGCACTACAGTTGCTGTATTCCGTAAATGTGCTTAAAAACAGCTCAACTTCAAGCAAAGGGTTTCCCTTCGAGTAAATGGGCATATACATAAAAGGAAAGTTTGATTGACACGGAAGACAGAAATACACCTAGAGCATTTTACAGAAATTGAATCTGCCACAACTCACAGCTTTATAGCGCAGTTGACAAACCCACTGAGTCATTGTCTCTAAATTTAGAAAGGGGGAAAAATATCGAGAAAATTTCCATTAGAATTAAGGTTATTATTTGTCTTACGATTTAAAAACTTTCTAATATTCCGATATTTATATAAAATGTTAACTCGTCATAGTCTGGATTTGATTTCAAATGGAACCTACATTAGACTTGCGGTGGTTTAAACAGCGACATCATTTTCAACGGGTTTGCTGGTGAGAATTGAGAACTACAGTTTCAGTTCTCACTCCCCTTAGTTTCACTTCTCACCGTTCCTTTAGGTTACTTTTAGTTTCAGTTTACATTTGTATATATAACGCTTACTTCTTTGTATGCTAGTAGTGTGCTTTGTGTCTCTGTCGTTATAACGTGTATGTGCTGTGATGTTCGTAAAAATAAAAACCATCTGATTATGTCAGCTTCAAACTTCCAATTTAGCTGCGAATGCTATCAAAATCTCTCACAAATTCAAACTGGATAGACTACATACATATATTGATTTACTGAATGTCCAATTAGATAAATTGATGCAATTTTATCAAGTCAAACAGCATTCATGAAGTTAATTTCGGTCGAAAAATGAAAAATAATTAGTTGAAATCCCATAATTTCTTGACTTTCTTTTATTTCTTACAAATTTTTACCCAAAAATAGATTTTGAAGAAAATAACGTATTCTGTGTTGACGCTTCATAAATTGACATGGAAATAAAACACTCATCATCCACAACTTAAAAATCGAGAGGTATTGTAGCTCATATTTAAAGTAGGGCGAACTAAATTATTTCCATGAAGTTATTGAAATTAAAAATTTTCGTTACAAGTCCTGAAGTTGAAAACTCAAGTTTATGTGATTGTTCGACGCACCGAAATTCAGGTGAAACCCACATAATTTTATCGTAAATTAATTCATTTTTTACATCTCATATTTGTAAGATTTCTTTGTTTTGTTAAAATGAAGGTGCTTTAGTGTGGTTAAAAGTATAAAGAAAATAATAACAAGAAAAATAATAAATAGCAAGTCTGCTTTATGTAATTATGGACGAAAATGCATAGCGAACATTGGAGCACATGAAGTGGTTTTCATTTCATTGTTCAGAAGTATTGGGAGGTAATAGAGAAGATGAATGGCTTAGCTATCAAACACCTTGCATTTGTAAATATACAGCAAGTTCCTAGTACAAAATAATAAGTATATATTTGAGGAATGGTCAGCCATCAAGCTTAGACATTAATTCTCCATTAAAGGATTCATAGCCCAACGAGTTTTCAAAATTAAATTTAAGGCTATTGAATGGATTAATTGCTCTTACGGCATTGGTAGGTATTGATGATATGGAGTATTTTAACCGGTGCATGTGATGTATATAATCTAAAATGAAGCATCTCGTACATGAAACTTGCAATTCAAATAAGATCGATAAAAACATAATACGTACATACGTGGAATTTATCAGCAAATGATGCGATGTCAGTAATCAACAAAACTATTTAGTTCTCAGTTTGGAACTTATAAAAAGGTAACGTGGAATGTCTTAACCGGTGTTACCATGTCAGTAATCAACCAAAGTATTTAGTTCTTCAGTTTGGAATTAGAAAAAGGGAATGTAGAATTAATTAGTCAGTGATGCGATGCCAGTAATTAAGCAATGTAGTTTCTTGTTCTTAGTCTGGAACAGGTGGAAGGGAATGTAGAATACCTTAGTCGTTGATTCGATGTCAGTATGCAACCAAACTATTTAGTTCTCAGTTTGGAACTAGTAAAAAGAGAGTGTAAGAATGTCTTAAATGGTGTTACGATGTCAGTAATCAACCAATGCATTTAGTTCTCAGTTTGGAATTGCGAAAAAGAGAATGTAAGAATGCCTTAGCCAGGATGTGATGCCAGTAATTAAGCAAAATAGTACCTAGTTTTTAGTCTGGAACAAGGGGAAAGGGAATGTGGGATACCTTAGCCGATGATTCGATGTCAGAATGCAACCAAAGTATCTAGTTCTCAGTTTGGAACTGAAAACTAGGAAATGTAGAATACCTTAACTGGTAATACGATGTCAGTAACCAAACAAGGTATCTAGTTCTCAGTTTGGAACTGATCACAAGAAAATGAAGAATGTCTTAGTTGGTGTACACGTATAAAATTATAAAACTAAGTATTTAGTTCTTAAAGTTTGATACTAAGCATAAGTCAAATGAACGATGTGTGTGAGTTTTAAGCCATCTCACTATGATATATACCACTTAAAAGTAAAGTTGAAATAATTTTTTATTTCTTATTACAAAATGCCAATTCATTTTAAAACTGTCTTTAGACAATGATGCATCAATACAAACCAAATATTTGCACTAAACTCTAAAATACAATTCCTCCGGTAACAAGATAATGATATGAATGACAAAAACTAGGAAGTTTTAGTTTCAAAAGTTATATTTTCCCTAGAATCCCTTTAGAAAATAAAACTTGAACGAGAAAGCAAAATGAGATAGCAAAGTTCCAGTTTCTGGTTTTTGCAGTTGGGCATTGTTTTCAACTTCGCGCTACAAAGAAATATTTCATCTCGGGGGGATGGCAAAAAACGCTCAACTACGCAGATGCATACTGGAGGAAAGAACAATTTCGAATTGCTACTTCCTCGACAATTCTCTTTATTAGAATCACTATTGTACTAATCTGTTACCTCTTTTAATGTGCACTTAGTTGTCGCTCTTTTAATTGTCAGGGAAGTTTAGTCGCTCACCTTTGTTTTTCATTGAATTTCTTTTTCCTATAATGTGACGGGTGTTTTTTCTCCCTGTAAATGGGTTTGTTAGTTGCGCTAGATAAAGCTGAAGTGCGTTATTTGTCTCTCCCAGCCATTGTTCTTTTAAAGTCCAGGCCATTCGAGGGAACCTTCTTAAATCTGTTGAGCCATCAAACGAATGAAATTTTAGTTTTCCTTTCACTTACCATCCCGCCGTTATTTCATTGTGGGTATAACGATTTACTCCTATTATTATCTACTCAATTAGGTATATTTGTGGGCTAAGGCTAGACAAATCATAATAATTAGCATTTTTAAAGTTCTTCAACTTTTCTTTGTGATCTGCCGAAAGATACAGGATTTTTTATTATGTAAAGGCCACATTTTTTGGATGGTTTTATGGAAAATGGTTTTTGGATGGTATTTATTTTTTGGAAAATGGTTTTATGGCGCAAGGGACCTTTAGACATATAACGTCAAGTAATGCGGATACACAAAAGGTTGGTTAATTGGGTTTTATGGCGCAAGGGCTATATTTGGCTCCAAGCTGCTCCAACCTTTAGACGTATAACGTCACGTAATGCGTATACACAAAAGGTTGGTTGATTAGGTTTTATGGCGCAAGGGACCTTCAGACATATAACGTCAAGTAATGCGGATACACAAAAGGTTAGTTGATTGGGTTTTATGGCGCAAGGGCCATATTTGGCTCCAAGCTGCTCCAACCTTTAGACGTATAACGTCAAGTAATGCGTATACACAAAAAGTTGGTAGGTTGGGTTTTTGACGCAAGGGCATATTTGGTCATGCTGCGCCAAACAAGTTTTGCAGCCAAAGAAGAGTGAAATGCACCCAGGTAAGTTGTTGGAATCGAACCAGCGTCCCTTGCAACTCGCAGGTTAGCGCTGTCGGCGAACCCGCTGAGTCAATGCGACCATGGTTACTCATTGACAATTTGGAACTATTGGCATTAGAGACATTATTGGACATTTTCTTTTCGGGGATACTGATAAAAATGCGCCTATAATCAAGTGTAAACAATACTGTGCGATGATGTAAAAATATATTTCTGTATGAAATCGATCGACATGTTTTACGCTGCGTGTATTTACACTAGATGGAACAACTTGTGCCGCCATGCAAATTCTAAAAGACGTATTTCTTAACCCAGTAGTGTCAAAAGCGGATGTTGATTGGTCTCTTCGCTCCACTGATTTGACCGCACCGAATTTTTTGTCTATTGAAGGAGCCTATGTTAACAAGCCGTCAATAGAAGTATGACTCGAGCATATTTTAAAAGAAATTGAAAAAATAACCCATACATGTGCTTACACGTGATGGAAAATGTGTGACACGGGCAGACTGTCAGTTGGCCAGTGTCAAATTTGATAAATAATGTTATTTACTAAACGATGAGTGAAAATTTTTTTTTTAATTTTATTTGAAAGTTATACCAAAACAAAAAGATGCCTTACCTAAATAAACACCCTGTATTAAAAGCATTTTTTTAATGTTGTAGTTTAAGGATTGAAAAACTTCCGCGGAGTAGAAATTAACTTCAATTTTATAAGTACACTTAAAATTAAAGGTTTCATCTAAATAATGATAGAACTCCATTTTGGGATATTGTATTTTAAATGTTTACAAAAAACAAAATCATAGGAGTTTAAACAATTGAAAAATAATTGACTTTATACTTAGTACAGATTATTATATCTTGTCTTTTGTTTGGGTTTATCAAAAGGGAGCGATTCTGAAAATAGATTAGCAGCAATTTCAACTGTACCACTTTCAAAACAAAGGCCTTCAATTGAACAAGGGAACCTTCGTACCAACAAGGTGGACAACAAAAGACTTTTGCGGAATTGTTTTTTATTGCTGCACTTGTAAAGATCTCGCTAACTGGTCTGCAATAAACTGTACAAACTTTAATAAAAGTTACAGTTTTACAAAAATTAATTTACTTTATTGTTTCAGTAATTTTTGCTCTATTTGAAAAATTACCTCTCGACTAATCGCATCAGAATTCTATGATTAGAAAAAAACTCTGCACGAAAAAAATAAGAAAAAGAATACGTTTGTTCTTTTAATCCACCGTTACCCTATTATATGTAATAATGTCAATTACAACAGTTTTAACATATTTCCTTCACTTTATATTTACCAACGGAATTATGAGAAAATCTTAATGAGGCATACAAGTTTGGTTTTGGTCTTAGACCAAACGTCAACTCGAAAAGATTAATTTCTTAGTTATTTAGTTACAATATTTTTTGTTACGTAAAGTTGCTTAAATGTACGTACAAGGTTAACGAGAAACGACACACAAAAGGGGATTAAGAATTCACAAAAACATATAAATATTCTATTTTATGCTAACCAAATAGTCTTATCAATCAGTGACAATTTGCATAAAGCGTGGACAGTTTAATTTTTATGTGAGATTTGAAATTGTTTCTATAAAGAACGAGCTATTTCAAGTGACTAAATGTGAAATAAGTGTTTTACCTTACTATAGTATGAATTGAAAAAATCTTTTAAAGTTCAGTTACTTATCATAATTGCTTGTGTTCAAAAATATTCTTGAGCAAAACGTAGAAAAAATATCTACTTACAAGCAAATTAGACAATTGAAGATAATAAAAAATATAGAATTCCTTTTTAAAATATATTTGAAAATTCATGATTGACTGTTGCGTTGGTAACAATATTACATAAGCTGTTCTGCTTTATTAAGAATATCATTCTAAATTAAAATTCCAAAATTTAACTCAAAGCCAAACAATAAATGAGTTTTTTGCTAAAATAAAATTTTGAAGCATTTTTTTTAGTTTCATTATAGTTTTACTTTTAAATCGGACAACAAAGTGTAAAGATAACAGAACAGTTTAACTGGTGTGAAGTTTTGCTTGTTACTGAACGAATATTTGGTTACAGTTTTTGTATCCTCTCTAATTTAGAGTTTGTTTGGAGATGGGATGTATAGAAGCTTAGGTTTGCGTTCTATAGCCTCAGTTAGATTGTGCTCTAAAACAGTTTTGTAATTCCTGAGTGACATCATTTAAATCGATTCTCTGGTTTACAATTCATATTCGTTTTCTGGCAACACTCTAAAAACAAGTAATGGTAAAGTCACTGATCTAGCGAATAAATTTCTGAAGTTTATGTTAACCATTTAAGAATGTTTCGCTTCATAAAAGCGTTTGAGTTCAGAAATTCAATTTGGATGGTAAAAAAAAACTATTTTAAACTATTAAAGTCTGACTGTATTCGTTTCTGTAGCTATTAGAAGTTGTTATCTTTTACAAAATAATCTGTTTGACAGTCGAAAGTACCTTCATTGTTTTGGGATTTTCACAAAATAACTGAATGGAATAGTATTACGTTGATTATCGCAAAACAAATCCTAGAAAGTTTAAACACAAACTAACCACTTTCTGTGTTTTAAACATTTACATAAAGGACTTGAACCATTGTTGTGAAAATAGATGTTATTTTGACATTTCTGTTTCGTTTATTTTCCAAACATAAAGTGTTTAGATAGAATATATGAATTTTACAACAACTGGCTTAAGTCTTTGTGGAAGAACATATATATTTTTTTTAATGTTGAACTAGTTTTTAAAAATGGCTCAAATTCTAGAATTACGTAAAAGCAGGTTAGAAAACATACTATTTTGAAATTGAAAATAATCTTAAACCGCTGCTATGTTTTATTTTTTTGTGTGTAGCATTTTCAGATGTTTTATTTTCTTACCATTATCACCATAACTTAACTATTATTTCCATTGTCTCTTTCCATTTGTTAAAATGTTTGTTGGGCTTATCTACTAATCGTTTGTGTGTGTGTAAATTTAATTTACTCTTTCCTAACATCGATGATATAAACATTTCGTTCTGGGAAAACACGATATCTTGCCTATTTTAGTGAATTTCAAATTTTTTGGAACTAACTTCTTTCAAAAATATCTTCTTTTAGTTCAGCTACAATCAAATAAGCCTTTGAAAAAATATTTTCCTCTTTTTTTTTTTAAATATATCTTGCTTCTCTCATACTTTCGACGACATACTGAAACGACTTTCTTTTTAAAATTCCAGATATTTAAAAAAATAAAATTTAATATGTCAATTGTGATTTTTCCAATTATTTTACTTTTTGACTTAGTAATTTTCCTTCCTGAACAATTTTAAAACGAACTTCCATCAACAGAAGTCTCTTGTTTTTGCACTCATTTTTACAAGGTTTCACACATAATGGAATCATAGATAAAATCACATAAAATCCCACCATGATAAAATCACATAACCACAACCATTAGAATAAATACTTTGTCGTTATTATGGATATTATGGTTGTTGAATTATATTTAATCTCTTTCTCGAGTGAAGCAAAAGTGTGACTGCAAATATTTTTTACCGATGAATTTCAGTCTCTTTTAATACTTTTAAAGAATAGTTAAGTAGGTGAATAGAATTGAAGCAGCACAGTGGGGAATAGATTCTAAAGAGAAATATCCCGGGACAACACATAGTAAATTTGAACCCCGGGTCAGATGAAGAGGTCAACACCTGACCTGGCATCCTCACTCTCCAGACTTCCATACCGTGCTATCATGAGGACATTTGAGGCCACGACAGATTTAACATGCCCGTGTGTACGACTGTCTTTGTGTGGACTATTTCGGCCCTAAAATATCAGTCAAAAGAGCATGAAAAAAACTATCCTATCTATAAAAATCTCGAAATTTATGTTTTTGAAACTTCCGGGTTGAAGTTCAACTTAAAATGTGCGGTTTTTTTAGTCTTAACACTCTTCTCTGATGATGGTATGGTAATGATCAGTTTCCCATTCAACACCACGTAAGTGTAAATAACGAATCGAATATGTTATCGCTGTCTCTTGGAATATTCTCGGTCATTACGATCATGGGACTGCTCCCTTGAGACATTAAAAAGAGTCATTTCTTCCTCGTTTTCTGGCACGAAATCGAAGATTTAGAGGAACATTCAGACAACTCACACGAATTTAAATCCAGCGCCGACTATTAATCACGGAATCGCATGTTCCGTGGCAATTTGCTTTTGAGATGCATTCTGTACTCAAGTGACGAAAACGAGACGAAAATTATTTGTCTGGAATGAAATAAGAAAAAATATTTTAAGACTTCTGTGAAGATTGCGGTGAAATAAAGTGACTAAAAACTACAAATTGTTATTCGATATCTGAGAAGAACAGTTGGTGGATTCACTTGTTGGAGCCTAGTATTTCTTGATTTTTGTAGGCACTTGGCTATTTTGATCTTGTAAAAAAGTTTTTTCGGATAGCAAACCCAAGATACGGATTTAATGCTGTTGTCAAATATAACACTTATGACAGCTCAAATCTAACTTTCTACTGAACCAAACAAGTTCATACATGTCCAAAATAAGGGATGATACTGAAATTGTTTCAAGCAAGATCACCAGATTTTAATCCAATGGAGAATGCTTGTGATGCTGTACAGTGTCGCAATATAGCTTACACAACACCATCAATGACCACATAAGAGCAAAGACATGCTCTAGCGCCCCCCCCCTCCCCGAAACCCTTGTACAACTTGGTTAAAAACAAGTTTCATTAGACAGGTTTCATTCAAAGACATCTATTATTAGGATCAGAGGTCAACACATTAGGCTGCTTTTAACAGCATAAAAAAAAAATTTTTTAGTAACTTAAACCTACAATGTATATCAAAGTAAATTTACCAAAGCATTTTTTATTTCTTTTGTTCGCGTCTTACCTTATTTGATTCCACATAGCTTGTGGAATATTACCTTGTCCTTTGAGGCATTTCGTTGCAGTACTTGACACGGAATTAATCTCAGATTGCATTTTTTATTTCTTTTGTTCGCGTCTTACCTTATTTGATTCCACATAGCTTGTGGAATATTACCTTGTCCTTTGAGGCATTTCGTTGCAGTACTTGACACGGAATTAATCTCAGATTGCATTATCTTTACTCTTTGGACGTGCGTACTTAAAAACATATAATAAGGGAAAAAAGTGTTTGCTACAAAACGAACGTATTTGAAGGACCATACATCACCTAAAAATTCATTTTTAGCTACAGTATTAATCTGTGGGCATTAGTAAAATATGAAAACCTCTGCATAAATACAATAAAATAATAGAGACTCCGTGTGAATGTGGTAGTAAAGGAGCAATAATTACTTCTTTCCCGATATGCATTTATGACAAAATGAGGCACAGCATACTCCATGAAATAGACTTGTGTTTATTTTCTTTTTTTTTAAGCACGTGATCTTTGTTTGGTTTATTGCTCTATTATTGACACTTTTCATTTCACGTGGACTAAATTACGCATGGATCTAATGGAATAGGCGGGAGAAAGCGGATGGAGTGGGTGGTACAAATTAAACAGGTGTTTAGAGTTGTCTAGGAAATATTACTGGGCGCTTAGCTATGGAGAATTTAGCGCACACTGTGTACCAGTTTGGGCAACTCAGCGTGCTATTGACGACGATCCGGGATCAATCACGAAAGAAAAGATTCGATGACAACGCCTAGTAATTTTGAGCCACGATGATGTCAATACCTGAGCTGGCTCTCTACTCACCAAACATCCACAAAACGCCATGTTAAGGAAACTTGAGACCACAACAGATTCAAGGTGTACCAACCCCCGTTTATACGACGATCTTTGGCTGGGCCTAGTTTTGAAGTCGCAACCTTCCGGTTACTAATTCCTTACTTTTCCAATTGGGCTAGCAGCGGCTCACGGATATCAATTCGGAATTCATTCTTTGGATTTTTTTTATCGGCAACGTGGTGTAATGGTATTCGAAAAACAAGGCAACTGACGTTAACTTCAGATTATGTGCAGTCTCAGACTACCGCCATCTTCATTTAGCTCAACAGAAAATGCCTTATTGCACAGTTTGGGTCATGTATAAAATTATTTGTTTTGATTCGTTCTCATCATATATGGTCTACTTTGTCAGGTAGCTCAGTCAGTAGAGCGTCGGGCTCGCATCAGAAGGGTTGTGGGTTCTGTCCTCGGCGGAGCCTGCAATTCTGATGATTGTGAGATCGGCGCTTCGACCTGGCTAAAGACCGTCGTGTTCACTAATGGTGACTGGGGCACGTTAAATAGGTCGTGGTCACAAAGTCCCCCATGTTCCCATACCAAATCAATACCTCTGGGGGTACCTGATCAGGGGGTTATCGGCCTCTGATTGGGATCTAAATTACGATATGTGTGAGTGAATGGATGTATGAAAGGGACCTTCCTGTAAAACGGATGTGTCATGTATGTCGAGCAAAGTCGGACTTCCTCCCAATGGGGCTCAATAACATGGAATGCGCACCCCCTCGTCTCTTGGCGTCTTCGACGGGCCTGGCGCTCCTCTGGTCTGCCAGTGTAGGCATGAGAAACAACTATTTTGTCATGTAGCAAAAAATAACCATAGAGCTAGGAACGAAAACTAAACTATTCATATACCAGTTTCAGAACCTTTCATCATTCCAAGTTCAAGGCATTGATTGGGTTTTATGGCGTAAAGGCCACATTTGGCAAAAGTGCGCCGAACAACGCCAAGCACATGGACACACCTGCGTTGTCTACAATACTTAGGTTGCTAACAGTGGCAAACCCACTGAACCGCGGTATTCCCCTCAAGCTTAAAACAGTCAATTTTGAAGTCTAAACAGTCATGTCTTCACAGAAAACAGTCATAGACGTCTTCACAAAGACGCCTTTAATCACACTGGTTAAAATATTTTATTTTTGTAATTAAAATTACTTTTTTTTAAAATTAATCTCAAAATAAGGATTTCGTTTAGTTTTTACGTAATTTTAGTGATTAAAAGGATTTTGAATCCAAAATTTTCAAAAAATATCTATTTAAAAAAAAAATTGGAGTATATTTTATTTCATACTCTTTCAAACGATAGCTCATTTTGTTTCAACTATTTTAGATGCTTTAAATTAAAAACGAGACTTACAATGACTTCATTTCAATAAACTGGAATTTTGAATCCAATTTTCTCAAAAATGATTTTTTTTCTATTTACAAGGAAAAAATGTTAATGTGGGGTAAGTTAAACTTTCCCAACAATTTCAACAAAAATTATAGATTGAGCAATTTGTACTTTTAAGGTTTCATTTTATTAAAAATATTTGTAAGACATTTTAACAAATTGAAATTTTAGTTACATGTTTTTAAATGTGTTATGCTGTACAGTAAAAATATTACCTACCGGTATCTTCAGCACATTCTGAGAAAAGGTACGTAGAAATTAGGTAAATTTAATTTGCTGTCGAGTTCCCTTGATGCCATTTTAAAGAATTTCAGTCACCAATAAGAGTAACCAACACAAAACTGAGAAGAACGAGATGGAATGAATTTATATATTAACGGCTCATTCTCAGGATTCAATTTTTAGTGTAGATGGCTGTGGTAATTTAAAGGTGAAGACATGCATTTAGTTCAATTGACTCTGGACTGGAATCCCGTTCTGGCGGTTCGATGATGTTTGTAGTGGTTTGGTAGGTAAAAATTTAATTAACGTTCCACTGAAACAACACAACGAGCAATTTGGTAACGGTCCGGGATCAATCCCTGTATGTGTGGTTTGCTATCTTGAAGTTGTAAGTCGAGATCTAACTTGTCCCGTGAAGAAAATGATCGTACAGGCAAACAAAATTAATCATTATTGATATTGGCAATTAGGTTTTGACAGGATCAAGGCATAGGTAATAACTTTTTGAAGGGGGTTCCTTTTTGGTCGTGCCGACCAAACGGTCTAGTGGTTATAGCCTCTAGATCGGAAGGTTTCTGGTCCGAATCCGGGTCAGTGCATGGATATTTGTAAGCGCGTGGTGTAGAGGTGGCTGGTGCACCTTAAATCTGTCGTGGCCGAAAGTCCTAGCATTGGGTTGGTGTGGTAATGGTAATGGTAAATTTTAGTTAACGTTGTACTAGAACAACACAACAGGCTATTGACGACGGTCCGGGATCATTCCCTTAAGGGAAAGATCCAAGGACAACACCTCGTAATTTTGAACCACGGTCAGATGACGAAGCAACACCTGATTGGGTTGGTGTGGAAGCATGGAGAGTGCGGTGCCAGCTCAGGTGTTTCCTCGTCATCTGATTGCGGTTCAAAATTACGTGGTGTTGTCCTCGAATTTTTACCTTTTGGGACTGATCCAGGACTGTCGTCAACAGCACTTTGTGTTGCTTTGTGCTACGTTAAGAGGGTCCAGTACACAAAATCTTAAATTTTTTTTATTACATTAAAAAATACTAGATTTTTCTGAATAAAATGACACAAAAATTTTATTTCTGTCTTTTAAAGAGCCTGCTTAATTCGGAATTTAGTAATTTGACATCTGCGCATCCGATGAGCCCATACAGAAGTGATTCGTGGTGTGTTTGCAATCGCGCCATTTTTAACTAAACAAAGCCAGAATCGCACAAAGTGGGTATAAACCCCTTTGACATCTGCCATCATTGTTAAAATGATCCCAATATTTCAAAGACTAGCTTCAGATTCTTTGTTGGAAAGATGTAGCAAAGGGGAAGCTCAAAATCGAAACGAATCATTTCATAACATGGTTTGGAGCCGTTGCCCTAAAATCTAAAAATGCTTCGAAAGTTTGAGTCTAGATTGCTACAGCCAGAGCCATTATGGACTTCAACAAGGAACTATAACGTCTAGTATTAAATATGTGCTAAAATGCTCGTATCTTATAACTGGGAAAACTTTTATAATTTTGTCCAAACGAAAGGACTGCAGACGATTCAGAAAAGCTGCGAGAAAGTCAACTATTGCCTTCAAAATCTACAGAAAAAAAAGAGTTCAACTTGCCAAAATTAAATTAAATGAAGCATTAAATGTAAGAAGCAAGGCACAATACCTTCCAGGAGGATTTTGAATAAAATTTAAGTACGTAAAAGTGTTTCTTACCAATTTAAAACTTTAACGACGTTTTACTCAGTGATGCTTTTTTCGCAATTTTCTTACTTTAAATTGATATAAATGAAAAACTATTTGTCATAATTGTATGAAATTTTCTGCACATGATTACCAAATATAAATCTTTAATTTGTCTTCGGCAATTATGTATATGCATATTGTTTATACTTCTATAATTTTTCAAATATTTTATGTTGTATTTTTTGTACTTTTGGGTTAAATATTTTTTTAAATTAAATTCAATTAAAAAAATTCGACGAAGACAATTTTTAATATATATTGCTATAAGTAATTTAAAACAAAAACTATGTAATTTGACACACAAAATTTTAAGATATATCAATTTTTAACGTAGTCAAAATTTAGCACTTTTTAAAATTTAATTTTTAAAATGTATATAAATTAGTTAGTTCAATTACACAATGCAATGTTGTTCAAAAAAAATTCAAGACAATTCCTTAAAAATTAAAGATTTTAGAATTTTGGGTTCCGCGCGGACCCCTTTAAATAAAATTACTATTACCTTATTTGGTCGTAGTTCAAAATTACGTGGCGTTGTTCTCTGGTAATGGTATTTTTTAATTAATGTCATACTAGAGTAACACAATGGGCTATTGACGACTGTTTGTAATCAATTCTCTAAGGGAAAGATCCGAGCATAACACCACATAATTTTGAATCACGGTCAGATGACGAGGCAACGCCTGAGCTGGCACCCCACTCTCCAAACTTCCACACCAACCCAAAGTGAGGCTACGATAGATTAAAAGTACACCAGCCGCCTCTACACCATACGCTTACAAATATCCATGCACTGACCCGGATTCGAACCAGGAACCTTCCTATCTAGAGGATAACACCTTAATCACCAGACGGGTTGATCAGCATTTGGTTTTGGCATAAAGACGATATTCCATCTTCTCGAAATTGAAATCAAATAGAAAACTGTCGGCACGCAGTTTTATTCTACAAATTTCCAATCGAGAAGTAAAATATGCTTAGTTGTCACTTTTCTCTAGAAGGTGCAATAAATGAAAATAACCGAAAGAAACTTACCTATTGGACGCCCTGCTTTGGTATAGTTTCAGTCACCAAGTACTTGATGCAGTCTCAAATATCCAATAAACTATTCGTTACGAATAGGTTCCACAGCTGTTATCAGTGTTTTGCATAATCTGTTCAATCACTGAGCAGTGATTTTAACTTTTAGAATCAAAGCAGTTATAGATAATTCACAACCTAAATGTTTACGACAATGCACTCATATAATTAGCTTGAAGTTTTGAATATATGAGCACCATTTGAGTTTATGTCCAACAGTATATACACTATAATGCATACAATAGAATCAAAATGAATATGAATTTATGTAAGAAAAACTATATTGATGACTGCATTGTCAAAAGACAACACTTTTCAGAATTCAATTTATGTTTCACAATAGCGGAATTGTGTTCATCTCGCAACAAAATGACGTTTTAAAAATACCTGTCACTCCGATTAATCGATTCGCCGCAGTTGACGAAAACAATATAATCCAGCGTTAGCACTTTTGAAGAAATCACCGTTTCATTACATAAGTGAAAATATTTTGTGTTTCACTCTGATCGAATTCCAATCAGGAAAATGCATTTGGTCGAAACATCACACACGAACACACATCTCATTCATTGACGTACGCCGACGAAAAGAAAAGCGACACCGAGCTGTCACCGCGATGTAAACAAACACAAAACGCACGCCGATTTGTCGACCGCTTCCAAATCGTCGTAATTCAGACTCGCCGTCGAATGTGGCGCGATCGGTTTTGACTTGGTCAAAGCGAGAGCGCAGCGCGTGCCCTCACGTGGCTCGCATCAGTGGAGCGGTTAGATTATCTATCAACAGAGGGCGCCACCCAGAATATGCCGAAGCAGTCGGAGAGCTCAATTGAGCAGAGAGCGATGATGAATTTTGAGTGGTATTTCTCTCTGTCTCTTATTGCTTTTAAATTTCATTCAAGGATGATTATTTAATCCGTTCGAGGGGGGGGGGGCACTTTCGTTTCGCCCGTCTGATTTATTCGCGGTGCTCGAAGTGGTTATTTAGCGGATGGTTTGTATGGAGGCTCGTCTTGAAGTGTTCTCGACCGCAAGCCAGCCGAATAATTTCGCCTTGCGTAGGATTTCAACTGTGAAGTTTGTGCTTTTCCTAAAAAGTTACGTTGTATTTTTGAAAGGATTGCGTTGTAATAAATAATGTAATGGGAGGGACAGTGGCGAAAAAACTATTTGAAACAAATGTGGGACATCATGTTAACAAAAATGGGAAGGGCAGATATTGCAAGGGTTCAAACTGAAAAAACGTTTCAACAGCTCTAAACAGCGGAAGAACATTTTGTCTTGCCTTGTTAATCTGATTATATCAATATTTTCATGAGGAATAATATCTTGAGCTTTGTGTGGCGTTTTAATTTTTCATATAAATTAAAAAAATATATTAGAATTTTTGGTGAAAGCGTATTTTATTAGAATTAAGTGAATTTCAGTTGGGGGTGAAAAAGGGAAATTTTAAGTAAGAATATTCCAAAAAGGGAATGTTGATACGTTAATGAGCATAAGTTTCCGTCTTTATCGAACTATTTATGAAAACGGGAATTCGTTTAATGTTTCTGTATGTACAAATCTTACAAGAGGTCAATCCAGTATTGATTGTTCGATTTGTTAATAGAAACGTAATCAAAGTAAATGAATTATAATTTGTGCTCGTAACTAAAAATGTGAAAATTGCAAGATAAATTTTATTGAATAGTAAACATTTCACGTATATTTTCTCTTTGTCATGTGTCATTTTTAATGAAAAATATTTATTTCACTCCCTCCATAAATTCTTCTCCGAGCCTCATCTACAAACTCATTTCAACAAAAGACCTTCGCGTACACGGGGATGGTATACCTTAAATCTGTTGTGGCCTTGAATGTCCTCACGTTTACGTGGTATGAAAGTTTGGAGAGTGGGCTATTGACCTCGTCATCTGATCGTAGTTCAAAATTACGTAGTGGTGTGATCGGAACCGTTCCTTTCGTGTTTGATCCTGGATCATCGTCAATAGACCGTTATATTGCTCCATTTGCGACATGAATTAATTAATTATCAACTATCAAGCTTGTTCCAAAATTTATTCCCCTACCATTTTTCAAATGTTTCGATATTCAAACGACTCAGACTCTGCAAAATTAATAGTAAAATCATTCAAAGCTCTGATTATTCTTGTAAATTATCATAACAACTAAAAAAATGCATATTCTTATAAAATCCTAAATTTTTTTTGCTATTGCCTGTTTTTACTAAAGTTATTAATCGAGCATTTTTTCTTATAAAAACTTAGATTTCAAAAATCAAGTTTTATATACTTTTTACGGCGATTTCAAAGTTTTGATTATAGTTACAGCCAAATATTTAGTTAATTAACTCCACACTGTCAGTTAATCAAAGTCGCACTGGAAAACCACAACACGTCATTGGAGACGGTCCGGGATCAATCCCGAAGAGAACGATCCAACGACGTAATTGTGAACCATGTGATCAGAGGACGAGAACAACGCTTGAGCTGGTACCCCACTCTCCAAATTTGCACATCCCACCAACATGAGGACAATTTAGGCCACGACAAGTTTAACGTACACCAGTGTACACGAAGGTCTTTGGCTAGACAGAGTTTCGAACTCGCAACTCTCCGATTGCTAATCCGTTACTCTTGAAACCTACCATTTAATCTTTGGCCCTTGAAACTCATTGGGAGACAAGTAAAACCGAGCAACATAAAGAGGAGTTGCATCATCTTCATTTCGAAAAGTTTATTTCCCTCCATTCATCACAAACTCTGTTCTGATGCATCCTGCAAAATTTAATCCCTTACCATTCCTAAATATTACGAGTTCGAGATCACCCAGACTTTGCATCCCGTCCCAAAAATCGAAGCTGACTTTCAAATCTCACCATGTTAATATTTCTTCATATTCATTATGTAACATCTGTATCATCTTCTAGACGAAAAAGTTTACTTCACTTCCTTCATCAAAAGCTCTGTTCCGACACCTCGTCCAAAATTGAATCCCTAAATGTTACGAGTTCCAGACGACTCAGATTTTGAACCCCATCCCACAGATCGAAGTTGAGTTTTAATTCTCATCATGTATCATCATGTTCAAAATTCTTCAATTCATCATGTATAATCTTCAACACAAAGAGTTATTTCACTTCCTTCATCCCAAGCCCTGTTCCGAGTCCAAAATTTAATCCCTGTTACGATTTCCAGACAACCTAAACTCTGCATCCCGTCACACAAATCGAAGCTGACTTTTAACTCTCATCATGTATCACCTCCATGTATCATCATGTTCATAATTATTCATATTTCATCAGGTAACATCTGTATCATCTTCAACGCAAAAAGTTTTTTCACTCCTTCATCCCAAGCCCTGTTCCGAGTCCAAAATTTTATCCCAGTTACGAGTTCCAGACGACCTAGACTCTGCAACCCGTCCCACAAATCGAAACATACTTTTAATTTTCATCATGTATCACCTTCACAGTTATCATCACGTCCATAATTATTCATATTCATCATGTATCATCTTCAATTCCAAAAGTTTATTTCCCTCCCTTCATCGCAAGCTGCGTTCCGAGTCCAAGAGTTAATCCCTAAATGTTACGAATTCCAGTCGATCCAGACTTAGTGTCCCGTCCCACAAATCGAAGCTGACTTTTAATTCTCATCGTGTATCACCTTCATGTATAATCATGTTCATAATTATTCATATTTCATCCGGTAACATATGTATAATCTTCAACGCAAAAAGTTTTTTCACTCCTTCATCAGAAGCCCTGTTCCGAGTCCAAAATTTAATCCCAGTTACGAGTTCCAGACGACCTAGACTCTACATCCCGTCCCACAAATTGAAACAGAGTTTTAATTTTCATCATGTATCATCTTCAGTTATCATCACGTTCATAATTATACATATTAATCATGTATCATCTTCAATTCCAAAAGTTTATTTCACTCCCTTCATCGCAAGATGTGTTCCGAGTCCGAGTCCAAAATTTAATCCCTAAATGTTACGAGTTCCAGTCGATCCAGACTTAGTATCCCGTCCCACAAATCGAAGCTGACTTTTAAGTCTTCTCCACGCAGACACCTTGCCGAGTCTTCTGGGAATCCCTCTTCCACATCCCTCCATCAGAGAGAGAGAAGACTGGGAGTGATCCAGTACACTACAATGCTAAGTTCTCCAGAAGCCTCCGGCCGCTAAGCCAAAGGCAGGGACGACAGGCCGTAGGGAGAGGGGGTATGGCAGGCACTGCGTCGCCCCATTGTTCGCAGGGGTCGACACAAAAGCCCCTTTGTTCGGGGCCCCCATTGTGGCGGCACTCTTTTGTTCCCCTTTATTTACATCTCTGTGGTGGCAATGGGGTGGCAGAGAGAGAGAGAGAGCGCGGGGGCGGACTGTACACCTACACTGGAGTTTAGATCTCAGATGGATATCACAGGTGACGTCACTGGGGCAGGCCAGTGGCGGTATTTGAAGGGGGGCCTCTGGGCTGTTTGTATATACCTGTTTAGTCCAGTGTCATGCACCCGGGGTGTGAAGGAATCGGGCCAAAAAGGGGTGCTGGCTGTCTGAAACGCATAATTCTTCATTACCGGCCTCCAGATAATGCCATTGTCTTCTTTTCTCGTTTCGCGTAAATGAATTTACCTTTTTGAGATTAAATTAGCATCTGTGGAAACCGCGCTTTTGGACGCGCACAATGTGTGGGCATTAGCGGGAAGGGGGTATTTAATTACAAAAGAATTAAGCTCTTAATGTGTTTTGCGGAAGGCTATTGTTCTGTCGGGAAGGTATCACGGGCTCCTTTCCCATTCATATTCAAAGGTGGACGGAGCGACTCATGAATGCAGAGTGTGCAGCACTTCGGGGTTGATTAAAGAACCGCTGGTACTCTGGAAAGCTTGGAATCGGTGGAACTGGGTGGTAAAACATCACTACTGTGCTGTGTGAATCGTAACCTCGTAAAAACGAATTCCACGGAACCGTTAAAAAACGTCTTATTAACCGTAGATCGTGTCAATACAAAAAAAAAGCAATATTAAACAATGTAATAAAATATTAATGTATTTACAATACTTACTTAACAATTCTTGGCTCACAGATAAATGGCATTCTTCATCACAAAGGTTATACAGATAATTCTTGATTATGTAGATAATTCTTGATTACACAGATATTTCTTGATTATACAGAGAATTCCTGATTGCACACAGATTTCTTGATTACAAAATTTTAGTCTTGAAATAGCTGTTAACGAATTTCGTTCTTTTTTGTGTACCTTAAGAAAACCTTCGATGGAAGTCAATATCGTTTACTGGAGCAGATAAATTCCACTGCCTCATAAAATGAGGTGAACAATTTCTAAGCCAGCAATAGCTTCTTTTAAAGAAGTGATAATTATTCCTTCGTCTTCATAAGAATATTTATTTATTCTATCTTCTTCTCACTCTCTTCTCCAAATAAATCTTCTATAATTCCGGAGTGACTTTATGATTCTGATAATACGACTGAAAAGATTCCTCCGTATGACCTTAAAGTATCCAAAACGTAATAAAAGTCATTTTTGACCAAAACTTTTTAAATTTCACTTTTTATTGCAAACATAATTTTAGAAAGTTTTCCGAAAGTATAAATGGTTTCTCTTTTGGAAATATTGAGAACATTTTAAAGAGAAGTGAAGTACAAAATTGTTTACTAAAACAGTAGAAGCAAGAGAGAGCAAACGATACACTTCGAACTATTTTTTTACTCTAAATTAATATTTATGCATTATTTCCACTTCAAATAGTATCACACAAAAAGTTATTGATGGATTATCGTAAAACTTTGAGAACTTGTTTTCTATAATGTTGTCTAGAGAATGAACTAGAATAATTATGCTGAGTTGAAAAGTTTTTAAATATGGCCATTTATTTAAGAAATAGGACTATAAAACTATCAAAAATTTTGCATCCATTTTTGATCGCTTGTAAAATTTTTGTCTATTTCCATATCCTTTTGATTCTAGTTCATTCCCTAGAAAAATGCATGTAGTTTATGTTGGTCATTTTTCAAATTAGTTTAATAGATTTTCATGTAGCACATTTGAAATTTTTGACAAATTTCTTAAAAATTTCATACAAAATTATCATTTATATACAATTATAAAAATATATTTTAAATATTTTTAGTCTAACTATTGTTTAATAACACTAAACATAAAAATATCTTTAAAATGTTTCTATACCACATTTATGAAAAAGGATCTAACGTGTTCGGATACAATAATATTGTAAAATTTGCTCGTGTTAACCTGAAATTTGTATAAAGCGAATTCTTCAGCAAATTATTTAACATTATTTGAATAAACATTTTGAAAGAGGACTGGAATTTACTTCATATTATCAGTAATTCGTATGAAGCGAGTTCGTCTTAACTAATTAAAACTGGAAATGTTTTTTACATTAGATACAAATCAAGATATAATACTAAATGCAGCATGTGTAAATAGTTTTCTGCTCATTTATTTATTTTTATTTTTAAACCACACATCTGTCGATTGATGTCGACTCTACGAATTGGCCTATCTGTTAGCCGAGCGGTTATCTCTTTGATTCTTGACTTTGAATTCGAGCCCTGGTTTTCACATGGGTGTTCGTAGGGCTCGGAATTCACTTTTAGACTTATTCTTTGGTGTAACAAGCTCCCTTATAGTAAAAACTGATCCTAGATCACAAACCAAGCATTTTACGACTTACCGAATTCCGAGGAGTTTCGGTTAAGCAACTCAAGAAAACTTATTCGAGTTGAACGTGATTTCGAGAATTCGCTCGAACATTCAAAAAGGTTAACCGTTCATTTATCCTTATATCCTTATTATATTTCTCTGCATCTTAAATATGAAACATTCATAGCCCTGACGTATTATTTGGAAATCGTTTGCTATCTACGATTTCGAGACTATATATAATCCAATCACATCAAGCTGATATATGAGCCATAATGTTGTGTTATGTCAAGTTTCAAAACACTCTTTGCGCTTGTTCTGATTCATCAGGGAGTACGATATCTCAGTTAATAGAGTCGCGGTTTAACAATAAGTGGGATGATAGTTCCAAACTCGATCTAGCCAAAACTCGTCATGTACATGGGGGCTAGTACACGCTAATTCTGTCGTGGCATTAAGTGTACTAACGTTGGCGTTTTTAAGAGAGTAGGGTGCCGCCTCAGGTTTCGTCGCCGTACCGTGGTTAAAAATTACGAGGCATTGTCCTCGGTTTATTTCCTTTCGGGATTGACCCAGGCCGTCGTAATAGCCCGTTGTGTTGTTCCAGTGCTTAATACAACTTCCTGCCTACCTACGTCATCACAATCTAAAGTGAATAGCATCCTCACAATTATATATATATATATATATATATATATATATATATATATATATATATATATATATATATATATAACGATCCGTAATTTCAATCCATTTTTTAAAACACAATTTGGGGAATATTAGTTATTACTGCAAAAAAAAATCTAAAGAAAGCATCCTTAAATTTCCGTACCGTGATTGCCCAATTGGAAGAATAAGGGTTGCGAGTTCGAATCCAACCAAAGACCGTTGTGTACAAAGGAGGCTGGAGTATGTAAGATCTCTGGTGGCCTCAAATGTTCTCACGTTGGCGTGGTGTGTAAGTTTGTACAACAGGTTGCCAGCTCATATGTCGCCTCGTCATCTGATCGTGGTTCAAATTTACGGGGTGTTCTCCTCGGATATTTATTATTGGAATTGATCCCGAACAGACGTCAATAGCCCGTTGTGTTGCAGTTGTTGTCAAACTAATTAGCCCCCCCCCCCCAAAAAAAAAAAAAAAAAGAGCTAAAGATCAGCAGTACAACGATTAAGATTTCTTTTGAGAGCCAAATTTCTTTTCAAGAACCACGTTTTTAAGAGCCGGTTAAAAAAAAAAAAAAAAAAAAAAAACTAGCAACTAACATTAAATAAAACCAGATAAAATAATAATAATCTTATTTATTGACCTTTCAGAGTTGTAAGAATCCTAAAAGTTCTTCTTTAGGACCCGAAGACGAAATAAATCGAAGAAAAAGTGAAACTAGCGCTATGCCATTTATGTCACAAGATTCGTCTACAGCTATTGATAAAGCTGAAACCAATTTGAGATCTTCGATTTGCTGATTGGGTATATTTCAAGACATTTGGACTGTTCTGTTTAGTAGACAGTGGTCACTCAATTCTTTTAAGAATTTCTCATTTGTTCTTAAAATCCCGAAATAGCTCTTCGGATGCATTTATAAAACAACTTTTAGTGTATTCACCGTTTTTGTATAGTTAGCCTCTCTTAGCAATCTCTTGACTAACAACAAAGCTTGCAATATTAACATTGTTGGAAGATTGCAACCCAAATAGTTAAATACAGAACTTGGTCTTTCTTGACTCTTCTCAAGTTCCTCAACTGCTTTCTTTCTCGCATCGGCAGATATAATAGTTACGATATAATAGTATACACAGTCCAGTCACATTAATGTGACCACCTGTCAAAAGCCAGAATAACCACCTTTGGCAGAGCGGACCGCTGCGAGACGTGCAGGAAGAGAGTATATTAGGTTTCTGCACCCAGTGAATGCGAGGAAAACATTCTCCAAACCATAATGCTCCCTCCTCCAGCCTGGATACTTCCGGCAATTGTTGCAGGGTGTTTGATTTCAGACGTTTCACGCCGTATACGCCAACGTCCATCTGTCCGATGGAGCATAAAACGTGATTCATCGGGAAAAGCCACCTGTCGCCACTCTGTGGACGTCCAGTTGCGGTACTGGCGTGCAAATTCCAGCCTTCGTCGCCGATGAACAGCAGTCAGCATAGGTGCATTAACCAGGCGTCTGCTGCGGAGGCCCATGCGCAGCAACGTTCGCTGAACCGTTGTTGAGGATACACTCTTGGTAGCCCCTTGGTTCATCTGGGCGGCCAGTTGCTCAACAGTTGCACGTCTATTCGCCCGAACGCATCTCCGTAGCCTTCGTTCGCCTCTTTCATCTATAGCCCGTGGTGCACCACATGTGCCACGCCGTTGATTTTGGATAGTGCCATTTTGCCATGCACGGTATACATTTACCACGGCGGCACGCGAACAGTTCACAAAATTAGCCGTTTCCGAAATGCTTCCACCCTTGGCCCGAAAGCCAATAATCATGCCCTTTTGGACGTCGGATAAATCGCTACGTTTCTGCATTACGCCAACGATTGAAATGCTTTCCGATGCCCTAGGACATCCTTTATATACACTCCACTGCAATGTGCTGCCACCAGCCTTTTGTGATTGGTTATTTCACGTTGACGTCGAAAGTAGGTGGTGGTCACATTAATGTGACTGGACTGTGTATATAATAGTGTGTAATCCCTATTGATGTAATGTATTTATTGGTAGACAAACTTGCATGTCCTGCTAAGTGGTGATGCAGATGTGACTATGAACACGCGCACTTTAAAAAAACAAGCTAGATGGCGCTTCTGTAAAATTCTAGATGGCGCTCACCTCGATCGAGGCACACGTCGAGTAGTTGAGCAGTTAATGTGTAGTTGGATTGTCAATGGAAGATGCTAAACACTTCCAACAACTGTCTGAATTCCTGTGATAACATTACTGCTCCTATTTTTACTACGGCTTCACTTTTGCTTGCTATTCAAACTCATTTCTATAAACTGCAGTCAAAAGTCACAGTTAACTGATAAAAGACAAAACAGGACAGTCTACGGTCGCAATCTTCCATTGTTGGACCCCGCATCCTAAAGTACACACGGAATCTTAATACATCTTTCTCGATATCGCTAAATTGACAACCTATTAATCAGTGCTAGCACCAATGGAAATTAGACATCCGTAAATATTTGAGAGGAATATTATATTGAACTTAAAACTTGGAAGTTACCGTTACAAATATTACCATGGAATATAATAACTAGGGCAACTTTTTGCAACAAATGCAACTTTTTTTCACACGTTCTACGCTGCATGTAAAGTACTAAAACCAAAATTCCTCCTACATGTTGTGTATTATAAGTGAGTTATAACCGCAACATTAATGCAACTTCTGCATAAATGCAACTTTTTGAATAAATGCAACCAAATGCAACTTTTTAAATTTTAGCTTAAAATTAATTCATATGAAATTATATTTCATTTTTTGCCCTCTCAATCAACGCTTCGATCACGTGCGTCTGATCTTGCGAACGCCGAAGTTTTGCGGATCAAACAAGTTCATGGAAAAAAGGTGTTCGTCCTAACAGATGAAAGTGAAATAAATCGCAAGAAGTACCTTAACACATTGGTTGGCACTCTTGATAATCCAAAGGAAACTTGCATAATCGACTGCAGAGTTTGTGGGATGAGTGTCGATCATCAATATGTTGTTCGCCTTGTAATTACATTTAAAATCTCTGAATATTAAACGAAAAGATTTTGAGCTTCTGCTATCCGATACAGCACATAATATGACTGCAGCTGGCGCAGTTCAATGTTAAAGAAATTACTGGCCAAGGATCGGCCATTCAACGTTCTGCATTTAATGATGTATTATAATACTGGTGTACACCACTAAAATTGTCAATATATATTGAATTTTTTTCACTTTTTACAAATAATTTATTTTAGATTTTAGTGTATCAAAAAAAAATGCAACTTTATTTATATAAATGCAACTTAAGGGAATGATAAATGCAACTTTTCCCATTTTTACTGCAACAAAAAAGTTGCCCTAATAATAATATAAGAAGTGTGACCCAACCCTGCGATAAAATACATTTTGGTAGACAAAATTGCACACGTCCTGCTAAACAAATTCGATGTCTCCATCAGATACACGTTCTACAGAGTTCGTGTATTTCAGTTAACACAGGGAAATATCGCGGTCATATTTTAGCTGTCGCAGTCATATTTGAAACCCGAGCAACACCGGATTATTCAGCTAGTCTATATAAATAAGAATGGAGTGTTTGTTTGTACATTCAATATTTTCGACCCATTTCAAGTTTTCTATCCGTTTTGGACCCTTCTGATGCCGAATCCGCCTTTTTTTCGTTTGGTGTCTGTCTGTCTGTCCGTCTGTCTGTCTGTCTGTCTGTATGTTGTGCCCTATACACGTCCACGCGGTTTAAGATATTTTCATGAAAATTTGCATACAGTGAGTACCTATCTTCATTTAGTGAGTGGTATTTGTTGCGAAAGTCTGTCTGTCCGTCTTTCTGTTCTATGCTCGATTTTGTGTTTGTGTGTTTGTGTAGACATCACATGAATTGTATTCCAGATATTTGATTCCATTGTATTTTATTTTATACATTATCTATTAGTTTAGTGAACGCAATATTAAACATTTCTTTATTGTTATATTTAGTTGAGTTTCATGCTAAAACACCTGAGTAAGTATACTTAAATCAACCATAATTTGATAGTTTTGGAAAAATTGGAATGTGTATTGAATATTACGATTACTTCGATTGCTTTAACAGTACTGCTGAAAAAGTAATTATTCTTCAAAAAAAAAATTTTTTTTATGGAATTTCATCTCTGATACTTCATTTATTTCGAGTCTTATTTTTTTTCTTTGCGCAATGAAAACGATTTCCGAATATTTGGGACAGACGATATTTTTCAATGAAATGAGAATGAACAAGATCGCGCGAGCAGTGATATTTTTTCTGGTTCTTTCGCTCTGAATTAATTTCACATTTCTAAATTTTATACACTTTTAGTTGTAAGTTGTGGCAACTGTGCGAGATCAAGAGATAAAATTGAATCACAAATTAATATCTTTAGAACAATTTTTTGCGACATCTTTTATTTTGTTTTACTTTGCTGTTTCCAGTTTTAAATATTTATTATTTTAATAAATGTGTTTTCCTTCTCATCACACGCAACAGCACCACAAAATGTTAGGTAAGTCAGTATAAATTTTCAGTAAATTTTAAGTGTAGTTATGCCATTATTGAAAGAGTAATGCCGTTATTTAAAGAATAATGCCGTTATTTAAAGAATAATGCCGTTATTTAAAGAATAATGCCGTTATTTTAAAGAATAATGCCGTTAATTAAAGAATAATGCCGTTATTGAAAGAATAATAATGTTTATTAATCCAAACTGGAACTTTTTCCAAAATTAAAAAATTTGTTGTAATAATGACAGGAGAAGATTGCAAAATTTCACAATGTCGCATACCGGAGGCAAGAGTGCCACAAGTAAAAAAATATTGTTTTGTTGACTATGAGTGCGAGAGCACTCGCCGTAAATAGTAATTTTAATTAATTGAGTTGAACATGAAAAGAACTTAAGAAAGGGAATTCCAAATCTTCCTATAAATCGTCTTTTATAGTAGGAACCTTAGTATCACCTTTCTTCATTTTGTAGCTTTGTCATACAGCAATTGTAACATGTATGTGAAATGTATTACATGAATGGATATGCATGTGTAGGATTTGTGTCCAAAGTAAGTTGTAGAAAATATAAAGATGGCGAAAGATGTTAAAATAAATTTTTATTCTACAAAAAACGTAAGTCATTGTATAATTTGATTATCTCTTCAATCTAGAGTAAACCAATTCAAACCGAGCAAGGTCGGGTATTTTGCTAGTAGTATATATAATCCTAGCTATTTATAATCAGCTAGCAGTATGTATAATACTAGTAGATAGTTGCAATCTATCATAAAAATTTTAAACCAATCCCGCAACCTTTAACCTTAATATTTCCAAACTCTAAATGTATTGACTTACACTCTTTTCAATGGATGACTTCCCAGACACTCTACCATTATCTTAGACCTTATCAGAATAGGTCGGACGCAGAGCAGTAACCTCCTTTTGTATTCCTATTGTACTAATTACAAAATTATTTTTCCTTACGAAACGAAGGAACTTGGAACCAAAATCAGTTTTCCGAAATCATTAATCTACTCACTAATGCGCTGTTTGTGAGGCTGCATGTCATACTTGCGTAAGATCGATGAGTGAAGAAAAGAAGTAAAAGAAAAGGGCCGCTCTTTAGATTTCAATCTTCCAATACTATTAATCAATAACTACTTGTGAGAATTTTAAAATGACTTAGGTTCCTATGAGCAATTTATCACGCTTTGGAAAACATTAGTTAAAATGTATCTTTTCTTCCATCTGTTTCAAAATGATTGCTACGTGTTGAAGACACGTAACGTGGCACTCGTAGAGATCATACTTAGAGGATGCAGTTTTGATTAAAAGACGACAAACCATTTGTATGCGACTTCATAGCTGCCAGGCGCGTGTTTATGAGATTTACGAGACGATATAACGCGTATGAGAAGAGATATAACGGCACATCTACACTCTGCGTTTATGAGTGATGGCAACTGCTTGGCGATTTTTTTGGCCACTTCTAGTAGCGAGTTACGATAAATTAAGGCAACCCATCTTTCGTTAATGTTGTTGTGGTTTTCATGACAACCTCGGCAAACGGAAACTTTCAATTTTCATTTTGAATATTCTAGAAAGTTCTTCCAAAATCCGTTAAAGTCGTTTGATTTCATTGATTCGTTTGAAATTGTTTCTTTCCTCCCATTGGTTATTTTGTTTTTAAAATATCCTTTGATTGCATTGGTCCTTTTAAATCGTTTTCTGTGATACCATTGGTCCATTTATTTGTATTTTGACAGTTGTGTATTTTTTTTTTCAATAGATTTCACGATAGGATTAATAGTTTTGCTTTTTTGACCATTTTCGTTTTCGTTATTTTTTTACGAAAGAATTCTGACGTTATCAGGTTGTATTACTTCTTGCTTTTTTTTCTTTTGCAAATCTTTTTCTTTTTCAACATGCCCACTGTATTTAGTGTAATTGATAAGTTTCAGGGTATTCTTACCCAACATTCGTAGCTTAGTTTCTCTGCTGGTTCGCGAATGTGTTTTGATTATGTTCTTAAGCTTACTTCTTTTTGTGAAAGTTTTTTTTAAATATGCTTTTCAAAACGTTCTGAAATGTGCTTAAAAAGTGTGTTGTAAAAAGAAAAAATGTGTGACAGAAAAAGAGTTAGGAAATAATTCTTTCCTTGGCGACTTCAGAAGCGCGCCAAAAATATCGCCAAGACCGTTGCCATCGCTCATAAACGTAGAGTGTAGCTGTTCCTATATAACCTATCTTTGTTTTCTATTTCAATTTAAAAGCCGTAGTGCTGAATTCTGTTTTGGTGGTGACGTGTGCTGAGTGTTTGACTGTCCAGACATAATTACGGATATGCCTGTGGGATTGAACAGACGTGGAAGATCAATTGGATAAACAATAGTCTAGCAATCGGAGAGTGTTTCGAGAGTCGAAACTCGATCCAGCCAAACACCGTCGTGTATACACGGGGGCTGGTGCACGTTAATTCTGTCGTGGCGTCAAGTGTTTTCACGTTGGTATTGTGGGGAAGTTTGGAGAGTGGAGTGCCAGCTCACAAGCACTGTCCTCGTCATCTGACAGTGGCCTTAATTACCAGGTATTGTTCTCGGTTATACCTTCGAAATTTAACCTGGATTGTCGCCAATAGCCCGTTGTGTTGTTTCAGTGCGACGTTAAATAAATACTTAGTAACAAACCGTGTGATGAATGAAACTCTGATTGCGCTTTACTATAATGATTAGAAACTTCATTGTACATTAAAATATTTCGGTATGGTAATGGTAATGGTAATTTTAGTTAACGTCGTACTAGAGCAACACAACGGGCTATTGACGACGGTCCGGAATCAGTCCCTTAAGGGAAAGATTCGAGGACAACACCTCGTAATTTTGAACCACAAAATATTTCGGAGAAAGATTCGAGCAATGTGGACTTTTCGTCTGAACTCATCCTTGATCACTCACGTCTAGGCGAATAAACAAGATTTTGTCGTCCAGAATTCCCTTTCTCATTCACCTAGCACATAGATGGATTCTTCGCCTTCTCTTTATCTACTGACTAAATCACTGTAGCACTAACGAGAATTTGGTTTGAGAATATATTTAAATACTTCAGACCTGTCTGCGATTTTTCTACTTATGAGCTCGACGGAACTTTTATATACAATTGTGTGGGACACAGTGATCTTAAATTCAGGAAATAAAAATACGAAAGTGGATTTTGTTATGAGCTAAATACAGACTATTTACAAATATGATATGAATTGGCAGGGTTTTGGGTGCCTTATATCCCCGAACAATTAAAGCAAGTTCAAATCTTAACAATCGTCTGTTGCAACGCTTTTGTTAATCAACTGCCAATTGTGATCGCGATCGTTCTGCTGATTTAGCGGGAAACTGTCATCACTGGTTGAGTCAATGTGAGTGATTCGAGCAGGCAGGTGTCTTTACATCTCATCATCTGCGTCACTGGTTGATGAAGAATTTCCGATTTCACACATTTATTAAGCTCTCCAGCATTTATTTATGAAATATATAAATGGGGCACGAGGATCCTAATTCAGTAAATAAAGATACGAATTAAAATTAAGAAGTGGAAACCGATTAAATTAAAATAATTTCCATTTGTCACTGTTAATAGACGGAACTCGTGAACTGTATGTTGTATCAACAGTCAATGAGGAACTTGCACGTTTTTCGTTTATATTTTTATAGTATAGAAAATGAAAAAATATGATGGAAAGTATCTTTCTTTTTTACTTTTATCGCTCGAAAAGGTAAAATAAAAAAATTTCAAGTTCGCACCATTTACTTCATCTCAAAAACGCTAGTTTTCCTACGCCTCTTCTTGTGACGTCACTTTGCACTATGACGATTTGTTTACTTTTATAGCGACGTTGAAATAGCAAGTAAAAAAAATTTAATTGATTGTTTAAAAATTAAAAGAGCAAGCAATATGAAATTTCAACGTGCTAGACAAACGTAAGCATTACATCGTGATGCACAATGACGTCACGTAGCGTTTTGAGATCATGTGCCTTTCCGTACTTTACAGTAATTTAAAACTTGAAATTTTAATTAATTAAGTCCAATTAAGGTTTTAATTATTGTTTTTGAACATTTTGACGATCACTCTATTAATAAAACACGAAAATGAGTATTTTCCACACTGGTGCAACTTCCTAATTCTATGATTTCGTTCCATCTCTGCTGTAGTGTATGCTGTACAAACCAAACCACGTCATCTGACCGTGGTTCAAAATTACAAGGTGTTGTCCTCGGATCTTTCCCTTAAGGGACTGATCCCGGACCGTCGTCAATAGCCCGTTGTGTTGCTCTAGTACGACGTTAACTAAAAATTACCAATTACCATTTACCAAACCAATCATAAACATATTTTAAATTAATATTTAAAATTATCTTTGGCTTCAAAAATTTTTTGTCGCTGCAGGCTGAAGCCTACTAAGCCAATTTAGAAATAACTTTGTTGCTATTTACAAAAAGTATAGTTGAAACTACAAACCTACCCAGATGAAGCGACACATGAGAACTAGTTTTTGGATAACGTGCAGTTTTTTTTCCCTTGTTGTTGAACAAAAATAGAATCCCAACGGTAATGGCTTTGAATGATGACAATAAAAGTATCCGCACCTAAAATACTTGTGATCCGCCATCGTGATCGCGTCTTATTGTGCAGGGCGTTGATCCGTAAATGTTTGACAAGTAGACCAAATTATAACGTGTGGCTGTAAATCACGCGAGACGGACTGTTCGGACAAATTCGGTATAGCAGTATATTACATTTTATCGGTGTGATCTGCTCCGGTGATTTTAGTGACGGACAGATATAGTATTACTTGAAGCGTGGGATCATCAAAGTCTCTAAAAAGTGAAATATTAGAGGGCGAATTTCTTGAGTTTTTTGTAACAGGATTGTGGGAAGAAACCCGACTTCGGAATGCAGTGATGGAGAAAATATTCTTTACTTTGATTGATCCGCACAGTTTAGGTAGGTAGGTAATTTACGTCTATCTGGAGCAACACAACGGGCTAGTAACGATGGTTCTGCATCCAACACGAAAAGAAAGATCCGAAGAAAACGCCTCGCAATTTTGGACCACGGTCAGATGACAAAGTAAACATCAGAGCAGGTCCCCCTCTCTCCGAGCTTCCACACTTTGCACACGTGATAACATTAGAGGCCACGACAGATTTAATGTGCATCAGCCCCCGTGTACACCCGAGAGCAGAAAGTGCTTAAAACTGCGACGGAAGTCGAAGAATAAGCAAAGTCTTTGCAGAACAATTTTTCCTTAATTTTATCAAAATTTTGGCCGATTTTTTTTAATTATTAGTTACGATGTTCTGCAGTGCGTGCTCTCCTTGCCACGCCTTTTTTTCTTCTCTAGCTACGGAACAACCTCCCTATACCGCCCCAAATTACCACAAACACTTTATAAATAAGACGTCTTCTATGTCAATGACAAAATATTTAACTTCAACACTTCGACTTTCTTAACTTGGACTGAATTGTAAATTCTGAAAGTATGCCTTGGTTTTAAATAGAGTAAGTTAATTAATTTTGATGGGTTTTTTTTTATTATAAATGTGTGTGTGTAATACATGTTTAGCCGATAATTGTGTTTTACGTCTGGTTTTGATTTTACTTTAGTCTTCAAAATTAGGACAAAATGCCCGGAGAACAATTACAATTGCTTGGAGTTGTGTTGCAGAACAATGAATATAATTCTGCACCAGGGGTGTACACGATGGTCTTTGGTTGAACCTAGGTTCGAACTCGCATTCCTCCGGTTGCTAATCCCCTACTCTTCCAATCGGCACCGTACAGTTTAGGTTAGATGAGGCTATCAGAGCAAAGAGTGGCCTAAGCCACCAACATACTCAATGGAGAAAAACGCGATTTTTTCGCTATCTATTGTTAATACTTTTTTATTTATTCACAATATGTGATTTAAGATTCTCAAAATTAATTTATCAGTGATCAATAATAAGTTATTTTGTAATTTTAAAAGACATGAACCTGAGCATCTTCTCTACTATTATAAAAGGAAGCGTCTCTCTTTGTGTATATGTTCGCAGTGTGCTGATGAATCTATGCAATTGAAATAACGAAGTTTGTCACACAGATAGTCGGAATGTTTTGCATTTTTTGTGTCGCGCCAATTTTATCTAGAACATTTAAAAATGATTTTATTAGATTTTTCACTATTTTTTCTTCCCTCCCGGAATGTGATAACAGAAAGAAGAAGCCAGCCGATTTTGCTATTTTCGACCTCAGACGTCACAAGCGTTTTCGTCCAAATTACCTTTGGAGCTATGCCACGTTTTCCAATTCTAGCATGTTTAGATTCACGTTGTTGATAACAGCCACCTCGAGGCCATCACGGCGTTTCGTTTGCGAAGCAACCCAAATGGGAACACATCACCGGTGGTTGGTGAGCGTCAACGAGCAGTGGTTACACCACGAAAACGACTCCACGAAAGAAGTGTTACGGCCAACGTAGTGTTGGCCACGCAGTGGCTAGTTTCAAATAAAGTAAAAGATCGTAATATAAGGTAATAATAAAATTTTCGGCTAGTTTGATAATTTTATAATTAACCTCGTACTAGAGCAACAAAACGGGCTATTGACGACTGTCCTGGATCAATCCCTAAGGTAAAGATCCAAGGAAAGCGCCTAGTAATTTTGAACCACACGGTCAAATAAAACTTTCTTGCAGCACTTGAATGTTGTAGCTTATCTCCGTTTTTCCAAACGTTGCTGAAACAGCGATAAACTACATTTTAATGTAATCTCTATATGAGGTGCTCAGGAGTAGAATATATCAAGTTAATTTTAAAACACTAGGAGGCTCCGCCAACAGCTCGCATCAGCTCGCCAACCCACCGGGGATTGCTACGCTATCCAATTTTGGTTTGCTTCCCAAAAAAACACATCCTTCGCAGAGTGAATTTCCTTGGACGACGAAACCTCCGTCCCTTGTCGTCTACGTAGGCAATCCCATTTGGTTTGCTTCGCAAACGAACATTCTTTTTTAAGATAAATTTATTTTGCTTTGCAAACCAAAACTACTTTTGCAGAGTCAATCTCCTGAGACGACGAAACTATCTTAATAATTCGTATAATCCCGATTTTACTTTCCAGTCCATGACGTCACAGCGAGGGCTTCGCCCCCTGCTCGCTGACGTTCGCAAACCTCCTGTGATTGCTAAGCAATCCCATTTGGCTTATTTCGCAAACCAACACTCCTTTCGCAAGTGATTTTGTTTCTTTTTTTTTCCAACTTTAACAAATAATGCACCTTAAACAAATAGTCGTATCAGTAATAAACTTTCGCGATCTTGTTCCCTGTACAATTTTAAATAAAGCATGTTAATATCGAAATTTTTGGATGTGTGCTTTCTCGTGAAACAGTATGAAAATCGAGGTGGAAAAGCGAGTTCAGCCTTATGGACTCCGGGCCAGACAGGACAGCGAGTTTCAACGGGGGAAAAAATCGTTGCTATGGTGTTTCTAGTTACGATAAATATAATATCTGGCAAACCCATTTGTTAAAAATACAACCTTTCGTTTCACCGTTTCCTTTACCACTCACTCGGCGCGATCAACAATTTGTACAGTCACGAAATTATACTTTTCCTCACGTCGAATTTATTTATGAACCAATTTAAAAAATAATTATACCATAAGAAATAGTGCATTCTAAGCTTTCACGTGGTATTTTTAAATTTTAAAACAGATAGTATTAAGCTAGAGGTATGACAGTTTTAGTTTTGTGTCGGAAATTCAGATCTAAAAGTTTCGAAATTTGTATGACCAACTTTTAATTGCATCGACTTTATTTATATATTAGCCCATTTAAAAAATAAATATACCATAAGAAAGAGTACATTCTAAGGTTTTCACTGATGTTTTCAAATTTAAAAATAATAGTGTTAAGCTATAGATATGACAGTTATAATAAAAAGTAATGAAAATTTACCAATATTCCGAAATTGGTATGACCAACTTTTGATCGCATCGAATTTTTTATTAACCAATTTCAAAAATAATTGTACTGTAAGAAAGAGGACATTCTAAGATTCCTTACGATGTTTTTGAATTTGAAAATAATGGTAATAAGATATAGATATGACAGGTTAAAAAAAATCGAAAGTTTCGAAAATGTCCTGATTTTTCACGAATAAAAAAAACATATTGTCTGGAACCAAATTGAAATTTAGAAAAAAACTCGGTGTCCTGCAAAAATTCACATTTAGAGGTACTCTATAAGAGAATCACGGCTGAAGACTGAAAATTTGTACGCCTTTTGCTCACTCGCATTAGAAATTTGGCTCCAAGAAATTGCAATTGTTCTGCATGCATTTTGTCCGAATTTTGAAAACTGCAGTCAAATCAAAAACAAACGTAAAACACAACTATCGGCTAAATTTGTATTACATATTTGTGACAAACATCAAAATTAATTCACTTACTTTATTTAAAACCAAGGCATACTTTCAGAATTCGCAATTCTGTCGATCGCTTTTGAAGTTAAATATTTTGCCACTGACATAGAAGATGTGTTATTTATAAAGTGTTTGTGGTAATTTGGGTGGTGTAGGGAGGTTGTTCAATAGCTAGAAAAGAAAAAAAGTGTGGCAAGGTGCGCGCTTTGCACTGCAGAACATCGTAACTTATGATTGAAAAAACCATCGGCCGAAATTTTGATAAAATTAAGAAAAATTTGTTCTGCAAAAACTTTGTTCGGCGACGTACGTCGCAGTTTTAAGCACTTTCTGCTCCTGGTCCTTACCATATGTATATAAGTAGTTAATTAACGTCGCACTGGAGCAATACAACGGTCCGGTATCAATCCAGAAGGGAACGATCCAAAGGAGAGCACTTAAACAACATAAATTAAATATTCGCAGACCGTCAGTTTTTTTTTTTTTTTTTTTGTCTTACACTGAAAGTTCCTCTCATTGCACATCAATGCGTTTAAGGACCATTGACACATGACCATGACCAGCAACCTCATGGATTGATGTCTGGACGATCTCGTAAACAGTCTAGGAGGATAGGAATCACACTAAATCCACCTGATCATGAAAATCACTATGAGTAAGAAATATGACTCTTAAGGTAAAACGGGAGGTCACGAATCGGACCTGAATCGCGATGCATGTCGAGCCATGCTGCTGAGCACGGATTCTTGCCAAACGCACGCAAGTTCCTTTGATACAGTCTATCGAGCGACGCGGTGTGCTAGTCTAGTTTTGATTCATTTCATTTCTCATTATTTATGCTCCAAATGCAACCTGGGAACGATGGAAGAAAAGTTACATAATGTAAATTTAAACATCAACACGATTTCGGTAGGGCTGTGTTATGCACTGTTGGTGATATCTTCCGTTCCTGTCACCGCCCTGTGTCTTTGTTATTTGGTATGGTGTGGAAGTTTGGAGAGCTCTGGTGTTAACCTCATCATCCGACAGTTGTCCAAAATTATCTTTTTCTGGGGATTGATCCCGGACCGTTGCAGAAAGCCTGTTGGTACCTACCTACATTGTGCCATTGTTAATTGAATTATTTTAAGGAATCGTACTTCACCTTCAACTTCAATTTTAAGGTGCCTTGGGTTACTTCAATGGTAATGGTAATTTTAGTTTAACGTCATACGGGAGTCCCTTAAGGGAGAGATCCGAAGACAACACCTCGTAATTTTGAACCACGGTCTGATGACAACACCTGAGTTGGCACCCCACTCTCCAAACTTCCACACCAACCCAACGTGATGACTTTCTGCCACGACAGATTTAAGGCGCACCAGCCGCCTCTACACCATACGCTTACAAACATCCATGCCCGGACCCAGATTCGAACCAGGAACCTTCCGATCTAGAGGCTAACACCTTAACCAATAAACCGGTTGGTCGGGTAGGTTAGTTCAAACAAAAACTTATTTCTCTAGAAGAACGAGTTTAAGTAACTTTCCAATGCAATTAAATGCAATATTCTTCAGGGCTATCTTTTTCTAATATTGTATCTGTGTATGTATTATGTTAGTTAAAGAGGAGGGGGTATCCCACTTGGATGATAGGTAGTTAATTAACGACGCACTGGAGCAACTCGATGGACATTGGCAACGATCTAGGATCAATCCCAAAAGTAAAGATCCAATGACAACTCCTCGTAATTTTAAATCACGTTCAAATGACGAGGTCTCCCATCAGCTGGTACACCACTTATGAACGCTCCATAACACGCCAAAATGCATTTCTTGTGTTGACAAATTTAACGTGCACCAGACCTCTTTGCACACGACTGTCTTTGGCTGGACCTAGTTTCGAGCACACGACGCTGTTTCGAATCCTCTGCTCTTTCGACTGGGTGACCGTGGCCCAACCCGCTTGGAAGAGTACTGTATTAACGACCGTAGGGTTAAAAGTTCGAAACTCGATTCAAAGACCGTCGTTTACGTTGATGTTGGTACCGTTAAATGTGTTGTGGCCTCAAATTTCCGCACGTTGTAGTGCTATGGAAGCTTGGGGATTCAACATGTAATTGATGCATGGGACGGGAGAGGAATCCCACTTAGTGATTAAGCATATGATTGGTCCAAAAGACATAGTATTGAACTTTGGCGATTTCACCATTTTTTCGCCAGTGTATAGAAATTCAGTTTCACACACCTTCCCAGTCGCAAGATGTTCCATCGCCAATAGAGTTTGCTAGATACCAAATTGCCCAACCAATTCACTGAGCAATCTTGTTACTAGTCGATATGTTAGTCACACTTTTTGAAATTCCTCTCAATAGCAATTCTATGTCTATTAATATTTTACCTCCGTGGTGAGACGCACATTGAATAAAAGGCTGTACGGCAACGAAGATTAAAAGCCACGATAGTAGTAAAGCAGTATCTGCCATCCCAGAGAGCTTCAGACAGTTGTTTCAAGTGATTAGCCCTGAAACGGCAATACTATTAATTCTTCATCATGGACTATCCTTCAAAAAGCGTGGTCACAATGGCCAGCTCCTTCTGGAAGATCCTTGTATGAAGCACCACCAGCCGAGTTTTGAAAGTGCATCTAATCACCACGTCTACAATTACCAATCCAGAAAGCGTGCGAAAGATAGTGTTACAGCAGTGTTACAAAAGTTCTTTTTGGTTGTGATTCGCTTCCCTGCTGAACATACTTCTGTATTTAGTAAGTTCATAGGCGTAGATAAAGAGGTAAGGTGGAGTCTATGAGCACCAAGGTCTAAGGGGATTGCAGAAATTAATTAAAATTAAGAAGTTATCGGGATGGCTTCAGAAACAGTTACAGTACAGTATCCTCTCTCTATTCTGAACACTCAAGGGGAGCGACCAAAATGTTCAGATTATGGGGGTGTTCATTATAGAGGAAGATTGGGAAATGCATGTATGTAGTCAGTTTATGACTCTATAGAATACATAGCCTGATTAGCCATGTCAGTTAACGAGATGGAGGTGCTGAGTTTAGATTTGGCGGCTAGTGCAATGTTTAGCACTGCTAGTGCTAAATTCAGTCGGACCTGTATTCTACCATCTCATTTTTTTTTAAAGATTTACACAACATACTACAGTACAATAAAATTACATAATTACAGTATACACTTATTACAGTTGTATACTAGTACTACATAGTATACTATACATAATTATTTCATGCGAAAGTGATTAATTTTAGTCTGTTTTTGCATTGTCTATTATCTGTAAGTGGGGGCGGGCGTTTGGGCAAGGAGTCTATGGAGTTTCGCCGGGACAGTCGTAATGCGTTCATAATACCGGGTGTTCACATTACAGAGTGTTCAGATACAGAGACTACAATATTTTATGCTTTTCCTTGGATTTCTTTATAATTTAAGCTTTGTCCTTGTATTTTGTCGTTACTACTGTATTTTGTGAATCCATAGGATAATCTAGGGAAGTAAGGGTGGTGTTGTTAAGCACCATTGTCTAAATGGGTGGCAGAATTAAATTTTAAATAAAAAAGTTATTGAAATGATCCGTGCTAGTTATTCATGCTATTTGAATGCTACCATGCACCCCATCTACACTTAGAAATCAATTCTTCCTTTTATACAGCCCCCTGCATTCGGATTACTTCTTAGATAGGAGAGAAGGGACTAAATACGAGAGCACTAAACAAGATGGAGACGCCTTTTCCGGTCCTGGAAACACATTAACAATAGCCATTCATTGGATATGGTTTTTTTTTTGTAGTCTTTATGTACATTCAAAAATTAACTGCTATCAAAAATTAATATTGTGGATAACTCATCAACAAAATTAATATTGTATTAATTAGTATATTTAACCCTGATAATTTAAGTAATAAAACTCAGAAAGATTATCGATTGACAAATCTGTAGTAAAGGGGTGAACTCTGTCAACAAAGAGTGACTTGTTTAACCTTTCAAATGGCTTCGATCTCGTTTATCAAGATCTGATAAATTTCAGTACTGACATCTCGTCATCAAGATATTACGGATATTTTATGGGTACGAGATCAAGATCTCGTCAGCTTTCTTCTAATGACGAGATATCTCGTCCATCAAAATCTGGTGAGTTTCAATCATGACGAGATCAAGACAACCAACTGGAGTGAAGGAAAACTCATAAAAGCAACAAGCGATATATCAAATGGAACGTCATTGTGGACAAAAGAAATTTGGAGGAATCGAACAGCTGCATTGATTGAATATGAGATGAGTAGACTTGTTGGCATTAGTTCAACAGCTCCTCAACAACTCCAGAAGTTAAACTTTCCGAAGTTATACAGATACCAGTAGAATCGTTGTGACAACACCGTTCCTTAAATCAGCTACAACCCAGAGCCCAATGCCAGAGGCCATTCGTTGATATGTTTGACGTCATATATATTAATATTCCCCCTATAATTCACCCGCGAACCAATACGACATCTAACATGACATATTTACGAACTTGGCGCTTTTATTATCACTGTGGACCTGAACCAAACTAACTAGATTTATGAGCGGCACCTTTTCAACGATGAAACAATAGTTATAGTATAGAGGCATAACTAATTTGCAAATAAATGAATAAATTGATAGTTAACACTCCTGGTGTTTGTTTCGACGAGATATATTGTCGTTACCATAAAAAAAGGACTAGATACTAATGGACGATATCGCAAGTCGTAAGAAGAAAATTGACCAGATCTTGATCTTGCTATCATAAAAAAATGGCAATTTCTTGAAGACGAGATATATCGTCATAGTCAAAATCGGTCAGATCTTGACGGACGAGATATCTCGTCCAAACCGAGGGTCAACTTTTCACAATGTCTCTGTCACACTCGTTGTGGGTATGAACTGTCATACAGATGGAGGCCCTGTAATAACCAGTCTCTCTGATTCCTACTAACTGCTATGGCTTCTGACACCACCGAAAGATCGCCGACCAACCGGTATAGTGGTTAAGGCGTTAGCCTCTAGATCGGAAGGTTCCTGGTTCGAATCCGGGTCCGGGCATGGATGTTTGTAAGCGTATGCTGTAGAGGCGCCTGGTGCACCTTAAATCTGTCGTTACCGAAAGTCCTCATGTTGGGTTGGTGTGGAAGTTTGGAGAGTGGGGTGCCAGCTGAGGTGTTGCTTCGTCACCTGACCGTGGTTCAAAATTACGAGGTGTTGTCCTCGGATCTTTCCCTTAAGGGATTGATTCCGGACCGTCGTCAATAGCCCGTTGTGTTGCTCTAGTACGACGTTAACTAAAATTACCATTACCACCGAAAGATCAGCTTGGAACCAGAAACCACACTAAAGACGTCAACTGAGTGAATGTAGTGTTTGCGACCAACCTTGTCACCTAATTCATTGGGGCCGTTGGTGAGTGATCTTTCTTGCCTTTCATTTTTACCTGTGATTACTCTTCTGCATTTTTACTCCGTCATTATGTATGTCGGAACTTGACCAAATATGGCCCTTGCGCCATGAAACTCCAAAAACAACCGACCAACCATCTTTCTGTTTGGGATTGATCCCGGATTGGATTGCATGTTGGAATTTTATTACGCAAGGTGGGATTGATCCAGGACCATCGCCATTAGCCCGTTGTGTTGCTATGGTGCGAAGTTAGTGAACTATTTCCCTAATTTATCGAGTATTCTCATTCAATCTCATTCTGATCCAGACAATACAGACCTTTTCACATTTCTCGAGTCTCACCTTTTAATGGTATAGTGGTTAAGGTGTTAGCCTCTAGATCGGAAGGTTCCTGGTTCGAATCCGGGCCCGGGCATGGATGTTTGTAAGCGTATGGTGTAGAGGCGGCTGGTGCACCTTAAATCTGTCGTGGCCGAAAGTTCTCACGTTGGGTTGGCGTGGAAGTTTGGAGAGTGGGGTGCCAGCTCAGGTGTTGCTTCGTCATCTGACCGAGGTTCAAAATTACGAGGTGTTGTCCTCGGATCTTTCCCTTAAGAGACTGATCCCGGACCGTCGTCAATAGCCCGTTCTGTTGCTCTAGTACGACGTTAACTAAAATTACCATTACCATTACCTCACGTTTTAGTCATCGATCAATACACCGTACTATCGGCGACCCCTTTTACACTTCGGGGGACCCACAATAGATACTGACTCGTGGTTTGTTTTGTTTTTTAATGCCTGGTCAATTGAGCATAATTCTTTATGGCACAACTATGGTGGATTAGTGAACTTCTTCACGTTACACTGTTATACCATGGGGGTGAGTTTATCTATCTTCAATGTAGCTCACATACATATCTTCCGTTATAGACGCAACCCGTTTATAGACAAGTCGCACTTTCATTCTAGTCGAACAAACATACATGCCATGCCCGGATTCGAATCAAGAAACTTTCAATGCGCCCAGTATCATTCATCCAAAAGTAGTAGGAACGTGATCCTTAGTCTTCTTTTATTTACTGGACGGATCCTAATGTTCATCACCTAATTGGTCCACTGGACTGGAGAAGACTACTTTCTATAAATTCATCTGATTGGTCCAAGAGTATTGGACTTTGGTGATTTCACCATTTTTGTCGCCAGTGTATAGAAATGCGGAGTTACACACCTTTCCAGTCGCAAGATGTTACATCGACAATCGAGTTGATAACATACCAAATGCCCAACCAATTCACAGAGCTTCTTCATAGAGCAATCACGTTTCTACTAGTTGACATGTTGACACTTGGTTGGTCAGTCTATTTATATTTCCCGTCTGTGCCAGCACCTAACCACTAAGCAACCAATGAGTCTTGCGAACAGGGTGCTGGCATCTGGATCGTAACATATCCTGGTTCGGTTCGAATCTGGGCTAAGGTACAGATGTATGTCCGATTGCGCTAGCCTACCAATATGCCTAATGGCCAGGGTTCAAATTCGAAAGGTTCCTGGTTCGAATCCGGATAAAGGAAAGGATGTTTGTCCAATTGGGATACAGACCAACGGGCCTTGTTTAATGCTGGTATTAATCCTGTTTAATGGGTGCTGGCCACGTTTAATTTTCTGTGAAGTAAGTATCCACGAAAATCTATCCGCGTAACACCTTACATACTCACGAGTGACTATTAACTCACCACTATGACTCGGGAATGAGTCAGGAATAGGAAACCGTTTTCGAAACACAAATTGAGGGCATCACTTTCTAAAACGACTATTATACAATCTTTGAAAAGGGATAAAAAAAACCGAAAAGAAAACACACACCAAAGGGAGTCCTTCTCCTCACGTGGGTGTCAGACAGACAGACACAATAGCCCGGGTCCGAAATAACAGAACTAATAGACCCGACCTCGACCTCAACAATGGAAGGCGGAGTCTCGAACCGGGTCCTCCACAAAGACAGGCGTAAATATGTGACAGATATCGCCTGCTTGCCACGAGCCCGCTCTAATTGGCAACTTGTCAACCTGTCGTCATGGCAACGGACCGACTCTTTTCAAAAGGCCCGCTAAATGCCCTTTGTTTGAACACGGAGTTATTGTTACTTTCTTTTGTCGCGGCGTTTCGGCGGGAAAGGGAGAACTCCTCAAGAAGAACGACGTTCAAGGCGTTGGCTTTTCCCCAACAAAAGACCTTTGGTAAAAGCTTGTCGATTGTTACGGCCTGGTACGGATTGCAAAGTGAATTAATGAGAAGGTGTTTGTGTGTTGAACACTGTGTGTGGCTTTTTTTTTTTTACCACTATCGCTCAGAACCTTGCGGAATCAATTCCTCTTAGTGCGATTTCTGAGGAACGGATTAGACTACATTGACCCACATAAGCACAGTAGGAATCTTGGATCACTTTAAAAGGGATTTAATCCGTTGGTAACCGATATGACATCTGGAATATGCACAGAATGAAAAAAATGTTGTTTGTTTATATGATGCTTCCAGCAGTAAACAATCACAGTAGACTCATTTTTTGTGACCTTCGATTTAACAAATGATTGTAATATAAACGACCAGTTGAGAATCCGTTGCTTTTCCAACTAGGGATACGACATCGACAGCAAAACATCGATGTTCAAAATTAAAACATCGATGTTGATAATACATCGCCCCCAAAACATCGATGTTTTTAAAATGTAGTGTATTTAAACTTTTCCCCCCATTTCTTAAAACTAGTTTAGCAACTAGTGATGACACATCGACAGCAAAACATCGATGTTTTGAAACATCGATGTTCAAAATTAAAACATCGATGTTGATAATGCATCGCCCCCAAACCATCGATGTTTTTAAAATGTAGTGTATTTAAACTTTTTCCCCCCATTTTTTAAAACTTGTTTAGAAACTAGTGATGCGATATCGGCTACAATACATCGATGTTTTTTATAAAACATCAATGTTTTGAAAACATCGACATCGATGTCGCATCCCTACTTTTCAGACACTTCACCGTTGGCCTCTTTGGTCTAAAAGTAAGTTCAATTTGCTGATTATAAAAATTATGCTACTTGGTTATTTTTAAAATTTTTATAACGGTACTTTTTTCATTTAAAAATAAAACATCAACAACGTAAATACATCGACAAGTATAAACATCGACTCCAATACATCGATGTTAAATACATCGACGTTTTTTAAAAAACATCGATGTTTTGAAAACATTGACATCGATGTCGCATCCCTACTTCCAACTGGACTACGACGGCCTTGTAGGGTATGAAAATAGACATTCTTTTTTCCTCACTTCCCCAAAACCCGGATAGACACAGGAGGATAAATGTTTGATTCAACGTTCATTTGATTAACGCCCCTGGAACGAAATCCACTAGGTTCTATATAACGCGATTCAATTTACTGTACATACTTGTGTGACAATAAATACAAATTTTCTAAGAGCCTGCTTGTTATTCAACGTTAATTCAACCCCTAAACGAAGTAACGCTTAGGCAGTCAAAAATTTACAAATTGATGAAATAGTAACAACGATTGCTGAGAGCCATAGTGGAAGCCAACACAGGAAATTCTTCTGTGTTGTGTGGGAGGTCGATGTAGCCCAGTTGGAAAAGCAACGGCTTATGAACCCGAGGTTTGCGAGTTCGAAACTAGGTCCAGTAAAAGACCGTCGTGTACTCGGGTGGCTGGTGAACGTTAAATATTTCGTAGGTTCAAATGTCCTCGCGTTGTTGTGGTGTGGAAATTTGGTGAGTGGGGTACCAGCTCAGGTGTTGACCTCGGCATCTGACCGTAGCTCACAATCACGAGGCGTTATCCTAGTATATTACCCTTCGGGATTGATCCCGGACAGTCGCCAATCCCCCATTATCCCCCAGTGCGACGTTAATTAACTACCTGCCTACCTCCGTGTTTGTGCCGTGATTGCAACACAAATGTCTTTATAATGCTGCTCGAACAAGAAGACGATAGGCATTGGATCGGTCGATTTTTGAAAAGGTGCGTAAGCTTGTTAGAAGGTGGCTGCCGTTCACCAAAACGTGAATGCCGATTGCCGTGGATGTTTTCCAACTCGCCAGCTCAATATTAGCACTGAATGATAGATGTAGAACCAGTATTCGTTCCAAAGACGCCAGTTGGGGGAGCGCTTTGTTTACTTTCGAATCTATAACCTAATATTAAAGAATAAACACGTCAAAAACCCTGTGACTCAAATGCACTAACATACAGATTGCAGGAAAAAAACAGATAACATTCATTGACATTGGTCTCTCACCTATTTGATCATTTGTATTTCATATAACCTCAAAAGCAATACAGAATCGCCCTCTCTCAACGGTCCTATCTCCTTTGATTCCCGGTACCCTATAACAACGGTTCATCCTCTCGCCAAGCTCAATTGGAGCCAATTTAATACGCCAACGAGATCGCCATGCATTAAAATTGTATTTTTATATGTTTCAGTCTTAAATTATGCAATGAGGACACAAAAAATCCGTGAAGGACATTGCAGATATCTATTGTATTAGAGAATTAATGAAATAATGTCAATGTATGGTGTTCCTAAACTTCCTGCACTGTTTGAAGTAACTTACAGAACACAAAATTAAACCATACTCACACAGGGATGTATGCTGCATACGCCACCCGGATATGGTAGAACGTTTTTCAGTTATATTTGGCCAGATTATTCGACCATCCATGCACAGAAGAATATTGCTGTTGGTGGTTAGAACTTTCAGCACCTATTGTGAAACTAAGTGTACAATTACTGATACTATAACCTAATATTAAAGAATAAACACGTCAAAAACCTTGTGACTCAAATGCCGACTTGCTGGATTATTGCACGCACAAAGCACGCGGCCAGATCTATAAGATCTTGCCGCCTGAGCAGTTGACAAACTGCCTTCTTATGAACTACCATCAATAAGTTCAAAGATGCAGTCAAGGACATGAGAGGGAGTTGCAAGCAAGACAGTACAGGAGCAGGTTGGAAAACCCTTGTCTGCTCAAAAACCTAGTTTTGATGTGCCCACCTCTGAGTCTCTTTGAAGTAGTTTGCAATGATCCGGGACCAATAAACTGAAGGGAAATCCAGCGATTTATAGTGTATTCCATTCATAAATAGGAGGACTTAGACTTCACCAAGGACCTCTGATGAAGTGAGTGCTTTGTCCAAGAGGGGTATATACCCTTGGGCATATTCTTTTTTCAACTCAAAATAACGACACTTAAATTCAGTCTCTTTAAAGTAGTTTGCAATGATCCGGGACCAACAAACTGAAGGGAAAGTCCAGCGATTTATAGTGTATCCCATTCATAAATAGGACTTAGACTTCACCAAGGACCTCTGATGAAGTGAGTGCTTTGTCCAAGAGGGGTATATACCTTGGGCATATTCTCTTTTCAACTCAAAATAACGACACTTAAATTCAGTCTCTTTAAAGTAGTTTGCAATGATCCGGGACCAACAAACTGAAGGGAAAGTCCAGCGAAGGGAAAGTCAAAATAACGACATTTAAAATCAGTCTCTTGTCTCTAAAACCCTCACAAAAAAATTTATTTAGAGCTGAACCTGAGTGTGCATTATAATAACGTTAACAGATGATAAAGCTGAGTTGAGACCGAGAGGGAACTATGCCCTCATTGGAAGGGGAGTCAGTGGTTTCGTTTCAAAGGTACCAACATAGGAAATAATTCATTACAACTTTATTGTTTTAAACGCCAACATACGAGATTCGTTGTTAAACTAGACGCCAATGAGCATTACTGTTGGAGGTTGCAATATTGAGCACCTGCTGTTAAACTAAGTATAAAACTGTAAAATTACGGCTACTAAAATGTCCTTCCCATATACTTGCTGTCTACGATTTCTGTACCTAAGTGCACACTCTAGTACATCCGTGTTCCCTCATCACCTCATGGCCGTGCGAAAGCGTCACAAACTAAACCAAGTCTCAAGCATCACCACCTATTGTAGTATTGGTGAAACATATATTCTAGTAAGGTATGATGACCCGTTTTATATATATATATATATATATATATATATATATATATATATATATATATATATATATATATATATATATATATATATATATATATATATATATATATATATATATATAATATATATATATATATATATATATATATATATATATATTGTGTATATCAAGTACAGGCTTGTCTTTCAATAAAAATGGTACATTGGTTTGGTTTGATTTGTCACAAAACGATCATTGTTTTTCTATACGAGGAGAAGTAAGACCCGGATCTATGGCATAAAGGGAATTCCTAACCACTACGATGATTCATATGCCCAGACCGGAATACGAACTCCGACCCTATTGATCCGAGGGTTGAAGAGAAGGAACATAGAAGATATTACTACTTTCCATTTCCTTCGCCTAATCGTTGCCGATATTTTATGCTTTTTCTCGGGGAAAAATGTTTTATGATTTTTATGCACCGCCATTGCATTTTATCCTTGTCACTAAAGTGTTTTAACCTCCTCAGTCCTGACATCGCCTATGGGAGACATTAAACAGTACTTTTTTTTTTAAATTGCCTCGTGAAATAAATTGTTTCTAGATTTGTTTCAATTAGTGCTACATGTTTTCAATAAATGGCAGTATTTTATAGCACTCTTATTTTTAGATAGAATATTATTTGTAGCTCATTAACAGTTATATGAAAATGGCGTCATCAGAAAGAAGCAAAATTACTCGCATGCACATCGGTATGTGTTTATGTGTTTGACTATAAATTTTATTACAATTTTTTTAATATAGGATTACATACCTTAAATATAGTTCTTTCAAAGGACATAATAACTGTTAAGCTTTAAAAGTCCTATATCATAGTAGGAGTCTAAAATCATAGAGAAAGAAAACTTTCAGATATTTTTTTCAACATTTTTCCAATGCATTTCTGCATGTTTAAAAGCAATTAGCACAAAAATTAACAAAATTTAATTTTTAAAGTTGGTCTTGGGACTGAGGAGGATAATTGTGCATAAGAAGGGAATGCTTTTTTTTTATACTCCATCTTCATAATATAACACTCACAAGTTGATATTTCCTTTCATGCAGCCATCTTCAATCGTATTATTATTCAGAAAAGAGACAAGAGCTTAGTGAGTTTGCCCTCTGCCTAGCAACGTGCGAGTTGAGGCTATTGCAGGTTCAATTGACCCCTGGGTATAATTCTCTCTTATGTACGAGTAAAACTTGTCTTGTAGGAGTATGTCGATTATTTGACGTTGTCTTTAGTTTGGCACAGCTTGAGCAAATATGACCAGTACGCCAAAACATCCAATCAACCTAACAAGTTAAAATCGAATGTGCTGGTGCTAAAGATGCTGTAAAATAACAATAAAGGAAGATGTTGACAGAAAGGAAACCACTAGCTGGCTACTTGATGCATGGCAGAATGAATGGGACGAAGGAGAAACAGGCAGGACGGTGCACGATGTGTTACCAAAAGTGTCACTAAAATCATCAAGTTGGACCAGGGAAGAGACACTTTTCTTCACAGGGCACGGCCCATTCCCATCCTACCTAACGAGGTTTAAGAAAATTAAGTCCGAAAACTGCTCATGTGGTGAAATTGGCACACCTCTACATTACATCACAGTTTGCCCCCTTACAGCTTCATGGCATATGAGAACACCTGCCGACCACCTAAAAATTGCATAGCTCAGGAACATTGCATGCAACAAGGACTGGAGGGTTAAAATTATTAACATGGTGAGATTCATTGAAAATCATCAGGATTTGATTATCCTAAGAGACTAAGAAAAACGAACTTTTTTCTCACCTTGCATGATGTATATATATATTTATAATGTAACCTAGTATAATGATTTAATGTATATACTGTATAGATGTAAGGATGTATAAATGTAATGTAATGTGCTCTAACATTCTGGGTAGACATGTCACCTTGGTGGAATGCTCTACTCATCCAACCACACTTATTTAAACTGGTAAAGTGTCTCACGACACTAGGCACGGGAGTGTGTGTTGGTGTTAGTTAGTTAGTACATATCAATTTCATTATTGATAATGTGTTGTGAAATAACGTATCCCCTATGATGTAGCAGTATGATATGAGAAGCAAAAGTAAGTATCGTAATTTGAAAAACAAAGAGCGTTATTCAAGAATTACTTTTCTTGAGTGAAAATGCTTTCTTGTCAAATGATAATAACATTTTTCATAGTTTAAAGAAAAAAGTCAGTTCTAAATTTTTCAGCAAGTATTTCATGAAACACTAATTGTAATCTAAGCAAATTGTATAATTTTGTACAATGCAGTATATTTTTTGCAATGTCTTAGGTTTTAAAAAGACAAGAATCATAAAAAAGGAATGGCAGAAAATTCATAAATAAGGATGATTTGTTTGTTACTTTATTCGACTGCGAACTTTATTCAAATAATATATGGGACACTTAGGAACTGCTTTATAGATCATTTGGTCATTGAACCAGGGAGGATAGGGTGCCAAATTTTTCAAACGAAGGATATCGAACCTTAAAACAATCAATTGAAGAGAATCGCTGAAACCAATCCAGTTAAAGTTGATTCGGTTCGGATACGGAATTCAAGACACTAAGTGTCTTCAGTTTTAATTTTTGATGCTGCCATCTGTGAGAAACATTGATAACTAAATTATGATATAATCGTGTAAAACAGCCATCTTTGATATTAATCTTTCTTTTCCCAGAAAAATTGGCAACAGCAAACATAAATTTCAACATTTTGACTTTTCTGCCATTTTTAACACTACTTTTTGAGACAATATCAGTATGGCAATGATCGTGTTTAAATAACAAACATCTTCGAAACCTCAGTGGCGTCATCTAGATTTCGTGTTATGCATTTTCTGAATTAAAAGAAAGGAATATTACTTTATTGAAAAGAAGAATTTTAAAAACTTAATTTAATTACGCTACAAAATTCCACGTCCTAACTATTTATATCTATTCCTGCATGTGAAGTTTTTTTTTTTTTTTTAATTATTCAAATATTATATTTGGGAAAATAGCGTCCACGTGACACTAAAATGGCGTCCTCATCCAAAAATCTCAGTTTTCGGAATTTCAATTATCTTCATTTTTTATCTGATTACATAACTTTAACCTTTTTTTATGAGACGGTTTCCCATTAACAGAGGAGTGGTCAACTTGCGCTTCATTTTCAGTGTATTTAAGTTCAGTACTCATTCCAAATCACACTTCATCTTGTCTTCTATCTTTCGATTTCCCAATCTATCGATAATCAATGAGATCCACGAATAAATATTCGTAGTTACGAAACCTGCATTTTAAGGCCCGGTGCACACATCCGATTTTTCAACGTGCGGCGCCGCTGCGGCACCAAAGCCCAACTATGCACACATAACCGTGAAATGACGCACGAACTCATTTCGCGCCATTTGCGACAAATATTCAATCGAAGAAAATGTTTATTTCAAAACCGCTGCGTCCATATATCGTCTGATTAGCAATAACGTGAAGCGGCGCGTCACTGATAATGTATACTTCCGCGCGTGGGATGGGAACCGGGGGGACTATTTTCCCACAATTATGACGTAACCATAAGGAATATTAGTGTACTTATGAATACGGTGTGTATGTTAAATATAAAATTACGTTCAGATTAATTATCATTTACTGGACTAACCTAATATCTTGGTATGTTGTACTTTTTTACCTCAGGCCAACATATTTAAATTCATTTGTACTGATTTCTAATGCCATATAACATTCTGATTCACGCAAACACCTTCAAATGGCATTTCTAACACCCAAAATCGGTCTCTTATTTCATTTACATTACTCTCTCATTTTGTTATGCATGCATTTCAGTTAAATTGCATGCATGACGCACACGGGGAGAAAATGTCTCTCACCGTGTGCGTCATATGGAATTTAAATTTCCTTGTGGATGCCTCGACGAGGTATCCGAGGCAAAACTGACAATATTTTTATCCCGCAATTGAAGGAAAACTGACCATATCATGATCTCTTCAGCCTTAAAAACTCGGCACTATCATGATGATACCTCTTCAAAAGCAAAATCGGCTAGATCTTGATAGACGAGGTATCTCGTCGAAACCATATAGAGAGTTAAATCTGTAGGCCTATTATTTTTACACTATCACATCAATCGAGGTTCAAAATAAGCACTTACACATTTCAATTCAAACTTATGAAGGAACTACATTCAATATTGCTACATTTGAGTACTCTGAAATAATCTTTACACTTCCTTGTTGATTGGTCACTAACATTTGTGTGTGTTAATTAACGTCGTACTAGAGCACAACTATTGACAATGGTCCGGGATCAATCCCCTGAGGGAAAGGAGGACAGCACCACGCAATTTTGAAACACGGTCAGATGACGAGGCAACACCTGAACTGGCACCCCTTTCTCCAAACGTCCTCACCAACTCAACGTGAGGACTTAAGCCACGACGGATTTAAGGTGCATCAGCCGCCTCTACACATACGCTTACAAACATCCATGCTCACCCAGATTCGAACCTAACTAACTAACACCAACACACACTCAGCTCCACAGAAAATGTCTCTCGTATTCAACTAATTCCAACCAGTTTACCTTTGGAGAGTGGGGTGCCAACTCAGGTGTTGCTTCGTCATCTGACCGTGGTTCAAAATTACGAGGTGTTCTCCTCGGATCTTTCCCTTAAGGGACTGATCCCGGACCGTCGTCAATAGCCCGTTGTGTTGCCCTAGTACGAGTTAACTAAAATTACCATTACCATTACCAACCATTTTCCCGCCGACCAACCGGTATAGTGGTTATGGTGTTAGCCTTTAGATCGGAAGGTTCCTGGTTCGAATTAGGGATGCAACATCGATGTCGATGTTTTAGTATTTAACATCGATGTATTGGAGTCGATGTTTTTGTAACATCGATGTTTATACTTGTCGATGTTTTTACGTTGTACATGTTTTATTTTTAAATGAAAAAAGTACCGTTATAAAAATTTAAAAAAGAACCAAGTTGCATAATTTTCATAATCAGTAAACTGAACATACTTTTAGACCAAAGTGTCCAAGGGTGAAGGGTCTGAAAAGTAAGGATGCGACATCGATGTCAATGTTTTCAAAACATTGATGTTTTATAAAAAACATCGATGTATTAGAGCCCATGTCGCATCATTACGTGCTAAACCAGTTTTAAGAAATGGAGGAAAAAATTTAAATTCACTGAATTTTAAAAACATCGATAGTTTGGGGGCGATGCATTATCAACTTCGTTGTTTCAATTTTGAACATCGATGTTTTGCAGTCGATGTCGCATCAAAAGTTTCTAAACCAGTTTTAAGAAATGGGAAAAAAAAACTTTAAATACACTGAATTTTAAAAATATCGATGCTTTGGGGGCGATGCATTATCAACATCGATGCTTCAATGAAGGCCGATGTTTTGCTATCGATGTAGCATCACTAGGTGCGAAACAAGTTTTAAGAAACGGGTAAAAAAGATTAAATACACTGCATTTTAAAAACATCGATGTTTTTGGGGCGATGTATTATCAACATCGATGTTTTAATTTTGAACATCGATGTTTTGCTGTCGAAGTCGCATCCCTAGTTCGAATCCGGGTCCGGATGTTTGTAAACGTATGGTGTAGAGGTGGCTGGTGCACCTTAAATCTGTCGTGGCCGAAAGTCCTCGCGTTGGGTTGGTGTGGAAGTTTGGAGTGGTGTAGTGCCAGCTCAGGTGTTGCTTCGTCATCTGACCGTGGTTCAAAATTACGAGGTGTTGTCCTCGGATCTTTCCCTCAAGGGACTGATCCCGGACCGTCGTCAATAGCCCGTTGTGTTGCTCTAGTACGACGTTAACTAAAATTACCATTACCATTACCAACCAGTTTCCCGCCGACCAACCGGTATAGTGGTTATGGTGTTAGCCTCTATATCGGAAGGTTCCTGATTCAAATCCGGGTCCGGATGTTTGTAAACGTTTGGTGTAGAGGTGGCTGGTGCACCTTAAACCTGTCGTGGCCGAAAGTCCTCACGTTGTGTTGGTGTGGAAGTTTGGAGTGGTTTAATGCCAGCTCAGGTGTTGCTTCGTCATCTGACAGTGGTTCAAAATTACGAGGTGTAGTCCTCGGATCTCTCCCTTAAGCGATTGATCCCGGACCGTCGTCAATAGCCTGTTTTGTTGCTCTATTACGACGTTAACTATAATTACCAATTACCCAGAGTATGCAGCTAAAAGTTTCGATTTTAAAAAAACCAAAGTCACGGTAGCCCATTTGGAAGAGTAATGGATTCAGGAACTGAGGGTTGCGAGTTTGAAACTAGGTTTATCCAAAGACTGTCATGTGCACGGGGACTGGTGTATGTTCAATCTGTCGTGGCTTCAAATGTCCTCTCATTGTGTGGTGTGGAAGTTTGGTGAATGAGATGTCAGTTCAAGCGTTGCATTGTTATATGATCGCGGTTCAAAATTGCGGGTGTTGTCCTCAGGGTTGATCCAGGACAAACGCCTATAGACCTGTTGTGTTGCTCCAGTGCGACGTTAATTAACTATTTACCTACCTTAGAAAAAAATCTGTTTTAATGTCATTAAATCTAGATGTTTTAACAGTCTTGAATAAATGTGTTTAAATTTTTGCAGGCTGTGCTTCACTGCATTACGAAAGTACAAATAAATTCACATTTTATTCAGTCTCAAAAATTAGATAGAAATGAATCTCTCTATATTAAAAAAAAGTTACCGCCACCGCAGGATTGAAAACTGTGTTGTTTAGCTCGATTCTTAGACGGTTTCCCGAGAAAGTACTGATCGGGAAAAAACAAAATTAACATGGTTTGTTCTTCATCGTATTCCCTGGACAATTATTAAGATTTTTTTCCGATGCGGCTATTAGTTTAGGGTTTATTAAGTGTCAAAATTGAAGAAGCGAAATTTCTTCCGCGAGTGAGCAAAACACATACAAATTTTCAGTCTTCAGCCGTGAGTTTTTTTTAAGAGTACCTCTCAACGTAAATTTTTGCAGCTCGTCAAGTTTTTTTTTTTTTGAAATTTTAATTTGGTTCTTGATAATATTTTTTTGGAATTCGGGAAAAATCGGGACATTTTTGTTACTTTTTTTTAAACTGCCGTAACTATACCTTATTACGAACGTAAGCGAGCAGGGGGGGGGAAGCCCCTAGTGATTTAAAAAAGCATAAGAAAATCAAAAATATGTTGCTGAACTATTTTATTGCTTCATTCATACAAAACAACTCTATCATACACTCAACACAGGTTTAACACTTAATCATCTTACAGGGCGTAATTGTTGATTCAGATAGAATTGTTAATGCGTCTTGATATAAACTAAAAGAATAATACATGTAAATATAAAGACAATTCTTCACATTGTACCCAAGAACAGAATATTACGCTATTTACACTGACTGAAATATTCTCTTTCCCATTTTTAAGTGACATGAGCAATGACGTTAACAATCCAACCTAAAAACATAAAAAATGAGGATATATTTTTTGTTTCACTAAAAGTGTGAAATATTTTCATTATCGTATTAGAGTAAAAACTATACGACAATAAAATATGTTTCCAAGTATCTTCACCTTTGAACCAGAACGGTTATGGATAGCTCATAAAGTTGGAATGATAGCCCATAAAGTTGGGATTCTGTAAATAAGACATAATATGGATCCGTTAACAATGTAGTGCTTATCATTAAAACAAATGAAACCAATATGACTTGAAGTTTAAACGCGTGTATCTAGCATTGGAGACAATTCATTGGAACACTATTGGATTCATAACAAAATGATTGTCATCACAGACGTGAAGATGCCTCAAAACCTTGGCGGAAAACCACTTTTAACTGCAAGCAATAAACATAAAAGTGCAACAATAGAAAAGAACCAGTACTTTCTTAGTGCAGTTATTGTAGAAATTCTATTTTGCAACTAAGACTTTATTGCGTGAAGTTCATCAGATGCTTTTAATGTATAAAAGCCTGTACATTTCTCTAATCTGTACATAAAACTACGCACTTTTAAAAACAACGCGAAACTTTCCGTGAATTCAATTTTAATAAAATGCCTTTTAAACGCAATTATTGCTATCAGGATTCCCCGTTGACATTTAAAATAAAATTAATACAGTTGGTTTTACGAAGGAAAAGAAAAGTTTTCTGCAAATATTCTGTTACCGGAGCTAAAACGTTTAAGCATCAAGGAAATTTATAATATCAAAGCAAAATAAAAATATTGTCTGCAATAACACAATAATGCTAGCAAATTGTAAGCGTTCTTTACATTTGTAGCAATTGGAAAGGAATCGCTTCCAAATTACCGTTGACTTGAACAATAATTCGAGTCTGTTCGTAAAATTTCCAAAACGTTCAACACATTGCATCGCAGTCCGTTAGTTCGATGCATGCCTCTATCATAGAAGCTTTAACAGTGTAAATAAAACAGACTTTAACATCCGGTAAACTTCTTGCTATTCGTTCCATAAGTAATCTACGAGTACCAGAGCTTTACTCAAATGCATACAAGGAGCTTCCCATGTTCACAGGAAGCCTTTAGCAAAGGACAATCGTTGTTGCACTCTGTAGTCGGCTTTACAGGAAAAAGTCTTGTACGTTTTCATGCAAAGGTATGTCTTCAGTCAGTGACGCAGTTCCTCATTCCCTTATAAATTGAATCTTTATTCTGTGTTATTCACTCTGAATGATTCCTGTAATGCTCAAAACCAATGATTATGTATTGCAATCTGAACTTTCCGAGAAAGAAAACACAAAAATCCGGTTCGTTTTTTGTACATGATGTAGAAAATGCTCGAAACCAATGATTCTATATTGCAACATGAACTCTCTGGAATCTCTACATGAAATCTATTTCGTTTCTGGTTTTGGTTGCGTAAACTGACATTTAAAAATCTTTATCAGACAGAGACAGCAAGTTTCTTCACCCGAAAGCCACTCCCCACGAAACACCCATTGGACGTTGAACAAGACATCCAAGTATCAGCAATCCCAGTAAAATACAAATTCGCTTTCAATCAGTCTTCACAAAACATAGACCAGCAGTTGCATTTGGTGAGGATATTATTGCACAGTGGATGGCAGGAAATGTCCGCTTAGAGCCGCGTGGTCCATGGAGTCACTTCAACCAACGCTGTTGTCTTCGTCTTGGGAACAGTTGCAGAGCAACCGTTCTCGAAGGGTTTCGCCTTTTCCGTGACTGTGACTTTAAAGCTATTGGCTCCTGGAGTTGGAGGTTTGACGGTCTCCTTCACGATCGCTTTCTCTTGGGTACTAGTGACTGGTTTCTCATGTCTGGCTAGAGTCACACTCTGGAGACAAGGAATTTGCCCATTGACTGTTATCTGTAATTGGAAGAGAAACGTTTATTATAACAGTTCCATTATAGAAAAACGCATAATTTCAAGAAGGAACACCTACATTTTTAACACTAATTTTATAAATGAGAGATCGTGGCCTTCAGAGGGTATAAGATACACGAGTAACGAGAATCATTTACCATTCTTGTACACGTTAGGAAATCAGAAAGCCACGTTTGAAACATACTGGTATTTACTATCCGTGTACACGTTAGGGAATCGATAGAGAACTAGGGAATCAGAAGGCCACGTTTGAAAGACACTGGTTTTTACCATCCGTGTACACATTAGGGAATGAGAAAGCCGCGTTTGAAACACACTGGTATTTTCAATCCATTTACACGTTAGGAAATCGAAAGAAATTAGGGAATCAGAAGGCCGCGTTTGAAACACTGGTATTTACAATCCTTTTACACGTAGGGGAATCGAAAGAGAATTACGGAATCAGAAAGCCGCGTTTGAAACATACTGGTATTTACCATCCGTGTACACGTTAGGGAATCGATAGAGAACTAGGGAATCAGAAGGCCACGTTTGAAACACACTGGTATTTACCATCCGTGTACACGTTAGGAAATCAGAAAGCCGAGTTTGAAACACTGATATTTACAATCCGCTTAAACGTAGGGGAATCGAAAGAAAATTAGGGAATCAGAAAGCCGCGTTTGAAACACTGGCATTTACCATCCGTGTACACGTTAGAGAATCGAAAGAGAATTGGGAATCAGAAAGCCGCGTTTGAAACACATTGGTATTTACCATCCATTTACACGTTAGGAAATCGAAAGAAAATTCGGGAATCAGAAAGCCGCGTTTGAAACATACTGGTATTTACCATCCATTTACACGTTAAGAAATCGAAAGAAAATTCGGGAATCAGAAAGCCGCGTTTGAAACACTGGCTTTTACCATCCGTGTACACGTTAGGGAATCTAAAGAGAAATAGGGAATCAGAAAGCCGCGTTTGAAACACATTGGTATTTACCATCCGTGTACACGTTAGGCAATCTAAAGAAAATTAGGGAATGAGAAGGCCGCTTTTTAAACACACTGATATTTACCATCCGTAATACACGTTAGGGAATCGACAAAGAATTAGAGAATCAGAAATCCGCGTTTGAAACATTGGTATTTACCATCCATGTACTTGTCAGGGAATCGACGATAGTTAGGGAATCAGAAAACCGCGTTTGAAACACACTGATATTTACCAACCATATACTGGTATTTAACTGCAAGACTGCGTTCTCAGTCTGCGTTTTATTATTCATGTGTACAGTTTTACTTTACGATACGGTTCTAGAGTGGAATATTATCGAAATTCATTTAAACTTTAAGCATTATATAAATGCTTTCTAACTCCCTTTGTCTTCTTAATCTTTTCACCTGCTAGTTTATTGATTGCCCCACCGCTTTTAGCCACATTGCCAATACAGCTTGTCATGCACTTTCACCGTTCAACTTCGTGAAACTCGTTAACCTTGGTTTTAAACAGCCGCGTTCTCTCTCTTTCAGATCTCCAATACAAAATACACGAGTTACTTTAAAGACACCGACGTTCCACCAACGAACTTTCTTGGCAGATACCCTGGCCCAACCATCTTTTTCTAAATCCTTACCCCCCCCCTAACAAACTAATTTTAAATTATTCATTCTTTTACGCACCTCATACAATAGGGAGCATAGAGCCGTCCTAAACACCTTACACTCAACGACGAAGGTGTACTGCAGACTACGTGAATATATATTTAAGCTGCGGATTCATAGATATAGGAGTACCCGTGTCAATAAATACAGGTAAAATCGTGATCACGACCTTTCTTGCTTCTTTATCAATAACAGGAAAAGCTTCTGCAGTATCGTAACAATAGACAACTGCCTCCCCATTGTTATTGCCAATGTGACAGAGTGTCAAACGAAAGGCACAAAAACGGATGACGTGATATGTATGATTCTGATAGGTAAAGGTAGGCTCTGATTCCGATAGGTATAGGTAAAGGTAGGTTATATGTACGGCTCTCCTGTACTCCCTAGACTCAAAGCAGGATTGTTCTTGCATGGAATCTGCGGTTCTTGTTGAGTGCACATTACATCAATCCCTTTAGCCCAATCCTATCTATGCATCGATTTTCTGTTCTCGAACCGCACTCCGAGTCACCTGAGTGCTAATTTGTGTATTTCTCTATGCATGTAGTTGCCTTCATTCCGTCGAAACAGGAGGGTTCTTTCTTCGTTGAAGAATCAAGAAGATTTCCATGTTTCTCGGTATCACCTCCTATGAAGGTACCATGGTACCAGGAAGAGTAGTGTCCATAGATGACAACCAGCAGATTCCGGGCTCGAATACCGATTTGTAATGATACCAGTTTGTGCTAAATAAATTCTGGTGTGAGCTGGTGCTGGATATGAAACTAAATCAACTGATTTATTGTGCGTGCATACTTGTTTCTTGCTACAATATAACCTTTTTTTAAAAAAAAAGTAAAGTTGCCTTTTCTCCATCGAATAAAAACCTGTAGTGGTGATACGACGTGATATGAATAAGCAAGATTCTGATTTCCGTCATACTTTCGTTACATACCTACATTTGAAAGCCACGAAAAGCAATTAAATTCGGTATGAGCATACCTTTTGGCACTCTTTGTTGTTCTCGGCTGTTTTGGGAGGAGGTGGGGGTGGCTTTGATTTGCTCTTGATACACATCCTAGAAGTATCCACAGATTGAGATTCTTGCTCTCTTTCCTATAAGAAAAACAAATACATTGTCAGCAACTATTTTTAGTAAACATTGAAAAAACTTCGAAACACCAAGAGATTGTCCGTGGCCGTTTCGGTCGAACAAGATGTCTGCCATCATCAGAACAGAAGTAAATCGTAAGAAACACGAGTTCAATCATATTCTTTACGCGAATAGTGTTCCCATAACTCCCTTTTCTTAACTAAGCCTTACCAGGCCGCGTGTAAGGTCGGGATACCGCCATTTAATAGTGCATTCGATAACATAAAAATAGCAAAGGTAGGTAGTAAATTAACGTTGGATTGCAGCAACATATAACATAGGTGCTTGCTCCGATAATTTTAATACGAACCCCAATATTTTATCACAAATTTGGATTCTACACATGATTTCAGGCGGATTTGATGACAAAATAATTTAAAACGCGCGCGCGTAAAATAGACAGAGAAAATCCATAAAAACCATTGAGGGAGCGTATAAATGTTCGGAATTCAATCACATTATAAATATTAATAAAGACGTGTAGTGGCCATCGTAGTCAATGACCTGTTGCAGGCGCCTTGGAATGGAGTCCATTAAGATGGTGACAAAGTCAGAATCCATTCTGACTGAAAACCAAGATCTGTTGGCAGAAATTTCTGTTTTCACTTTGTGAACAATCCCCAATAACTATAATAATCATCAAATTTCGCAAAGTCACTGCGCTACTAATTATGCACGTAATGAGCTCGAATTTGGAATTCCAATGTTTCAGTAACAGTTGAATCACATGGTGTCAAAATTTGACCATGTTTCTATTTATAATTTTTATGAGTACTAATTTCATAATTGATAAAAAAAATAGTCAATTTAGTTTGATAATTAAAATTTTTATAGATTATGTTAGGGTTTATATGTAGCAAAGGATGAAGAAACAATTTCTAGGAAAGATTAATGTTTGTATCAAATATGACAAAACATGTGAAACACCAATTTAACATTAGGATATCTAATTTTCAAACACTTAGAAATTGGTGAAAAATCCAATAAAATTGATGAACCTTTTTTTCCATCTAAAATCGTGTGTAGAATCCAAATTTGTGAAAAAAAATGGGGGTACGTATTGAAATTATCGGAGAAAGCAATACAAGTTAAATATGAAGACGGCCCTTTAGACAAATTGTAAGTATTGATATTTGTAGAAAATATTAATCCCTATATATTGCTACCTTCCGTTTTGTTCTGTGATGTAAATTGTGCAATTGCAATCCTGTGAGTCGTGATCGAGAGATATGAAATATTCATTAAAATTCTTGTACAAATACAAAAGGGAGCAAAATGTATCCACTTGATACTTTTTAGTTCAGATGCAGAATTGTATTCAGTGTTCTGCAACACAACTCCAAGAGAGCCGCGGTAGCTCAGTCAGTAGAGCGTCGGGCTCGCATCAGAAGGGTTGTGGGTTCTGTCCTCGGCGGAGCCTGCAATTCTGATGATTGTGAGATCGGCGCTTCGACCTGGCTAAAGACCGTCGTGTTCACTAATGGTGACTGGGGCACGTTAAATAGGTCGTGGTCACGATGTCCCCCATGTTCCCATACCAAATCAATACCTCTGGGGGTATCTGATCAGAGGGTTATCGGCCTCTGATTGGTATCTAAATTACGATATGTGTGAGTGAATGGATGTATGAAAGGGACCTTCCTGTAAAACGGATGTGTCATGTATGCCGAGCAAAGTCGGACTTCCTCCCAATGGGGCTCAATAACATGGAAGGCGCACCCCCTCGCCTCTTGCCGTCTTCGACGGGCCTGGCACTCCTCTGGTCTGCCAGTGTAGGCATTAGAAACAACAACAACAACAACAACTCCAAGAAATTGCAATTGTTCTGCAGGTATTTTGTCCGAATTTTGAAAACTTCAGTCAAATCAAAAGCAAACGTAAAACACAACTATCGGCTAAATTTGTATTACATATTTATTATAAAACCTCAAAATTAATTCACTTACTTTATTTAAAACCAAGGCATACTTTCAGAATTTTCAATTCTGTCCATAACTTTTGAAGTTAAATATTTTGTCATTGACATGGAAGACGTGTTATAAATAAAGTGTTTGTGGTAATTTGGGCGGTTGTTTCGTACCTGGAGAAGAAAAAAAAAAGGTGCGGCGAGGAGCGTGCGCTTTGCACTGCAGAACATCGTAACTTACGATACGGCCAAAATTTTGATAAAATTAAGGTAAAATTGTTCTGCAAAGACTTTGTTTTGATCTGCTACGTACGTCGCACTTTTAAGCACTTACTGTTCCCGGACTTTTCAGTAGCTTCTATTGCCAATAGAAAATATCCAGTTTCTCAATAGATCATTTATACTCGATATCATAGATGTCTTTATTAATATCGGTATAAAAGCTTGAAAAAATCCCAGTTAAAATTACATCCAATTCTTATCCGAAACCTGTATGGATTCATAACAAAACACTAAACCTTAAACCTTGTGCCAAATATTAATAGCCTTAAATCGATCAAAATAATCAGTACTTACAGTTTCATCGGAAGCTATGACTGGTTGCTGGCCAAACATTTTTCTATGGGCTTCTCGGAATTCTTCCATCAGCATTTCTAGAATAAACGTATATTAAATTAAAACTACTACGAGTGTTTTGCAAAGTAAATTTTCTAACGCTTCATTAAGCAATGAAAGAAAATAGCGAAGTAAAAGTCAGCGGAAACTCTGTGGCTTAAATGGAACATAATAAGAAAATAAGGTACAAAATGCCCTAAAATTATGATAGAAACCAACAAAATTGGAAACTTCGATGTCGAAAATTTCAATCCCTCGGAGGAAATATTTGAAGAATAGTCTAGAAAAAATTATTTTAAAGGAAAAATACAAAATAAATTTACCTGAATGCAAAGATAAATATTGTTTGCTCCTTAAAACCTTTGTAAAGTATGTGTATCTTCGTAAAACCGGGTGCTTTTGTAATACAATTAGCGTGATAGTTCAAATATTTTTTAATAAAACTAAACTAATGCAATTTAAACTAAATATTTTTAGAACTTTTGCATAAACAATCAGCTTTTCTAATCCAACAAAAGCACCGCTGTGATCTGATTGATTGATAGATTTCGTCATCATCAAACCAGAAACCAAAGATCCAGAATAATAATAAATGCACTACATGCAGCGAAAGTTAAGCTTAATAATCAAAGCTAAAATCTTATTTTTTAATTAAACAACATTTTGAAAAGTAAAAAATATTTTAAAATCCAAAACGTATCCATAGACAATTCAGCAGATTAAAATTATAAACGTATGTGAGGTGCAACTTGAACCTCTAACCCATTGTATCAATAACCCGTTGTGTTGCTGCAGTGTAACGTCAATTAAAAAATACCAAAAACCCTAACTTCATAGTGCACCAGTGTAATGCCAAGTGGTTCAAAATTCCACCCTTATACTGCCATTGTGATTAATATTCAATTGACCAGGCATTGAAAAGAAAAAATAAAGTATATTTTGTTACATCTTAAAATCACTATTGCGTGTAATTCAAAATGATATAACTTACCGTGCTGCATCCTTTTGATTGTATCTTCCTTACATTTTTTCCCTTTGAAAGCTTCTAAAAAACAATGAAAATTAAATAAACAGCGTCACATCTTTTGTAGAGAAAAAGAACACGTCTAATCATTCACAGGCTTATTAAGATAGTTTAATATTTTCTAGTTTTGTAGAGTCTGTTATGCCTTTTACTAAATACGTGCATTTAGCTTTAAGTATCTGCATACTTTAAAAAAAGCCCATTTTGACGAAAATGCGCAATTTTTTTTTATTCTACTAACGAATTTCCTGTACTTTTTGTGCTTCTAAAACAGTTTCAACTTTTAATGTGTTCAAAAAAAGCTAAGCCAATTTAAAATTTGAACGAAATTGTTAAGTTATACCGGAAGTAGCATAACGAAATCGGAACTAATAATAAGAATTTTCTATTTTTACCATAATTTTTCTACCCTTTATCTGTTAAAAAATCTAATGATTATGTTGCTATATATTGGCCACTGCAATTTTTTAATGAAAATTTGTTAGAATTTTCATAATGAATATTTGTTAGAAAAATTTTGCAATATCTTTACTCTCTTGGATTTTTTTTTTACAAGCATTTTTCTCAAAATTTCATTTTAGGCATAAACATTGAATTTCAGAAATTATAACTAAAAAAAGTTATTGATATATATTTATGCAATTTTTTATGCACATTCAATATAGTTATAGTGTTTGTTTGTGCATGCACTAGAATCATATTGATATATTTATTTATTTTTTCTTATTTATGAGCTTACATTTGAATATCGATGTTGCAAAATGGTCAAAATTCCTTTAACAATTTTTCGATGATTCATAAAACCTTTATTTTTTAAATATCTTTCTATTTCTAGTAGAAACACTAGATATCCTGAAGTTTGCTCTGATCATGTTTTTTTTTGCTGCTAATTTAAATTGTATGCCCTGTATCATTTTTTCAAAAATTTTAAAAATATTACTACACAAAATATTATTTTGTGTTATATTTCTTTTTTTAATTTTAATTATTGATAGTGCAAAATTAATTTTGAGCACAAATAATAAAAAATAATATTAAATTGCTTCTGCATAGTACTTAAAAAAAAAACGTGCTTCGAACGTATGCGGATACCTTGATTGATTTCTTGGCTTCTATGTTTAATGAAAACTTGGAAATGTGTCGGCTTACTTACCAGGCCGGTTTGCTTTCACAGGACCTCCATTCTTGGTTTCGTCTATGACTCTGTTCCCATTGGTGTTCATCCTCGCAGCCACCTTCTGCAGCTCGTTCAAGAAGCTGTTGTCCTTGAAGGAGGAGTTCTCTTCAATGGACAGGGAAGGCTGCAAGGAGGACGACGATGAAGAGGACGTGGAGGACTTCTCCAATTCCAGCTTCCTCTTCTCTTCCTCCAACCTGCGCTTCTCTTCCTCCAGTCTCCGCCTGCCCTCCTCCAGCATCCTCTTCTCCTCCTGGATCCAGGAGTCGTCCTCCGCGGAGGACGGGGTCTTGGGGGGTGGCCACTTGGGCGCCTTGGGCAGCCCTTCGAAGGCGCTTTCCTCCGAGATGGAGTAGTCCTTCTCCGAGTCGCTGGACACGCTGCTCTGGAAAGAGCTGCCCTCCGACTTGGAGGAGCAGCTGCCGGAGAAGTCGTGGTCCTTCAGGGTGGTGGACAGCCTGGAAAGAAAATTGGGGAGTCAATCGACAATTCATGGAAATCGATCTAAGTCATTATAAACTTCATTACAGCAATTCTCGATGGCTAGTCAGAAGACAGTTCTTCCAAGTTTGGTCCTTTGCGAGTTGACGATTGTGACGTGCTGCGTATAAAAATATCTGATACGTAGTAAAAAATTAAAATCCTTCAAAACAGCCAGTAATAAACAGTGAGAACGTGTATACGATCGTCAAAAGAGTTCGGTTCAGTTGATGCTGTACGTCTTGTTCCATCGATCGGAATGGCCATTAGCCATGTTCTATAATGCTGTGCTCAGATGGCAAAATGTTATAAGTCACTTTTCCCAAAAAATTGAGTACGTCCCATTCTGGAGTATGGTTTGTTAATGTTTAGAAGGTGGCAAAGAAAATGTGTAAGATCGTCGGAAGAGTTCAGTTCAGATGATGCTGTACGTCTTGTTCCATCGGAATGGCCATTAGCCATGTTCTATAATGCTGTGCTCAGATGGCAAATTGTTATAAGTCACTTTTCCCAAAAAATTGAGTACGTCCCATTCTGGAGTATGGTTTGTTAATGTTTAGAAGGTGGCAAAGAAAATGTGTAAGATCGTTGGAAGAGTTCAGTTCAGATGATGCTGTACGGCTTGTTCCATCGGAATGGCCATTAGCCATGTTCTATATTGCTGTGCTCAGATGGCAAAATGTTATAAGTCACTTTTCCCAAAAAATTAAGTACGTCCCATTCTGGAGTATGGTTTGCTAACGTTTAGAAAGTGGCAAAGAAAATGTATAAGATCGTCAAGAGTTCGGTTCAGATGATGCTGTACGTCTTGTTCCATCGGAATGGCCATTAGCCATGTTCTATAATGCTGTGCTCAGATGGCAAAATGTTGTAAGTCCCTTTTCACAAAAAATTGAGTAAGTCCAATTCTGGAGCCTTGTTTGTTAATGTTTAGAAGGTGGCAAAATGTCGTAAGTCTTTCTCTTTCAGTTTATGAGGAAACAAAGGTGGGAAAATGTAATATGTCAAAAACCACAGAACTACATGTTGAATCTTGAAATTGCTGTCACGAAAAATTAAAAAAAATGACTCATAACATTTTGCCATCTGAGCACAGAATTTATTAGTCGTTTTAATTTTCATAAGCGTTGTGTTTTGAAGGTTTTTCATTTTTTACTATCGATTTGACTGTTTTTCATTTTCTACAGTCAATTTGACTGAGGTTTTTCAATACTTACTATCAATTTGATTAAGGGTTTGACCAGGGGTCAACTACAAGGTTTCGGGGGGTTAGCGGAAAAAAATGCAGTAATTCACTAGCAAAAATAGAGAACTAAGCAAAATAAAGTATTCATAATTTTTCCGATTCTTCAGTGCTCAAAAATTAAAAATAATTAGAAGATTCCATTATTTTTTATTTGAAATGGGCTTAAAGCTGTGAAGTTGAGAATGACTTTTAATATTTAAACTATACACTGGCGTCGGTAATTATTAGTACGCAGCTCTTTCATTGCTTACATTAAGATTAATATATATTTTTTCACGTACTTAATACTTTAATTTTTTTTAAGTTAAGAGGAATTTCCTTTTGATACATTCGAATTAATAAATATGAGTTTGCACAATCTTGACAGTTTATTTTATTTCAGAATTCTAGTTAGTTTTAACGTGTTTCTCTAAACTTCCATTACTAGTCCTTAATGTGAAGTTTTTAAATCCATTTAACATAAATCAAAACATTTAACTCCCAATATTGAGGTGAAAATAAAAATCATTGTGGTCTTATGCTGATCTCATATGATCCATTTAATTTTACAAAAACATGGGGGTCCAAATTTTTTTTTCATTTTCAAGGGAATTGAACATTTTGGGAACACTAGGTTTTATGCTATCAGATACTTTGATAAACGTGAACTCCCACGAAGCAAACTTGGAGCTACCACCTTCTTGACTAGCATGGAAGTAAATAATTGAGGAAATATTTCATGTTGCAAGTGGAAAAGTAAAAGGATGGTAAGTAAGAAAGCGTAAAGCAGTTTTAGCTTTCGAAGTATCTGATTAATTTCTCAATGCTTACGAACAAAATATTTTACCTAATGGTCAGGTATTTGGTTCAAAAGAAAGGTTCGTTTATTTATGTTAATAATTGACATACTCGTATTACTTGCAATTGAATATCTAATGACGAAATTTGAATTTATATAGAGTTTAAAAAACTTAACTTAGTTTTAAAACTTACATTTACCATTCCATTTGATTAGTTAATGGAAGATTGTATCAGAAGTATCTAAAAAAATCCACTAATTTGTACTAGCATCCCAAACCAATAATCTTTAAGAAATAACTTTAACATTTTTTCAAGTTTATTTAAAATTTGTGCAATAGAATTTATAACAGATAAGAAGTGAATCTCTACATATTTTGAAATTCCTGATATGGTAAATAACAAAGAAAGTCAATATTTTAAGCAAGTATCTGCTAATTTCTATCATTACACACTCATCTCAATTAAATGCATATCACATAATAAAAAAAAATTAAACAATTTCTTCAAGCCAAACAACTGTGCATGCATATACGTATTTTTATATTTTGAACCTCGTTGTTTTAAAACTGATTTAAAGATAAATTTGTTACAAATATATTTATTTTAAGCAGACGTTTTTGGATTAGAAAATTAATGAATTAATAATAAACGAGGGATGATAAATATTTTATATGTATGCTTTTACAATTCTTTACTGTTTCAAACTATTCTTCCATTTTTGTTTAGACTCATTCACTTCACTAACAACAAATTTTTAAATGACACAAATAAAATGTTACATTCTTGATAAAAATAAAAATCTGTTTTCCTCTATTGCATTCACGAAAACAATCAACAATGGTTGCATTAAGCACATGCAGAATTTTCTGTGTGATAGATATCGAAACCCAAAGCACTATGCATGCAAGCCCACTAATATGTGCATCTAATATGAGTGCAAGAAGCCAACTACTCTACTAGGTGCACAAAAAGTAGGGATTAACTATCTACTTACGAGTATGCAATGCACTACAGTGAATTGAACTAAGTAGTTGCACGTCATTGTCTATATGTTTGGTGGCTGTTGCTTCCTTGGAGCCGTGTGAATTGTAAGATTGCATCAACTGCTCTAACAGATGCATGGACTACAATTATTTATGAAATTTAAAGCAATAGTTTCAATAATTGCGATACATCGTGCTTCTTGGGGGTCAAAAGAAAAGATCGTTGCACCGATGGACAAGATAAATTGACTTATTACAAAAATAAGCTCAAATTATACACTGTATCATGGATTTTTCATTTGACTGTAAAACTGTTATGTTGTGAAATATTTTTGTATGAGCGTACCGCACGATTTTTCTACCTTCGTTTTCGGATCTGACCAATGAAGAGCTTTAATCTATCTAACTTGTCTATAGAACCTAAACCTCCCTAATTTGTCTGTAGCACCTCAACCTCTCCCATCCTGTCTGTAGAACTTCAACTTCTCGAACTTGTCTGTAAGACCTCGACCCTAGACTTATCCCTACGAAAAATCGTATCGTATGGCAGAGCTGACGGGAAAACACTGATAACTGGTTGAAACACGTAACCATTCTAAAGAAACATAAAGAAATGTATTTCTAAAGAAACATTCTCCCAATTCTAGGGAAACATTTAATTTTTCCTCTGCGGTTCCCAACCTTAAAACTAAACGGGACAAGTAAAATTGAGTGACATAGCCAGATGTATCGAGGGGTTCCTGTATTTAGAAAAACTATTTATATTTTGGGTCCAAATTTGATTAATTAAAAATAATAATATTATTACTTTCAATTCCTGATATTTCTACTATGTAAAAAAAGTATTTTATGTAATTGCGTTTTTAATTCTTTAGAGAGATTAATTATTTGCAATGCTGTTTTTAACTTTTTGAATGTAAATCTAAACTTATTTTGAATTAAAATTCATAAACTGATGATTTACGTTTTACAGTCTTAAAATTCTCTCCTGGGCAAACAACATTTTACTTGACAATATAACGCTCGTATTCAATTACTAAGATTTATCTGTGTCACCGGCTAAAACTTGATGCAGTTAAGTTCAAGAAGCAAGTATTAAAAAAATGTAATTTTATAGAGAATGAACAAAGCATTATAAATTAAAAACTTTTAGCAGACAATAGCTTAAAATATGACTTTCTAATACTTTCACATTTATCAACCAATAACGGTCTAATATGCCAACATTCATAAAGTTAAAAACTACAAGTTAAAAATGAATACATTGAATATTTTTATGCAAAAAAAAAAACTAAAAATTAGTAGACCAAATTATAAGTATTTTGTTAACGCGATGTAAATTAAAAGTGAAACAAATTTAATTAAGTGAAATTACGATAGTGAACTTAAAATTTGATCAGTCCCAAAATTATGCAGCGAACTAGAATGATAGATATTATCCAAGACACTTTTTAATACAAAATTGTGACAAAACGTTAAAAACGAAATATATTTGAAAGTATTCGCGAATTAAGTCGGATTTTGCTCCATATTAAATTATTTTTGATCTGAAATGAATCTAAGAATATCTTTTCCAAGTTATCGATGATCCTTACAAGCGGAAGAGTGAAAAACGAAAAATATATCTAAACAAATAATAGAATGATAGTTCAAATTTTCTTCTAACATTTATTCCTCATCTTAAAAAAGATTTGAAATTATAAAAAATAATAAAATACAAATTCACCATTATAAATAACCAAAATGAACCAATATTACACGATCCCAACACAATATCAGTGATAAAATTAATCGGCAATACTAAATATATGTAATAGTAGTTTAAAACAAAATACCAAACCAACCGACCGTCATACAAGTGCGTTGTGCACATTAATAAATAAAAATTAGAAGCAATAAAGTGTCAAAATAAATGTTCGCATCACGTGGTAAGTTTAGTGCACTACATAGTTCTTGAATGCAGTTTTAATTGAAGATATTCTTGAGTTGAACCAATTACCCGTCACTGAGGCTTCTAGAAGTCGAAATGGTGTCTTCGTTCTTGTTGCCGTTTGACAACTGACTGGTAGAACCGTTGTCCAAAAATAGACTAATGCCTGCTCCTTTCTTTACAGTCAAACGAATGTCTTTAGCTGACTTCATGAGAGCTACAGCCTGAAAAGCAAATGCAAGTGATCAAAAGGACGAATTCACTATCAGAAATGAAGACTGAAGTTCAAAATATTAGCAATTAAGTTATACTCTTCTAAACAACATAACGTAAACACGTGTTTATTATTTTATATCTTAAGTATACATAAAACTGGAGCGTCATATGGACAAAAGTATTTGGACACTGCAGAAATTCGGAGGAGGATCCATCTCAGTGTGAGGTTGTTTTCCCTGGTTAGAACTCGGCCCATTGCTTTATGTACCTGGTACCATGAACGCTGACGTGTACTTCAACGTTCTGGATAATACGGCTTTACCTACATTATGCCATTACTACGGCGATGATGGTGGTTTCTTCCAACAGGATCGAGCTCCATGCCATACTGCAAAACGTGTGCTGGACTGGTTTTTTGAAAATTAGGTGTATTCGCTTGACTGGCACGTTCAGAGCCCCGATCTCAATCCGATCGAGCACTTGTAGGACGAACTGGGATGACGAGTACGACACCACCACCCACGCCCATATTCAGAACAATCTCTTCTGACAGCCTAGCAAGAGGCTTGAAGAGCTATTCCTATCCAGACATACAGGGAACAAGTGGAAAGTTTGCCTCGACATGTTGCAGCTGTAATACAAGCAAAAAGAGAACCTACCCGCTACTAAATAGAAAAAAAAGAGCCCTTTTTCAGAAAAACATGCAGTGCCCAAATACTCTTGTCCATATAGTATATATATATATATATATATATATATCATAAATGTTCTTGATGTTAGTATAGAAATGGACGTTGAAGTTGAACTTAACTGATGTAAATCGAAGTTTTTTTTAACATTCCAAGTGGTTTCAACAAGCTAACTGATTCACCAAGATCTGACCAATTTTGCCAATGACGAGGTATTTTGTCAAGATATTGACATTTTTGAAGACGACAAGATCAAGGGTTAGTTTTCTTCCAACGACGAAATATCCCGTCCATTAATGTCTGGTAGGTTTTGCTAATGCGTCGAGACAAAGCCAGTAAGTAGGAAAACCATAGACATATCTGAAAATAGTCATATATTTACCAGTACTTAGTATTCCGATGCTAAAGCAAGTGAAGAATCCATCTATATTGTTTGATGACTGGATGGAAAGGGATGGTGCAAGATGAAAACAGTCTCGTGTCTATTCGCCTAGACATGCGCGTATTTAGAAGGGCCCACGTCGATCCAAGTATTTTGACCCTCCGAGCATTTGAAAGCTATAGTAAATCACTCGAAAATCTAAGCAAGATTTGAGCATCCTTGAAGACTAAATAACCACATTTGTTGGTTTAGCTTATTAAACCCTTGATCAGTTTCTATTGAAATGTGTGAACAAAAACTGATCGAGTCAGATTCAACTTTTATCGACTATAATCTGTCAATTAAACTTGATTCGTGAGAACGCGCATTTACTATGATTTTTATTGAATTTGGCTGTCTTGTGTTTGGAGCAGATTATTCATTTTTGGATAGTGAGCCATCAAACCCCAAACAACCGATCATCTCACAACTCTGGGTTGGTAATGCAGAATCGTACACATGCAGCGTTTCAATTACAGTGTAATGGATAAATACTCACTTCATTAAGCTTCAAGTCATGGAAACTTGTTCCGTTCATGTCCAGTATCTGGTCTCCAACTTGAAGGCCCGCTTGATCTGCAATGCCGCCTTCTTTGACGGTGCACATAAAAATGCCTGGAAGCTCTTTGGGACCTTTGGCAATGCTGTGATATAAATATTTTCAGTAAACGAACTCGTAACTATACCTGTCTATGAGATATTATGTGTTCTTTGTGTAAAAATTAAAAATAAAAAAAACACATTATTTACCTGCAACCAAGACTGGAAGAACCGGGCACGCTTATTTCTACTTTTACAATAATAGTGTTCTCCAAAGTAGATCCATTCACACGAGAATGCTGAAATGTATCAGAAGTTCAATGTATGAAAATTATTAAATGAAGATATTATTGATATTTGCAATGAATTAATATGAGCAATAAGCAACTTCTATTTTTAACTCGGCACTTCTGTTTTGTGTGTATTTTCACACACACACATTCATAGTAAAACTTAAGAAATCTAAGCAACGTAATATCTTCCCCTCTCCCTTTTTATGTAACGCTTAACGAAATACGCTTTTAATTGTCTAGTATATTTTCACACACACATCCATAGTAAAACTTCAGGAATCTCAGTAATGGAATATCCGCTTTAACGCTTAATAATTAACATTTTCTATATTCTACGTATATTTTCTCACGCATACACACAATCCATAGTAAAACTTAAGGTATCTCAGTAATGGAATATCCGCCCTAACGCGTAACAATTCCATAAATATTAAATAAAATCATTTAGAATTTAATATTTCGATTAAGATATAATTCATTAATATCTACTTATACACAATCCTTATAAACTATTTTATTCATATACCTTATGATTTCGCTACGAATAAAATTATTTTTCCAAGACATATCACTAAATTATCTTCCATTTGACTGTGAAGACAAAAGTATGTCAATACGTAAGCTGAAATTAGCATTTTTGTGATTTTGTATACATCTAGCGTGCTACGGTAGAACAGCATACTTCTAAGAAACAAATTATTCATGAGACCGTTTGTATTGAATATATTTTTTTACATATCAATGATAAATAAATATAATCATTTGTACTAACATTTATATCTCTGATTTTATTCATAGTTGACACATACTAATTTAACCATATGAAAGCAAAATTTCTAATGAGCTCGTTTACTTATTAAAATTTGGAAATTTTTTTACCTATACTGTTTTGACAAAACGTTAAAAATTGTTTATGTCAGGCATTTAACACATTGATCCCAACATTATCTTATTTCACATCTAAAAATACATTCATTAGCTTCAATTTAATTCGCTTTTAAAAAAGAGACGTACGTCGATATGGAAAAAACGTAAGATAAGTAAAAAAAGATAATGTCAACATTATCTTATTTTACATCTAAAAATACATTCATTAGCTTCAATTTAATTCGCTTTTAAAAAAGAGACGTACGTCGATATGGAAAAAACCTACAAAAGTTTGGCATCTTCTATTCAAGATATTCTACTTAAATCTGTTTGAAAGTTTTGAGAATTTGAAAATATAATTTGTGTTAGAGGTTGATTTCTTATAAAAATGCCGTTTTAAAATCTCCAGATACAATTGGTGTAGAAAATAAATTTCAAATTTTTTTTAATAGGTACACACACATGGTACAATAGGTGTACTTGCATAAACCAGACATTTAACGTTACCTACTGGTAAGAAACGTGATAAAAAAACACTTAAATAAGGTGCTTGTTGTTCTGATAACCACACACATAAAAGCGAGAACAATATAGGGTTATTACGAATGATTCACGGGGTTTCAAAACACTGTACTCGCAATCGCAAAGTATTGCACATACGCTTTGAGTACGGTGATAGGCACGAACGAGTGTAATCCAAAGCTTGGAAATTATAGAACTTCAAAACACTTATGAATCATTTTTAATAACCCTTTACTTTCTTCTTTTCATAATGTCTATTTTAAGAACTTACAGCTACTTGTTCTGAACATATGAGAGGTGATGGTGGTTCTACTATTTTCCACGTGACTGGATCCTTGTCACGCCTTCAGAAATAAAAATGAACAATTTTATGAGTACGTATTTCTCAAATTGAGATGTAAAAGCAATCAAAATAAACACTAATACAGTAAAAAAAAAATCATAATACACTCGAAATTATTTTATAACTACTTGATACTTTCTGTGACAGCTTCGTTTTTGCGACTTCAAAAATAATTATTACATGAACCATTGTCATTCCTTTAACATTAAAAAGTTTTTCTCCGATTAAAAAACATTAAATTCGAACCCATAATGGTGAAATGAACGACATTAAATTGGAAAAGTAAAATTTAATACAAATTTACTATGTATTTAACTATTTCAAAGGCATAGGAATGATGATATCTGTTTAAAATAAATATTAACATAAATAAAAATAGATTTTAGTGAATCTATTCAGTCGGTTGTGAAACAATTGCCCGTCAATAGAAATTGTAAAGTTATCGATAGGCATTCGTTAATGGCAGGTATTTTCCTTCAAGTCGTGTTCTATTTAAAGCAAATGACGATTGGCGAAATTTTTGGCGACGTGCAATGTTTCTTATTTTTACATGAATAAAAGTAAACACCAAGATTGAAATATAATTCAACTTACTCTTTAACTGGTAGAATACCAACTCCTGCAACAGAAGATTTAAATATTAGAAATCATAACGAATGACAAAAGTTCATATACTAGTATATCAAGTTTCAACTTTAGTAACAATTAACTTTCAAATATTGTATGAAATAAACATCGTCTCCATAACACATTATTTCTCATATTAAGATGCTCTAAACGGATATTACAAGAAAATAAGAAATACACTATATGGACAAAAGTATTTAGACCAGGCCTCGAAATAGATTTTTTAATACAGGTGCTTCTTGTGCACCTAAGTTTTTAAATTGGGTGCACAGGTCATATTTTAGGAGCACATTTAAAAAACGTAATATAAGAGCATCAATGTAATGTAAACTACTTTATTAGTTCGGTATGTTTAGAGAATGGTTAGTATAGTAGATAGTAAATAAAAATATTTAAATATCTAAATTCTCCCTTCTCCGGCGCACGGCTGTCGCGACAGTCGCTTCAACAGAGCCATCTGGAAAATGTTTCGATCATCGGAAAGTTCTGGTGAAAGTGGCACAAGTAAACCTTTGTTCCATATAAACCCGTTATGGTCCAGCGATTTTGTTTTCGCATAATGTGTATTTTGGAATTTTAAATACGCTCCTTTAGAGCAAGAGAGGTTGATACTAATATTTGTACAAACATCAAAATAACATAAATAACATCCCCCCCCTCACTTTTTTTAACGTTAGGTGAACTGCGTGCACCCAGCGGGAAAAATTAGGTGCACAATTGTATTTTCATGTGCACAGTGCACCCTGTGCACCCGAGTATTTCGAGCCCTGATTTAGACAGTGCAGAAATTCTGAGGAGGATACATCTTAGTGTGGGGTTGTCTACCCTGGATAGCACTCGGCCCATTGCTTTATGTACCTGGTACCATGAACGCTGACGTGTTAGTACCTCGACGTTCGGGTTAATTCGGTCTTGAATACACAATGGCAATACTACGGCGATGATGGTTGTTTCTTCCAACAGGATCGAGCTCACTGCCATACTTCAAAACGTGTGCTGGACTGGTTTCCTGAACATGAGGGGAATTTGCTTGACTGGCCTGTTCAGAACCCCGATCTCAATCCGATCAAGCACTTGTAGGACGAACTGGAGCGATGAGTACGAAACCGTCACGCACGACCATCTTCAGAACAATCTCTCCTCACAGCCTTGCAAGAGGCATGGCGAATTATTCCTGCCCAGACTTACAGAGAACTCATGGAAAGTATGTCTCGAAGTGTTGCAGCAATTACAAGCAAAAGGAGGGCCAACCCGTTACTAAATAAAATAATAAAGCTCTCTTTCTGAAAAACATGCAGTGTCCAAATACTTTTGTCCATACAGTGTACGTAAGAGTTGGTGGATTCATAATATATTGTAAGTGCATATCAGTAAATACCAACAACCGTAAATTGTCTGTGACAAAAACCTAAGTACCAGACAAAATGTGCAATTTTATGACCAATTAAAATTGGTCATGAAATTTCGTGTTACAGCCATATTAATGCTCTGTTTTGTCGTTCTTTACAAGATATTTTTTCTATATTAGTCAGCTGTTGCAGCTTACAAACGACATGCTGGGTATTCGATTTCCAAAGCACCGCTCACATTTCGAGTTAAAATTTGCTCAAAGTTTTCATTTGAATTCCAAATTGTTCGAGTTCTGATTCCAGAGGTACTGTATAATTTATCTGTAGTACAACAAATTTATGTTTGAAAAATATATTTTTGGAATATCATATTTTGTAAACAATGTCTTCACTGATGCGAGCGAAGCAAGTAAGGTTCGCGCATCGAACCAATGAGGTTTAAAAAGCAATCCACCGGGGGTTGGCGAGCGTTAGCGAGCAGCGGGCGGGCCCCCTAGTATATTCTTAATGTTCTTGGAATAATAAGAACTTAATTGTCTTAGTTGTTGGTTGTCTTCTCCTTGTGCACGATTTGTACCGTTTTCACGCTACCGTTTTGGGGCGACGACACCTCACCCATTTAAACCAACTGAGAGTCACGAGATTTCTGTGTAGTGTAATATTGCTTTTACCTCACACCCTTATAATGATAGTGACTAAATACACTTGACTATTGTTTGAAAGACTCCTAAGAGGATATTTGTGAAAAAGGTCACAAATGATTTGAAGTCATGCGGGTTAGACTGTAGGTTGCTAAACGTATACATGCTCGCGGAACTCCTCGGAGGATTAAAAACACCTCGCGCTAAGAAAAGAAATTAGCACCAATACACGCAGGTATTGATAATTTTCGTCGGTAATTTAGAGACAGTTAAGAATGCGGGTAATTTCCTAATCCTAATACATTTACACTTACTTTTTATTTTCAGTACGATTCCTGGGCAAGTTTTCAACAGGCTGAGAACTTCCATGTGAATAGCTCGATGAATACTGAATCCATTAATCCTTACAATCTGGTCACCCACCTAGAAAATCATAATCGTAAATTCAGGTATTTCAGGGTATCATGGAATTTTCACGAGTACAAAGAGAAGTAAAAAGTTACGCAGACAAGATTGGTAGGGGGGCTGTGGAATGTTACGTCGCACTGGAACAACACAACCGACTATTGGCGACGGTCCGGGATCAATCCCGAATTGAAATATCCGAAGACAGCACCTCGTAAATTTGAACTATGGTCAGTTGACGAGGTCAACACTTGAACTGGCTCCCCAATCTCCATACTTCCACTCCACGTCATCGTGAGACACAGACAAGGGAGGGAGTAAATAATATGAACACATATAAATCTTACTTTCCCTCAACAGTTTCGCTGTAGTAAATTAAATTTCTCTACTGAAAGTTTTAAATGTGCTAAAAACCAAAACAACTGTAGCACTGCACATTGTTAACTTCCAAAATGTTTTAAGCTGTAAAAGATATTGACTTCAATTCCTGAAGAAAATATTATGCCGATAATTAATCCAATTCGGCCTAAATATATTTGGAATATAATCAACGGAAGACTTAATGTTCTTTTCATGATACAATCATATTTAACATCATCAAGATGAGTATCATCATCGTTAAGAAAACTTGAATTAAACTATACTGAGAATTCTAGTTCACTCCAGTCGAGAGTTAATGGTTCTTTTAGTATTGAATATTTTATCTTGAAACTGAAGAATTTTATTTTACATAGGTATCATTAAATTCTTAAAGTAGGTTACCTACTAATTCTAAGGGAACAAAAAATAGAAAAGAACATCCTAAACAACGATTCGATTCTTATATATATTTTATGCATTACTGATATTTATACATATCATATTTAACATCATCAAGATGAGTATCATCATCGTTAAGAAAACTAGAATTTAAACTATACTAAGAATTCTAGTTCACTCCACTCGGGAGGTAATCGTTCTTTTAGTATTCAATATTTTATTATCTTGAAACTGAAGAATTTTATTTTTCATAGATATCATTAAATTCTTAAATAAGTAGGTTACTTATATATATTCCAAAGGAACAAAGAATAGAAAAGAACATCCTCAAAAACAATTCGATTCTTATACTATATATTTTATGCATTACTGATATTTATATACATATTTTAGATTCCATAAAATGAATTTTTATACCATTTTATAAAATAATTCCATCAGGAACTCTCCATAATTGAATCATTGAATTCACTATCAATATGAAATATTGGTAACTTTTTAAACGTCCCTACTACTTTTGACTAGCTGGTTTGATATTTTTTTTGGCAGCATTATGACATTTTGAAGTCAGTGAAATTAGCTAAAATTAATGAGCTAATTTCATTTGAGCTAACTACGGGCACATTGCACGTAGACAATGATGCGTAACCAACTTATAGAATCGTTCTTTCGTACGAAATCTTTTTCATAACAATAAAATCACAGAATGTCGTTCTCACCCTTAGGCCTTGTTTCTGGGCTATGGATCCAGGAATAACTTCGGAAATGAAAACTCCAGTTCCGTGTTCCCATCCTAGAGGGGCGAAATTGCTTACTTCAAAACAAAAATCCAAAATTTTACCAGTTCAGACAATTTTAAACTATTGTTTCAAATCGAAACATTTCTAATCGTATTGTTGAACTGAAATGAAATACATATTGAAACTTTGAACATAGAATAATAATAATATATTTGCTTGATACAATACAGCTCAATTAAAACTGATAGGTTTTTATGGAAACAAAACAGCATTAATTTGCATTTTTTTCTTTCGTTAGTGTCTTTTGTGAAGGTAAATGGCAGAGGACGCAAGTGTTTTGGTAACATCTTTCGTAATCCATTGCGCAATTTGGCATCATACTCAGATGCAATTTCAGTATTTACATATTAAAATAAGGGGCAAACATTGTCAAAATAGAGTTTGATTCCTTGACGGGAAATATAAAAACTTTTATTTTCTTCTGCTCCGATAGTTAGTATACATGTACTCTTGAAAACTCCCGAATTGGCTTCGTTTCAAAATGTTTAAAAAATTGTTATACAAAACGTATAATTTATGAAATAGTTTCAATTGCATTAAATTTTGTGTACCAAACTCTCGTATACTTATATCTATGAAGTACAATACTGTATAGCAAACGAAAAATTATGGCTTATTTATGTTCCCAGTTTGTGGAATTCAACAACCTCTGGATAGTTTACTTTTCAAGTTCATCTGTAGACGTTAAATAAATCTGTTTTGTTTGTAATTCTTCCGACTAACTCGTATAGTTTATGAAAAGTCAATTTTGTTTTATTTTATTCCACATGATATTTATAATAATTCAAAATGAAAAATTTAAAAAGGCAAGTGGATAACTTACATTTTTATTTTATTAATAATAAAGTTATTAAAGAACTTTATTAATATTATGTTAAGAAATACTTTTCTATGCAAAACTTATTTATCTCTGAATAAAAATTGTCTGGTAAAAGTTCACTTCAGTCCAGTCTCTTGAATGTTGTGCAGTATTGTTTTTCTGCTTCTACTTCTATGCTATGCTTCTACTTCTAGTTTTGATTCCGTGAATGCAGAGAAAGATCATAATGTAAACAGTTCAGTTTTAGTAAGGGGTCCAGGTAGTCGGAACACTAATAAGAGGTGATGTAAGTGAACTGTAGATGGCAGCACTAGCGTGCAATAAAATTGTTTTTGATATGCATACAGTAAAAATAAAAATACCACATGTATTGCAAAAGTCTTATTAGCCCTACCATTTTAGGTGCCGAAATATTTTAGTGATTAGGGCACCGAAATATTTTTGCGTGTAGCACCCCAAATAAAAAGGAAAGATATCTTAACCATCGCAAAGTATTATTGTCCATGAATTTTAGGAGTGCGCTTAAATTTTTTATTCAAAATTACACTAATTTTTTGACAAACCTTTAAAGAAGTTTTCCGTTTGAATGGTTTTAAGGCAGCGAATTTTTTTACTGCTAATGGACGTCTACCAGTGAAAGCTCAGATATTTATTATTTTAATGTAGAGATATGCAGACTTGTATGTGACTTTTTCTTTAGTTATCTTTGCGAAACAGAATAGAAACAAATAAATGAAAGCGAATCGACATACGTTTAACGTAAAAAGCATTACTAAATTCAGACTTATCCTGTTAATTTTTGTGCTTACCGAATTAATAAACTTTTACAAAAGTAATGGCAGAAAAGTAGTGAAAAACCTAAAATCAAAATTAAATACTGCCATGCACTAATAAAAGAAACGTGTACGGATGTTAATTGTAAGAGCTAAAGAGGACATGTTCGAACATGTTTTATGTTTGTGTAAAGAGGTAACACCAATGCACATGTATTTTAATTCCTTTTTATCATCACTGCAACAGACCTGCAAAGATTTTTTATCGAAAATTATTCGCTTTAAAATAGTAACAAAAATTGCACACAATTCTTATTTGCGCGATTTCAAGCAAGCCCTTCTTTCTACGTCCCCCAATAGTGCTATTAAATTTCTCTCATGCGCAATTTTTCAGTCAGTTTATGTGATTTATACATCTAAGGCCCGGTGCAAACATCCGGTTTTTCAACGTGCGGCGCAAGTGCGGTTTGCGATACATTAGATCCATTGGAGCAGTGCATATATGCCTCCAGCGCCGCTGGGGCGACGCACGTCTAACTTGCGTGCAATTTGTACCGCAGTTCCCCACGGCGCCGCACATGAGTCTCCGTTCTCAAGTACCTTGTTTTCATAAACAAATGGAATATAAACAAAAATTAATAAATGGTTGTATCCAGTAACGTCTATTTTGTTTCAAAATATACTTTTTCTACACCAAGTTAGCGAAATAAACACGTTTTCTCCGATATTATATTTATCGCAAATGGAGCGAAATGAGTTCGTGCGTCATTTCACGGTTATGTGTGTATAGTTGAGCTTCGGTGCCGCAGTGGCGCAGCACGTTGAAAAACCGGATGTGTGCACCGGGTCTAAGGCCGCTATACAAACCACATAATCTGACTGAAAAATTACACACGAGAAATAATTAATTTAATTTCAATGTTGAAATTTCTGTTTCATTAAAGTAGCTCAGTGGGTTTCCCACTACTCTCTAACAACTTGGGAGTTGTTGGTACAATTCCTAATTCTGTGTTCTCTCTGTGTGTGTGTGTGTGTGCGTGTATGTGCGCGCGTGTGTGTATAACCTACCAGTTTCATAAAAAAAATGAAAATTTCATTACAAATTCAAAATGTGCTAAGCAGTAACTAAGGTAGACTTGCTTGGGACCACGTCAGATGGATTCTAACGTCACCCTTCGACTGAAATAATATTTATGTGCTTAGAAACATAAAAATAATGTCAGCTGTGCTATTGCTGCCCAGAATTATATATTTTGAAAATTTCATTCTTTTGACACGTGAATGCGCCTTGAAAATATGTATACATCTCAACTATCATTCTCAAAACGTCCTTTGTGTTTGAACATTTCCTATCATAAGAGACTAGTCTTTATTACATTTTTTAAACTAATTTTTTAAAGAGATTTGATTTAAAATAATAAAAATAATGTTTCAAAGATTTGTTTTGCAAAAATAAATGTACAACGCATTTGTAAGATAGAAATGTCTTCACGTTCATTTGTTCTATTAATGGCAATAACAATATCGAACAGTGCTTTGTAACATAAAAGTGAAATTCGGTTGTAACCATCGACTTCTAATGAAATCGACGGAGCATGTGCACACAAATTCATGCTATTTCTTCCGTTAGCTTGGTTTTAACATTGTAACGTGGTTGTGGAAAGAAGCATGAATCCAAAAGTTGGCAAATTATTCATCTGTTTAAGTGATTAATAAGCGTTATTAAAAAACCTAATCCACGCTTCAATAGCCAATCGGGCAAAGTCTATTCATAAACCCTTGCGACTTACCCTTCTGAGACATCGACCTTCTAATGAAGTACACAAAGCATGTGGGCCCAGTCGCTGTCGAAAGATCTCTGGAGAGTAAATCACATGGGCTTGCAAATCGAATTTGCTGAATGGCTATAGTAGCTCATGCTAATGCTTTCGATCACTGGATAGTCACTAACCTATCAATAGTTTAGGATTCATGCTTTCCTCTACAACCATCTGACAGATCTTCAAACTGAGCAAGCACAGTAATAACAAAGCTACGAGCACATTATCCGTCTATTTCCTTAGAAGGTCGATGTTCTGAGATCTTATGACAGCTACTCCGCCCATATTCTATGTATATTTCATCAGAAGGTCAATGGAATTAACAAGGGATTTTCAAATATTGACAGCTGATGTAAGAAGTGTTTTGTCAATCCAGTGGTTAAACAGACAATTTCCACAGCTACACTTTCCGATGCTTAGACGTCCAAGTGAAATAGGTTAATTACCTCCCCGAATTGAAAATCCTAGGGGTGCATTGCCTCTTCTTCTCAGGGTGACGACTTTGATGATACTGGCTGCATAAGACTCCATGGTCGCGTATTCCCTTCTGTAACCATTCTGAGGAATGGGATTCCCGTAGCTGAAATAAAAGAAAGGTATTGTGAGACTTGAACTTTACGCAATTCATGATTCAGATTTCATGCCAAATTTATCATTAGGATGCCTTAATGATGCTTAACATACTTAATGTAGTCAAGAAACTCATGCACAAGGTTTTATATTGCTCTTTAAAAAGCGTGTAATGACATCGTGAATATAAGATTCCATTCAAAAGTTGCAGTTGGTACTGAGAAATGATATCTAACTGATTGATGATTATTCTACTGTATGTGAGTTTATTTTACTGAAGAAGTAATATGATATCAAATATACGACATAGAATAAGAAAAAAGTCCACTATAATAGATACAATTAATATTATTTACATTCTGATATCTATAATTAAGTGAAATCAAGTAAATAAATTAAAAATAACAATTTGTTTCTTGCATATGATTAGCCATTTTTTAATGCGATGATATATGACTTTATGATATGATTTTAATGAATAATAAATTACAATTTTATGGAAGAATTTTAATATTTTCTTCAGATTCAATTAATGCATTATTATGAAAAATGTATACAAAATTTGCCTCTAATTGATGAATTAATTGAAAGAAAAATTTTGATAATATTCTTTAATAATACTTCATATGAAAACAACACGCATTACAATTATTTCATATCCTAAAAAAAATTAAGAAAAAAGTTAAGCATAACAATAAAAAGGATTTAATAGAGTTTTAAGATTTGCTATGATTAGGTATATTAATTATTCACTGTGCAATTAAATGGCAATATTTTTAAAACTGTGAAACTTGGAATTTTATTTATTTAATGTATGTGGGTGGTAGCTCAGTTAGAATAATTATGTATTTACAACCGGGGAGGGTTGCGAGTTCGAATCCAACCAAAGACCGTCGTGTTCACGTGCTGGTGCTCGTTAAATCTGTAGTGGCCTCAAAGGTCTTCACGTTGGCGTGGTGTGGAAGTTTAGACAGTGGGGTGCCAGCTCAAGTGTTGACCTCGTCATCTGACCATGGTTCGAAATTACACGTTGTTGTGTTCAGATCGTTCCCTTCGAGTTTGATCCCGAACCTTCACCAATAGCCCGTTGTGTCGCTCCATCTTGACATTAATTAAAATACCTACCCACTCAACATGTAGGAATCAAAGCATATCTAGTTTAATCTATTGCGTAAGTTTTTTTTATGCAAAGCTTAAGAAAAGTAATAAATGCATTAGATGGAAAAGTAAATAGGTAATTCTGAAGTTCTCAATTTTAATAAAAAAATTAGTTTAAATGAAATTTAATTCAACCCATTAATTTTTTTATCCCCTACAGTTCAAGTATGAAGGAATCTGGTGATGTTATAACGAACGATACTGCGAAAGTGTTTACTTCTTCCCAAACAAAGAGGTTTGAAACTAATCAACAAAACCAATCCAAACTAGACCAACTCATCAAACTTACAACTTATATGTAAGCATTTTTAAAACTAGGCTAAATACGCTTTATAAAATGCTTTACAAAGGTAACTGCTTTCCTAGGAACAACCTATAGGGGCCACACCAAGCAATTTTCTGTCAAAAACTCCTCAATTTTCAAACAGGTTTCATGCCTAGTAAGTGAACAAAGCAGAAAATGGTATTGATTATAGCGTATAACCAGGAACTGAATACCAGTAAATACTGACAGAAAATGAGAACTTGTGCGACACGGATAAGAGTCGGCATTCCATGGCACTTTCAGATGGTGTCAACCACAATAATCTTCGAGGTAGTAAATGACAGATGACACGCTCCATTGACTCCGTCCCGTTCCCAGCGCAAAGACCGCAAGGAAGTCGTTTTATTTGACGAAGAAATGGAAATGTCTCACTATCTGGCGTTAAATAATGGTTCACAGTCCCTAGGCTGAATACACATTTAAACGATGAGTGCACTTTAAATGACGCAACGGAAATGGAAACAGCGGAAAATCGTTTTGGTGGTGAGAATAAAAATTTGCTTACATTCACGTGAAACGAGCGGGGTATCTTACGGAAGATACCACATCTTCTAAAAAAAAAGTGACATCCCTCTAAGACGAAAAAGACAAGCCTGAAAATCTAAGCACATTTCATTTTGAAATCTGAAAATTCTAGAACTCATTTACGTTTTGATTAAAATTAATTTCATTTCGTGGTTTATGTAAATCTAATCGAATTCATTGGCATTTACAATAGGTTTTCATTTTTTTATTTTCTTTGCTTTTTGAGGTAGTTGAATTTATGTTCCACTGGAGCAACACAACGGGCTATTGGTGACGGTCCAGGTTCAATCCCGAAGGGAGAAATCCGAAGACACCTCGCAATTTTCAACCACCGTAGCAGAACGAAATTACTTTTCTAGACACTGACACGTGTTTTTCAGATGAGTTAGAAATAACAGCAGTCGAGATATTACGGGAAATTTTAAAAAAATAATTTTTTTATAACCCGGTTCATCGGATTTTCCAGCAAAGGGCTTAAGGTCAGTCAATTGATGGCCGGGATGTACTTTACTCTTTATTATTTGATAAGGGTGCAAAACGAAACTGACTCTAATAGATAATTGTAATATGTATTTGATGTTAGGTATTAACTTTATGCACCAATAATTTTCAAAATTAGCACTGAGCTTTGAGAAGAAATTATTTTACATAATTTACCAACATTGAGATACACACTGTATGGACAAAAGTATTTGGACATTGCAGAAATTCGGAGGAGGATACATCTGAGTGTGGGGATGTTTACCTGGTTAGGACTCGGCCCATTGCTTTATGTACCTGGTACCATGAACGCTGACGTGTACCTCGACGTTCTGGATAATACGGCCTTGCCTACACTATAGCAATACTACGGTGATGTAGGTTGTTTCTTGTAACATGATTGAGCTCCATGTCATACTGCAAACGTGTACTGGACTGGTTTACTGAAAATGAGGGGATTTTACTTGACTGGCCTGTTCAGAGTCCCGATCGCAATCCGGTCGAGCACATGTGGGACGAACTAAAGGCACGACATCGCCAAGCTTGCCCATCTTCACAACAATCTCTTCTTACAGCCTTGTAAGAGGCATGACTAGCTATTCCTTTATAGCCTAGACTTTTGTCCATATAGTGTAGAAGTCGAGCCTTTGATATTGTGGTGTACCAGGTGTTTTTAATTAACATCACACAAAAGCAACACAATTGCCTATTAACGAGGGTCTGGTATCAATTCCCTAATTGAGACATCCGAGGTAATTTTTTATTATCGTCGTACTATAGCAACTCAACGGGCTTTTGACTACGGTCCGGGATCAATCGCCTAAGGAAAGTATCCGAGAAAATTGGGTAATTTTTAATTAACGTTCTCAAGCACTACAACTACCTATTAACTAGGGTCGTAGTTAAATCCAATAAGGGAAATATACGTAGACAACCACGGTCATATCATAACATAACACCTCAGCTGGCACCCCACCCTCCAAGTAAGTGTGACGTCACACCCATTCACTCTCTTCGCAATTCCAATTTCACAATAACGAAGCCATCACGCCGTTGTCCGTGGTGTTGGTTTGCGGAGCAAACCAAATGGGAATGTGTAGCAAACACCGGTGATTTACAAACGTTCCCAATAGACACACCTAACCCTACAAAGTACAGCACGGGCAACGCCGTGCTAGCCACGCAGTGGCTAGTATATATATATTCATATTCATATTCATATTCGGACATAACCTTTTCTGAAACTTCCCATTTCCTATTATTTATCTCAACCCTATAAACTGAGAGTTCTGTCGAAATTTCATGGAGTAATTTTATCGAGTAAACTTCTTATTCGTAAGATCTTTTGCTTTTATTCTACGTCAACGCAATGATATAATTCGTAATTTTAAAGCATTTTAAAAAGTAGACTTTAAATTAACCAGTAAACCAATGCATAGCATGTGATCAGAAATATATAATAACGTCAATTGAGAGCAGTGTCGTTAATAACTTTTCGTGCCTTATTTAAATGAATTTTGAATCGCGATATAGGCACTGATATGCACATTAGATACCTCCAAAGTGAATAAAATTAGTCAAAAATTATAAAACAACATTTAGTGTACTTTTTACTGAGGCTAATTTTTGTTTCCGGTGCTGTGCATGGCAAAAAAACGTATATCAGTCATGTTACCACAATTAGCTTCTGTAACTTCTATTCTATTCAATTTACTTGAAAGAGGACTCGGTATATTTTAATTTCTAGGCATAATTTCTCATTCGCTCACACTTTTATTTCTGTGCTGATTTCTATCTTCGAAATTGCCTATTGCCTTCTGTCTTTAGACGAAAATTTCATTACAATGGCTAGCTGTTCCTAATATTTATAGCAGTAGTTTATAGCTCATTGGCTAATTTAGAAGATCAGCAATGCTGATATCAGGTTCGATTATAAAATAATGAGTAAATCGCTGGAGGAATAATGGAATAAACTCATATCTCAAGAAAATGAGGTCCAGTTATCAAGATTAGGTTTTTAAGTTTGAATTTGATGAGATACGCGCGCGAGTGAGAAAACCGAGCAGATACGTATGAGATTGTCTTTGGTACTTCAAATCACATCATATTTGTCAAAAAATCCAACCGATCCAGTTGGTTCACGTCACTTTTCCTTCACAAAGTCGTCTCATCATCTCTCAACGAAAGTCCTCCGAGTGTTTATTCTCTATCCGAAAATCCTAAAGATTTGTTAACTGCTCGTGCATTACAAATTGCTTAAAATTCCATTGAAAAGAAATTATAAACGCACAAAATAAGAGAAAGAGGAAGTAGGGGTTGGTGAATTGTTTAAAAATAAAGAGTGATGTTATAGAAAAATGTTGTATGAGTAACACGAAGTAATAATGGAACTCGGTCATATATATTTCAATTTCGTGTATATATATATATATATATATATATATATATATATATATATATATTATTATTATTATTTGTTTTTGTTGTTGTTGCACAATAAACAAATAACGTCGATATCGATATATATTCACAAAATTTGCCTCTAAATTTAAATCTGCTTGATTTAAGCTATGGAATTGTATAAAATTGCTAAAATTACTCGGAATAGTTCTCATCACTGTAATTAAATTCTTCTGGAGTCTGATTACAGAAAGCAATGAGAGAAGGCTGTGTGATAGAAATCAACGCAGAAAAGAAAATATGAGCACAAATAAATTTCGTGTCAAACATTGCTGAATCACTTTTGAACAAGAGAATAAAATGAAATAGAAGCAGACGTTCAGAATGTAGTTGTAGTTAGAATGTAGTTGTTTACAGGAAATACCAATTCACACAGTAAAAGTCAATGAAATCCTGATAGATATTTTTGGATATTTTTATTTTTTGTTTAGAGGTAAGAAATCCATTTATAAAAGGCTGTATTCCTTACAAGTTGATTGAAACGAGATATGAAATGCAAGCACTGACACTTTGTCACAAAATATTATAATAAACAAGACAGTTTATCTCAGATGCTGTAAAGGATGGCTTTATGACAAACAAGTGCCTGTCTCCCTTCAAATCGCATCCTATTTGCTCAATCAGGAAAAAAACTACCACTTTTTTACTCACCAAGTCGTCCTATTGACCATTTCGTTATCTCTGTTACATCTCTTCACGATCGATGAAAGTCCCTACAAAGTGATAATCCTTCTACCAAGGGTTTTTTGACTCGTCAGGGGAGGGGTAATTACCTGACCTGATCACGCGATTGTTTCGGAAAAGAGTTATTATGCCGAGATATTATTTTCTACAATCAGTAGAGGAAGTGGCTAATCTCGCGGCTTCGAACTGGTTTTCCTGCCCCACCTGACTGATTGACCCAGGATTGAAAATACCAGCCTATAAAAAAGTGCTCAACTTCAGTTAAAATCGGCTCGGAAATCATACGTCATGCGGAACGCTGCTTTCTACTTTTCTTGTTTTCTTTTCGCTGTTATCTTCTCAGAAATAAGATTCTTCCGCAATAAGTCCGTTTCGGGAACCTGTAAGCAGAGATCGGATTTAGGTAACGTTTCTACTCTTTTGCATGAATTACAGATGTTTCTTCGTTACTCTAGATTAATTTGAATCCGTGAATTGGAAAAGTAACGTGTGACCTGAGAATAAATACCACGACAATCTATTCGACACAACTCCTATATATCCTTACGTGTGCTGTCTTTGACCTTAACGCGTACGATTTTTGTGGACCCAACCTGAGAACATCAGCATTTCTCAAATATCTAATATGCATTTTTTAGGAGTAGTCAAAGAGATGTACAGTCACAGTATATCGAATCTAATATTTTTTTTCACTAATTTATATTTGCATGAAATTTTTACGCGATTAAAAGGAGTTGGAACCAAAAAAAAAACCCTGTAAATATCGATTTGAAGGTATTTAAAAAGTTAAGTAGTATATTTTATGCTCTTTCAAATGATGATTTGTTTGTTTCAACTCCAATAAGTTTTAAAAACACAAATAAAATCTATAATGAACTCGAGTTTTGAATTTTAAACCCGATTTTGGCAACAAAAAAAAACATTTTCAATCTTTGAAGTATCATTTCAAAGGTATTACTTCAACCTCGTCGTAAAACTTCCCAATAATGTCTACAATCATCATAGATCGTGCTTAAGTGAGAGTTTGTTTTACACCACTCTACAATAATGGACCCGACAGCAGATGTGATGGTATTAGGGAAATAATGCATGCTTTATTAGGGGGATGGTCCCCCATGTACTGCAATTACACTAGCAACTCATCTTGTCATACTTTCATAAAGGGTTTGATACAAAGTTATGGATATCTGTGTTCATTCCTGCTGCAAGAATGTTACCATCTCTGCTGTAGATTTCGTGCGTGGTTCCATGGTCCGTAAGTTTCGCTCTAACTCGTCCCACAAATGTTTTATGGGGTTTAGGTTAGTACTCTGAGCAGGCCAGGGAAGACGTTTTACATCCATATCTTGATACCACTGTTTGACAGAGGCTGCAACATGACATGGAGAGTTGTCGTTCTGGAAGTAACATTCGTCCATTCCATAAAATCGATAGAGCGTAGGAAGAACCTGATTATCCAAAATGCTCAAGTAGGCGTAGGAGTTCAATTTACCAGGAACTACATGCAAAGGTTCCAGGCCATACCACGAATAACACAAATAGTCGGATTTTATGCAAATCAGCTGGCGTCCGGTCCATTATTGTAGGGTAGTGTATATAGTCAACAGTGACAAAAAGCGATATATTTTAACCGCGTCCAATACTTTGACACACAATCCCAATTTGACGTCCAATTTAAAATCGCATCTTTTCAGAAATAATTTACAATAAAATTAACCAATTAATTTTCAATGATTCTAGCAGTACAATTTTATTTCCTTGTAACGGGGTCATGATACATAGTTCTCTCACGAACTCGATTTCTTCAAAGCCTATTCTGGGTCCATTCGGTTGAAAGTTAAAGGACGAGGTCATTGCCATTGAATAAATACAAATTAAATTCTGACAAAACCGGCAAGCGTAAAAAAAATGTTTTCATCGCACCCGATCACTTTTGGTAACGACACAGCGAATTCAATGTTTATCAACACGTCGAACTTATCCCCGGAGAAATTGATCTGTCAACAGTCCATTACTCAACTCTGTTTCGTGGTCAATTCGGTTTTCATCGAAGCTTATCGATACCCTTTCACTGTGTCATAATGCACATTTCAGCGAATTACACACGTGATTGTCCATCAATCCGTTTCTCTTTGGTAATACTTCGTTTTGAAAGTGTGATTGAGCTATTTCATTCGCAATTTAAACTAATCATATTTCGATGTACGCTGTCCGCATGGTAAATACATTTGCGATTGAAAATGTGAAGTAGCACATGCGAGAGGGATTTTGAGTAGAAAAACAACTCATGCGGTCTACGAAGATTTCACTTCGTATACCAAATTGCTCTCGTATGGTCCATATCGGCGTAACTTTAAAATGTGGTTCATGGCAGTTTCGGCAACGTGTGTTGTTGTTGACCAATCAACTATCATTTATCAATTCGGAATTTATTCTCGGTAAATTGTGTTGGGCGAAGTGTTGAAATCGTATTCCAAATTCAAGCCAACTGATGTTCAGAATACTTACAGGAGCGCCACAGATATACCACCATCAACTATATAAACTATATGGATAAAAGTATTCGGACACTGTATGTTTTCAGAATAAGTGCTTTATTATGTTGTTGTTTCTAATTCTCCTTGGTCTAGATCAACTAAATCAAGTCCAGAAGATCGTACGCCCTCAAAAAGTCCTTAACTTGGACAGGATTCATTTTCAAATCAGTTTTGACTATCCCCATACAATCAAGAACGGGACTGGGGGAGGCCGGAGCCAAACTGCATAGAACTGCATTTTTCAAACTGCATAAAAAAGTCTTACGTCCCTGGTCATAGTAGATAGACTTAATGTGGCCACTAATAAGTCTAGTAATGGCAGTCTGCATTGCTCTATCTCCATCAACCTCCAGGGCAGCCCCTGGATGGTCTGCATGGTACCAGTCATGGTTTTATTATTCTATTTAGTAACGGGTAGCCCTCCTTTTGCTTGTATTACAGCTGCAACACGTCGAAGTATACTTTCCACAAGTTCTCTGTCGGTACGGTCAGGAATAACTAACAATACCTCTCGCATGGCTGAGAAGAATTGGTGAAGATGGGCATGTGTGGTGGTGTCGTACTCGTCACACCATTTTGTCCCACAAGTGCTCGATCGGATTGAGATCGGGGCTTCGAACAGGCCATTTAAACAAATTCACCTCATTTTCCTTCAGGAAACCAGTCCAGCACGCTTTTTTTGCAGTATGACATGGAGCTCAATCATGTTGGAAGAAACAACCATCATCGCCGTAGTAATGCTATAGTGTATTCAAAGCCGTATTATCCAAAAAGTCTAGGCGTTCATCGTACCAGGTACATAAACCAATGCGCCGAGTCCTAGCCAGAAAAACAACCCCACACTAAGATGGATCCTCCTCCGAATTTCTGCAGTGTCCAAATACGTTTGTCCATATAGTGTATAACTTGGCAAAAAAATGCTTATTGAGAGGCCTCTCTCTTAAATACAATTGTTATTTAATATAAATTTTACATGACATTAACGTTTTAATTTTACTTGTCTCTGAAACATACAGCAGTGATGGTTGTCAGTTTTATATTTATCTCAATATAATATACGTAACGATAAAGACAGTTCCATGGATGAAGATCTATCACTCTTTTGTACACAACAAATTTAGTAATAGATTTTTCAGAGGTGGATAGCACCCCTATCCAAAAGACTTAGAAGTTAGAATATCAAATAACATAATATTTATACACACCTTTGCAGCCTCGACGTAGTTATAATACAGGGTGTCCCTAAGAGTTCCCAAACTTCAGCTTTAAAAAAATTTATTGCTAGTGTTTTTTTTTAATTATTCAATTTTATCGTCTGCTTATAGTTTTATTGACTCTTTTAATTATTATCGTTTGATTTTATTCGCACTCAAGTTAAACGATAATAAATTTCCACGTCATTTTGTTCTTCATTGCAAGATGAATTTATCACGCATTCAGAGAATTGTGCTATTTGAGGCTTATTTTGAAAGTAAATCACATGAAAAATTTAAAGAATTTTGGCGATATAAAAATCCAAATGATGCAATATCGAGTAAAGATACGCTATATCAACTTATTCAACAATTTGTTGCATTATTAGAAGTGAATGAACGAGACTCTTGGTTCCAATAAGACGTTGCAACCTGCGATACAAGTTATGAAACCATGGACATGCTTCAAGATTTTTTTTGGCGATCGACTCATCTCAAGAAACCTTTGGTCACCTCGTTCCATGATCTGCTCATCCCTGACTTTTTTTCTGTGGGGATATTTAAAGAACAAAGTTCATGAAAATAATCACCAAACAATAGGTGATCTGAAAATTGCTATTGCTCAAAGGATACAAGAAGTCACTCTCAGCATCTTGAAACGCGTTTCTTAAAAACGACTTCAGTTTTGCCTCCAAGAAAAGGGCGGAAAATGTAAACATTTATTATAAATGTAAGTCCAAATTTTTTTCCTACGTTATGTTAAAAGTGCTTTTAACCATTGGTATAAAATTAATTGTTTTAAAGGTTGTTGTTTTTGTATAGTAAATTCAAGAATCGTCAATACGGGAACTTTTAGGATACCCTGTATTTCTATATTTTGACTTAACCTTAACCTTTTCAAGGAAGTAGGACGCAAGACGTCCCACCGACCCTGAAAGATTCACCCGTAGTTGGGACATACAGTGTCCCGGTAGAAAACTCTTTGGATCCGAGGTAGCCCAGTTGGAAGAGCAATAAATTAGCAATCGGAGGGTTGCAAGGACTAGGTTCAACCAAAACCGTCGTGTACACGGGAGTCTGGTGCGCGTTAAATCTGTCCTGGCCGCAAATGTCCTCACGTAGACTTGGCGTGGAAGTTTGGAAAGAGGGGTGCCATCTCGGATGTTGAACTCGTCACTTAACTGGGGTTCGAAATTTAAGAGGCAATGTCCTTAGATCTTTCCATCGGGGTTGATGTCGGACAGTCGAAAATAGCCAGTTGTGTTGCTCCAGAGAGGAGTTAATTAACCATCCATCCTTAGAAAACTATTTTTGTTATGTGCGAAATTCGTGTTAAGTGATGGGATTAGACGAATATATTTTGTTTTTTACTTTTTAGCATAGTGCCCTTTAAATTCATTTCAATGTCGTCTTTTAACCGTTCATCTCTCATGGGCCGAAGTTATTACTTTTGCGCAGAGGCTGGAAATCTTCTAATGACTGTTGTTGGTCTGACCCAGAAGAAATCCACGTGGACCGTGGAGAGTTTTACCCACTAATCCATCATAAGACAGTGGCTCATTTGGTGCTGGTGAGAATGAAGAAGTCACGGACCGAGTATTCTGGGTTCGGGGAGGAATTTCGAGAAACTTCAAAGGAAAAAAGGCGGAGGCGAGACGAAGTCATGTGGGAAAAGGGGTAGTAGTGCGGTATTCCAAAGCATTGTGCTTTTTGTGGCTTCAGGGGTTAATGAGCTATTTGCTTTAAGGCAAACCACCTAGCATGGGAAAATAGAGGTTTTGTCCCGAAATCTGTTCTCTGGCTTCGAAGCAGAAAATGAAGAACAATTAGACGTACGAAACCTTTATTTCACTTATATGAGTACTTATTCGTATGAGATTTACATCCGTCTTTGGGAGCATACGATTGTTTCAATTTAATAAAACGTCTTGGAACTTAATGACAGCATGACTTTTTAAAAGCCCGCCACCTATCAACATCGTTGAAATTCACAGATTTAAGGGATTGTGATTTACATAAAATTGTGTCGATATTGAACTATTTTGATTCAACCACAATTGACTTTTTTATACTAGCCTCTGTTACAATCAATTACATAATTCTATGTTGTTAGCATCCTACAAAATGTTTCTGAATTTCATAAAATTTCATTTATTCATTTAAAATTCCCACCATAAAATTTAATAGAAATTAAACACATTTGAATGAAGACTAAAACATAAAAATTCTATTAACAGCGGCAGAAACTGAATTTACTGTGTATTTTGATAAATAATCAAAAGCGTCTGAGTAATTCAGCACTACTTTATATAGGAAAATATAACACAATACAATGATTAAAAAGTAGCAACAATAACACAACATTAAAATCATCATGCGACATAAACATTGCATTAGCAAGTGAATTCTAACAAACAACTTTAAATTTGTCAACTATTCAGGCAAAACAGTACCACTAATATCTAAAGGTCGATAAGGTAATGGTTATATTCTCTCATAGTCGAAGAGAGCTATTTTTTTAAAGAGCTTTAATGCATGCATTACTTGTAGTTCAACTTTTTCATTTTTGATATATGTTTTAAAAACAATAAAAGTAAATTTACTATCGACTACTATTACTATCGAACTAATTACTAACTAACTAATTACGACTAATTTACTATCGAAAAGTATTTTTATTATCGACAGTGATTCTATTTCCCTGCGATCATCTAACCACGTGTGTGTTCACGATTTTTATTGTGATTGGTATCTTCTTGTCATATTTTGAAAGAGAGAGAGAGAGTATTTGAGTAGATAGTACAAACTCTCAAACTGAAAAAATAATCTTTATTGCTTGAATGATAAAAATAATTGCAAAGATATAATAACAGCCCGTGGCAATCACAGATAATTCCAATTATTCAACTTTTTATGCGTTTATTTTCACTCGTTAAGCGTTTTTAAGTACGTTACCATACTCCTGTCAATTATCTATTACGTATTCTAAAAGCATTTTCAATTTTGCCCTCCGAGAATCGTTTACATCAAATAACAACAATACAAATTCATTTGAAAGATTTTGATGATACATTTTTTTAACGACAACCTAACACAATGAGGGAAAATCAGAAACACATTAAGGGTGATCATAGATCCTCTAGACAGATACAATTCCGGAAATGGAAAAGAAGCTCCTAACACCGAATTCCTAACTGAATTCCCGAATGACAATAACATACATTTACACCTGTCCACCATTAAAAGAACAATAATACCGTAAACACTACAGTATTTTTCGGAATACATGCACTGGCTCCGTGACCTGTGCAATTGTTTTTCGATTACGATGAAACTGCCGGATAACGATCGATGTTCAGATGTAGAATTCATTGTTGGAATCCAACATCAGTTGTTCTTCATTGTTTGAGATGGACAGAATTGTTGTGGCGCTAATCGTTTTAAATAATACCAAGGGATGAGTGGATGTCACAATGTTTACTTGAGGTGAATCATCGTGTGTGTGATAACTGATCCAATCAATCATCACCTACGACACAAAAAAAGTGAATTATGATTTCTATTTCAAATATATATCATTACCACCATGTCAAAGGCACGAAGCTACAAAATTGACGTTTCTACAAATAAGAGTTCAAAGTTTGATGCTTCGGGAGAAATCGGGTTACTACTCAAAGGTTGTTTTCTCATGAAAACCGGCATTTCTACTAAGAATCACAATGATTCGTGGCTTTGTCATAACATAAAACAGGAAATGGTGACTCGAAGAGTGCAGTTAGATGGAAATCGCCAAATTGCAGATTGGTGCCTTTGGCGTGGTAGTAACGATAAACAGCCATGTTTACCAGAAAATTGCTGGCTAAAAGTTCTTTATAATCAGCTAAATGTATCAAGGTATTAGAGACAGTACTAACTAGTGATACGACATCGACAGCAAAACATCGATGTTTTGAAAAAAATCGATGTCCAAAATTAAAACATCGATGTTGATAATACATCGCCCCAAAACCATCGATGTTTTTAAAATTCAGTGTACTTAAAATTTTCTCCCCATTTCTTAAAACTGGTTTAGCATGAATTAATGCGACATCGGCTCCAATGCATCATGTTTTTTATAAAACATCAATGTTTTGAAAACATCGACATCGAGGTCGCATTCCTTCTTTTCAGACCCTTCAACCTTGACCACTTTGGTCTCAAAGTATGTTCAATTTACTGATTATAAAAATTATGCTATTTGGTTATTTTTTAAATTTTTATAACGGTACTTTTTTCATTTAAAAATAAAACATCGACAACGTAAATACATCGACAAATATAAACATCGATATTACAAAAACATCGACCCCCATACATCGATGTTTTGAAAACATTGACATCGATGTTGAATCCCTAGTACTAACTATCAAAGGAATTATTTGGTGTATATTCAAGGGTTTTTTAATAAAGATATGATTTGATATGAAAAATCATGGAACTATTTTATGAAATTTCTTGATCTATACACTCATGAGAAGGCCATATTTGACAAAAACAAAAGAGAGAAAAGCACATGGGTCCTGAGACCCTCTACCCCTACCCCTCTCTAAAATGCTTGCTAGTGCCAAAAATTTTTATCTCTTACCCATTCTCTCTCTTATTTACCAGAGCTCTTATTTTTTCCTTCCGGCCAAACTGGAATAGTGATTATAGCACTTGTCTGCCACCCAGTAAATCGCAGAAAAATGCTTGCTGGTGGCAAATGTTTTTTAAAAGCAGTTTATTTTTTCCTTCCAGATAAACTGGAAAAGTGATCATAGCGCTTGTCTATCACCCAGTAAACTGTGGTAAGTACCTGCTGGTGCCAAATTTTTTTAAGAGTTTATTTTCTCCAACCGCCAAACTGGAATAGTGATCACAGCGCTTGTCTTCCACTCTACGGGTAGGAATCTCGGTTTATAATAGCATGCATATTGGTGATTATCCTTATGGTGATTACTGTCGGTTCATCCATTGGGTGTTCCTTTACAAGTAGCCGTCAATTCACCCTCTTGTAGTGACAAAAGCCGAGATGTCTGCGGTCAGGTTATTTTCTTAAATGCCTCCTCCCAGACTTATTTCAAACTTTAAATTTGTGTTTATGTTTTGGACTCGGGTTTTTAGACTTTGAACGATACGATGTGATTTTCGCAAGGTTCCTTAAATGCTATCAATAAATAATTAAATCAAGGAAGTACAGTATATATCTCGCTGGGTAAAGTCTGCTGATCGCAACGTGAAGCTTTCCTTATAATCTGCATGTTTTCTTCAAGGTTTGCTCCTTGCTGGGTGATTTATTCTTTTAAGCGGAACATATGCTCATGATGTTGCGCCAACAAGGAATATTTTTCCTTGAACGGGTTTCACTTCAAATTAATCTTTGACTTATCTACAGGGCATGTTGCATTGGTTGAATATTGAAGGGGAAACCACACACGGTATTCAAATCCTCCATTATTAATTTAAATCACTTAGTGCGCCATCAAGGCCTCTCAAAGAATAGGACTTTCTATTATTATTTTAACTATTAAGAGCTAGTTAATATTTAAGGGTGGTTTTTGCGCACTTGGTGGTTTTACATCTGTGCCTATTTCTGTATAAATAAATAAGTAAAACAGCAAATATTCATATGTTAACTATACTAACATAACCAAAGTTAGCATCACTAACAGTGGTGTAGTTAAGGGAGGGCGACAGGGGCAGCAGTCACGAGCGTTAGTGCGTAGAGGGGTGGTATTTCAGAACTATATAAAAAAACGTGATTTTCCTTCGAAAATTGTTTTTAGCTATATAGTTTATTAAAAGCTTTATCCTTTACACAGAAGTGTTTCTCAGTGATATGCGCGTGAGTTAATGTGCTTTCCTGCTCTCCATCTTTTATTCAATGTCATAAAAGTCGAATACATTCGTGTATCCCTTGCAAACGTATTGCTATTCAGAAAAAAAGATGAGATAAAACATTGTCTATCGTCTTTTTTTATCTTCTCACAACCTTCTGGTGAGCGCAAAACAATACCAAGGGACGTTTTTTTTGTTTGGTGGTGGATATCCTTCAACAAAGATTTATCATCTGGTAGTTTTATGCATGGTTAATAATAATTGCTATGAAATATAAATATTGGAAACACTGATATTGCGATGATATTTACATAACATTAACTAACTACTTAACCACATCAACGGGTATCACATCCCAAAAATGCCAAAAGAAAGTTCAACATTGTTTACTCCACTTCAGGGGACATCGACTGGGGACCGCAGAATTCCTTCGCCTATTAACGGCTCCCCCACCTCCTCATCTGAGTCAATTCTTAACTTTCATTAAAACCAAGCCCAAAGTTGAGATCAAAGAACGATTCATTGTAAAAGTAATCCGAGAAGGTATTCAGAGACCTTCAATAGATTCGGGTAAATTTTCTCCAAATCAAAATCGCCAGTCATCAAATCCCAAAAATGCCAAAAGAAAGTTCAACATTGTTTACTCCACCTCAGGGGACATCGACTGCGGAACGCAGAATTCCTTTACTTATTAACGGCTCTTCCACCATCTCATAGCGACATATTTCATACATTGTTTCCGATTCAATTCTTAATTTTCATTAAAACCAAGCCCAAAGTTAAGATCAAAGAACAATTCATTGTAAAAGTAATCCGAGAAAGTATTCAGAGACCTTCAATATACTCGGGTAAATTTTCTCCAAATCGAAATCGCCGGTCATCAAATCCCAAAAATGCCAAAAGAAAGTTCAACATTGTTTACTCCACCTCAGGGGACATCGACAGGGGAACGCAGAATTCCTTCGTTTATTAACGGCTCTTCCACCGTCTCGAGCGGAATAAACAAGCAAGCCATATGACTCGTTTGCTCACCGTTGCGCGACACCATCCCTCTGCTGTTCCGGGTTCCTGAGATCACCGCTGGCCCAAGAAGACACGTTTTGTCATCGCCGTCTCTGCGAGAAAGGGTGGAATGACCCTGTCTTCGTCTTCATTGCGCAACCCAATGGAGCGCATTCCTCGCAAGGCCATCTTACTGCTGCGGGGAACAATTCCCAATTTTTAGTACGGAATTTCGTTTTTAGATAGGAATAATTTCTTCTGTGTTTGTGGAATCCTTGAGAGTTGGATGTCGGTTGAGGGAGAAGCATACGACGTTGACTTTTTCTTTAAAACACACCCGTTCGGTTTGCTTGTATTACGGATAATAGAGGGGCGTCACCGTAAAAGGGTCTACATCCACTCTCAGTAATTTTCCAGTGTTTTCCGGTTGCTATAAATCTGTGCTCTGATGGCAAAATTTTATAAGTTACTTTTCCCAAAAAATATTCTGGAGTCTGGTTTGTTAATGTTTAAAAGGTGGCAAAATGTCGTAAGTCTTTTTCTTTCAGTTTATAAGAAAACAAAGATGGAAAACTGTAATAAGTCTTAAACCACCTAACCACATGTTGAATCTTGAATCTTAAAATTGCTGACACGGAAAATAAAAAAAGTGACTTATAACATTTTGCCATCTGAGCACAGAAATGACTATCTATCAAACTCTTTTGAATTATTCTTACTAACTCATAACCATCTCTGACACATCACAATTTTACCAGTATATGCGTCGAGCTGTACTGTGTTGTTGCTAACCAACCGGTCTGGTGGTTAAGAAGTTAGCCTCTAGATCGGAAGGTTCCTGGTTCGAATCCGGGTCCGGGCGTGAGTGTTTGTAAGCGTATGGTGTAGAGGCGGCTGGTGCACCTTAAATCAGTCGTGGCCGAAAGTCGTCACGTTGGGTTGGTGTGGAAGTTTTGGAGAGTGGGGTGCCAGTTCAGGTGTTGCCTCGTCATCTGACCGCGGTTCAAAATTACGAGGTGGTTTCTTCGGATCTTTCCCTTAGGGGATTGTTCCCGAACCGTCGCCAATAGCCCGTTGTGCTGGTTTAGTACGACGTTAATTAAAATTATCATTACCATTATAATTACTGCGGTTAAAATGCACCGTTCAACTCATTTCCAACCGAAAATGGATATAGGACCTTTTGCATTGACACACCTCAAATAGTCTGACCTCATATATACTTGAGATAGAAAGGGGACATTAGGATGGCAAAAACGGGATAGGGTTGTATGAGAGTTATTCCGTCTCCTTGGAAAAGAAAGACAGTAAATTCCTTGCGGGAATCGTCATTAAAAACTGCAGTTTCGCCTCTTTGACATTTCAAGGACAGACGTAAAGCTTTGAAAAATAAGATGTTTTTAACGCTTTTTTTTTTCTACATAAATCGCTTGGACATCGAAAAACTGTTCAATGAAGCCACATGGTCATACAATTTACTGATATTCACGGTATTGGTATACAGTTGTAAAAACTGAATATAATTTATTATTGAACAAATTAAAGTGGTTTTTGTTATAGAACGGGATTAAACTGACATTTTATTCAAAACGACGGAACTGCCGAGAAATAATCTTTTTAATCCGGTACTGTCCCGTTTACAATGGTAAGCATGGTCAGCCTAAGGATAAAGCCTTTCAAACAAGTGTTGACCTTCAGGCCATGGATGGTGATCTATTTTGTCATTGGTTTTGTTCTTTCAGTCGAAAGTGATTAATGGGAAAGGGTTTGCTCGGAGAAGCAACGTGTGGAAATGCATTTATAAGAATAATGTTGCGAAACGCAATTACACGTGACAGACTCGCACTATTTTAGTTCAACGTTCATTGATTCACTTATGCATATGGAGTCTTTAAAATGTACACAATATCGATCCCAAAATGTGTGGGCCGTAGCCAAGCTGAAAGAGTATCGGAGTAGCAACCGGATGAATGCAAGTCCGTATCCAACCAAAGACCAGCGTGTACAAGTCTGGTGCTTGTTAAATCTATCGTTACCACAGATGTAATCATGTTCTGCGAGTCCGTATCCAATCAAAGACCGTCGTGTACAAGGATGGTGCTTGTTAAATCTGTCGTTGCCGTAGATGTAATCACGTTGGCGGGATGAGGAAGTTTAGAGAGTGAGGTGCCAGCTCAGTTGCTGACCTCTTCATCTGATCGTGGTTCAAAATTACGTGGTGTTGTCCTCGGACCTGATGTCGACGAACGGGATCACACTTCGGGTTTGATTCCGGAACGTCGCCAAGAGCCTGCTGTGTTTCCCCATTAACTAAATATCTACCTACCCGAAATGTGTGTTCAGTGATTTGGCCAGTGAGTTAGCAACCTGCTAGTTGTATGTGGTGCAAGTCCGATTCCTCTGTGAGGGTATTTCCTTTAGTGTCAGTAAAACTTTCCCCGTGTGCGCGTGTGAGGTGAAAATCGGATGACACTTTGAAGGCTGTGTGTGTGTGTGTGTGTGTGTGTGTGTGTGTGTGTGTGTGTGTGTGTGTGTGTGTGTGTGTGTGTGTGTGTGTGTGTGTGTGTGTGTGTGTGTGTGTGTGTGTGTGTGTGTGTGTGTGTGTGTGTGTTGGGTCAAATGTTAAGAAGCTGTAGGAAGTTCATAATATCCAGATTCAATTCGTTCGAAACATTAAATATATTTCATTTAAATTGTTTCCTCTATGCTTTTTTGGATCGTAGAGCTTTCTTTGTAAGGAACTGGTTTCTTGTACCTATGCACCTTGTGAGCATCCATTGCGTGGCGCACCTTGGCCCTATCTGGCCCTGGTGCCATGAAACCAAATCCATCTCCGATCAAGGTTTCTGAAAAATTATCCATGCGAGATTCAATCAACTCTCTTATTTCTGTGACCACAATTGTTTTCGTTTTTATCTCTGCGTGAGAAATTCCTTTCAAACAGATGTGATTTGACTATTTCTTATCATCATGCGATTTAATGACGGGTCACTAATTACAAAACCCGACATCCTCCTTAAAAAGGCAAAAAGTAACCATTTCTTTTGCTCTGTGTAGTTAAGTTTTGTGTGTGAATCTGTACTGATCCTGTTGTCGCTTCATTGCGCAACGCAATGGAGCACATTCCTCGCAAGGTCATCTTTTCGCTGCGGGGAACGTTTCCCCGTGCTCGATTCAGATTTTCCATGCGGAATTTCATGTTTCTGAGCACAATAATTCCTTCTGTGACTGTAGAATCGTTGAGATTAGGATGCCTGATGATTGGAGAAGAATCAGCAGTTGGACTTTTTCCGTTTCTCGTGAAACATCGGGTTAGTCTTTGTTTGTGGGACATTCCAAGCAAGTGAAGATGACCTACAGGTCACGTATGGGCTCTATTTTGTTGCTGGTTTTGCCCTTTCGACCGAAAGTGGTTGATAGGGAAAGGGTTTGTCTAAAAGTTAGCTATGTAAGTTTATTTATAGGAATAGTGGAGGAGAATCCGAGTGCTATTTCAATGCATGCGACTCACTATTTTTAGTTTATTTACTTATGCATATCGCACCCCGGCAAAAAAAAGTGACACAACTCAAAAAATAAAAATTTTGATGTTATGTCGTTGAAAAATATGTATGAGGTGCCCCAGCGTGTTATATTACTATTCTATAGAACAGGGCTCGAAATACCCGGGTGCACAGGTGCACTGTGCACATGAAAATAAAATTGTGCACCTAAATTTTTCTCGCTAGGTGCATGCCATGCACCTAAATTAAAAACTTAGGTGCACCTTGTGCACCTGAATTAAAAAATCTATTTCGAGGCCTGCTATAGAATATAATAGAAGTTACCACCATAAATACTTACCTAAAATTTCAAAGAAGCTTATACTATTCCAATATAAGTTTTATAGTATCCTTTAAGTTGATGTTTCTCAAATTCTGTGACACTTTTCTTGCCGGGGTGCGATGTGATAAGAGGGGTAGCCGTGGCTCTCAATGAGTTTACCTATAAGTTTCAAGTTGTAGGCTACGCAGTTTTGATTCTACCTTAGTTGTATGTCTCACTCGTATATGTTAGTAATGCTTTTGTTGTGTTTATGTTCATTGACGTTTGACATAGCTTGCCCAAATATGGCCCTTGCTATATAAAACTTAACCAACCACCATATGGTAAGAATCAAAACAGATGGTGTAGGAAGTTCTATGGTAACGGTTGAGTGTTCTGTCAGAACTGCCGAAATTTCATATGGTATAATCCAGTGTAAGGCAGCTGTGGTAATTTTGAGACATCCAGATGCATGTACTTTTGTCTTCCCACACGTAAATTTAAAATTTGCATTTCAGCTATGGTAATTTGATAATTTGTAATTAACGTCGTACTAGAGAAATACAACAGGCTATTAACGACAGTCCAGGTTCAATCTCCTAAGTGAAAGATCCGAGGACAACACCTCGTAATTTTGAACCACGGTCAGATGACGAAGCAACACCTGAGATGGCAACCCCACTCTCCAAACTTCCACACCAACCCAACGTGAGGACTTTCGGCCACGACAGATTTAAGGTGCACCAGCCGCCTCTACACCATAGGTTTACAAACATTCATGCCCGGACCCGGATTCGAACCGGGAACCTTCCGATCTAGAGGCTAACACCTTAACCACTATACCGGTTGGTCGGCTGTTTCAGCTATGGATTGCAGACAGATAGCGAAATGGTGCTCTAATCAGTAATTAGTTTGGAAACACCATCCTAAGTATATTTCTCTTCTTGGTAACATTTTCTTGTTTTTAATAAACCAATAAAATATTTCCTCGAGTACGACCATGATTTGACGGTTTGTAGACGGATCCAAACCATGTATACAGTAAATATAATGTGTTTAATAGTAACTAAAATAATACGAAAAACATAAAAATCTACATGCAGTTTCTTAACTAAATAATTTTGTTGAGCTATATTTAATCATCATAATGTGTAGTTCATCATAGTTTCTCACCAGCCTCATCCAAAAAGTTAATGCAAAAAAATACCTGGTCAGATTTTTTTTTATATTGGCTAAATTATGCTATCCTATATTAACATTTGACAGAAGCATTTGGAATTTGTCAAGCTAGATTTCCTAATAACAGAGAATTTTTAGTATCAGTGGACCACACAATATAGTTTCGTAAGCTTTGAAAGCACCATTAAGACATACGACTTCAAAAATTGAACAGACCCAACAAATTAGTGGAGCTGATTGACACTTTAATAAAGAACTTTCAAAACTAATTATTCGCGAGCTAAAACATATTGGTTTTTAAAATAGTGCGTAGATCTGTAACTTGTTCTTATTCTTGAATCCATAAATTCGGTTGAAAGAACTTTGTGTCTCTTGATGGGAAAGAGATTTAAAATTTTTAAAACCTTACGTAGATTTACATGAATTTATACATTTTAGATTTCGTTTCTGTGCGTATATTTTCTATTTGTGGCATATGTTTTACGCGAACGACTGAATATGGATGTGAGTTCATCAAGAGAACTGTATTTAAATTAAAATGCGCAACTTACAGGTGGAGAATTCGTTCAGAAATCAAAGACATGTAGAACAAAAGACAAGTAGAAAATAGGTCTTAACATGCATTCTGTCAAAACAGTTTTCAAATACTAATTAACTTGTTGCATTATTTCTTATTGACGACAAATAAATGGATCACTCAAACATGATTATACACACAAAGCTTTGTTTCTTTCACATCTGGAAACGTTTGCAGCAGCTGTCAAGTATTCAAAAGCTGTATGATTGTGGGTCAATATTCACATCACGGTGTTTAAGCGTACAAAATCACTCTCTCTCTCTCTCTCTCTCCCTCTCTCTCTCTCTCTCTCTCTCCGAAATTATAGAGCTGCATATTTTCATTACAATGACTGTTATCACTTTCTACATATTTTTTTATAAGTCCATGTATCCACAGCGTATATTATACATTATATTAATTGCAAAATTTAGGTTTTATGAAAAAACAATTTCATAAATCTTTGTTCACTATCATACAAGACATTTATAATAAATAAAAAAAAACAGTTGTAACGCTTTACAACTATTACAGCTATGACAGCGCAGATTATACACTGTATTGATTACAATTATACAATGTATTGAAATTTAGCTTTTAATAAGTGAACAATTTTATGAACTTTTTTACACTATCATAAATATATTTATAAGTAAAAAAACTAGTTGTAACGCTTTACAATTATTTATGTAATTCAAACATTCTTTATTTATGTTGCCAACTTAGGTTATAAAATTAAGTTAGATTATTATAGTTGCCAGCTTAGAATTAGAAAAATAAATTTTCAAAACTTCAGAGAATATGACTTATAAAAATTGAAATATTCGGGGAAATGGTCAATAGCTATTTTAGTGAAGTTAAACTGTTATCCACAACAGGAACGAAGTAAACATTGTTTACTTCTGTTCTGAAGATCATAGGTGTTTTCTCGACTGAAATAGCCATTGGTTATTTTTTCACTTAATAATCTTTAAGACATTGAAGTTTTTAAATGTTTACTACCAGTTCGACTGAGATTTCACTGTGTATCTGGGAGTAACAAATCCGATGAAGCATCACGTCAAATGTAACACTTTAGTTTTAAATCCTTAGCTCCTTTATCAGTCAATAAACCAAATTTCAGCTGAGGTGAAGATTCAACTACAAATTCGAATCTAATTTTAAACAACTTTAAATCCTCAACCTAAGTGATTGGCAAAAAAAATACTTCATAAAATGAATTTCTGTGCTTAGAACGCGCACTTTCAACATTATGTTATTTGAGAAGCAGTATAAATTTTCAAGGGAACAGCTCCAAAGGACTCGAACCCCAAGACACCCTCAATATTTGCATGGCTGGGCCACCCAAACATGACGGGAAAGTAGTACAATATCCGGGAAACATAATAAGCCGCAAAATGAAAGTTTTGTCATGAAACTTTTTTCAAACGAATCATTCAAGAGGATCAGAGCAATTTCCGTTTATTTGAATGAGTGTGCAATGATGAAACTTAAAGATAACGAGATAAATTATTATAATGCAATAGTGATAAACTATTGTAAGTATGAAAGATTCAAAACTTGAAAATTGCAGGCTGAAACTTTTAAAAAGTGGCTTACCACTATGCTACCAGGAGCCCTTCAAGTATGCAGAAAATATGGGTAACAAATAAAATTTAGTGTTCCAAACACAAAAAATACAAATGAAGACACCTGAATCTAACTTCCTTTCCTCATAATTTCCCTACAATGACATCAGTGAGAATGTCTTGAAGATTCTGATTGTACCAAACCAAACTTGACAGGGTTCTATAAGAGTGACAAACGATTCCGCTTCCAAGCACCATTAAAGGTTCAAAGCACTGAGGTCTTTTTTTCAAATGAAGGCAAAGGAGACGCATGAAGGGATTGTACAACAGTCGTCGGGTCCTCGTGAACAAATTTTCCAACTTGACTGTTGGAGCACTGTAGTGCGTGCACTGGCTTTCCGCTGCGTGATAGCTAACTTTTGCACGCGAAACACCGCCCAGTCTTCCTTCGAATCGCACGCATAGTGGTGACTGCATGCAGGAATAAATTACACATGTCAGTGAAAAAAAAAGAACTACTGGTCTCGTAACACACACTGGAGGAGCACGGATAAATCGATACACGGTTTTTGCAAATTGATCTCAGAAACGTACGATTCTTTTCGATGAAGCCATATTGGTGAACTGTAAAGTAATTACTACTTCGGATTGGAAAGAATACAATATTTCTTCTTTAGAGCACTGCTTAATTATGCGTACTTTTGAATACAGTAATAATAATTTGAAGAGGCGAGTATTATGAGCTATTTTAAATTTTAGTCTTGTGTGATGATTCAGTTTTCTCGTAAATCATATTTAAAAAATAGGTAAAAATTAGGCTAAAGCAATTTTTTATGTCTAATCATTGGTCAGCCTTTTCCATCATATAAATCATAATTGGTCATATAAAAGCAGTAATTAAATATATATATATATATATATATATATATATATATATATATATATATATATATATATATATATATAGTCAAAATGTGTAGTTTGTCTTCAGTAGATTCGTATCATGTTTTGTCAATTTTATGTTTAAACATTGACCAGGCTTTTCCTTCATATAAAAGCGGTTTGCAAATGAAATAATTAAAAAGTTAAAATGTGGTTCTCTGTATTCAGTAGATTCGTAGCTTTTAAAACTCAAATCTCCGCCAATACAGGAATTATTATAACTCGAAATCATATCTAAGTAATAAAATTAAACCTATGAATTGATAAGTTCTACAATTGAGCTTAAATGTTCTTGGTGGAACAAAAGAGTCACAAAGAGTCACTATCGGAATTTCCAATCGAAAATAGATCTGTACCTTGGCAGATGAAGGTTTCTGTCCATTTTGAAAGTATTTAGCAGCAGTTGGATTTAGTATTTTTTTATACAAAGTACAAAAAATATTCTTATCTCTATATAATATATCTAATATTTTCAGTTTTTCCTAATGCATTGACAGGAGGATGTATCACATTTTATGTTACAACTTTCGTCATATTGAAGTGATTTTTTGATAGAAATAAAAATAAGCTAATTTGGATATTGGTCCTTTGTCTAGAAAGGTAGACTTATACAAGATATTTTATCTCTACAACAGTAGTAAACAATTTTTACGTAAGCCCGCAAAGTTGCAAAAACAATTGAATACCCGAAGTTATTTTTCAAAATTTAAAATCACTTTGACGTGAAATGAAATAGTGTTGCGAATTTTCCATAACTTCATCTTAGAGGTTGCATATTTTGAATTGTGTCAGCTGCAATGTAAGTACAGAAATCGGCACGCAGTCTATTTGAAGAGGAGATCGCTGGAGCGAGGCGGCCACAAAGAGAGACAACTGTAATAATTATAGGAAATTATCACACTTGTTTCTCCTTCGCTGTCAAAGGAGTGAATCCTTTGCAGAGAAAGTTGCAGTAGGTACAATCAAACGAACTCATTGGCGATGAGTGCACTGCAACTCTTCCTTTGACGAGGACTACAGCATAACAAGTGTCCTTGAAAACTTCCCTTGCCCCAGCTAAAGTCGTTAACTCAGGTCGACAAACCACCCTTCTCGGTTCTGCATGAAAAATTAGCATTGGGACTTCTGGTTTAAATATCTCATGTGCAAATAGATGTTTTTTTAATTTTTGCATTTTTCTTTGTTTTGCGGGTTTTTACACGTTCACTCACGTATTTCTAAATATCTGTGAGTAAACAAATTCAATTTACAATCCCCCAAAGATTGTATTATTTCATCATAATTCCGCGGTCCAGTAATAGTAGGAAGTAATAATTCCAGTAATAGTAGGAAGCCCCATCCAAATGTGTACTTTAAAATTGAAAATATAAATAATATAATTAGATGTATTACGCAAAATAATTTTAGTGCTGATCTGTAATATAGCAATATGAAATCTGATACATATTAAAAGTGTTGTGGAATCTTTTTATGGTCTGTATGTTGGGATTTTATTACTTCAATATGGATAGAAATATTTTAATGAACACGGCAGAGTTAAATTAAAGTTTATACTTCTGCTCTTACTAAGAAACGCTAATTTATTGGTATAAAGACAAACTGGGACGAAACTCTGCGAGAGACATTCACACCAGAGAGGCCAACTAATAGTTTCCTTCTTACGAAAAGAAACACATTAACACAGATTTCATGTGAAACGTAGATGATGGAGTGAGACAGAAAAATATCTTAAGATTAGGATTCATCTAAGGTAAAGTTGTATTTAAAATATGTACAAAAATTTTAAGTAGAAACTAATTTTGTGTGGTGGTTTGGATATCTTTTGTAATAACGAGAAATTCCAACACAGAATTTTTACCATTCCGATAATTATATATTTGTGGTTCACATCATTCAAAATAATATTATTTAACTTATATATTTTATATTTTCAACTGTTTTATCAAAATGGTAAAAAAATAACATCCAAACAAATATAATACACAAATATCAGTTATTTTTGCAAATATAAATGTCGAAATTTGCTCATTATTTTTAACCATTTTTTTACTTACATGTGAAGCATTTGTCAGTAACTTTTAGTGCCGTTGACCTGTCCTAAAACGGATGTTTATGACCATTTAAAATAATGGTTCTGTAACAGTCTAAATTTAATTCAGCTTGTTACCCAGCACACACAAATGACTCTTATTTTTCTGAAATGAAACAATTTCTGTTGATAAAGCTGTCCAAATGCTTCATGTAGAATTTCAAGCAGGTAAAGACTCTAAGCACGTACACAGGTGTTTTCCTACTTTCTTTGCTATTGTGTTCTTCACTTCAAGAAGCCGGAGGTCCTTTGACCGTATTTTCTCCTGGTTAAATATTTACAGAAGTCTCTATCCAGGTTAAAGAACCGAATATAGTCTATGTAAGCGATGCTATTTGCAGATTAAATAAATATATATATATAAGTAGAGCATTTCGTAGAAAAGCGTGATTTTATTAAACGCTCATTTCGGAAATTAAAAATGGTTGACCTACTTATAAAAATCGGGACATTTTTTGAAAAGATGAATTCAATGGGATTTTTAAATATGGATGTCCTTTATTTTTATTAGTCATCTTGTTCTTATTTACCGTTAAATTAACAAGATCCTGTAAAGATAGATCACTGCGTTTATTATTTATTAAGTAAATGTTAATAATGTACGCTAAGCTCTTATAAAATGCATTATTAGATTTTTAATACGTTTGTGGTAGAGTAAAATATTTTCTAATCTATATCATGAAATTGTTCAGCTAAAAAAATTCTAAACATTAAAAATTGGAAAAAAATATGCCGGATTTTATCTTTGGTAATGACTAGGTTTTTCGTTTAATCAAAAACGTATTTGCATTTCCACTTTAAAAATCAATAATATATTGTTGCTCTTAAAAGCACAAAAAGGAAAATGTGCGACATAAAAATATTACCCTTATCTATTGAAAACTAGCCCTCAGTTCTGTTTACACAAGGTCATCATCTCAAAATAATTTTAATCTGCGGACTTTACTAATACAAGAAAGAAGAAAAATTAAAATCAAAGATCTTTTAAAGAGTTTCTTTTAGCAAAACACGAGGCAATATATGCGATTAATGAATAATCGATAATACCATAAAAGACTAATACGATTAATAATAATGAGAGATTAATAGTCCTTCAGAAGCATACTTAAAAAGACATGAATAAATATTATCAAGTATTTCATGAAATCTTGAACGTCATTGTATAGCCAAATCGAAAGATAAGATCATACTGGGGCTAAATTAGTGTTAATGGTGTAACACAGCCTTTTGTCATTGATAATGATCATGTACGGAAACAGAAGCTGGCTTATTATATATCAGACTACAGTAGGCTGCGAGTTTTTTGATAATGAATGATGTAAAAAAAGAGGTCAATTACAAACGAATTTTAATTTCTAATTAAGACCGCACGTGTTTGTCGTAATCATTTGTTTTTGTATACATGAAGGTCAGAAAAAGAAAAATCTAACTTGTCTGAAATTGCTCTTAAATTTAATGTAGCTCAATTTTTCCACACATACACACTCAATGTTGTTTGAATTCGTATAAAAATGCTTTTGGTATAAATCTATGAGAATTTGATAAAAAATTATTTGACTTCGATTATTGTCAACCAATGATTTTACATTGACTGAAAAGCCAAATTATCTGTATTACTACCAGTTGTGATTTTTAAGAATTCAATAAATTAATGTATGAGTAACAGGTCAGTTAAGCTTAATAGGTCAGATTGTACAGCCGTCAAAAAAAGAACGACTCACCCGTACAATTTACATTACAGAACAAAACTGAAGGTAGCAATCGATAGGGATTAATATTTTCTACAAATATCAATATTTAAAATTTGTCTAAGGGCCCGTATTCATGTTAAATTGAGTGCTTGCTCCGATAATTTCAATAGTAACCCCCATCTTTTATCACAAATTTGGATTCTACACACAACACTTGAGTCAAACCAATCTGGCGATCAATCAGCCGTTTGGCTATGAAAATTTTAGTCCTCAATGAGACGAGGGGGTGGTTCTGTATTCCTGAATTTTGGCAAAAGAAAATTATCTCGATTTCACAATAAAATAAATATTATAACTTCCTTTTGGATACATAAAAGAAAATGTTGGTGTAATGATTCAGTAGGTTGACTGAATTCATTTCAACTCATTGCAAAATGTTTCTGAATATATACCAAACTGGCATAAAGTTGTTAAATTGTACTAAAATTTCAATTACCAGGAATAATTTTTGGAATCTTTTAGCGACTGCAACTGATAATTCACCCTACGAACCTTGTTCAAGGAATCAAAATTGAAGCTTTGATAATTCAGAATTAATAATGCTTCGGAAAGGAAAAAAACAGGCATAAATATGGAGTTAACATGTATTACCAGAAAATAAATCTATTAACTTGCCCTATAAATCATAAAGATTAATCCCATAAATCCCTTTTGTTTCTTTATACGGCAACTTTTGCGTGACTCAGAACATATACGATTTCTGCTTCAGTGACTGAGCATTATGGCTCATGTAATAAATACGGAGCTCACTTCGGAAAAAGCAATGATGTAGACTTACCCAATGAAAAGGAAATCGCATGATTTTAAAACAATAAGTTTAAAATAAAAATCTCAAAAAATAATGCTACCCAATCAGGATTCCAAGAAATCTGAATCCGGAATTAAAGACAGTACGAATGGTAAGTTTCATAGTAATGCGTTAAGTTTCTTAAAAGTTTGATTATCATTGCACAGATGCATCGATGAGTAAGCCAAACATCGATTATATACATTGTTGCCAACTGATCCAAAGAAGGTCGATACTTCCCAGCAGACGATGCGTGGCGACTGGGATTTCGAACATCGTTTTAACGTTCTAAAACCGTAAAAGTGTAGATATTTGGTGGGAAGAAGGATCTTCAATATCTAGAATTTCCGACAGTGAATTTATAAACTTGTCTCGTGACACATATTCTTTTAAGTCGCGGAAATCTCTCGTTTCTTTTATCTGATTTAAGCGGATGTTCGTTTTAAAAGCACAATTTAAATAATTTTTACATAATTCTCGAAACACGACTGTATCAGATCGCTCTATTTGCTGCTAAACGATGTGATTACAAAGTTTGTGGTTAAGTAACAATCCTTCATCAGAGATGTTTTTAACGTCATGAATGATGCCACTTCTTCGCATACTCCTGAAAAATATTGATCAAAATGCATATTTTTATTGAATGAAACCATTTAAATCTTGGGTGTTTTTTTTTTTGGAAATCAAGAAATAAAAATGTACTAACGGGTGTGACATTGTTGCGCGATAGTTATGAGTAATGAGGAACTTGCATTCGTGAGGAAAATGCTCATTTCTGTGTTTTATTAATAGATTGATCATCAAAATGTTCGAAAACGATAATTGAAACCCATAAAATGGACTTAATTAATTAAAATTTCAAGTTTTAAATTACCGAAAAGTACGGCAAAAGCACATGACCTCAAAACGCTACGTGATTGGTTGACGTCATTGTGTTCCACGATCTAATGTTTACGTTTGTCTAGCGCGTTGAAATTTCATATTGCTTGCTCTTTTAATTTTTAAACAATTAATTTTAAAAAAATTCTGGCTTTTTTGTGTTGTTGTTTGTTTACGCCAAGAAAACACTTATCCGGTGCTGTAATTGTTGTATTTGTGCAGCAAGCTACTAAACAATATTTAAGAGATGGTTTTCCAATCGTAGACATTTCTAAATCTTATTCAGTTGTATACAAATCCTTTTTAGATCAACAAGAAAGAAATTCCGCTTGCTATTTCAAAGTAAACAGACCATCATGGGGCACAGTGACGTCACAAGAAGCGGCGTAGGAAAACTAGCGTTTTTGAGATGAAGTAAATAGTGCGAACGTGAAATTTTTTTTATTTTAACTTTTTGGGCAATAAAAGAAAAAAGAAAGATACTTTCCATCATATCTTTTCATTTTCTATATTATGAAAATATAAACAAAAAACGTGCAAGTTCCTCATTATGATAGAGGTATGCTTTTGTTCAATGAAATGACTGACCGATATGGCTGGTTATTAATGTGCGAAAGGTTCCTGATTTGAATCCGGTGTTAGGCATGTATTTTTGTTCGTCATTAGTGATTACGTCCTTTAATCAGGTTGTGCCTTGGATGCATGGTAAGCATAAAAAGTACAACATCAATTCCCCCCTGGTGGTGCACCAGAGTAACACCAAATGGTACAAAATTCTGCCCTAGTGTGGTGATGACTAAACCACTTGAAAGAAGTTCAAATTTCAGGCATTGGTAAAAAAAAAGTGATTAATGAAATATTAAAATATTTTCTATTTAATGAAATATTGAAATTATAATGAAAAAAAAGTTAGGTATCGCATACACTGTTGTGTAAAATTAAGAGTAATTATAAGACAGACTGATCAAACAAGGTAAATTTTATCCAAACTAATTGAACAATTATTTATTTCTTTAAATATGCTTACATTTGCTAACGGAGGAAACAAATGTATTGCAGTTTAACTAATGGAGAGTTCATAACGTTTACTTACAATTCTTAAGAGAAGAGTTGCTGTCATTTTTGATCAGGGACTTAATATGTCGCAGAGAAACAATGCTAACTATTTATTACAAGGAAGAATAATTGGAGGACTCGAATCAAAATAGAGTAATACAGATCTCAATAGCATTGAATAGATCAAAGTTTTACGTCTAAGCCCTTAGATTATTTCCATACACCAAAGAGAAGACATGTTAACCAATAAATGTCACTGCCCCTGTTTAAAACAGGTATCCTGCAATAACTATAACGATAAATGATGTCTGTCGTGCAGATCTCAGACAGACGGCTCAGGAGCAAGACTTTCAAGACAAGAGATCAATTTTAAATAGCCGTATTCATGTTGTTGCAACTTTAAATATTCCTCGAAATATGAAACGTTAATATCAGCATTTTCAGTGAACAAGCCATTGTTATTTAAAATTAAGAATTTCGGTCAAAAACCCAGCTTGTTCTGTTATTAAGCATTATCTCTAAACTCTGGAGCATTACTAATCCTTATGAAATAGCGAAGCTAAACAATACCAATAAAATATTTTGTTGAATTCAATATAGTTTTAATACATATTTCTTGTAAACAGTAGATAGGCGATATGAGGTAAAAGAGAAATCATATTCGTAGGAAAAATATCGATTCTTTATATTAACGACATATATTTTTGTTTCAAAAATTAGTTAGATTCCGAAATTACTATCTATCCACTTTCACTTATATGGAAAATAATATTTTGATAATTGAGCTCTTAAAACTACTCTGTAAACTTCTAGAGAGCAATTTGAAATTGAGGCCAGGCATCAACTAAGTCAAGAGTTGCTACTACAAAACTTCAAGGATAGGCACTCTTGCTCCTCAAGGTGGAATGTTACACCAGAAGTTCCGTTGGAACGGAGATATCTCAGTAAACCATGTCAAAGATCAAAAGGTAACTTACTATGGCTATGAGAGCACTCCTTGACTTTCACTAACTCTTTTGACCTCTTTCAACAGACCACCAGAAGTGAAAGTTCAACTCCAATTTGCAATACTGATTCTGGTGAGAGGAAATTGGGCTCTTGATGACCGGTTTTTATTATTTTTTATAAAATGAACCAGATATAATTAAATAAGATTGTTTATAAATTTATAGGGCTCTTGATCGAGTATCTATTGCAGTTTTATTTTCAGCATGTTGTAACTGATAACTGATAATTCCTTTGATCGTAAAGCCATAACATCAGGAGATATACCAACTCCTAGGCGGACCGATACTCTTGTTGTTATCTTTTTATGGTTCCTCAACCTTCACATAAGGTAGGAAATGTAATTTCAACTAACGTCGTACAAGAGCAACACAACGGGCTATTGACGACGGTCCGGAATCATTCCCCTAAGGGAAAGACCCAAGGACAACACCACATAATTTTGAACTACGGTCAGATGACGAGGTAACAACTGCACAGGCACACCACTCTCCAAACTTCCACACCAACAAACGTGAGGACTTTCGGGCACGACAGATTCAAGGTGCACCAGCCGCCTCTACACCATACGCTTACAAATATCCATGCACGGACCCGGATTCAAACCAGGAACCTTCCGATCTAGAGGCTAATATTTTAACCACCAGACCGGTTGGTCGGCTCCTCCACATAAGGAATAAAAAATACAATTTTTCAGATAATATAGTTAAATAAAAGCAAAACCAAAACAAATTGTTTGGAGGTGGTTTTCAACTAACTAGAGCATCACAACGGTCTACCGGGCCAGGATTAATCCCGAAGGGAAATATCACAGAACACCTCGTAATCTTTAACCACGATCAAATGACTTGAACAACATCTGAGCTGGAACCGCACTTTCGAAACTTCCATACCACGCAATTATTAGTACATTTGATGCCACAACAGATTTAACATAAACCAGTCCCGTGTACATGACGATCTTTGGCTGGATTTTATTAATTACCTAACTGGACCTACCTTCGATCTCGCAAATTGCTAGTCCGCTAACCTTCCAACCGGGCTCAATAATTGTTCGTAAACATTACATATTTCCCCATGAAACATTTGATATTTACTTGTCCCCACTCAATAACATCCCCAGGTTAGTGACATTGAAGTGGGATATTATACTTCGAAATTTTTAACACTCAAATAGGAATTTTTCAAAGAATTTGGTCCAATTTCCCACTTAAGCCAGATCTCTAAAATCTCTCTCCTGTCAAAGCCGAACGGATTGAATTCTCACTTCCAACAAAGCCAATGATAACGAAACAAGAACCGTCCGGTCATTGTACGCGTCCAGATGAGTGTAGGACGTGATACGAATCGAAATAAGAACGGACTTGACGCGCGGAGTGCTGAGAAATTCCGGACACGTCTCAACGTGAAGGTTTAAAAAAAGGGACACCCTTTCTCACCATTGTGTGTTTTTGTTTGCGGGTAGAAAAAAAATGGTGGCTTCGACGACAAAATGAAGTGATGTAACGATAAGTGTTTCGTCTTATCAGAAAATCGCGTGTGAGGCAATTGTGAAGATGTTTCGCTCATCTTTCTAAACAAATGTCAAGGAATGCAAGCGTTTTTTCTTTAGGATGTCACTGTTACGGCAGGAAAAATGTATCGATTTGAGTTACAAAAGGAATTTTTGAAATCCTCGAAATGTTGAAAGACCTTTCTATTAGGCAAGTATTCAATAGTTTCTGTTTAATCTTCCTCCTTGCTTTAATTGTAGGAAATACTGTTCGAGGAATTGTACATCTCTAAATATAAATATACGAAAAGATCAAATGCTTTTTTGTGTTTGTGATGTCGACTTACCAAAATTTAGTTGGAAACAGTTAAGCAAGAATATCCTTATGTTTTCTGAAAGCTAAAATCAAGACACCATACGTTTGTTGTTATCGCATTTGAATGTAATAAAATTACACCTTGAGACCGCGAGTCCTTGAACTCCCCAACACGGTAAGCTAAACAAGTTGATCCAATGAGGAGACCATACATGAGAGGATGTTAAGTGAAGAAGCTTGAGCCATTATGAACGAAGAGCTGTTGGATGAGGGTGAAGATTTAATGGAAGCTTATGGGCGGAAGGCCCTCTATCTCCCGGTGCTAAAAGGTATATAACATAACGCAGAATATGTTTTATTAACAGAATTAAGAAAATTAATAGCATAATGGGCATGGATAAGAGCCTGGAAATGGGGGCTTCAGAGTAAATCTGCAGAAGAACACATGGACGCAATAACAATGCATCAAAAGGACAGTGGCAACACAATAGTACAGTTTCAGAACATAGATGGAGCTGCAAATATGACGGTAGTACGACGAAGAGCTGTTTCCAAATGTTAAATCGGAGATACCCAAGTGATAGTTTTACAGCAATGCAAAAAGATTCTCCCTCACCATATATTCAAACATTATCCATCTCAAATTAGGTATGTGCCACAGTTATTACTCGCAATGTGGTCGAAGCAATTTGAACTGTCAAGCTCAATCACAATAAGAGGGAATTGACGCCCGGAATTATAATTACATCGAATCATTATTACCCATGAAGCAGAGTTGCATCAATCATTTCATCATTCGATCCGTCTTAATGACTCTTCAAAACAAAGCGATGGTGGGTAAGCGTGAGAAAGGACTGTTGGGAAAACAGCGGCAGTCAAGTAGTCCCGAGGCAAGCATAATATATATCAACCTTCAGGCGTTTCAATAGCGGCACTGCTACTCGTGCTGACCCTGACATTGAAGAAGTGTCCATTCCACTTCCTAGTTGTCGAGTCTCGTTACTAGATGGATGATTGACTCAAGGAACGGCCGAATGTCAATTCGCCAGTTGCTAATAGCAGGCTTGGGTGATGACGGCGTAATAGTTCCAGGAGAAGATTAGGCACTGTTTCAAGCTATTACTTAAAATATCATTACCTTGAACCACAAAAATAATTAAAGCCTTTTTGTACAATGGAGTTTCAAAATAAAAAAATAGTAATTACTGGTTTTTTTTCTCCCCTTCATGGTTTGTTTGGCATGATTAAGTTGTTCAGATTTAATCTGTAATGAAACGAATCTGTACTTGAAAAAAAATAATATTTTACTTGCACTTGCTGGCATGAACAGCTCTATAGTTCGAGCTGTATTATATTTTCTCAGCGTTGCTTTTTGTTCGATAGATAGTGCAAGACTCCAAGATCGCATGGAAAATCAAACGCAGAGTCAATCGATGTGAAATTTTTTGCTCTTTTATTAATTCGTAATGGGCATTTTATTGGAATAATTGGTTTCATATGCCACTAAAGACATGTAGTCTTGGACTGGAATCTAAAACACCCGTATTTCATATACTTACAAAAATGATGATAATTCAATAGAACAATCGCGATAATTTGGCAAAACGATTATGAAAGAAAATAATTTAAACTTAGGTTGCTAAAAAGTAATTAGAAATTGTTGTAAAGATTTAAAATCATGAAGAAATAGAAGCTTAAGAACATTCATAAATAAATAATTGTTAAAACAAATTAAGTCTGAATATCTTTTTGAAATCCATGATATAAATTGATTTAAAGCTAACTGTGAATTTTTCCTTTACCAAGTTAAAATTTAAAAATATGTTTATGTATGTAATGTACAGTAAGATGGGCCGTTCAAATAGGTGAAAAGGTTTTTCCAATTTCAATATATAATAGGGCGAAGTTGCCTCTTACTATCATATATGAGCCTACAGATAAGTTATCTCATTTGTGTCTGGTCTTATAATATACATTTATGCCTCTTTCACCAATTTTACGCTTCTTTCAAATATCTGTGCATGACAAGGGTAGCAAAAAAACTAAAACTAAATAGCAATTCCTTCCATATGAATTTTTGGCGCACTATCCTTTGCCAAAATCTTTTCAAAGCGTCTTACCGAAGCATAAAATATCGTCATTGTAACAAACATTTCTCAATAAGGTGCTTTTATCCTCACACAGTTCTACATGATGCGGACCATGATGTCGGGATGTTCCCAGCGCAGTCTTTTCGGATACCTATTTTTAAAACGACCAGAATTATGAATGAAACGAAAAACTATTAAGATCCTGCCTGAAGAGCAGAGTGACCAACTTTCACACACAATGCCTACAAATGCCTTCAGAAAAAAAAACGAGAAAGCAAAAGGTCAGAATCGAAGAAAAGTGAGCGCGTAAAATAACTGAAGATGGGAAAAATAAAAAACAAAAACAAATCGCCTGCGAACCATCCACATAACCCACTGGTGAAATCCCACGAAGAAACGGTTAACCCACTTTTCCCGTGGCGGAAGTCGAGCCGACCTCCTAAGGCCATATGTGCCCCTGTCGAGGTTTAACCAACCCACGGGGCCCCATTCAGAAAAACGCCATTTCGCGATTTCATTCCACCTCAAGAATTCTAATTGAGCTCGATCAGATATGAAAAAAAAATCGAGCGCCGATCCAGGCTCAATCTTTGAACAACTTGCTCAATTTCGAACTCGGAGGATTACTGAAAATGTTCCACACTTCCTGTGAAGAACGCTTTGATGAGATTGGAATAGCGAGAGAATCGTATTCAAACCTGTTCTTCGACTTGGTTGGGATTTTAATGATTTGCGGGTTGCCCTTTTCCGAGTGATAATCTACATAATGTTAGTGGCGAACAATCAAACTCGCATTAATTGTTGGGCACTACTTCTGATGGCGATGTTTGTTTCCAAACAAAGACGATTCCATTAATGGCCGCTACGGTGGACCTACTTCTGAATCACATTGATCAAAATGACTTTTGGGTTTTAACTCAGGGGCTGATGGCTCCAAGTAGGTCTATTTGGTAATTAACTCTTACTAATCAACCAAAAAAGCGACAAGCAAAAAGTAATTTTTTTTTCATCTAGAGATGATGAACTGATATTCAGTCGAATGGACTTAACTCCCACTATTTCATATAGTTTTTTAAAGATATTTGAAATGCATCGCATTAATTGTTGGGTATTACTTTTGATGGCTACGATAGTTAACAAACAAAGAGGATCCCTTTAAAAGCAATTCCATTAAAACCTACTTCCGCTTAAAATTAATCATATTACTTTTAAGATTTAAATTAATCAAGGCAAGTTCCATAACATCATGTCCTACATTTAATACCGCAAATTAAGACCTCTTCGGGTCCATGTGCTCCGAAACCCATCAACACATACATTTATATTTAACTCAATGGCTGATAGATTGAGAAGAATGAATTCATTTGATGTTTCTGATATTTAAATCTCTAATGCAGCAAAAAAATACGTGTGGTTAAAAGCAATTTCTGGCCACCTAGTATAAACTATGCAGTGTTTCTTAACCTTTTGGACCTTGCTAAATTATCTAGCTATAATTTCGATACAACAAATGATGACGCCTCATTAATATAAAAACAAATATGGTATTGAAAAGGTGTTATAAATTGTACAAAAATAATGTAATTAAGTTTTTAATATCACTTTAAATATACAATATTATATGAGAATTAGACAATTTTAAACTATCCTTTGTAGATATATATATGGCAGATCTAACCAACAGACTCGAGAAAAATTCCATCACGTTTGTTCATCCTAAATTATTATGAACATTGAGCTTCGTGTTTTATAACTTAACATTTGATTTTTGGTTGTAATTTAATGGCTGATGGATTGAGTAGAATGAATTAAGTTTATCAAAAACAAAACTTGAGATCAAATTTTTAATACCGCTTTAAATATAAACTAAATGAAAATAAGCAAATTCAAATAAGCAACTGTAGATTTAGCAGCTTTAACATCGAGTTATAAGAACATTGAATTTGATGTTCGGTAGAGGTTTTAAGTTCAGCTACCCAGTTAGAATTAGTTTTTAATTAAGTGTCAAAAAGCTCGCATTGTAGCAATTACTGGTATTCTGTGATAAATAGACATCAGACGAATATTATTAACGGAACATTTTTGTCTTTGTAGCAAATGTAATTTTACTACTGTGCTGTCTTCAAAAGTTTCACCTGTGGAGCATACGCTTCACGTTAAAACGAATCTAATAGGTTAATAATTTCGATTCTACAAAAAAAAAAACTATTTTGAAAGAAGCCCATAAATATAAAAAATATACTGTTGAAAGAGTGTAATAAAATTTACAAATTACAATTGAAAATTAACTTCAATATTCTTAAATTTAATAACTTCGGCATTCAGTCAGATGAAACTCGAATGCAACATTAAAAATCCAACCGATGAATGCATTAAATTTATTATAAATAAATAACTCACAAATATCTCATGATTTGAAGTACCTCAAAAGCTATATTTTTTTATTGAAAATAGGGTAAGCTTTTTATTTCATAGTTTATCAGTATCTACAAAACTAACTGATCCTAAAGAGCTTATAATCTGAACAAATAATTATTCTTATAGTAAGATGAGAAGTTATCTGTTATTTAAATGAAAAACATATAAAACGCAGCACCTTTTAACTGCTATCTCGTTTTTAATCAAGCGTAAAGGGTGGCAAGAGTTCTCCAACACACAAAGGAAATGACAGTGTTCATTCAAGCATGTGTTGAGACACTGTCGATTCCTCAACTACTAGAGCATAACTAGCTTTAAGTGCTGTCTGTCGCAGAATTTGAAAACCGTGCATTAAAAATCGAAAATATCATGCATGTATTTCGTACGTACTTGGCGCAAAAAATTGTATGAATGACAGTTGAGTTGACTGTTTTCCTTGAATGTTTTGAGAGAGAGAGAGAGAGAGATAAGACCCCGATTGTTCTCTGTTTTCTTCCATGTATTTACATCTTATAATAGAAAATTTGTTATTTTTAATGAATATTTTGTAACCTCGATTTGAATGCTATAAACATTTGATAAACAGTTTCTTAGTAAGATGAACTAGTATATTTTCTCGGAAATTGTTTTGTTGAAATAAGCACGCAAAAATGCATATTTTTTATTTTCCTTTTAAAAATTCACGAATTTTTTAGACAATAAATCAAACGTTAATTAACGTTATTTTATCAATGTAAAACGCTTGATAAAAAGCATATTATTTTGCTGCATTTGACTAATCTTAAGGGCCATAGTGGCTCACTGATATGCCCACTGCTCTAGCAATCTACGAGTTGTAGGCTGCGCAGGCTCGATTCCTGACAGATGCCTTCCTTCCTCAGTTTATCTCTCTTTTCTGTGAGTAAAACTTTCATTTTGTGTCTATTAATTAGTATTGTATGTCTTGTGTTTGGCACAGCATAGCCAAACATGGTCTTTGCGTCATAAACCCTCAAAAAGCCAACCAACCGACAAATCCCAATCTCATCATGTTATAATATACCTATCATCACTTCCGCATGCGCGTTCACAATTTTTACTACGAGTTCATTTACGCAATAACTTATGATATTTGTCTTGCTTATGTGGTCATGTAGCTTAGTTTAATAAGCTTAAAACTGTTAAAATACTTCTGTTAAAGATGTTATCAACCTCATCAAAGACAACCTGGCAGTGCCTTTAATATTTTCCGCCTCTCTTTGTTTTTAGTTCATGGATTTTAGATTTTGAATATCCATAGAAAAAAACTTCAATGATTTATTCAGTGTAAACATAAACAATCTATCGGAGAAGAAAAAATAGTTCTGGTTAAGATCTAATTTGAGTTATCGTCGTTGTTAGCTTTCACTGAATGCTGAAATGGCATTCGAGTAGCATATGTTAAGTTAGGGATGAGGTTACTAAAATACTAGCGCCGCCATCTTTATTTGATTATAAAGAAAAACCCTCTTTATACTGTATAAAACGCCCCTTCCACCCGCTATATTAACCCTCTTCATGGTTGTCTCGACGAGGTATTTCGTGGTTAGTAAGACCCGGTGAACACATCCGGTTTTTCAACGTGCGGCGCCGTTGCGGCATCGAAGCCCAACTATGCACACATAACCGTGAAATGACGCACGAACTCCTTTCGCGCCATTTGCGATAAATATTCTATCGAAGAAAACGTGTATATTTCGCTTACTTGGTGTAAAAATATATATATTTTGTAACATAGACGTTACTGGATTAACCATTTATTAATTATTATTTATATTCCATTTGTTTATGAAAACAAGGTACTTGAGAACGGAGACTCATGTGCGGCGACCGTGCGGCGTCGTGGGGAACTGCGGTACAAATTGCACGCAAGTTGGACGTGCGTCGCCCCAGCGGCGCTGGAGGCATATGTGTATTGCTAAATTGGATCTAATGTATCTCAGACCGCACTTGCGTTGCGGCAGCGGCGCCGCACGTTGAAAAACCGGATGTGTGCACCGGGCCTAAAACTGACCAGACCGCGATGGATGTGATATCTCGACATTAGAAGAAAATTGACCTGATCTCTTGATCTTGTTATCAAATGAAGATTGTAAAGATCTTGTTGACACGAGGTGTCTCGTCGCTTGCAAAATAGATCTGATATTGATGGACGAGTGGACATCAAAACCCATTGGAGAGGTAAGCTTCACAGAAAACCCTCTCATAATTATTGAAGGAAATTTTTAACCGCAACAGAATTATAGAAAAGTCAGATGGAATAACTAAACAATAAGGTGAAGCGTACAATAAAAAGCATAAACAAGAACAATAGTCTGTCCGAATCACCTACATACTTAACTTTCAGTAGGAGGATAATTTCTGGCATTATTTGCACAGAAATCTACTGACTTCATTACTCCTTAACGTTCCATCGCCAAGGGCAATTCCTCATCTTATTGTAATATAACACCATGGATAAACTTCGTCATTGTTCTTTTCGATCACCAGCGAAATCAAAAAGACGGTCAGGACTCGTTTCCATCGATCACGAGAAGGTTGGTTGACCAGCGCAATATCGGATATGAGGATCAATAGGAGTGCACCTAAGAATGGATAAAAATGACCCTCTCTCGTTTCCGTTAGGAAAGCCGTGGTGAAGTCCATATGTGACATTACTACTGAATGCGATGGGAGAATAGATGTACGGGATCGTGGGAGTTTGCAAATGAGAATATCCGTTTTAGATCCGGTCGGGGATCGTTTGAGCGAGGCATCTATTTTTTGAATAATCTGCCTCTGTTCTAAAATTAATGCAAATGGAAAATATATGCATTTTTACCCGGCCAAGGCTCAGTATGGGTTAATGGTGACCTATAGATGGATCCTCAACCCACTAACCAATTTGGAAAACGTGGGAAGTTCTTAAAAATTGAACATTTTTATGCTCAGTGATATAAATTTCATTTGTTGTTGTGTACCTATTATTTTTTGTATGATGTCGGAAAAATATTGGTGATTCAAAACTAATGAAAAAACAATTATCATGATAATTTTTTATGACTTTTTTAAAGAAAAGAAAGTTGGGCTTTCACACTTAACCTCTCTCTCTCTCTCTCTCTCTTTTTTTTTTTTTTTTAACTACGGCAATAGGCGAGTTCTTTCTTGGCGCGAATCGGATAACTTTCAAAGTTCAACTGCTGTACCGGTCATAGTCTAAATTCTTTCATGACGTGATTGTTATAACTTTCAAGGTACAACTGCTGTACTGACCGTAGGTTCAATACTTTCTTGGCTCGATCAATGTGCAACTTCTATACCAGCCATAGTATAAAGATTAACCTTTTGACTATGGCTATACATATAACTAGCACGATTCTCTCTTGGCGCGATTCTTATAACTTTCAAATTAAAATTACTGTACTGGCATAAAGTCTAAATTTCTTCTTGGCGTGATCAAGGTATAACTGCTGTACCAGCTATAGTATAAAAGTTAAAGCTGGTTTGGGTAGGTAGGCAATCAGATAATTTGAATTATATTGGTAGTTGAATTTACGTCACACTGGAGAAACAACGGGATATTGGCGATGGTCCGGGTTCAATTGCGAACCCTTCGAAATTGATCCCGGACCATCCGAGGACAACGCCTAGTAATTTTGAGCCACGATCGGATGACGAGGTCACGCTTGAGCTGGCACCCCATTCTCCAAATTTCCACAACATGAACATTTGAGGCAACAACTGATTTAACGTGCACAAAAACTCACTATGTACACGATGGTCTTTGATTTAATCGAGTTTCGAACTCGTAACTCTCCGGTTGCTAATTCGCTAATCTTCCAACCGAACTACCACCGCCCTTGTCGTTTTCGGAACCGATATTTAAAATTATTGCGTACAATTATACAAAGATCTGTTTTACTTATTTACTTAATAAAAAAAAGGTTGGGTTGATTGGTTTCAATTTTGTGGAACAAGGTCAAATAATGTACAAACTAAGGCAATACAGGAGTTTGGAATACTGATCCTTACAGAAACCTTTCTAAAGACAGTACAACTTATAGTAAATTTGTATAGTTACTTAAGCGAGATCTACCACAGATATTTTTTTCAAATTTTAGTTTAATTACCTATGATTATTCATAAAAGTCCGAGTAATCTACTTGTAATCAAATGGATGGATCAAAATTCATTAAAAGTTTCATTCTTGATTTCAACTAAAATATGTTGAGTACTGAATCCCAATCAATTTATTTCTTACAATAATTAACGATTTATATTTATTTACAACTGAATTTTAAACATTATTTATAAATTAAGTCAATGTTGTCCGCATGTCACAATCAGGTATATTCGTCTGTATTGTGTAAAGGTCTGAAAAAATAACAACTTCAAATCTAAATGCCAGAAATTCAGCACTATTGTCCACTACAGTGAAGTAGGGAAAATAGTTCTCGTTATCTGAAAATCTCTGGAATACTGATAGATCAAATGAGTATGGATGACATGTCCAAGAAATGAGGAGTTGCCTTCGATAAGGATTTGTAGGTCATAAAAGCTTCACTATTGTCTTCAATGTCAAGAAATGGATGCTTTGACTTCTTTTTTTTTTTTTTCTTTTTTTTTTTTTGTGACTGATGTGACTTTGAAATCATCAATTGGTTACAATTAAAGTTAGGGAAAATGATATTGCGTTAGAAATGAAATAACCAAAAGCACTTTAAGGGTATGGGAATTAGTTCAAGGATCTTTTATAATAAGGTCATAGCGTCTCAGTTACCTATTTATAAGTGTTATACAATTTACTCAAATTTCATGCTTTAGAAAGTCATTGTTTATGATTGGATAATGCGTATCGAAAGTCTGTATAAATACACATTTAAAAGCTTTTCTCACGTAAAAATTGTTCTCTGGAAATGGGAACGACATACTAGAACAACGATTTATGTACTAGCAATGAATAATCGTTATACTATATTTTTTAAATGTTTTTAAAATATAATATTATATTACATTAGTAGAAATAATTTTTTTTAATTATTATGAAGTATCAAGTAAGTAGAAAACAGACAGTGCTTTTAATCAAAATGTGCTTTTAATTACATTTCTTATGACAATACTGTAGACTCAGCCATTCTCTTCAGAGGGTGTGACATACTCATTTGATTAAAAGGGAGTAGATTAAGGAGATTAACGTCTGACTCCGGCGTGCTATGTCGGATGTCCGAGAGGCCTTTTTTAAGTAAATTTGTGTTTTTGTTTGAATTTAGATCCATCCTCAGATTATTAGAAATAGTAAGGCAGTTGAATTTACATCACACTGGAGCAACACAAGGGGCTATAGCCGACGGTTCGGAATCAATCTCGAACGAACAGATCCGAGGATATTACCTCGTAATTTTGAACCAACTGACAGGTGACACGGTCAACCCCCGAGCTGGCACCCCACTCTCCAAACTTCCACATCACACCAACGTGAGGACAGTTGAAAGCACGACAGATTTGACGTGCACCAGTTACTATATGCACTACGGTCTTTTGTTGGAACGAGTTACGATCTACGCAACTCTCCGGTTGCGAATCCGCAACTCTACCAACTAGGCTTCCAAGTCCCAGTATGAATTAAATCTTCTCCGGTATGCGAGACCGAAAACCAGCATTAAATTTCTCAACTGTTGTAAATCCTATTTATGAAAAATTATTAACTTTTAAATATTTGTGTCATTTGTTGAACTAGGTTTTCTATTCGAAAATTCAGATAAAAATTTAATCGTAATCGTATAATTCAAAAATAAAAAAAGATCATTGCTGCTTTTTCTTCGATCTTGAGACCCTTAACAGATTACAATGTTCGGTTTGATTACGTTGTTACGGATGTTGGAATGCGTATGTAAATTCATTTTCATTAACATCCAATTTTTAAGTAAATAATGCCGTTGTTGGAACAAAAGGTTCGTAACATATTTCATGGTTTCAAAATTCGATTCCTTCCTGTGTGTGTGTTTAATTCTTTCCCTCTGTGTTAGTATAACTTTACTTGTGTATTTATGTCCACCTCTTGGTGTCGGCTGTCTTGTTTGTGGAGTAGCGTGGCCTAACATGGCCTCGATGCCATTGAAACCCAACCCAACCTCGTTGTAAAATAATATAATTGTTCAAATTCTCTATTCTCTGTGCAAAGTATATGTTTTTAGATCGTAATTACCTAAATATCAAGTCATCTGTATTTGAGAACTGGTTTTGTTCATAGTATATTTAGATAGTTATGTGTACATAAAATTAGTTTAGATAGTGAGAGACGCTTTTTATCCATTCTAATTTTACTAACCAACTTTAATCCGCATCGTATCATGTAATCTTAGCATTTAACCTTTTCAGGACGTCTGTCGTTCCACCTTCCTCAAAAGAATTAGGTTAAGATATAAATATTCTAGGTATATTAAGGGTAAGTATAAAACCATTCTTTAATTTGATATTCGGATGACAGAAAGTGCTCTATTGGTGGTGAAACATACAGTGTTAAAAAATTGTCTCAATTGATCTCACAAATTCTTTCTGTATAGGGGTAAAAAGAATCAAAGATGAAAGTTTCTAAAAATATGAAATTAGTTGACTTGAGATATGAAAAATTCATAAAAATGCAATCGTAACTTCAAAGTTATAAAACTTCATTCACAAGCACCCTTCCACTTTTTATCTTGTCTGACACGTGTTCAGATGTGATAGAGAAAAACAAGTCAAAACGTTAATCTGTACAAAACATCTGAAAAGGCCAGAAGAAAGGCATTTGTAAGCGCGGAATTTTACAACTATAGTCTTTTATGACTGCATTCATCACCTCTTGCAAGAATACAGAAAGCATCAGCATAAATTATGATCACGTGACAGTTATCCAAGCGTATGAAGCAAAACATTCCTCGTTTTGTGTTAGCTTGAATGCTTTCATCTAACAGAGAAACAACGGAATAGTAAGAAAGACGGTTGTGTCATGCATTAGTGATTTGCTTATGATGCGCGCTAACTACTTTGTTGTCTTATTTTGAAATCGTGACACGAAAAATCGAGGACTGGTGAATAAACTGGAAGAACTTTGGCAAAACGTTTCATTTCTGTGAAACAGATCACAACATTTTTCCAAGTTCATGATCAAGTGTTTCATTTTAAAGGACAAGACATTCCAAAATGTTTTAAAGGAATTGATACGGCAAAAGAACTATGGGGAATTGTATCACGATCTAAGTAATAATGTAGGTTGAAACAAAGAAGTGAAATTTTTCATTTTGTTTGGCTTTTCATGTAAGCAAATTTTTATCTATCGTGTAAGCAACAAAATTGCGTACTTATTTAGTATGAGACTTAAAAATTTCTGCGAATTAAGATGGATAATAAAATAAAATGCTCAACAAATTGTTTCAGAAAAAAATGAGCTGTTTTATATCTATACAGGTATCATCAAAATCTTAGCTTGAATATTCGCTTATAACGTTTTAGCATATATAACGACATCTGGCACCTTATAAAAGTTACACGGCTTTCATGAAGGGACCTAAAACCTTATATTTCCAAAACGCATACGTTTGAGCATTTGCAATCATGGTGTATTATGACATAAAACATAAAAAAACGAATGTAAATATAAAAATAAGATTTTAGGGAATAGCATCAAAAACTGCATAGTGCGGCACCCGGAAGAACGCAGTCGATTGGGCCATCTTATCTGTGAATAGGTGTGAAAGCACGTTAAGACAAGATTGTTATACCCAAAAGCATGAATGGCGATCGTTGTGGATGTTTCTCTGCCAACTAACTCCGTATAAATTCTATCGGTTTCGGCACTGAACGATAAATTAAGAACCAGAATCTGCTTTAAAGACGCCAATTGTGGTAGGAATTTGTTTACGCTATTACCAGTCCCCTAATTAAACTAATAGACTCGCCCACATGACTCAATTAGCAACACTAGAAATCTCCTGGACTTTTTTTCAAAGATTATTCTGGGTAAAGATTTAATTTGAAAGGAATATATAATTTTTACACTAAAAAGCAGCCGGGTTCCTAAATATAAATCCACGGTTAATTTTTTTTTTTTTTTGAGAAAATAAACGTGCAGAAACAGACGCTACTCATCAACATCATTAACAGTTTGTGCTGTGATAATTTGCAACAGGGATTCCGACGATTTCAAAAATAGAAACCAATACACGATAGAAAAAGGAAGTGGAATGAATAGAAATCCCACACCACTCCCTTACAAACGAGAGCTTTACGTTCGGAAAACAACACGATTCTAGGAGGGGTGAGATGGAAGATAATTTTTATTTGTGGTTAATTTCTGTCCCTGTGGAAGAAAGAAGTTTTCGTGATGGTGGAACGTTTATATTCAAAACCGCAGCGAGAAAGTAGGCTAGAGCTAAATAAAAACGACCGGTTTGGTAGAGAATCCACCCCTTTCTCTTCACACAAAAGGTGTTTTGTTTCTTCTTCGGAAATACGTCTGTAGAAACACTCTCCATTGCATTTCAAACTAGTGACTCGTATAGAAACGTCCGAAACAATTTTCGTGGTAAAACCATTTACTTTAACGCATTATATACGTAGCTTTGTTCCAAATACTTATATTCTGATTGGCAGAACCGCGCATAGCTTTTGCATTAAAATTTCTTAATTGCTTATTTCTATTGGTTGAAAGTTGGTGTTACTCGAATTTCTCATCCTGTTTCAGTACATTTATAAGGAACTAGCCACTGCGTGGCTAGCCCGGCGTTACCCGTGCCCGTGGTGTAAGGTATTAATCTGGTGTAAAATTTTCCGCAACAATCCGTTGAAGATATATTCAATTAAAATATTTATTTAAAGAAAATCATATTTTTAGGTATCAATCTAAACTGAAATTTTCCGCAGATTTCAAATCCGTAGAAATTTTTACTCTATCTTTAACGGTCTAGGAGATAGAAAAAAGAACTTTGACTTCATTTAAAAGATTTATCGTCTGGATGGGAAATCAATCAAAATCGCGCAAAATCAAAGCGGAAACGAACAAAAATAATTTTCTCCGTGTCCTGCGGATGAAAAAAATTTGGCATGATTCCAAACCCTGACTGCAAGGTCGCTGAGTAGAAGAAGTTCTCCTCGTTTGAAACACCGATGGAGAGTAAAACTATGTAATTCATTTAAAAATCTTCTACGAATTTTAAAATTCGCCGCGACCCAAAATTGCAAATAATTCGGACTATCTGTGTGCCAAATCTCATTGCTGTAAGTGCCATAGAATCGTCAGGATTTTACGGCCCCAAACATACAAACAAACAAACACTTTCTTTTAAAATAGTAGAGATACACCATCCATAATCATAAATACCTCTAAATGAAATAATATTATCCAAAAATATGTAACAGTCGTTAACTTTTGCTTGGTGCTTACATACTGTATTAGAATATAGCATTGCTGGAATATATCGGTTTAAGTCAATTATTTCGCTGTCTTTACTCGTTTCCGTGCAATAAAGTCTCACATACGTTTGACGATTAGTAGCTGCAGATGGTCACACTCAGGCTGCCGCTCCATCCATCTTAGCGCCGTATCAAGGCACTCAAATGCCTTACAAGCTGACTGTCTCACGTCTGGTTGAGTAGGAATGTCATCATCATCTTCCGGGTCATCAATGAGAATTTGGAAACCAGGCTCGAAAAATCACACACCAGTCACTGCCCTGTACTGGGAATAGCCAGGAATTTTCACAATGATTATTCCTGTTTTCAACTGACACTTCGTCGTCTTCGTTTATATCATTCATCAATAAGATACTTTTAAAATGCGGATTTTGCTGAGTTCTTTATTTCTCAAAGCGATCTGGATAACTGGAGTTCGGATAGTTGGAGTTCTACTGTTCTTCAGTCTACAGCTCTCTGAACTAGTTTGCTAATAACTCGTATACTTCTATGGATAGCGCATTTAAGATTTTTTTTTTCCAATCCACATCCAGAGAACTTGCTAGTAACTAAGCATGGCATATTTTGAACAAAGTCGTCTCCCAGATAGTTCCGTGGCTTACTTTCGTTTCAGTTCTACATTTGTAAATATTAAGTCAAGAATGCTTGCTTTTTTTTTTTTTTTTTTTTTTTCTCAAAAAGATTTATAAATACCGAAATCAAATATTCTTGATTTAGCACTTACAAAGATTGAATTAAAGAGAAAGACTGCAACTTCTTGCTAAGCATCATTTTCCACATCTAAAGACTGGAACACCTTGCTAAGTCTCATCAGCCACATCGAGGGCTATAGAAATAGCTTGTTTCATTGTACCCACTGGATACTGAATAATCTCTACCGAATTGGCTTATCAGACTCTTCAAAGTAGTCCTGATCTTACTGACGTCACAGTGAATATAACACCGCTGATAGTTTCATACTTAGTATCCGTTTCAAGACTAAATTGGGCTGCCAGGCATATTCATAGTGAAAAGGCTGCGGTCTGGCGTAAGATACGAGAAAAAACATCTAGAGAACTTGCTTGTAACACCTCAATTAATAAAAAACCTCAATAAATAAAACACCTCAAAAAATAAAATGACACCTCACTTTTGTTTCTACCATACGTAGAACCGGAAATATTAAACTTTTTACAAACATGACAGCTGCAAATCCAATGAGCCTTCATAATTTTAAACGCTCTTTTTCTCCTTTTGTGTGAAATGGGATTTCACTAGTAAAAATCGATATAACTTAAGAACTACTTGTCATAAATAAACGAAATTTTCAGCATATACTTTTCAAATATATTTCTTTAATTTGTCTTCACCAATTGTGTGTATGTATATATATATATATATATATAAATATATATAAAAGTTTTTTTTTCTACAATTTTTCGAACTTTGTATTCTATGTGTTTTATAAAGTTTTTAACAAAATATTTTTTTTTTAATTTTTTCTAATTGTTTTAACCAAAATTAACGAAGACAATTTAGAACGAACTCTTAGAAGGTTATTAATGCAAAAACGAAGTGATTTGTTATAAAATATTTTGTGATACATCAATATTGCCCAACGTCAACATTTTGACATTTTTTAATTTGAATAAATAAATTCTTAATTTTTGAAAACATAAAATAGTTATTATAATTTCAAAATACAATGTATACCTACAGAAAAAATTTCAGAACAAAAACTTCAAAATTGAAGATTTTAGAATTTTGAGTTCCAGACCCCCTTAAGTCTGGCATTTGATAGATCCAAAGGGAGTCATTAATTTAACAAAATAATGTAGTAAAAATCGATAAAACTTAATGAATGTAAATTACAATTATTTGCATCCGATGTGTTGCTCCAATACGTTAATTAAAAATACGCACCTACATATCGAACTAACGATAACACACAACGAGGTTATACCACTCCACGACCGAATACTCCAAAAAGCAATCCCCAGTTCACATTTCCGCGTGAGAGAGACAGAGAATTTCAATTACGACCACCAAAATACGATTTCCTTAAATCGAATAGCGTGTGCTTTCACCTCACCCCAATCTCATCACCCCTTTTTTATTTAAAAACGAGACCAAGCTCGGAAGGCACAGTATGCTTGTTTACGAAACAAGTCCTGTTTGGATCCCACTTAACTCAGTCAAAAAAAGAAGGGGAACCATCCCAATTTCCAAAGCGAAATTTCGAAACGCTTCCAACTGCATGCAAATTGGAAAACAAGACGCGCGTATGCTTCGTGTCCCAACAAGAGGATGCGTCGCGCGTCGCCGACTTTTCACATTGCTCGCCCGCTAGCCCTAATTCGAAACCATTCCACCTTTTGTTTCAAGTTACGTACGCGATTGCTCTTTAGTCGCTTCCACAACAGGAGCGGCTCTTTTTTAATGAATCCTGCTGGAGATGACGCTAAAAAAGGATTTACGCGACAAAGGTTGTTGTACGATGTAATAGGCGGAGGCTCTATTTTGGAAAGACGTACGCTATGCGGATACCGGTGCTCGGATGCAGTTTTTTGTTTTTCTAAACCAAAAATGGGTTTTGTTGAACTGTTTAATATAAATAGACAGTTCACACTTTTCCTTGGTTAAGTTTTTTTTTCGGGCTCATTACCGAGTGTTTACGAGGAAATTGACAGTCTCTCTTGCAGGTAGGTAGTTAATTAACGTCGCACTGGAGCAACACTTCGGACGATTAGCGTAGAATCTGGATCAACCCCGAAGTGAAGGATCCAAGGACAACGTACCGTAATTTTTAAACACAGTCAGATGTAGAGATCGACGCCTCACTCTTTAAACTTCCTCCTGATGTGACCATGGTTCGAACTGACGAGATGTCGTACCTTTCCCTTCGGAGTTGATCCAACAAAAGCCAGTTGTGTTGCTCTAGTACGACGTTAATTCAACTAAACTAATGTCAAAATTTTAATTCCTTTATGCCTATAAATCAAGCAAACTGCCGTGCCTAACAACGTATCGTAATTTTTAAACACGGTCAGATGACAAGATCAACACCCTGAACTGGCACCTCACTCTTCAAACTTCCTCGTCATCTGACCATGGTTCAAACTAACGGGATGTTGTCCTCGTACCTTTCCCTTCGAAGTTGATCCAACAAAAGCCAGTTGCGTGGTTCCAGTGCAACGTTAATTCAACTAAACTAATGTCAAAATTTTAATTCCTTAATGCCTATAAATCAAATAAACTCCATTTAGTAAGTGTATCGCTCAATTGTAAAGAAAGCAAAAGTTCTGACTAAAAGACCTTAATTTTGCACACAAAAAAAAACGCATAAAATAAGCGTTTTAAAAAAAAAAATTTCAAAATTCTCAATTGCTTTTAAATATGTAAAGCAAATTTCAAGGATTATCCAAACAAATTCAAGTAAATGAATTTAACCCAGATGTGCATGGAACATTTATTATGAAGTCAGAAGAATCAAAACATTTCAATGAAAGTAGACTTAATATACCTTTTTACTGTATGTTTTATGTTATTACATATTTAGTTGAAAATTATCTTAATAGAAAAGTCGAAAATTATCTTAATAGAAAAACTATTTTTGGAATCCACAGAATTTGATATCCATTTTTAACGTTAAAATGAATGAAAACAAAATTTGCTTTTGATCGATTTCTGTGATTTAGAAAAGTCTACTGTCCCCTTAACTCTGCAAAAACAGACATGCCGAATTTGAATTCAGGTAACATGACAAGCTACGTACTTCTGAAATGAAACAAGTACCTGTCTCTTAATAACAATGGCATCCTATATATTTAGTACAAAAACCTCTCATAATAAAGACATAGCTTGTTCTTTTCCAAGTGTCAAAAGAAGAAAAATCCAAATCAATTTTTTGACAATACGCTACATAATTACCCCTGTTGATAGTGTAAGCAAGTAATATACATAGAACTTTAAATGACAGAATTGAATGGAGGAATAATCAAGCATAAGTTATAGTGACTTTTTAATCATATTCTATATTTCCAAAAAAAGAAATACGTGGATCTGATAAGAATGTTTTCAATAAAAAAGTAAAAAATGGGGGAAATACTATAACAAGACGCATTTTCAAGAGTTCCTGTTAGAATTTTTTTCCGAACCATTAACAACAATTAGGGCTTGTTTTTTGTTCATTGCACAACTTGTCACAGCAACAAAAGGCACATAAAGACCACGGGGTATGCAATAATTGTAGCTTGAATGAAAGAAATAGGTTAATTTGCATTCTTCGAGCGAAGAGGTATCAGCCCTTAACTTCTGAAAATAAGGAACCTGAGTATCAGCGAACAATGTAAAAATGTGTTCTCCTTTTTCATGCCACTTTTCAATTGATTTCTCGAAATCACCTGTCATTTATAATTACTCTATAATCAAACTTGCAAATAATATACACTTTTTGTCTGATATCTACCATATTATTTCCATTGATTGAAAAGGACATCAAAAACTGATAGAAAATCCGGAAGCTTGAACAGTGGCGAAGCCAGAAATTTCCAATGGGAAAGGTTGCGGCCCATATCACTACAGTCCTACCTGCATAATTAAGACTCATTCGAAAGTTACGCTATGTGAGATTTTGTACCATTATATATATATATATATATATATATATATATATATATATCCCCCTGTTATGTGTGTGGATATGTATGTATGCATGTGTGGATATTCTCTATACAAATTTACACCGTTTGACCAATCCACACCAAATTTGGTACACTTATACTTCAGAACACTGCGGAAAACAGGCTGTTTCTTTCCTGCCTTCATACCAATCAGTAGCCATAAAAATTGGCACACAGATGGTCCTAAAAGTGCCTCTCGAAGCGCCAATTTTAAAATTTAAAGTTTGTTTTTCTGCAATAAGTGGACATGGACAAAGAAACACGTTCTACAGGGTTTGGGTATGAGTTTACACAGGGAAATGTCGCAAATCATATTTTAGCTATCGCGATAGGAAACACGTTCTACAGAGTTTGTGTATTTGAGTTAACACAGGGATATTTTATTGCGGTCATATTTGATACCCGAGCAACACCGGGGGTTATTCAGCTAATTTAAAATTAACATTGATAGGCTCAGCAACTCCAAATATAATAAAATTAGTTCGAAAAGCATAAAACTGAATTTCCTGTTCATATTAGGATTATTCTTACTTCCAATGTGCATGGTGCATGGCAAAAAGTGCACACCTCGGTCATGTTACCACAACTGTTAAGTTCTAAATATCCACTTCAGTGGCATTTCATTCACATGATCATATCGAGTCGGTATTTTTGAAGTCTAAACCAATTTTTACGCTCGCTCACATTTTCCTTTCTGCTAAAATTTCTCATTGCATTTTGTAATCAGATTGAAGGAGAATTCATTAAAGTGGTGAGTTTATCCGAGTAGTTTTAGCCATATTATGCAGTTCCATAGAGCAAATCAAGCATATTTAAACGAAGAGGCGAAATTGGCGAACGAAACCACAAGCAGTCGATTTTGTTAAACTGAACATAAGACGATTAAACTTAAGACTAATTCTGATATAAATTGTGAGTTTCTATATCCTCCATATTGCTTTGATCGGGTTAGCTGCTTGAGCTTTCCCTGTGCACTATGTGTGTGACTATATTTATTCACAAAAACGAAAACAAGTAATTTTTATGTTGAGAAGGGGAACACTAATAAATTACATATTTATGAATAAACGTTTAAGAATTCTTTGAAAAGAAAATTATTTAATTTTTCATACTTTGTTGAACTATTAGGCCAAGGGGGGATTCTTGACTCCATAAATCCTCTTAGTTACGAATAGATTCAACAGTTAGAAATGTAAATAACACAGAAATAAAAATTTGAATGTCAATATGCAAGCATATATACAGCTAGTTGATATTTAAAAGTAGTTGACAGGGATAATGCCTCAACATATTTGATTGCGTGACAATAAAACAGGGCGATGTGGGAATTTATCTCCTGATCTATTAGCGACAGTCCAAGATCAATCAGGAAGAATCCGAGGACAAAACCTCGAATTTTTAACCAATATCAGATGACAAGGGCAACACCTGAGCTGATGCCCTACTCTCAAAACTTCCACGCCATGCTGATGTAAGGATATTTGAAGTCCCGACAGATTTAACGGCACCAATCCTCACGTACACGTCGGTCCTTTGTTGGATCTCGTTTCGAACTCGTAACCCTCTGCCACTTGACTTGTTTTTCGAAAACTATTTTAGCACGCAATAAAAATTCCAAAGAATAAATTCCGTATTGATATATGATAGTTGATTGGTCAACACAAAACGCCACAATTTCCCAGACCGGCGTAAACCACATTTTATGTGCCATCCTGTATGAATCATACGAAAACATTTGGACAGAAGTAAAATCTTCGACCGTCCATCAGCTTGTTTACTCTGAAAATCCCTCTAAAATCAGACGGTAATAAAAAGCAACTATCAAAATAAAACTGAAAGTGAGTCAAACTGAATCATTGAGAAATTTATAGAGTTCGTGAATTCAGAGTATTTCAAAATTACTGTAGAAGATTCCTGCAGAAATAGTATTAAAGTGAATGTAGATCACTCACATACAATTAAACCGAATTCACTTAGGTTGTATACAGACAGGGGTATTTTCAATAGATTGGCCAGGGTGATCCCTTCGTTTTCAAGTTTGACCAGGAGGTTTTAAAACACCTTTTTTCTAAGAAATTGTAAAAATTACATTTTATGATGTAATTTTTCTCTTTTCTGAAAAATTGATTTCCTACATTGAAGGTCAGTTGGTTGTTTGGAAGTTTTACGATGCAAGGTCCACTCTTCGTCATGCTGCGCAAGACATGCAACATCAAGTAATAGACATACAAACACGATCAAAGTTTTACTGGCACAGAACTGAGAAATGCACCCTGGGAAGGAATGCACCTGACAGGGAATAGAACCTCTATTTTGAAGGAGTTTACGAGTACAACACGTTTGTCAATATTTTGCGCAACAGGTTTATCTTTACCAAAGATATAGAAAAGAAAAATGAATGAGAATTAAGATAGATTCAGCTTAGGCGATTGGACAAGAGTGTTTATTAATTTGATTTTTTTTTTAATATTTCAGTCTCAAAAGTACTAAGTACAATATAACTTCACAAGATCTATATATAAAAAAAGACACGAAAAGGGAAGGGCCATTACTTTTCTTACAAGCGAAGAACGCTTCATTTATCTTCGAGCTTAAGTCGAGTCGTCAGTGAAGCAATTCACTAAAATTACTATGCAAATGGTGAAACGTTTTTTTTAACGCCCGAATATTTCAACGTGAATAAAAATCGTTAAGAATCACCACAAGACTATAACCGTATATTCAGAATTGAATTAATCAGAAATGCTTCGTTGCAAATTGAACAAATGAAGTTATTTCTTAATCATATTTTAGTATTCTACGAATGCTTGATTATGGTCTAACTTTTCTCAAGAACTTCAGCTATCTTTCTGATTTGAAACTTATTGCAGACTACGCAATTGGTTCTGAGATCCGATAATATAAACAATAAATATGCACTTTCAATAAAATTCTTGTTTTCTATTTCATTGGTTACTCGACTTAAAATTAACCCATTTGAAAACCGTAAGCGCTTCGATGAACTTTTGATGAACAATTGTTTTGTTCTTCTAGCAAACTCTCTTTTCTCTCCCTCTCCCTTACTCTCCATGTGAAATAAGCTCAGTAAATATCTCTCTGAAAAGCTTTTTAAAAAATCTTACTTCCACTTCTAAATATAAAAATGTAGCATGAACTATTTGTCGTGTCGGGAAAGCCCATAAGTCAGTGACTTTTGGGCTTTCTCGAATAAACGAAAACTTTCATACGAGTCAACTCTACGTAAAAGACCTGACTCGTAGAGTTTCACTTCTAAAAGAGGAGTCTACCTCTGAAGAATAGATTTTTTACCGAAAACTCGATTTCGAGAAGAAAAAAAAGTGACTTATAGGCGTAAAGCTCCAAAGGATGAGAAAGTCGCTTTTAAAATCTCGCAGTTCATGCAGTTTTCACACTCTTTCAAGCATTAGGATGTTGAAATCGCCAAACCTTTTAATGATGGGTTTCGTAGCCACACTTTTCGGTTTAACAACAATAACAAGCTGCTTCTATCACTCCCAAATGAACCAGTATATCCAAGTGGGAAAATCCCCATCAACAAGAAAAAAATTGAAGACATAAATAAACTGATGAAATACATTCCAAATGAAGAAAACATTCAAGTATTCTACAAATAGATAGTTCGCCAGTGTTCTACAGGTACATCTGATTCTCAGTTGACAGAGAACTACGCAACTGATGAATACATTTTATTTCACCATTTATACCACTCAGATTCATAGAACTAAATAATCTTGTTTGTGTTTCAGATTTATTTAATGTTTATACTAGTTTTAGAATACATACTTGAGGTGTACTAAGCGTACTTTTTATTTCATACAGTTTAGAATGCTTACTTAAGGTGTACTAAGCGTATTTTTTATTTTATACAGTTTAGAATGCAATTACTTTTTGCCAAAAGTATATGTATTTGAGAAACCCCATAAGTATACTGACTTTAAAAATCCATAATAATTTAATTATTTATCTTTTGAGACCTTCATTGAGCACAAATATTCTATTTAGCTCCAAACAATACATTTTATAAGAAATAATAATATAGAGGTTGTCGGTTTAAACAGAAACAGGTTTTTCTCGATTTCCCAAAAAATTGTTCTCACCTGACTTATGGGGTTTCTCAAACAACCGATTCATTTAACCAATTCAACACAGGGTAATTTTGTTAGTTGTCTTCAACTATTTGCCAGTTTGTCAACGCAACAGGATTTTTTATTACATGTATATAAATAAATGGTTTTCAACGATATCTGAACCAATCTTTAATTCAATTTATTTCGTGTTTGAAATTAATTACTACGACACAAGTAAAAGAACCTAGAACACAAGTAATAATCTCAAAAAAGGCAACTATTTTCCTGTTTTTCAGCTAAACAGAATTTTTTTTATTCGATATATATAGTAAATGGTTTTCAATGACCTCTGGACTAATCTTTAATTAATTTTTTTTTTCGTGTGTCGCAGAAGAATGTTTTACTCTAAGAAAAAAGAACCCAGAATAATTAATAATTTCAGAGAAATTTATTTTCATCGTCTATGGCAACGTCGCGGTCCATCGCTCAATCCGCGACAAAATGAAGTTCCATGCCCGTTGCTGCAAACAAGAGGGCATGGATGCAAGAGATCAGCGGCCATGTTTGTTGTTTCCCGACGTCTCGTCCTCCCATCAATCCGCAAGGTAAACGGGTTCAAGGACCCAAACGATTTTGACGTTCCGACCTGCTGCGTGCGTTTTGGAACAATGATTGCGGCATATACCCACACTGGGAACGAGGCTGCCTCTTACTCCACTGCCAGTTTCGTGTTTTGACTCAAAAATCGTAAAAGGCCACATTTTGGGACAGCGTGCTTTCTCTAGTACAAATCAAATGGCTAAGGGATGCATGGCCTATCTGTATTCGAAGACGGTCATCAATTTCAGCTTTGGTATTGCAACAAAATCCAAAATTGCTTTTGGGAAATAAATAAATTACATTTACTAAAAACACACTTTAGAATTTCATAAAACCATCGAGGTTCAACGCAGGTGGCGCGCAAAGCAAAATGTTTTTCTTCAAAAAAATAATGTTTTGGTTTCCAGGGAGACGTCTCAACCAGACGGAAGCTGTTTCCGGTGGAATCGAGACGATGACATCATCAGACTGGAAGGGGCAAGCTTCAAGGACACTCAGCAGACAGTACACTAGTCCAGGGGTGGCCAGCTACCCTACCTTGGGAATCCACATTTCAGCAAGAAATATTTGAAAGAGCCATTTATTTATCGTTGATAACAAAAACAATAAGAAACTGAAAAAGACTTAATTTTTTTAAAGTTTACCCACAGATCCTCTTTACCCTGATCTGTTTGTTCAAAGCTGAAACACAAAACCTGCCTTGCTTTCTTAGCTGAGACCGCTTTAATTCAAAGCAAAAGATTCAGCATAAGAAATATGTGAAAATATCACAATACCGCTTTGCCGACTGTGAGTATTGGTTTGACACCGTAATTCGCACGTGTCTCGCACTTGACAAAGCTCACAAAGGTCAGCAATTGTTGTTTTGTAATATCTTTTGCTTGCTGATTCCGGAACAAAAATATCCAATTTTCGGTACTTTGTATTGAACACTTAAATCTGTTTTAACCGATCAGCATTTAACTGAGCTTGTTCGAACCGCCCTAACAAGTCATCAACAAAACTTTCGGCAGCTTACTGCTAAGGTGGACAACATTCGTAAAGCATCCACAAACAAATCTGATTTTTAAAGATTTTATTTAGAAAAATGTTTGATAGAATCAAAACTTTTTTTTATTTCCATTTTTATTTTTTGAGTAACTTTGTAAATTTTATGTTTTTGAATAACTTTGTAACAAGAATTTAAATCAAATAATTACTTTTGGACATTTGATCGGATTTAGTTTACTTGTAGCTTTGTAACAAGAAAGGAAATTAACTACTTTCGGTTATTGATCAGTTTTAGTTTACCATACTTCATATTCTGCATGTTCATGTCATGCATACATTCATGTTCCAAAAGAGAGTTAATTTAGTTTTTTAAAGCGTATATGGGAAATTTCGAGGAAAACGTATCTTCCACGAAAATCCTCGACGTAAACATTTTCCATATTTGTCTACCCCAACACTTGAAAACTAACTGAACCTGAAAGCAGCATTATGTAGCATATGTGCCTATCAAATTCAATGCCAGAGAGAACAATTCGTTATTGAAACTTGTGAATAATATATCAAAAATGAGCAGCAGAAATTCATTTTTATAAATTGCAAAACCATTCGCACTTTCCAACAGATCAATGATGCGCTCAAACAGCAGATAAAAGGAAATCATGGCCAGTTCATCAACAGTTAAATGAAATTCTAAACATGAAAATGAGCTTTAAAGAGTGAAAGACCGAATATGCGAGTCCTCAGTACTTCCACAGCTTAATTCATAAGCAAACGAAGTGACTTTGTCCTTCAGACCACAAGTCCGACGATTACAATAACTCTCGATTTTCAGAGAACCGGGACAGACAAGGAGAAAAATTTATGCCTATTCCGCGACAGTCGTAAAACGATCGTTTGCATCCATCCTATGGCATTCCAATGCTGACACGAATGACCCTGTTCCTATTGCCGAAAAGGTGGAGAAAGAAACCGACATGACAGAGTCACCAAATATGAAAAAGGGTTAAGGTGAGATAATTATAGTTTTCATCCCGGGTGATAAGCGATAGGGATTTGCATAGGAAACAATAGTGTTTTAACATGCAGTCCATGCTACTGACCGAATTCTTAGCGTTAAGAGTCGAAGTGAAGAAACGCTTCGAAATAGAGCAGTCTATGTCTGTTTTTGCAACACCTAACTGTCTTATATTTCACTCTCAAGTAAACAGTGTTGAGTGCAGATATTTTCAATATCCATTTACTTATTTCTTTATTTGCGTCCGTGTAAAGTTTTCACACTCCATTACTTCCATTAGTTTATTATTTAACATGCAATTATTATTTTTGAAAATTCTTAGAGCCCACTCATCTAAGGCTGTAGATATTTGTTGAATTTCATTTACTATAATAATAGCTTATAAGTGACATTTTTAGTAGCAGATATTGAATTTTTCATGTTTTTCAGGCAGCTTTAATGATTGCTTTTACTGTCTTGAACACTTTCGAATATTAACTCAATACCAACCTCTACAAAAACAAATAAAACTGACGAAATCCAAACAATTTCATTTGTGAAAATCATTATGCAAATAAAAATGGAATGTTGTACTTGAATATTTTCGTGTCCTATTTCTTACTTTATAAGCTTTGTTCCATTTTAAAGGAAAATAAGTAAATTCCGCATTTAGTGTCTGTATGCATGTGTGTGCCAATACCGGTCAAACGGCAAGGTATATTTTCATGAAAGCTCATAGATCTTTTGCTAAATTATTGTATTTATTCACTTTGAATAGTTGCAATTTTGTGTTTATATCTGGTTGCATTTACCATAAAAAAAAGCTCAGTATATAGTCAAAAAATGTTAGATTGTAATAAACATATTACTGCTTAGTGAATGAACTATTAAACGTTACTCTGCCTACATTTTTTTCATGCCAAAATAGATGTGTGTGTTTACTCATACGCCTTGCCATACTTGAATCAACCCTAAACTGGCAGCGCTGAAGAGAGAGATTTCAAGAATCAGCAAAACAATAGTAAGTTCGCAAGCGTTGTCGATGCTCACTTTTCACTATCCAAATGTTTATAATATTTTATGAAGAAAGTGCATGTTATATGTGACTAAAATATGAGAAGGAAACTAAAAATGAACTTTTATAGATTTGTATTAATGCCTTTAATCTTGGTTGCTTAGGATTTCATGGCGCAAGGTCCAGAGGTGTACTAGTTGCACCAAACGAAAGATAATGCAAACCAGTAAAAATAAGTAAAAGTTGAGTATTTTTATTGTTAAATAGCCTAATTAACAATAAAAGTATAATTATATATTTGCTGTACATATGTTATGATGTAGTTTATATGATATAAAAGGTGCAGAATAAAAGATGTAATGCAAAAGTAGGTCACCATTGGTAAAGCAATTATGGAGGCTAAAAATATAACTGGAAAAAATTGTGAATAAGATGGAGTCGACCATTAAAATTATACTATAAAATGTAATTAAAAATAATGAACTATAATAATGGTAAAATGCCGCCGCTATGTAAGAAGGCAAAGAGCAATGTATATGGTGGATGACCTACAAATCTGATAAAATAAGTGAAATGGGGTTTTAGAAAATCGTCGATATAAATGTCTAAGGCATATATCTACAAGTTAAAATATGATTTGTGTATGGATGTTCTTGGCAATGTGTGATGGCACGATTAAGTAGTTTCTCCGAACCTTTAATTTTGGAGAGACAATTACCTCTTGGCTACCTATTGGCGTAGCGACTCCTTTGAATCATGAGAAAGTTAAGCAATATTGTCTTTCGTTAGACACATGCATTTAATTACAACTCATCGAAATGCATTTATTGATACAATTATTCAAAACACATTAATTTAATTATTACAAACCAATTAATTCTCGGATACAGTGAAAATGTGCGTGCAGATGATTTCTTTGAAAAAAAATTACAGTGAATCTCGTATAATAATTTGGTGCTATAGAAATATCTTGGGTGTTATACAGCGAACACTTTTTATAAGGGGTATTTTCTGTCAAGTTAAATGTAGGTGTTGGTTGTATTTCTGAGGCAGAACATGTTTAAAATACGTTTTCGAAACGTGAAGTCACTTAGCTTGTTTTTTAAATACGATTTCATCACGTTACCAATAAAAATTCCAGAGAATGAATTCCTAATTTATGTAGGATAGTTGATTGCTGACCGCCAGTTAGAATAAAATCCAAACAACGACAAACTCGATTTGAAGGTAACTCCGATATGTATCTCACGAAAGTATTTGGATAGCGGATGTTAAATCTTTTCATTCCATCTGGTTTGTTTGCACTGAAAATCCCTCTCACAAATAAGTAAAACTAACAGGCTCCGATTGTATTCAAACAAAGCAAAAGGACAAAAATTATGTGCTCCGCAACCTTATCGTGGCATTTTAAAATTCCAACTCTTGTGAATAACGCACTTAGAAATTTCGGGGAGTTGAATATTGCTAATCTGGTGTATATGAACTTCTGAAGGTTAGACTCGTAGTGCGTGAAAAATATAAAAAATACACCCTTTTTCGAAGAAGAAACCACTCCATCTAACTTCGGCGGATTAGAAGGATAAGATTATTTCCAGCTCATTTACAAGCGTGTCTGTTCAACTTTAGAGTCTTAAGAGATACTTAACGCAAGTTAAGCATTAACTTGGGTTTACAAAGGAAACTGCAATCTCAATTTAAATTGGTTGAAAGAAGGGCAACTTTACTAAAATAGCTGTCAAAGAATAAAAACGACATGATATTACTGGAAAGCTAGAAAACCTTTCGTTAATCTAAAGTCGTATTACTCTAAGCCAAAGTACAATTCCCTTAAACTTTATTTCATATTAAATATGCACAATAACGTATAGGGAGTTGGTTAGGTGTAGGGGCTTTGAATAAAAAAAGGGACGCCTGGTTTTATTGTCGAAAAAGAATGATTTTTTTAAAACTATTCTTCACTCCTCACTTACAACTGAATCAATCGAAAAAAAATGCAATATTGAAAGAAAAACTTCCAAAACAAATTTTATATGCATCGCCGGCGAAGACACTCGTTAACTGATATTTTTTCGGAGACATTAAATCCCTATTTTCATGATTATGAGAAATACACTGTCGCAAGATAATCTGTTTTAAAATATATAAATCAATAAAAATTAGTACAATTTTTAATTTTTTACTTGAAGCCTTCTAGTTTTAAAGCAGCCTCTAAGCCGACGAACATGAATGAAATTAATATAGATTGTACCTTCAAATTCTACATTGAAAAATGTCGTGCACAAATTCTATGGCGTGTATTTAAGGCTTCTAAGTAAATTGCTATATGTTTCGTAAATAATGCAATTTTTCATCAAATCTGATCAAAGCATTCATTCAAAAAGGCGTTTTTGCCTCAAAGATGAAAGGGTTGGATTTTAACCCCTCAAGCCCTTCACCTCTGCTGGTATCATCCTACCGGGGCCTAATAAGTATGGGATGTATGTTGAAGTTTCTCTCTGTTGTAGTATCGGTCTGTTTTCTAAGTTTAAAAGTTAGTAATATTTATTAATGTGTTCATAGTTATAGTAATGTTCAAATCAAGATAAAAATTTATATATTTGGAAAATATATTTCTATTTCTTTGAGGCACCCAACAACTAACATGACGCAGGGATCCGTCGTCTATTCTAGGTAGGGTACATATGTAGGAGTCCTCATTGAACAAATCTCATTTCAATCTGTAACTCAATGTCATCCCCTGGTATATTAAAGAAACGAACGAACGGCGACAACCCAAACATATCGAAACACTTTAAATCAAGTTTGTCTAAAAAACAAAGTTTTGTAGATTCGTGCTTTGAAGTGTTTCCATGCAATTATTGACGGTGAATGAAACGATTCCTCCGGAACATTTAAGTCGTGAAAGTACGCTTAAAGACGTACGAGTCGATATACACTAGGGAAAGTTAATTAAAAAGAAGTTAGATTTATGGTGAGACGTGCAGATTAGATATATCATCAGAAAAGAATCAAACATATGAGCCGTTTAAAGCCAAAGTGGTGTAAGTCCATTAAACATTGTTGCGAGATATAGAGACTTTTAGTTGAATAGTAGCCTCTGAATATATATTGTTATATATTCTGAATATATATTAGTTGTTATATGTCTGAATATATATTAGTTGTATAGTAGTATAAGCTCTTTAGTTGAATAGTAGCTATATATCTTCATTGACTGCATAATCTTGTGCTGCTATGTGTGGTTATTTGGGGAATTAGGAGTTACACCATCTAACCAAAAGTAGTTTTCCATATTCAGAATTTTTTACCAGCATTAATTCAGATTTTTCAGAAAGTGCACTTACACCACTTTGGCTTTAACAGGTTCATATAATAACGAAATCTCTGTAACAAAAGGAAAAAAGAAGATAAACTCATCACCTCATCTCAAATGTAAACAAAAAAAATTTTACATACCCCAAAAAATAATTACATTGAACATTTGGAACTAATCAGGCAAAATTTCACAAAAAAATAAATCTTGATATTTGCAGGGAACACTTGGCAACTATATTAACAGACTATATAAACGCAATAGCACAAGACTTTTAAAATTCCATAGATATACCGATTTTGGAGCTGACCAAAAACAAAAAATAATCGAGAGCGCGTTAAACTAATTCCATTAAAATTGGTGCAGATTTGTTTCGAAAAAATTGGACTGATTGAAGGGTAATTTTTTTTCAGTTCCTGTATATACATTTTAAATTCAATGAAAAAATGTATCTTTGGACGGGACATGATGACTCAATTCTGCTTTGTATACTACAAATACAGATCCACAGCAAGAAATAAACGAAGAAACTTTTTTAAAGCAGTTTAAGAAAGTGCATACATAAAAGTATTATCATGAATTATCAATTTTAATTCAGTTCCAATATTCTATTTTGTAATAGTTTACTCCTACATGGTCATCGATTTCGACACACGTCTGCATCAAGTTAACTTTTGTATGAGAAGATTTTTAAATAACTTTTAACTCACTAGAGCAATGGACAATGGAGTACAAGACAGGAAAATCGTATTAGTTACATGAATCCTCAAGTTTCGAAATCTAATGTTGTCAAAACAATCAGACAACCATAGCATAGGTCTTTCAAAGCAGTTTCCTTTTCAACTCACATAATCAAACAATTAAAACATTTACGCAAAACGCTCATCTCCGTATTCAAACGCCCGTACCGTTGACTTGACCTTAAAAATTCGATTCTCGCCCGTTGGTGTCACCTTCACCGCAGCTTCTATTGAATCCGAAAAAAGAAAGATTCAGTCTCAGGGCGATTTTCCAAGAAAGTGAATAGCGCGTGAAGGTCTTTCCTTTCAAGGAATTCTTGAAATGTGATCATTGGAACAATTGAATGGGAATCGCTTTTCATATCTTATATCATCTTTTGTAGCTTCCCATAAAACATCAAGCGTACGACTTGCATAAGATTGGGCGTATTCAATACGCTGTAAAAGGAAGTACCGAAAACAGACATTGGAAGCATATACAGTGAAACCCCGATTTAACGTAACCCGCATATAACGTCATTTTTCATTGATCCCAGATAATTTCCAAAACTTTCAATGTTAAAAAATCCCGTATTTAACTTTATCACTTCAAAATACACTACCCTACAATAATGGACCAGGCATATGTATTTCACTCATACTACGATGTTATTTGTTGAATGTCGAATAGGAACAGAGGATACAAAATATAAAATCGATCTTTACTGGATTCATTAGTCAATTTTACCGTTTTATTTAAATTTGTTTGATTTCAGCTTTGAAGCTGAAACCTCATGAAACGAAAATTTTAACCTAGTCCATCTTCAGATCAATTTTGCTAATGGTGAGATATCTCGTTCATCTTCAGGCCGGTTTTACTAATGACGAGATATCTCGTCCATCCTCAGGCCGGTTTTGCAAAGGACGTGATATCTCGTCCATCTTCAGGGGCCGGTTTTGCTAATGACGAGATATCTCGTCCATCTTCTGGCCAGTTTTGCTAATGACCAGATACATCGCCGATACAACCACCAGGAGAGGTTAATAACAAGCACCTTTCCTTCTTTTCTTTTTAGTTTTCGATTGTGTCCAGTTTATAGGTAACTCGGTTTTACCTGAGGATATGTTGAACCTTGGTAAGAGGTCGAAACTTTCCGTCGGTTGAGAAGTGACCGAAACTCTATTTTTGGTGTCTCACCCGGAACAAGTTGTTCTCTCGCTTGTGGACGGATGTCGGACACTGGCTCCGTCCGGAGTTGCCCCTTTTCACAACAATCCAGCCTGGTTCACCTTCTCTGTCTCCTCCTTTCCTTAGGACAACACAAGAGGCACCCTCTTCGTTTCGACTCGTGACAATCCAGCGGAAATCCTCAAGTTCTGCCCACACATATGAGCAAGAAAGGGGCCACCGTAAATCATAGTCCTCGGTATCACATCTGTACGTGCGTCGGGACCCTAGGTACTCTAGTGATATTTTCTTTTCACATGGGGGTTTACTGTGGTAAACAGAGGAGGTAGCGCTTCCGGGATTCCCGAGCGATCATTTTGTGCTTTCATTACACAACTCTATTCCCTAATCCCTTTACTTTTTTCCCTTTTACGACATTCTTCACTTGACATTGTCACATTTGGCCTAACTTGGCCAAATATTGCTCCGGTGTCATAAAACGCCAAAACAACAAACCAATCTATAATGACGAACATTCCTAAAGGTGGTCACAGTCCATGACAGTCCATGACAGCACGGGGCATATTTTTGGCTACCATAAATTCCAAACAATACAAATGGTTGTACAAGCAATCATTCCCCCTGTCTAAAAACCGCCACCGCTAAATAGCGATGGACCCCTAATTTCATGTTTGTTTTCGGTCACTCTGAATATGCGTCTCTCTTAATCCTTAAAGTGGTTTCGACGAGATATCTGTTCAATGAAGATCTGGCCAATTTTCTAATAACGAACAAGATATTTTCTAATGACGTCATCAAGATACTGTCAATCTTTTTATGATGGCGAAATCAATATCTGGTCAGTTTTCTTCTAAAGACGAGATACCTCGTCAAGGTACCTCGAGGAGGGTTAGTTTATTTTTGATTATTCGATCTTCAGATCCCCGGGGTATATCATGTTGACGTGTCTGAACCCTTTTTAACCAGTTGGTCCTGCACCTCATTTCCATAAATACCAAAGTGGGAGGGGAATCCATCAACCAAACACCATCAATCTCCCGAGATGCCAGGGTCTCCAATTTTAAAACGTATAGTGTGGCATCTGAAACTGGATCAGTCTCTAAAAATGTCTCCTCCAAGGTATTCAACCAGGAAAAGTGTTTTCTCCTAATGGTAGCAAAGATCAAGAAGAGCATTGGATGATTCACATATCTAGGTTTTACGAAATTGCCCACCGCTCTCTCGACACCTTTCATTTGCGTTATCTGATCTCCGTTTCGAAACAATCGGAGGATCGTAAAATTGCCGTCATCTTTCTCTGTATATTTACAATGAATGTAATTCATTGGAGCATCCCACGAGCCATAAAACATTGTTCCATATTGGTGCCATTGTAGTGGGACAGCTTCGAGGAAACGACGATGCATGGGGAATATTTATGGACGCCAGAAACAGTCGCAGATTTGAAAAAGTTTAATTTTGAATTTTAATTGAAGGCTTGAGTTTGACCCTTAAAGTATTTTTTAAACGGTTTTATAAAAATAAATAAATGAAAGAGCGCAGAATGTCGTTAATTTGCATATTTAAAAACATTATTTTGAATGTTCATTTAAACTGATTAGCGTCGTTTGATTTGTATACTTTTGTTGATTTTTCTATTGAATAATTATTGTTGAAATTTGCATATTTAAAAAAACTATTTAGATTGTTCTTTTAAATTTATTAGCGTCATTTGATTTGAATACTTTAATGTACTCTTTTGTTGATTTATGTATCTTTTAGTATTTTTGCTGGATTAACCAAGTATTTTTTTTTTAATTGATAAACAACGAGTATCATTTTGGGTCAAAATATTCAAGAATAATTGTTCTTAGATGTGATTTTTAAGAATTTTAGATTCGTGGAATTAATTTAATGGAACGTGTTTCTACGGTTTTCTGTATATATTTCATTAATGTTTCATCCTTCTTTTATTAATGCCAGAATTAAGCTTAAAATTATTTCAAATGCACGATTCTCATTCTTTAGATTAGAATATTGACAGGGACTTAGAATTTGATTACCGACACAGGGCATTATTATTTGGCCAAACACTTACATCGTATTGCTATTTATGGTAGCCCCAAATATCTCCTATGCAGGAGACGGTTGATATTGACTATAATCACCTTGCAGAATGTTAAGCATTATCGATCTAAGACAATTGCCATGCTATTGGAAGGTTAGTTACTTTGAAGCGGCTGGATTCTTGTTGACCATGTAAATAAATTTTCTTCTCTCCTCTAATTTCATGTGTGCTTATACGATACATGGGGATTAATCGGTGCAATTGCCTAAGTGCCTTTGGAATTAAAAAGAACGATTCTCATTAGTGATGTTACTTGTTCTTTTTTAAGCATTATGAGGATTATAAATGTTAAATATACACTGTACCTTAGCAAGAAAAGAGCCGATGTCATTTTGCAAGATTTTGATGTCACCTGATTTAGTTCTTTTTGTTTTTGTTATCTTTTAATTTTGAATACAGCGAACAAAGTTCTTCCCAATATTTTGTTTGTTTTCTAATGTAGCGACAGGAATCTTTGGCACATTTGCTATTCTAACTTTCACTGCCTTAAATTGATTTATGGACATAACACCAAATAATCGAATTTGAATAAAAACGCTTTTTCAACCAAGGTACGGATATAAATATTAAGAAAATATGGTGCTCTTTACTGCATGGATAAAATACCTTGTTTGAAATTTTTCAAAGTATGATGCTGAAAATTATAGTGAAAAGAATCAGTTGAAAGAGATATTTTTTACTAACACTGAGTGCTGAAATAAAATTTCAACACATAAATAAGTTTAACTGAGCACTCTGATTCTTAAATTCAACTTTCACCTATATTTGATCTTATTTGTATAAATATAATAGCGACATAACGATTTATAACTATAGAGGAGAAAATGATCTAGGAACACTTAACACATGGCATCTATTCTATTATTATATTAATTAACTTTTTTCAAGCTATTATTTTTACTTTATTTTACTTTATTCAAGGCCGGTTGAATTTGAAAGATGATATTTTAGAATCGAAAGCTGATATTCAGAAAAAATGTATTCAGATCAAAGTGTGAATAAACATATCAAAAAGGCTCCCGATATCCAAATGGCTTCCAAACTAAGTCGAATGTCCTACTGATTCAATGACCTCATACTATGCTCATATCTGACAGCTTTAGAATGTGGTGTAATAAGCTCAATTTTTAAAAGTGAAAAGTAGAAACTAGAAAAATAAATGAATATAAACACTAAAAAATAAGGCATTTCTATGATAGTTCCGGTACAACTTTAAAAACACTTTCTGAATCTATTTTTATTGTTATTCTAAAACCGGTATTGAAACAAAAAAAATTTTAATATTACCCCAAATAAAAAAATAATATAACATCTTAGTTTTTCGTCAGCAACAAAAAATGCGTGCGATAATTATAAAAATACAAAATTAATTTTATTATGAGCTGGTGCAAAATGAATTGCTGAAAATTCAAACCAAGGTAAGAAAATTTTTATGAAATTCAAATATATTTTTCATAAAATTTTTTTAATGAATCATATACTCAAATTTCCTTTAAAAAAAAATACGTGCAAAACTATAAGAATCTATATACTACGCAGATATAAAATGCAATACATATATTCTTGAAGTTTAATTTATGCTGACCAGATGAAAATATTTTATACTTTTGGGAATAATTTAGAAACAGACAACTGTGTGAAAATTAGTAATGTTCCATCCTTCATCCTTCTAATGTTTGACACATTATGGAATTTCTATAAAAAAAAAGGGCATGAAATTCCAGTGAATCAAATAATTGAACATTATAATCCGGGCATGTTATTTATTACAAAATTAAATTAAGTAATTTAAGATATATTTCTTTCTTAATTTTCTAAATTTTCAATTATAAAAATCATTCGATATAAAAATGTTATATTGTATAAAACGACAACGTAGATCAGGAGAGGAGGAGTTCAAATTTGTGTTAAAAAAATTCCAAAACCAACATGTTTATAAAAACTTATTATTTAAGGATTAGGTACAACACTTTTTTACTTGTTGAAATGAATAGGATCAAGGGAGAAAATTTACGAATAAAAATTCTATACAGTTAATCACAAAAGTATTCGTCCAATCACGTTTCTAACTATTTTCTTGTATTTTGTAAGGATGTATTTAAAATTACGATTTAAAATTTTACCACATTTCTATTCTAGCTTTTTATGAGAATAATAGACTATTTAAGAAAAGTTTAGGTAAAATATTTAAAATGTAACAGAACCTATGAAATCATAAGTATAAATATTTGACAAATGTAAACAAAAAATGTTTGCACATTTGGTCGTACTACTAATTCTTTTGTTGTCTAAATATCATAATTCTCACCCGTTCGAAAGGTATTCAATTTCATTCTTATCGACTTGAAGGCAGATTTAAACGGATTACATTTTTCATGACAAAAAATGTGTGGTTTCATATTTTCTCATAAACATAATAATAGAATACAAATTTTGGAACTGGGGTATTAATATAAGTTATTTTGACCATTAATGTAACCAGACCTTGGTATAGCAAAGCATTAATTTTTGAATTACTGACATGGTGGAACAAGATCTTTACATTAATTCAAAGTGATTGCCTAAAATTTTCATTCTAAATATCAATATATGTGTGTTGATTCTCAGTTCTAGTTGTAAATTCAAATATATCCAATTCAGTTGCCGAGACACACACTATCATAAATCTTTGGTCTATCCAGACAGAAATCCCAAATGTAGTACTTTGCGTACAAGTCTGTTTTGTATATGAAAAATTGTGACTTCAAATGAGACCGCAGTATTAAAGATTTGTACCCTATCATTACGTATATAAGGAAATCTGAACAAATCCAGTGTTTTTTATATCACAAATAAGAGAACTCCTTTAAAAGACCGTTTTCAAGCCGCATAGAATGTAATTGGATCCAGTTTGACCAAATACCTGGTGAAAACGATAATACTTAGACAAAACAATCAATGCGGCGTATGAAAAAATGAAAAAACTAATGGAAATTATTTTCATGTTTTTGTTTAACATTCATACTTTTACGGAATATTTCTGTGTACCTTAATTTCATACGCCGTAAAATTGCAAACTTTTTTAATTATTCGGTTATTTTGGTGGGAGTATTAAATAGATAGATAGAATTTTATTGTGGAAAAATGTATTTCAGTTTGGATTTTAACTTAATTCTTGTAAAGTACATGGAAATAATAATAAACCGTGAGGTGGTCAAATACTTTTGTAACACTCTCTATATATGTATCAAAAATCCATTAAGAGCTTTATTTAAAAAAATTTATAAGATAATTAAGTCTATTTATTTTCTGTATTAGTTTTGAGTAATTTGAAGCTTGTTGGGAATTTCGAAACGTAAATATGCAATTTTGTCTCAAAAGTTTTTGATAACTGGGAACTGTTTGTATTTCATCTAAAGAAATAAACAGTACAAAAGACGAAATATCGCTAGAAAAGTTCTTTGTAATAGTATAATTTCACCTTAAACTGTAAAGTGTAGTTGCACAACAAAGCTGCCCACTAATTAAAACTAACTTTTCAAATATAAAAATAATTTTAACTGTCACTAAACTTGAATATATTAAAGAACTGAACCAAAGAACCATTTGCAATGAAAGCATATTCTCAAGAAATTATTTTACCAAATCAATAAATGGGAAATGAATTTTAAGAATTAAATCGTCGAATTACTTTGCTAAAAAACTTATCAACACATTTGTTTTAGGGGAATAAGTATGAAACAATTTTGATCAAGTGTTTATTGCTCTGTGTAGCAATTCTACAAAACTTAACTAAACAATGTTGCGAAGAGTATAACGGAAAAACATAATATTCAAGAACTACAGTAGAAATATCAAAATACATCCCATATCAATTATATTTAATTTATAAAACGAAAAATTGCTGGAAAGTTCATGATATATTTGATACACTACTAAACAACTTATACGAACACATGTTTATGATAAAACTGAACTGAAGAATAAAAAGAACGGAAGTACGCTGTCATTCATAAAAATAGTTCTTACCTCTCATCTTTTGGCCTCATGTTCTCCCAGAACAAAATAAGTTCCACATGAAAACTGACGAAACAAAAATCACCAGATACAGTTCCTTCACCAAAAAGGATTATGACAGCTGAGATTCAGTGACAAGTAGAAACAAAACGACCGTTGGACAGATATGGAAGCGAAGTTTCTTTACTTTTTCTGTTTAGTGGACCACGGAAAAGGATGTCGTATAAATGGCGTTACCGATGCGAACCAAACCAACCACCTGTTCTGAGCGCAAACAGCACCTTACCTGTGGCCTCGGAACGGCAGATGCGAGCGGGCGCATGCGCGGTGAGAAAGCAAACGATTTGAAGCGCCCCTCGTGCGCACCGCGAGTTCTGAAGTGAAACACTACAGCGTGTTTTTTTTTTTTTTGCTTCTTTTCGCAACGGTGATGTGAACTGCTAATACAGTTCTTCGATAGTTTCAAATTTTATCGTTTGCATGACGAACCCCGGAATGCAAGAGATTTTTGTGTTCTTTTTAAAAGAAATATTTTTGTTTATCTTTGAAGACGGCTTTCTATTCTATAATGATAAAAGAATCGATTTACATCACAGCCTGAATGGGGAGGAAACAAATTGCTTTTAGATTGACATTTTCAAAATACTTTGTGATTCTAGATTCTTGTTATTTATTAAATTAAAGAAAATTTCAAGTTCATTGCCCGATTCAAAAAAAAATTGACAGTTCTTGTTAATTATTTGGCATCACGCCATATCCACTAATTTTTAAACTTTGTGCTTTTCTCCTGAATTTATTTTATCAACTTTTATTTAATGTTTTAATGCTATTTCAAAGGTACGAGCTCTAATTCGTAGCCTAAACAAACGAAATCAAGGTTTGAATTCCACGTGAAACCGTACAGAAAAATATAATTTTTTCGTACCGATCGCCTCTGATTTTTTTAAACTCAGCTAATCTGTTTCACAGTCATGTTTAAGAAATTCTGAAAATTTTAGCTTCTAACTTTCTATGATAACTTTTTATGATAACTAATTTTTTATGAACATTAATTTTTAAGTTTGAAAAATTGGTCAATTTTTAATGATTTTAGACTTACTAAATATTCTGTACCTCTCTACCTAATTGTCCAATTTTACTGAGTAAGAGCTTATTTTAGTAGGAAAATGTACAACCTTTCTAATAACGTATCTCACGACCGTTTAAGTGACCTTTTTAATTTCAAGGTCATTTGATTTGACCTTTAACTTACAATTTCAAGAGAAGTGTATTTTTAAAAAAATACATATTAAAGGTACACTGTTTATCTTTACTTTCTGAAATATTCATAGAAGGAAACGCATGGGTTCATAGTCAAAAAATATTTGAAATAAATAGAAGTGTGTAATCGTACCCATAAATACCTCTATCTTTTGACCTGTTTGTCCAATCGTAAAGAAGGAGTGCTTATTTCATAGAAAAACGTATAACCTCTAACTATATCAGTATATAATAAGACAAAATAAGCTGTCATTCATCTCATTCAGTATAATTGGACAATTAGGTCGAGAGGTACAGGAGATTTAGGAAGTCTACAGTCTTAAAAAATTGCCCAGTTTTTTTCTACTTAAAATTAATATAAATAAAAAAAAACTATTGGGCAAGTTCGAAGTTAAGACTTTCCATAATTCCTTATATATGGCTGGACAGTAAATTTGCTGAGTTTAAAAAAAAAATAGAAGTTGGTCGGGTTGGTGGATTCTGCGATTTGACATGGAATGACCCGTATATCGACGAGATGCAATTTCAAATTTCATTTATCAAGAAGAAAAAGTTTGATTACTTAAGTTGATTGAATTTTTGATATGATGAGATGTGCAGCTTTAAGACATTTGAGATAGTTTTCACAAAATTCGAAAATAGTTCAGTGCTTTACAGAAATTCCAAAGAGAGAAATTCGTAAAACTGACGTGAAACCTTACAATGTGATACCTTATTAAGACCACCACAGGACCAGCAAGTCTCTTTTACACTCTAGTTGCACATGTAACCCTGCATTTCTACTATAATAAAAGGAATTGTTTGTCTGTTTATATGTATGTGTACTGTCCTGACGAATCTATGGCATTTACAGAAAGGAGATTTGGCACACAGGTAGTCCGAATTATTTGCAATTTTTTGTGCGAAGATCGTATTTTAAAATTTAATCTAGAACATTTTAAAATTAATTTATTGGAATTTAATTGTCATTGGTTTCCTTAGAATAACAATAGCATAAAGATATTACAGATTCTAAATTTATTTTTTTCCGTTTGATTTTACGGAGGAATGATTTCAGCCGACGAATAAAAGTTTTAACTGGAGTTATACAGTTTTTTTTTATATCTCCTAGATTGTCAAAGATAAAGTAAAAATTTCAACGGATTTGAAATCTTCGGAAAATTTTACATTAGATTGTTGCTTAATAATATGATTTTCTTTAAACAAATCATTTTTAAATTGTAAATTTTTTTTTACCCATACGAATTTAACCTTTGCTGTCGAGAAATCAACAGATTCCATTTCCTGCGCTCAAACAATTCCAGCGAAGGAAAGCAAAACAAATAAAAAACATTTTGACAAGCATTGTTTAGTTCTTTTTTTTGTAAAATCGGGATTGTTAAAGAGAAATTAAAAATTTTCAACGGATTTGAAATCTGCGGAAAATTTTACACCAGATACGTTTTATTTTCTTCTAATAAATAATTTGTCAATAAAATATATATTTTTTCGCAAGAGATTGTGAAGTCACGTCGATTGGATCTCTTCGCAATTCGAATTTGGCCGTATTTGACAATGACGAGGCCATCACGGCTTTTCCCCAACACCACGATTAACGCCGTGATGGCTGTTATCCAATGGCTACGAATTCTCATTTGGTTTGCTTCGCAAAGTGAGTGAGCAGTAGTCACACATGACTCCACGAAAAGAACTGTCACCTACAACGACGTGCTGGCCACGCAGTGGCTAGTCAAAAGATATTTTAAATAAACAATTTTTCGTTTTGTTACAAAAATAATTATTAAAATTCCCAAAGCTCTTTGTTCCTTAGATTATCATAGCTTCAAAACCCTCTTGTTATTGAATATTTATCTCACTAAACATTTACATCTGTTACGTTTTATGATGCTTGAGTAGAAACCTCATTCTGTACTTTAAATACGAGGAAAGATAAACAGGTTAATGCTCGATCAGTTCTCAAGATTAATCATCTTAACAGGATGCTAATATATCCTTCTGCTCACAGCAGAAACGGTTGTTGTATCGGAATATCACAAAGCAAATGCCAATTTGCATAGATTTTTCTCTAAATTCCGGATTAACCACATTTGTCATATGCATTATTAACAGCCGGATAAGATCTTTTCGTCATAAATTACGATGCTTATAAACATATTACCATTGTGTGTTTGCATTATGAAATTGTGTATTAGCTGCTTGTATATGTAACATATTTGTCTTGAATGTGAATGTGTAAAATAATTTCTAGCACTATTTCATAAGAAAAGACAAAAGACTAAAATTTTAAACTGCATTCATGTAGTAATGTTATGGAAGTTAGAAAACGTAGTCAAATGCCCTCCTAACCAAATAATCTTCCAATAGAACTACGCAATAATATCTCATCGAGAGTATTACGTACGAGATACGTATATAAAAATCTAAGTTGTCAAGGACAGACAAGGTCATAGAGAAAATATAAGAAAATGTCTAGGAAAAGAGAAATGGTACAAGCGATATTAGTATAAACTAGGGGGCCCGCACCACGTTACGCCATATTATCTACCTACAAAACACGAAATTGTCATTCGAGCCAAGCAAAACTCGAATAAACTTAATTTCAAGTATCAATATTTATTATATTTATACTTGATTTATTTATATTTTTTAGATAAAATACTTTAATCATAGTTTAAAATACTGAGAGTTAAATTAATCTCCTCTAATACTGGAAGCAAAGAATAATCTTTAAAAAATATTAGAGCATATTTAATTTTTAATAAAACATTCTCATTTTTTAGATGCAGCACAAGAAATGGTATTCAAACCTTGAAGATGACGAAACATAGTATATAAATGTAATTTCTTCCGTTGATGGTTGTTAATCCAGTTGGTAGTGTCGTGGAATAGGAACCGAAGGGTGTGTTCGGAACTCAATCCGATTTAAGGTCGTTATGTATACACAGGGGATGGACAAAATAATGTGAACACCTGTGAAAATATAATTTTTTTATTAATAGGCCTTTTGCATGAATTACAGCTTGTATCCGACGTGGAAATGACAAATACAAGTCACGTACAACATTCAGAGGGATACGTTCCCACTCAAATTGCAAAAAGGTCCTTAATTCAGAAAGTGTCCTTGAATGGGGGAATTGACTGCGCAGTTTGTTTTCCAAAATTCCCCACAAAGGTTCAATTATATTGAGATCAGGGGACTGAGGGGGCCAGATGAGGTGCTCTATTTCATCGTCGTGTTCATAAAACCAGTCTCGGGCAATTCCACAGGTGTGAATGGGGGCATTATCATCTTGGAAGACTGGTCGTTTATCAGGAAACACAGTTTGCACCATTGGGTGAAGATGGTCGGCCAGAAGACTGACATAATCCTCTCCTGTAACACGGCCATTCACAGCAACAAGTGAGCCAAGACCACGATGTGATATCGCACCCCAGATCATCACTGAACCGCCGCCATGTTTAACCGTAGGCCGAAGACAGTCAACTTGATTGGCTTCTGGTGGCGTTCTCCAAACGTAAACACGTCCATTTGTCGGGAATAATGTGAACGACGATTCGTCTGGCCATATTACATTCTCCCATTGTTGTTGTGTCCAATTTTTATGCTCGCGACACCATATTCGTCGCTTCAAGGCATTGCATGGTGTAATCAAAGGTTTTGAAATAGCCGCTCTACTATGAATATTTGCCATATGCAGTTCACGATGTATAGTTTTTGATGAAACTGCTTCCTGTAGATGTGTGTTCATCTCAGATGTTATCTGGGATGCTGTTGTCTTGTGTTTTTTTACCACAATCCGCTTCAAAACCCTTCTGTCTCTGTCGATTTTCGACGCTTCGATTCGCTTCGATTTTCGACGCTTCGATTCGCTTCGATTTTCGACCACTGTTGTGCTTTTTAGATGATGTTTTTCACTGTTTCAAATATACTGACATTACAGTCAACACTGTACTTCTCCCAACACCTAGAAGGGTGGCCGTTATCGTTACTGAGGCTCCAGTAAGACGGGCCCCAACACTCATGCCTCTTTCGAAATCAGAGAGGTCAGCCATAACGCAATTTTAGCACAGCTGATTGATGTGTGTACTTTCTCATCCGCTAGGTTGCACCCTTCACCACTAGAGGGCAAAAGTATACGAGAGATTTCTTTCGAGTGCTATTTTTTCACAAGTGTTCATATTATTTTGTCATCATTGTACGGTCATCGACCCTGTAATGACAATATGGGCGGTAGATAGGTATTTAATCAACATCGCAGTAGAGCAGAGCAACGGACTATTGGCAACCGCTACGGGAACAACCCCCGAAAGGAAAGATCCGAGGACAACACCACGTAATTTTGAACCACGGTCAGGTAACGAGGTCACACCTCATCTGGAACCCCACTCTCAAAACAAAAAACCACACCAGCTTGAGTTGTACAAAATCATAAAACTTTAACTAGTCTGACGAAAGCCAGTGCAAGTTTCAAGATTGAAAGAAGAGACTTGGTATAATTTCTAGAACAATGCAAGGAAAGTCAGCACCTCAGCTGTTGCATAAACTTCAAATGCATGTACGAAATAAATAAATACTTGATTTAATGCAGGCCAAAACGAATTTCACCAATTTTTTAATCATCGTAGACATGTGTCGAATGTCATTGCATGCATAGAAAAAGTTCCCCAAAAAGTTCTAGATCATCACATTTTATTTTGAAAGTATTATGAATATTTTTCTAGCACAACATTGTCTTCATAGATGCTTACATCTCTCAATTTCTGACAGCTTGCTTTCAGGTTAGAGTTTATTCAAATGTAATTAATTCTGCAAACAGCAAAACACGACTCAAAAATTTATAATTTGTAAGCCTTGAAAGATAGTTCACTCTGAGAAGGTAACTGGAAAAATAACTCTTAATCCGAAGTGTTCTTTTTTCATTCTGCTTTTATCGAGATTACAGCAAACTTAAAGGGAGAAAAATTCCCATTGACTTCGATTTTGTGGATTTTCTTTAAATACCGGAATTACTCTGAAGCTCAGCTCTTAATTTAACAAACATCTGTAGGGATTAAGTCCAACGATTTGAATAAAAAAGAATTCTTACCAAACAATAATAATGCTAGATACTTAAATGCCAGATTTAGAAAGAAAAATATTTGAAATTATTTTCTTTTCGGCTGTATAGGTTCTAATAACCTCCATATATTTCATAGTAATATTTCCTTACCCTATGACAGGGTATTTTAGTGTAAACAAACAAATCACCGGAAGACGGAGATTTTACTTCCTGTTAGTTAATGCAGAATATATGCACAGACAGCACATTCTACTTGAGAAAACACTAGTTCCCTCAACATTTAGCTTTAAAGAAAAACCTCTCATTTATGAATGTGTTCCGTAAACTTTACTCGTATTAAGAGGTTTAATCATAAAGCTAAATGTCCTCACGTTGGCGTGGTGTGGAAGTAAGGAGAGTGGGGTGCCAGCTTAGGTGACTGTGGTTCAAAATTACTAGGCGTTGTCCTTGGATCTCTCCTTTCAGGATTGATCCCGGACCATCCATAATAATCCATTGTGTTTCTCCAGTGCGACATTGATTAAAATACCTACGTACCATAAAGATAAATAGAGGATGTAACACTCCCCTAACCTTTATCACTCCTAACGTCACCTATCGGAGTTATGGAGATTCATGATTTGTCGAAATATATCAGACTAACCCTTGCACTCGAACAACGAACATGTCTGACTTCGTTAACCCCCACCCCCGAGATTAATATGTTTACCCTGTAATTGTTTCTTTTGTGGTGTTTCCTGACTTTTACGTAATATTTTGTCTCATTAAGTATCAAAATCACCCCGATGATTAGTTATTTGAGTCATGTTGCGCTACAAGGACGATATATTTGTGAGTGTACGTACTATCTGTTTCGTTCAGGAAGTGACGAATGTTACTAGATTGGCAATTTCTGCATTTAGCTATCAGTTATTCATAAATTTAATAATATTTCGACATTTATTTTTATTAAACTGAAAACATGTCGAATACATGAGTAGCAAATGGATGCTCCAAGCAATCGCTCCGCTCAAGTAATTCAGGATCGGAGTGAATTCAAATCAAACATCATCCAAGCGAAGATAAAACAAATTAGTTGTTAAGTAAAAGTATTTTTCTTCTGTTGATTTATTTGCAATTATACTGAAGAACTCTCCCATACCGGGAGATTCAAAGTAGATATTACGGTGGTTATCATTTAAGCTGTTTTCATAGGCACATATTCAAAGTATAATTTTGGAGGAGATCCAGTCGTCTTGCCCTTCCTTTAAATATGCCCTTGGTTATTAGTGTAGAGACAATATATCGTTCTCGTCTCTCGTCTAATTCCTCCTCATTCAAACAGTCCCTAGTACATAGATGGATTCTTCGTTTGCTTTAGAAAATATTAGTAAGAAAGAGAACTAAGTGAAAATTTTGGTTGCAGATATACTAAAATATTTTTACAAACCTATCCACAATTGCCTCTCACGAGAAGGCGTTTGGGTCACGTGATTTTGAACGTGACTAGGCACCATTTATATTTATGCGATCTGGTACTTTTGTTATAAGTTCACTACAGCCTCTAATTGATGTGTGTATGCTTAAAACATTTGAATACACGCGGTGTTCACATCCAAATGATCAGCATTGAAATCAGCTTGCTTAGGCTAGTTAAAACGTATACCTTCCTCAATCGGTATCTTTAGTTCTGACTCTGGCACCGAGTTATTGTTGCTAATTTCCACGTCTAGCTCTAACTAGACTGAATCCACAAGTCCATTCACCCTCACAAACGCATAAAGCAAAAGTGGTTTAGAAAACAGGTCTTCTCGGGACAACATCAGGCACTCGAATGTGAGGGGGAGTCCTGGCCAGACTGGCATTTAAGGCAAACAGGAATAACCTTGTGGTCACAGCAAAATGTGAGACACCCCAGATGGCCACTGAAAAAGCGGGAGGTCTGAGTATTTCTGTCGCAAATGAGAATAAGATGTCTTCCGGAGTGATCCCCACGGTACCAAGAGTGTACCGGGGGAAGGATCCATGCCTTATGAAGATTTTCCCTTATAGAGTAAAACTCAAAAAAAACGTCAATGAGAGGGTATAGGACAATGGCTCATCGACACTCTCCTTCGCCAAGACATCCGCTATATTGTTTCCCCCGAGATCCACGCGTGAAGGGATCTACTGTGGGTGCACCTCACAGAATATCAAGCGGGTGTTGCCATGGCAGGAGAACCTGAGCAGATGCTCTCGATTTCCGGAAGGAAGAAGGATTTCTGGATAGCTGGATGTTTTCAGAAGGGTAGTAGAAGGTGGAGAAGTCCAAGAAGGTAAGGGCCAATCAGGAACGATCACGTGCGAATCTGCTTAAAACTTGTGCCAGGATGTAGGATTAGCAATGAAGATTTACAGGTGGGAGGAGTTTGAGGGGCTTCATACAATATATTAGGTGGGAGGAGCTTGCTAGCATCATACGATAGATTACGTAAGAAGAGTACAGGTGTAGTTTAAAGTAGAATTTTGGTGCTTAAGTGGTTAAATATTTTGGATTGATGATGACACTTGGCCGTTTACAATTTCTCCGACGAAAGTCACATCTGGGGATATGCTGGATCGCGGCATTGTCAATTGCCTCCATTTTGAGGAAGAATTTAAGGCCTATTTTATTGAAGAATTTACATAGTTCCAGCACATTCAGGTCTTTATGAATTTGTATGTTCCCATAGAATCAAGTCCTCACGGAATGATGAGGCATGCTTGAGTTTGTTAAGGATCGCTACGACAGTTCTATATCCCACACTGCGCCAAATCTAATTAGCTAATCAGCGAGACTGTTACCCTGTTTACAAGAGGCGCGTCTGACGCGCGTTTGGCTAGGCTGTCAGGGTCCCGCTCTACAACGATCGCAAAGATAGAAACTTGAATTAGAGGAATAAAAAAACATAATTTAATGCTTACGGAAAGCGGGACCTCGCTAGCCTCGCCAAACGCACGTTGAAACGCCTCGTGTGAATGCGTGGCTTTATGCGTATGGCAGCCTTATGCGAAACAACCTTTCACAACGTTTTCAGAAATCAACTGACCCAAGGTCGGCAGCATGATCACTGGCTCAACAAATATCAACACAAATCAGATAAATTAACTTCAGTATTCATTTTTGAGGTAACAATAACATTTCAGGGAGCGTCCGGGGCCCCGAGAACTCTGTATACGCCCTTAATTTGTCGTAGAAACATACTTCCAATTAGAAGAACAGTTCAAGTGAGAATAGGTGTTGGTTGGATTAGGTTTCATGGCGTAGGACCATATTGGAGAAAATTGTTTATGCTGCTATACGAAAACTGAAGTACACAGAAATCGCTAAACTTCCAAAAAGATATCCAAACCAAAAGTTACAGTTTATGCTTTTGTAAATTTATACATTGCATAAATTATTAAAATTAAATATTGTTATACTTTCCAGAAGACATCCAAACACAGAAACAAACAAAAAATTGCATAAAAGATCAACAAAATTACGGCATTTCGCTATAACGGTCTTTTTTAATTTACAGCGCCCAATATGCTAAAAAGGCAGTCCTATAAGAAGCCAGCATTGTGAAGGGTTAGAGCATTGGAGTCATTAACAATACGATGTTTAAATCCAAGACTGCCTTTTTTGCATATTTCTCAAAAAGAAACAGTGATTGGCTGTTACATAACACCTTTGCATCATTCCATCTTCCTCTGCAGCAAATTGCAGCCTCTCTAGTTCATATTGGCTTCTGTAAATTAACATTTTCCTCTCTGTGCTTAACTTTTGGTAGTGAGTGTATTATAAGACAAATATGAAAAAGTTACTTATGTTTAACTACACCCATTCGTCTGAACTGCCTGCAGTTTGTATCGTAGCGCATAAAAGTAGTCTCATGATAGGACTTAGAGTTGTGACGTGGGCTTTGTAATAAAGCCGGCGTTAGTCCAACTATACTAAAGCGACAACGCAGTAAAACGATCATAATGTTGCGCCAAACGTTCCTCATATTTTCGTGAGGCAAAATATAGCAGTGCCGCCTAAAGGAAGAAGCTGAAACTAAACAGAACCATAAAAACAGCATTTTTGGGGGGCCGTATAACGAAACATTGTAGGCCGTAAATTTAAAAAGGCCGTAATAGCGAAATACCTTAATTTTGTTGTTCTTTTATGCAATTTTTTGTTTGTTTCTGTGTTTGGGTGTCTTTTGGAAAGAATAGCAATATTTTTTTTGATAATTTATGCAACGTATAAATTTACAAAAGCATAAACTCTTGGTTTGGATATCTTTTTGAAAGTTCGGCGATTTCTGTGTACTTCAGTTTTCGTATAGCAACATTTCCATCGTTCATCAACGCATCTCTCAAATGTGCATACTGTTCCACTCTGAGTCCTCTGATTCAGTCGTATGTACAACACCCTTTCCGATTCAATCAAGAAATACATGTCGACAATAAATTGATGGATCAGGTCTTTGCTTCTCAGTAAGAAGTTGAAATTCGAAGAGCACACCATCATCCTGTGAGCGTAGAACTGCATAGAAGAAATGTTTTTAGTTTGCATAAATGATAAAAATCCAAGATTGACGGGAGTGCACTAAAGACCATTTGAAGACTGTTGACATTTTTAGGAAACCAAATAACACAAATATATAATAATAAATAAATTTTAAAATGTTCTGCATTAAATTTAAAATTGGGATTAAATATCGTTTATCTTTCCATAAGACATCCAAAGCAAAATCATAAAAATTAACTATACGAAAACCGAAGTACTATACAGAAACAAACAAAAGATTGCAAAAATGAAACAAACCAGAAATTGCATAAAATATCAAAATTAAATATCGCTAAACTTTGAAAAAGATATCCAAATAATCCAAACTAAAAGATTATACGCTTTAAAATTGATAATCCGAACTATCGTACTCTAAAAAAGAAACAATAACAAAGTATTGCACAATCGTGATCCAGGTACCAAGAATGGAGAGTACATAGTAAATTAAAGATACAAATAAAAATATTTTGATAGTCCAAACTAAAAATTAATACAAACTAAAAGTTAATATGCTTTTAAAAAATCAAAATAAAAACTATCGTACTCTAAAAAAGAAACAATAAAAAACAACGTATTACACAACCGTTATCCAGTTCCAAAAATGGAGGAAGCACCTAGATTAAAGGATAATTAATATTAGATAAAAGATAATAGATTAAAAGTTGACGCTAACTAAAAGTTAAAAGGCTTTTATAAAGGCAATATATTTTTACAAAGGATATCCAGTAATCGGGCAGCTACACCAATACCTCCTAGAGATAAGAAAGCCGAACCACTACGTCACTAGAGAGTAGTGACGTCACAAAAATTAGGCGATGATAGGAACGCACTGGTTACGAAAAAGCCTGAAATAACTGCGTAACGTTATGCGGTGAAAATTGATGAATGTGTTGGTTTTTAACTTTTATAAAGTTATACTTTTGTTGAAGCATATTTTTTTTTGTACTCAAAGCAGTATTAAGATTCCCTTTGAGTGTTCAGTTCCTCATTGTAGAGGATTGTAGAACTACGATGCAAATTCAATAATTAGTCTTCAGCTTTCCATCTGACCCAGAGCTCAGAAGAAAATGGATATCGGCAATTCCGAGGAAGGATTATGTCCTAACAATTTTAAAGTAAGTGAAGATATTTTTTTATGTTGGCATTATATTCTGTAGTTTTATGATGATCGAAGCATATAAAAAACTTCATGAATTGAAAAAATATAAAGATACTTTTGTATGGTGACTTTTGTTTTTGAGTAAAAATATAACGTAATTAGTTAAAAGCCGGCAAGAACCCGGATAGGATATGTGCAGTAAAAAGACTTCGTTGAAACTTATACATGACTTATAAATGATAAAGATATGGTAAATGATAAATAATTGAGTATATATAAAGTTACGGTTTAAAATGTATAAATCAATAATAGTGATAACAATACAGCAAAACATCTTAATTGACTTTAATTATGATTAAAAAACAATTCGAACAAATAATGAATAAGCCTATTACAGTATTATTTTGTTTATATATCCTAAACCTCTCCCATGTCATAATATCAACATGGAAAGTTTGCTGTTGAGTGACATGAATTTAATATCCATAGACAGTATTGAGATAATAATTTTCATTGAGAAAAATGCATGTTTTGATCATTTGTAAGGCATTAATTTTGTAAAATACTCCATGTTTATAACAGTAGCCAATCAACAAAAATAGTAATAATGCAATTTTACTTTAAAAAAAATAAAAGCATTATAGAAGAAGAGAAAATTTTGTCGAGTAATAATTCATAATTATCCTTCTGCGTCCTACTGAAACTGTCTGGGGGAGCTCTGCATTTCTGTATAGACATATCGCACCCTGGCAATAAAAGTGACACAGCTCAAAATTGCAGAATTTGAGAAACATCACTTAAAGGATACTATAAAACATTGAAATAGTATAAGCTTTCTTTAAATTTTAGGTAAGTATTTATGGTGGTTACTTCTATTATATTCTACAGGGTGTCCTAAAAGATCCTGTACTCCAACTTTAAAAAAATTTATTGCCAGTGTTTTTTTTTAATTATTGAATTTTATCGTCTGCATATTGTTTTATCGACTCTTTAATTTTTATCGTTTGATTTTCTTTGCACTCAAGTTGTGCGATAAAAGAGTTCCATGTCATTTTGTTCTTCATTGCAAGATAAATTTATCATGCATTCAGAGAATTGTCCTGTTTGAGGCTTATTTAGAATATAAATCGCATGAAAGATGTAAAGATTTTTGGCGACAGAAATATCCAAAGGATGCAATACTAAGTAAAGATACCCTGTATCAACTTATTCACCAATTTGTTGCATTATTAGAAGTGAATGAATGAGACTCTTGGTTCCAACAAGACGTTGCAACTTGCCATTCAAAATGTTTTGAAACAACCATGAGCATGCTTCAAGATTTTTTGGCGATCACCTCGTCTCAATAAACCTTTGGCCATTTCGTTCCCTAATCTGCACATTCCTTATTTTTTTCCTGTGGGGATATTTAAAGAACAAAGTTTATGAAGATAATCACCAAACAATAGGAAATCTGAAAATTGTCATTACTCAGCATCTTGAAACGTGTTTCTAAAAATATGAGCAAACTTCAGTCTTGCCTCCAAGAAAAAGATGGAAATTTTGAACATTTATTGTAAACGTAAGTTCAAATTGTTTTTTTCTACGTTAGGTTAAAAGTGCTTTTTACCATTAGCATAAAAATTATTGTTTTGAAGTCTGTTGTTTTTGTATAGTAAATTTACGAATTGTCAGTACAGGAACTTTTAGGACACCCTGTATTTAATAGTAATATAGGGCACCTCATACATATTTTTCTATAACATAACATCAAAATTTTAATTTTTTGACTTCACTTTTCTAGCCGGGGTGCGATTTGTGTGTGTTTGTGCGTTAGAAATTTAAATAAGAACTCTATTTTAAAATTATTACATAATTTTAGGTTTCTGAACTTCACTTTGTCAAGTGACATCAGGTACGTCGCAGAAGAGTTCGACGAAAAAAATGGAAGGAAAATTTATGTTAGCCTTTGTAAGCCTCGGCTTCAAAAGGCAGCGATCCCCAGCATTTGGAAGGTGTTGAAATGATCAATGTGCCAACTTGCTATTCTGTATTAAAAAAAGAAAAGGGCATTTTATTTCTTATCATCTCAACGTCAGCACTAGTGATATCCTTGTCTGTAGTTGTTGATTCAGATTGTTTTATAAAAGCCTATAAAGAGAATGTTATGATCTCTGAAATTGGAAATTACAAACTTCCCTTTCATATTAATAACATCAATACTTTAGATTCCATTCTTTTGGAAACATCAAACCTGAATGCTCCAAATGGAGACGGTAATGTTAAAAATATGTTTAGTTTAACGCAGAATGTACTGAAAGACTTATTAAAGTGTGTCGCAAGTGAAAGTCAAAGCTTATTATTGGGTTTGTTGCTGAACAACTATCACTTGCTGAAAATCACAAGAATCGAAATCGGTACAGTTCTGATTTCTTAATTTTAAACAGTTTGATCTTTACCATATCCCCTCACGCGTATCTATTTTTAAGAATCTGTGGATTTGTAATTATACCCCATCCTTCGACAGTAAAGAGACTGTTCAAAATTTAATGTTGATCCCTAAACTGAAGGACTTGATAATAATTTTTTATTATATGCTTAGGAAAAGATTTTACACTTAAATGATGCTGACAAATATGTATCATTACTTATTGATGAAATTCATTTGAAAGCCTTTCTTGATTATAAGGGTGGTGATATTATTGGGGTATCCTATAACTGTGAGAAGGCAACTAATTCTGCTTATGTATTTATGCTGCAAAGTATAAAATCTAGTTATAAAGATGTTATACACATTTTACCCGCTAAGACAATTATTTTGAACATTCTTTATTTCTTGTTTAAAATTGTTATAGGTCTTGAACATCTTGGTTTTAAAGTTGGGTACATCATCAGTGACAATAATGCTATTAATCGCAAAGCTGTTTCTTTTTTTGCTTCCCCACCCAAATTGAGTATTTGTTATAATCATCCTGCTGACCCTTCAAAACCATTGTTTTCCATTATTGAACCTGTCCACATACTGAAATGTATTAGAAATAATTGGCTAAACCAAAAAAAATTGTGGACAATGTATGTTTTATCCAATGTTTTACCAATTGGACAATAATTTATCTAATGCGGAACAAATCACAGAAAGATTAAAATCTGCCTCTCTTAACACTAAAACAGCTTCATGAAATTGAATCAAATGCTATTGTAAAATATGCTGATACACAAACAGCATTGTATCACACAACACGTGCAATATTAGAACTAACAACTTATTGTATAGAAGAGTTAAATTTTTAGTATATATTAACTGCAAACTGATTAATTAGAAGACTGTTTTGGCAGTTATCGCCAGCTAGCAGGTGCCCAGTATAATATAAATTTGACAGAATTCTTTAAAACTGAAAAAAAAAATTATAATTATATCTCTTCTTCCATTATGGTTAAGCTAAAAAAAAATGGTGAAATTGATATTGGTATTTCAGATGTGAAAGATGTAGTTGAAGTTGAAAATTTGGGGGAATAAATTCAATTTTTGGGTAAAATTAATGTTTGTAACTCTGATATTTCTGACTTGAATGACACTATTCTTGCTATTGTGTTTGTAGCTGGCTATTGTGTTCATTCTCTTTCAAAAACCATCAACTGTTTATCTTGTAAAGCTCAATTATCTGTTGATAGAGAACTTGAATTAAGTTCATGTTATGCTTTGATCAAAAATCTAGATCGAGGTGGATTGAAGTATCCAATTAATGATGTAATTACCAAAGTATATACAATTACATAATTGTATCTAAGTTATTATCCACAGACTTTGAAAATTGTTGACTTTCAAAATAAGAGAAATGTTGTATGTAATATCACGTCAAATGTTTTGAACTCGTCAGAAATTTTCCTGCCAGTTGAAACTTGCGACAAAAGTCAATTCTGAAAAAATCAACAAACATATTTTTGAAGAACTGATGCAAAAGAATAAATGATTTGTGCTAGTTTTGTCTGCTAAAGATAAAAAAAGGCCTAAAAATCCCAAAATGACAAATTTCCTAAAGATAGAAAAATTCAAACTCTAACAAATTTTAAAATTTAATTATTTAAAGGTAACTGTGGATGTTTTTTATTGCAATGTGGTGTTGGCAGATATGCTATGTAAATTCATTAAAATGAATAATTTATTGTATTGATTTTTATGCTATTTATTTATGCTATGATAATTTTATGTTTAATAAAGATAATTAAATTTGTTTTTCTAGTGTCCTATTATTTTTTTGCTTTCAGTGAGTGAACTTTAGAAATTCTAAAATAAATTTCTTACCATAGTAATTAATATGTTATCAATAGGGTACATTGGAAATGACTGGTTGATATAATTGTATATTAATTTGTTAGCTCAATGATTTCATGTATGATAATAATGTACTAATCACTATATGCTTAAAGTTAATCCATTATTGGAATTGAATTTTCATGTCAAGTTATATGTATATAGGGCAATCCCACGGTAACTTACATTTAGACAAATATACTGATCTTGAAGTGTAAATATATTAGCAAAAAATAATAGAAAACAAAATATTTACTTGAATTGTTCAACAAACTTGTAAAAAGCTAAACTTTGATAAGAATGTTATTAATTTGCTGATATTTTTAAGTCCACAGAATTAAATTTACTGTAATAACTTGCGTTACAGTAAAGAGGAATAACAGAAAAGGTTCATGAACATTTGAATTAAATTCTGTTTTGTTCAACATGATATAGCTTGAAAAGTATATACATTAATTCTAAAGCCTTTCATAATTGTAGTCATGCAAATTTTTTAAAACTGTCATTCATCAATTAAATTTAATTAAAAAAAAATTTAAGTAACATACGTAACATTTCATTTTTCCAAAATTTTATTCTAATAGCTAAATTTTCATTACAATAAATCAAATACAATCACGATGAATCAAAACCAAAGAACTCCAGTCTTTTTTAAGCCCAAAATTATGTAAAATATATCTTATTTTATTTTTTCAAGTTTTTACTTTTCAGCATGGAATTACCCTAATATATCATGGGTGTTCACTAATTCTTGCATACAGGATTTACTTCTCCAGCCTCCTTTTTCAAAAGTTAAGGCAAAATATTTTTTAAATAGTTGACACAATATAAAAGGGACTATATGGATATATTGGTCAAAAAATATTATGCAATTGACATTGGAGATACCTGATATATGCATCCATCCTCCATAAATATAAATAGTTTTCAAATGCTTCTAATTGAAAAAAATTATCTGATCAACTTCTATAGTTATGTTCTTTAATTACCTAAAAAAAAGCATTAATACTAAACTCGTCATTTTTTAAATTCCATTAACAAGGAAATTATTTTTTTAGCAAACTCATTTGAATAATGGATTTACTAAATGTTACTATCATAATTTAGCTTTTCTTTGTGTAAAATGTATCATATTGTCGCTATACACGTAGATACAATAATTTATCAACAGGTCCTAGAACCCAACAAAAATAGCCCTGGAAAATTTTAACCTTTCTTATGAATAACCGAAAATTAATCTAAATTAAAAATATATTTATATGGCTGCATTTATCAAGGATGATGGGTATTCTTCAAAATTTATTTTTCCCACAGATGTCTCAGAATTTTTTAATCATTGCCTATTAAATATAATTTAAACTGTCAATTTGATTTTGTATCCATAATTAATTTAAACTCTTAATTTCACTGGGTCGCGTTTATTTCCTCCCGTAACTTTCCAGATATTCAATGAAGCATCGCAAACATTACTATTTATATTTTAACCTTCTGAACGTTGCTTTGTCATATTTTATTGTTTCCCACAATTATAAATTGTATATCTTTATATTTCTTCCCCTGCTTTCAATTTCATTTCATTATGCTACTTTAAGCTGACAAATTCCAATAACTAAATAATTCGTTGAATGAAGTCGGAACTCGCTGATAAACAAACGCTCAACAATGATGTTTCGCATCGCCTAATTTTTCTGACGTCACAAAACAGTGGTTTGGCTTTCTTATCTCTAGGAGGTATTGGCTACACACGCACAGTAAATACGGATTTATTCAATACCGATTGAAGGCTGTTGCCGTTCGGAGAAAAACAATAATAATTAAATATCGCATTAAATTAATTTTAAAATGTTCTAGATTAAATTTCAAAATTCGGTCTGGATTATAAAATTGCAAAAACTTCGGACTACCTGTGTGACAAATTTCATCATTGTAAGTGCCATAGATTCATCAGGACACGGTGAACACACACACACAGAAACTTCATTTTATAATAGTAGAAATGTTCAAAATGTCCGCACTTTTCTTGGAGGCAAAGCTGAAATTATTTGCGCATATTTTTAGAAACGCGTTTCAAGATAATGGGAATGACTTCTTGTATCCTTTGAGTAATGGCAATTTTCAGATCATCTATTGTTTGGGGATTTATCTTCATAAGTTTTTAATATCCCAACAGAAAAAAGTCAAGGATGCTCAGATCAGGGGAACGAGGTGACCAAAAATTTCTTGAGATGAGTCAATGCAGCATATTGTTAAATAAGTTCTCTGTATACAGTGCCATCAGCACTTAACTGGAAAAACCTAGGTCCAACAATCCTTTTGCGCGATACAGTACACCATACGCCAATTTTTTAAGAATGTAAAGGTTTTTAAATTAATATGTATGGGGATTTGTCATCGCTGAAATGCGGGACTTTTGCGTGTTCACGTATCCAGTTAAATGAAACCATGCCTCATCGGAGAATAATACTTTCTCCAAAATGTTGATATTGTTGTGAATAAATCTTCGGAACCAACGGCAATAATAAAGCCGCTTCTCATTGTCCGGTGGCTTTAGCTCCTGAAACATTTTTACACGATAAGCACGAAAATACAAAGCTCTAATGTGTCGCTCCAAGTTATATGACCATTTGATTCGACAAACGCCTCACGGATTGATGAGGAGATTGCAATATCCTCTGTTGAGTTTCTTGCACAAAGTCTGTCTTTCTGTCTTTCACTTCTGTGTTTGTATTCCTTCGAACTTGTCTCACGAAATCGCCGAACGAGTTGATATAGCGTTTCTTTTCTCGGTATTGCAATATTTCGATATTTATATCGCCAAAATTTTGTACACCTTTCATATTATTTGCATTCAAAATTAGCCTCAAGCAGCGCAATTCTCTGAATGCGTGATAAACTTGTTTTACAATGAAGAACAAAATTATGTGGAAATTTATTACCGCACAGCTTGAGCGCGAAGAAAATCAAACGATAAAAATTAAAGAATCACTAAACTATAAACAGACAAAAAAAAAATTCAATCATTAAAAAAAAACACTGGCAATAATTTTTTTTTTTTAAGTTGGAGAACAGAAACTTTTAGGGCACTCTGTATTAATCCCTGCTATATTCGTCTTAGGTGTGCAGGGGGATTAAACAATTCGAAATTCCTGTAGAAACAACAATATCTATGTCAAGGATTCGTCGAAAGCATTGATTTTTTTTTTAACTTTGTTGAATTGACTTTTTTTTTAATTGATTGAAGAATTGTATTTGATCAATGTAATTGACGTTTAATTTTAAAATGAACTTTTATTTCACATGCAGAATGGAAATTTCAAGGAAAACAATGCATTTGCTTGAAAATAAATTGATCATGAATATATCATATATCAATATGATTTGTGAACCTTGTATAATGATGGTACAATTCGGAAGTATCGCAAGTCAAAATTATTGATAAGAAAACTGTTTGTAATAATGTGATATATTTGTCATTTTTACAGAAAATTAACTACGGGGTATTCACAATCACATAAAATCGATTTCGATTGTAATTAACTTACTACCGTCTTTTGTAGTTTTGTCTTACACTATAGTGTGATGTGTGTAGAATTGATGAAACGGATAAAGTAAGCATACGTATTTTGTCAAAAACAAATTGTAGAATCTATAAAAATGTCAAAAAAAAAATGCAGTTTAAAAAATCATTTCCGCTTACTTTTTTCTTTATTTTTTGCATTTTTCTATGATAGAGAAGGTGATTGTTCGGATCATTTTCAATAAATTCAATCGAACAAAGTCCGATAATTCTGCTAGTTTCTTTTTAAATAAACTCAATCTAACTGTACATAACTTTTTAAAACATATTTTTGTTACAAATACAAATATTGACAACCAGCTACAGGCTCAAGCCCAACAAGGTTGGTCCTTTGTTTATGAATTCCCTTATTCCCACTGACTATCCAATTGTATCTTAAATTCGTATACTCCCTTTGAATTAACTATATTTTCTGGCAACGCGTTCCATTTGTCTATTACCCTATTAATGTAGTAGTTTTTCCTTAAATCCAGATTAAAATGTGTCTTATTCAATTTATACCCATGGCCCCTTGTTCTGTTATCACTATTGAAATTTAAGCCCTTTGCGTCCCCTTGTTTTAATATAATCCCTTGTTTTATTATACATTTTGCTGTTTGTTAGAAATATATTTATCTCACTAGAAAAATTATGTTTATACTTTTGGCCTGGATAAAAATTGAAAATTTCAATATAATCCATCAATTCTCACAAATTTGTTTTATGTAGCCAAAATGAAATCCAAAATTAAGAGTCAGGTAGGAATTTTATTAACGTCGCACTGAAACAACACAACGGGCCATTGTCGACGATCCTGGATCAAACCCGACGGGAAAGATCCCAAAATTAAGAATAAGACAGGAAAAGCAAATGGTTTGTCTTCCTCATTCTTCGTATGTATCAAAATGGCCGGCGGTTGCAATTTGAATTCTCCAAACAAACAAAAACAGCCGAAATTGTCTAATATTTTCAATTCCCCGGCAGCTACATTGGACAAATAAGCGACATGCTCTCGCACTCTTAGATGTTACAGGTTACGCTTGAGAAATAAATTGTTTTAAAAAAATCCCTCCATCCATTCCAGACGATTTCCCACAAATGTTTTGACCGAAACGCCGAAGGACAATACCGTTCCAGACATTTCGTTTCCAATTATAAGCGAAAATGAATGATCAAAACGTTGGGCTGTGCGCATTAAGGTGAATGTGAACAAAAATAGTTTTGGGGGCAAGACTTTAACACGTCTCGGTTTCCCCCACAGGGAAACAGAGTTTCTATTTCGGTCTCAATAAATGTTTATGGAATGGAATGTATATCACACCTCATCAAGAAGAAACGCAACTCAAAATTGGAGATTTTTTTTTTTTACATTCCTTGTAACCTCGGGCAAATCATTGATATGAGATCAGGAACTATAGAATACATTTTCAACCTCTCTGAAACTGTAGACTCCATGTAAAAAAGTAATCGAAAGATTTTCAGTACTCCCTTGACTTCCCTGTAAAATGTACCTTTTTGTGTGGTCATGTTCTCCGGAAACTTCTTTTATTTTTACGTTTTTATTAGCGGATTTTTGCTCTATGCTCAACTTTGCGACAAGAGGGCCAATTGAATTCTAATCTGAAATTTGAATTATAATCTAATCTGAAAAGTGAATTCTAATTGCTTGTGTATAATGAAGAGCTAACTAAACTAACAGCTAACTAAAATAAGTTTAAAATCAGATAAAACGAACTAGAGATGACACGAGTGCAGTCCATTTGCAATTTAATTCACCATTTCTATTGATAAAATGGCAAATATTTTGGCAGTCAAACGATATATATTAAACTTAGGAAGAAATAAATATTCCAAAGAGAGCCTTTCTGTCAAGCGTAAGTGGAAGTATTTTGTGCTGTACGTATTCATTACTTGACGTAACTGTCTGGGTTTTTTTGTTTTTTTTTTTTAAATATGAGAGAGAGAGAGAGAGAGAGAGAGATTTTTTTCAGACCATCGTCAATAAATATCAATTAACGTCGTACTAGAAAACACAACGGGCTATTGACGACGGTCCGGGATCAAAAAGATCCGAGGACAACAACACGTAATTTTGAACCACCGGTCAGATGACGAAAATATTACGAAGATGCAATTCCGAAATGATTTGTAATAAAATTGATTCCGCAAGGACTATTCGATTAAATGCCAGCCGACCAACCGGTATGGTGGTTAAGGTGTTAGCCTCTAGATCGGAAGGTTCCTGGTTCGAATCCGGGTCCGGGCATGGATGTCTGTAAGCGTATGGTGTAGAGGCGGCTGGTGCACCTTAAATCTGTCGTGGCCGAAAGTCCTCACGTTGGGTTGGCGAGGAAGTTTGGAGAGTGGGGTGCCAGTTCAGGTGTTGCTTCGTCATCTGACCGTGGTTCAAAATTACGAGGTGTTGTCCTCGGATCTTTCCCTTAAGGGACTGATCCCGGACCGTCGTCAATAGCCCGTTGTGTTGCTCTAGTACGACGTTAACTAAAATTACCATTACCATTCGAAGTTTTGGCACAAAGGCCGTGTTAATCGAGAGATAACACCATCGAAATCAGTAGTTTTCTAAATTGTAAAAGCGTTTGGCACCAATTTTTTGAAAACCCTTCGCCATTTGCCCGTTGTAATGCTACAGTGAGCGAAATTCAACTTCCCACATAGAAAAACTTAGCTATATTTGTTTATTTATCTACCAAGGAATCAGAAAAAATAAATCTAGCTACATTTGTGCAGACTCGTCAAAATCGGTTTCGCTTGGTCCAAAATACCTACAAGCATATTTTCCGTTGTGGCAAGCGCCGACCAACCGGTATGTTTAATGTGTTAGCCTCTAGATAGGAAGGGAGCCGACCAACCGGTATAGTGGTAATTTTAGTTAACGTCGTACTAGAGCAACACAACGGGCTATTGACGACGGTCCGGGATCAGTCCCTTAAGGCAGTGGTCCACAACCCCCGGACCGGTACCGGTCCGTGGAACAAATGGTACCGAGCCGTCCAAGAAATATTAAATTATTTCCATTTTATTTACTTTGGTGTATTTATCTCGGGTTTGTGCGGTTCTTATCTATGAAATGTCCACTCAAATTAGGCGGTAAATCAGAACTTGAAATTTGTTGTTACTGGAGCTTCAATTATGATTTCTGAATTCTGTAAGTCTCTATTTTTTAATTTTGACAAATGTGACAACTGTTTTCAAGTTGGCAGACAAAGTAGCTGCATTTAAATCCAAACTGAAGTTGTGGGGACGGCGCGTGAGCAGAGGCATTTTGGACATGTTTCAGACATTAGCATGGATTTTAGGCAAGACAGAGCCTAAACATTCATTCTCCTAATTGGTGCACGATCACCTGTCTTTGCTTTTAAAAGAGTTCGAGCGCTTCGTGGTTTTTTTCTGGTTGGGAAACTATTTTATTGATTTAGCGTTCTAGTGAGTTATAAAATGTTAAATCACAATATATTCATTTTTTGGTGTAACTGTATTTTATTTAGAAGGCATGTTAAAATCCAATTAAATTAAAATTATTAAATCAAAACAATCTAAAATATAAACAATCAACGTATCTTTTTTATCGTATTTTTTTCCTTTATTAAAACATTATTAATATGACGTACAAATGCCTTAATCATAAAATATGAAGCTTTCTTAATATTTTTATTAAAATAAAACAAGCCATTGGGCACTTTTCTGACATTAGATACATGTTTCTATAAAAAAAAAATAGGACTGGTGGTACGCCAAAAATTTCAACTGGTGCGCAGTTACTAAAAGGTTGGGAACCCCTGCTCTATCTGATCAAAAAGACCAAGTATTTCGCCGGAAAACTTTCAGAAACGTTCGTAGGTAGGCAATACCTTTCTTTCATGAATTGCCACACCTGGCGCCAAATGATGAATTAGGCTTCAGTTGAAAATTTTCACATTCAAAAGCAAAATCATGGAAGACCGAAGAAAACTAGTTTTCCGGAAGTGTTGGCCAGTATGTATTTGGCAATGGCAACAATAAATTTAAATCAAGTCAAAGCCACATCATTGACAAGGATTTTTTAAATTTCAACAATTGAATAAAACTTTCGAGTTCCATTGAAGGTATTTCTCAGATGAAAAATTTGATCATATAAATCGGTAATTAATTTCAAACGCATAGAATATCTAATTGGACATATTCTGGTGATTTTGCTATCAATGTAATTTTGCTATAAAAAAATTTGAAAATGCTTGATTGACATTTTTATATTTAAATCGAGGAAATTCAAATTAATCATATTTCAATGCTAAATTCAGCTAAATTCTGATAATAAATAGCACTTTATACAAAATAACTGGGTTAGTTAATCTAATAAAATAAATTAAAATTCTCCAGAAGCCACTGATCAAAAATTTTATTTCACAGAAATTGTTTCCACAACCAATTACTTAAAAATAGCTCATGTCACAAATGTATACAGCACATACAAAATTGTCACGTATTTAAGAAAGCAATACAAAAATAATGTGCCTTACATTCAAAGAAAAACAAACTGAGTGCCTACAGTAAATAAGAGATTCTCTATTGATACAAATATCAAATGAATGAATAAACTCTAATAAAATAAACAGTCATGGGAATTAGAGGTAACACTGAATAAATGACTACTTAAATTTTAGGAAAAACTACTTATATTATCTACTTTTTACATAAAAATATACAAATCTGTTCATCTAACTAATTAAAAAATAGTAGAGTACGTAGAAAATAATCTCGTGTATCACAAATATAAATTTAATAGTGTCATATATAAAAATGTCAGATTTGTCATATTTTCGAGCATGAATATACATGGAATGTGTGGAGAAATGTTGTCCAAACCATGAAAGTATTTGGCAAATTTAAGCTCAGAAAACATTTCATTTATAGTTTACTTTACAAATAGCATTCCTTCAAATATTTGTTTTTATTGAGAAGTTTTTAGTTTCAATTTCATATGAAGTAAATATAGAAAAGTCTATACACAAGACAATACTAATAAATATATATATACACGTACACCACATAATAAAATACATAAAATAAGTGAAAATAATTATTTCATAGTACAGAAAAATTAGAAAGTTTAGATTAATACATTTTAGACAATGTCTAGTAATAAACAATTTATTTCATAAATACTGATCAAATTCATTCACATATTTCGAAATGTCATAAATAATAACTCACTTTTAACTGCAGGTACAGTTTTAAGCTAAACTTGCTCATATAATAAAATTAATAAATACTGCAGCAGTAAAACTATGGATAATGATAGCATTGAATCAAATACAGCAAACAGATTACAATTATCAAAATTGAAAGATTACTAAAGGTGTAAACTTCAATTTGAAATGCATAAGCCTAAAACTCTTAGTATTGATTTAATCTTTGCAATGTCTAATCATCAGGTAAAAGAGAAACTTGGAAATTTTTAATTTATTTCCAAATAAAAACACATATTGCAAGCACATTTCTAGTTTCACATGTGAATACTTAATATTAAATACTTGACTGCATAAGTTACAGGCTTACATTATCCATTTCCAGCTCAACAAAACTAATTATATAAAAATTTTGGTAATTAGTGACTATGTGCAGACATGCACAACTTTAGGCTAGCATATTTCTTATACCTAAGGTGAATATTAATGCAAATTTTCAAGTGGTTGTAAATAATGTTCATCCATAAATCAGAACATTTTGTTGAAAAAGGTAATTTTATCTCGCATAAAAAACAATATTTCAAAATTACAATATAAAACATGTAAGTAGTGTGCATGCAGCAACTTTTCTTAGTACTAACACAGTACTAAGTAAATGTTGTATTTCAGTGGTTTCCAAAGTAGGGTTTGCAACAAGATTTCCGGTAATCCTGAGGAAACATGTGACACTTCACCAGCCAAAAAAGAGAACCTTCCCAGAAACAAATTAAATATTGTATTATCTTCTAATTATTTTGTGTTCTGAAACATAAATTTTAAAATCCAAAACGATTAGTAAGATATTCCAATATGTATTGATTTAAAACAGACTTGAAGTTGAGAATGACTTAATATTGAAAGTATCACACTATATGCTAAAAAACAGCTTTGTTATTCATATTAAGATTAAAATACATTTATTGATGTCATTAATATTATAAATTGTTCGAGATAAATCTTTCGATTTTAATACAGTTTAATAAAAAATAAGAGTTTGTGTAATATTTACTCTTTATTTTACTTCAGAATTCTAGTTTTTACATTTCAGAACTTTAAATTATCATCACTAAATTCTGATTAGTTTTAACATTTTATATATTTAACACACTTTGAAGTATTTTACTCCTGATATTAAGCGAAAATTGAAAATCACTATGGTCTCATACATACAGGTTTCATGCATCTAATTTAATTTTATAATCCAAATGGGTAAGCAAAATTGTTTAATTTTCAAGAGAGGTCTTTGATTGAATTGTTTGGAAACCACTGGTGTATATAAACAGGCATCAGCAGGAAAGATACCACAACCCCATAAAAAAAGCAACCAATCAGCATGAGAATTTAATTCACTGATCTTGTGTTCGATCATTTGTCTTCAGAATCAGAGTATAGATCTTCAGAGAGATGAAAGTTATCAGAACACATTACAATTAGTAGAAAGCAATTAAAACTGTCTTCAGTTCATTGAATAATTTTAAAAAATTTTACTCCCTGAGCTATTTTCCTTTATACCATTAATACGTCCTATGACACTGCCACAACTTATAATACTACCTTAGTGCAGATCAAAACATTTTGTATGAATGTTCTGTTTTGACTATTCTCGTGTCTTTCAATTTCTCTTTAAGAACTGATCAAAGTAAATGATTTACAGAAGTCAAAGAATCTATTTTATAAACATGAAAGACCCTTAAAACTTGTCAGAGGAAAAACAGTTTGAATCATAGATGCTACTGTAACATGATCATCGAAATTATCTAGAAAATAGACTGCTTTGTTGAAATCATAATTTTTCATAAAAGATTATTTTCACAAATTCAAATTTTTAGTGCATTGGATGTGCGTGTGGTATTGTCATTTTTAAGTCAGAAAAACCTAAATTTGTTTCATAAAACTTAGTGGAAAGATTTACATTTTATTTCTTATATTTAGCAAAAACTTTCAAAACCGATATGTTACTCTACTATTAATGTTGAAAACATTACTTTATAACAAATTACAAAGTATCTTTGGTTCTTAGCAATAAAAGAAAAGTCTTGAATGAAAATGAATTAAATTTTTAAAATGAAACTACACACATATGCTACAGACCACATAATTGTAAAACGATCATTATTTTTACAGATCTCACCGGGAAGATTACATATGAAAATTTAAGATCGTTCACTCAAAAACAGGTGTAATATATTTTTCAATTCATGAAAAGAGTAAGATTTTCATTAACATATTTTTCAAATAAGTGTTTTAGATTAATTAAAAATACATTATTTACAATGAATAAAATACCTTGAGATACACAACTATGTACATATACATTGAAATAGAGTTATTGAGCATTGATTCAAGTAATGCTTACACAAACATTTCGGCACATTAGAAAAACTACAATTTAATTTTAATGTCAAGTAGTACTTTGTGTAGTATTTCAATTTAAAAAAATGCAAAACAGCACCATACACAATTCAAAAATAGTCACCTAGAAATGATCAGATTTTTAAAATACGTCAGCCTATTTCTAAACAAATAAAGGTTGTACAATGTAGAATTCATAAACAATACACAGAAAAAATAAAATGGTTTGAATAATTCGGAAGACAGTACTTACTTACAGTCAACTAACCAGCCTACAGTGTCATGTTTATGCTATAAATTCAGAGAGTATAAAAAAAATTATAATTTTAATTAAATATTATAAATTTAAATTTAATATACTTTTATAAATAGTAGAAAATGTAAACAAATTTTTATTTTCTGGCTTTTAGTCACCCAACTTAAATTTTTATGAATACCTTTCTTGTCTGCTACAAATACAAAATCTAAAAATTTAAACTCATTTAAATTCACAGGAACCAAATTGTTCTGCATTCACAAAGAAATACAATGTTTCCACAAAGTGGAAATCAAGAAATTCTTTTCGTAAATTTTCCTAACTGCAAGCATAATATGAATATTTTGCTTTTGTGAATATTAAGAGATTCTTTGTATTAAAATTGGGTCGATTTTCTTCCAAAGGGTTCACTAAACTGATCATGGGTTCAATTAAGAAAGAAAAAAAAAACAAGATTTAAAGTTTGATTTAAATCACTCTTGAAAAATTGGTATACTCTATATAAATTTATAGAAAAATACAAATAATTGTAGGGAAATGAGACTTTCCTACCAACACTAACTGTGCATTATAAAAAATGTCAAAACTTAGAAGCACTTCTTAGTGATATAAGGATAGGTAAATAAGATTCATAAATTCGAAAATAGAATTTTATAAGTGCATTGGAAAAGCATTTCCTCATAAAAATGAAAATCTTAACTTTTACAAAAATTAAATAAAAGAAAGTACATGAAAAGTAAGAAAATAACGCATTGCAGTTGAATCAAATAGTATTTAAAATTAAAATCAAGAAACACTAAACATCAAACATGCTACCTTTTAAAATCAGTAAACAAGTTATGTTTTGAAAGTAGATTTAAATAAATAGGATACAATAACATACATTATACAAAGAAAACAATAAGATTTCATTTTAAGTTAAACAGATATAATTTTCAAAAGAATGAATACTTATTTTCCAGAACTTGTAAATAATGATTCACCAGAACAATTTGAGAATTCTTGATAATTTTCCACCTTAAAAGACATTTTTCTCCAAAAGCCGATCAGGAAAATGAAGCTACTTTGTCATTGTTGCTAGTGAATCACATCCACTATTTGTGTTTACCTAGGGAAATAAAGTTTGCTTTTAAAAGCTTTTGTATTCATAATCTATGAACTCAAATGCTATTTTATCTTAAGATATCTATATCTTCATATAATGAAAATGAGGATTTTTTATTGCAATGGACAAAATACAGCCCAAATAAAAGAAATCAAGATGCTTTTACTAGACTTACAAATTTAATATGTTTTAGTATAAAAGTTATTTAACAGCAAAGAGAAGGTAACAGACATGGTTAGAACTACAATCCCAGAGGACAGGAAGATTAAGAGTCGCTTGTATAAGACCATCTGAACAGTAAATTGTTTTTTAATTAAAAAAAAAAACACTCAAATTAAATTTGTGGTAGATTAGTTAATTTTAACATTCAAAATAAAATCTTTTCCAGGTTCATGAGGTATTATTTGCTGAGTGATGAGCAATATGATGATGGTATTTCTGTGTGCAATCCAGCGGTTTTTTGATAAAATGAAGCACTTGATTTAGCCTTCATGAATTAGCTTTGCAAGTCAAAAAATTGGTATATTGAAATACTAAACATTCAAAAATTGTATTATCAATTATTTTCCCTGCTAACATAATTGAGAAGTGAATTTAACACCATTTTGAGTTACAGAGTCAAGTCATTCACTCGCCATTATCAAATGGATGACAAAATACAACAGAATCATTAACTTGATGCACAGCATTACAGGAAAATGAGTCCAGCAAACTTAACAGCACAAACTTTTATGATAAAATGACAAATTGTGAATTTCTTAAGAAATTGTAAAAAGGGTTAAAAATTAAAAATACAAAGAAACAAAAATTAAATCCTTTTTAAAAATTAAACCCATTGTAGGTTAAATACTGTTTATTTTTTAAAAAACAGAAAAGTTCATAATTAAATATACAAGATTGGTAGAAAGAAATTAATTTAATTCCACTGTACATAACATACTAATATAAAAGCTAATCTAGCTATTAAAGTAAACAGCAAAAGTACAGATTTTTACACAGAACATAGTATTATTGAACTTTCACTTACTCCACTTTGCTAAAAACAGTGCTTGGATAATCTGAGCTGGTAATATCATCCATTGATCCTTCTACGTTTGATGGGGCACACAAGAGAAATTTTTGGACAAATTCAGTAACAGTATCTGTAATAATGAAAGTATATACAAATATGCCAAAATATATATAATAAATAAACAAGGTAATTATTAAGATAAGACAAATTGCAGAAATAAGTCTCCGGAATAATAAAATATGAGGAAAAATTAGCAAGGCTGGTCAAGAGAAAATATATATATTTTTTTCTATTAAAAATTGATTAAAAAAGACAATGAAAATTGATAAACATCATGATTATAGTAAGTGCACTTACATAAAACTATTTATCAAAATTCAGTTTTTTATCTGATTTGTTTATCCTTAGACCTATGGCTTAAAGTGGATTCTGAATCTTAAATATGCCTATGACCAGGAATCAAATCAAGAACCTATTTAAGCAGAGCTTATACCACTGAGTTTCCTTCAAAGAATTTTGTATATGGTACGTAGACCAAATAAACAAACTTACAATTCAGTACATCAAAGTACCAAAGACACTATTGAAAAAACAGTATCTACTTGCATTATCACACATTTTAGCTGTCCCTCAATGAATTTTAGGTTTGCAAACAAGTAGAATCAATTGTGATTAATGTGTGGCTTTAAATTTCTTTAAATAAAACTGCATTCATGATATATATTATGGGTCTTTATTTTTAATAAGTTTTGTTCTCACTATATTAATCTTCTTTCTTGTCCTGAAAGAGTGCAATATATTGTGTATTCTTAACTTTTAAAGATACTTTATAAGACAGTTACCAAAGGGTGCCAACACAGTTAAAGTTACCCACATGGTACTTCCTCGTTTTATCACATCTTGATACTCTTTTTTAAAACCTGAAATCTCTGTACATTAAAAAAGTGTTTCCGTCACCGCAGGATTGAAAACTCGTTTTTTGTAGCTCAATTCTTAGACAGTTTCCCAAGAAAGTGTGTATCAGAAAATTACCAAATTAACATGATTTGTTCAAAACTGTACAGGGAACACGATGAAGAAGATTTTTTCTCCGATGCGGCTATTAGTTAAGAGTTTTTTTAAATGTTAAAGTCGAAAAAAGTGAAATTTCTAACACAAGTGAGCAAAAGACATACAAAAGATGCACTTCGTCGAGCTTTTTTAAAAATTCAATTTGTGGTTCCTGATATTTTGTTTTTCAATTCAGGAAAAATCGGGACAGTTTCGTTAATTTTTTTGATAAAACTGTCATATTTATAGCTTATTACTATTAGTTTTTAAATTTGAAAACCACATGGAAAACCTTAGAATGCAACACCTTAGATGGCACCCCACCCTCTAATAGATTGTGACGTCACACCAATTGGATCTTTTTGCAATTCCAATTTCGTTGCATCACAATGACGAGGGCATCACGACGTTGTCCGTCGTGTTGGTTTGCGAAGCAAACCAAATGGGTATGCGTAGCAAACACCGGTGGTTGGCAAACGTTCACAATTAACACACCTAACCCCACAAGTACAGCACGGGCAACGCCGTGCTAGCCACGCAGTGGCTAGTATTAAATAGACGTACAAAGTTTGGATTTATTTGATGCAGTTTTGTCAACTAAAAAAACGATAATTTTAGGTTTAAGAACAGCAGAAAAATTTGTAATAAGTTCTTTTGGTATTCAACTTCAAAGCTCACTTGTTTCAATCAGTTGAATTGTAAAAACATTGAATGATAAAAAAAATTTGGGTGCCTCAAAGAGCGAATGAGAAGGATTTTGTTTAAATATTATTCCATATTCAGAGTGTTAGTTTAATAAGTTTCACCATTGACTTTGATTGATATGTATACCTTTAAATAAAACACATTAAGTATAATTTGGGTCTTTTCATTTTTAATAAATTTATTTTGTTTTTGCAAGATTGATATTCTTTCTTGTCCCAAGGAGTGCAATATATCGTGTAGTTTTAATTTTAAATATATTTTTTGACAAATAGTTACCAAAGGTGCTTTTTACTAATTTCAGAATTAAATAGCTAAATTTAGGGGGTTTCTTTTTTCTTTGCAAAACAGATCAATTTTTGACTTATTAATATTTTTTTAGGATCTTAAGAACACATGTACCAAATTTAAGGTCAAAATTCGCAAAATTGGCTTAGTACTAAGCCAGTAACAGACGTGCACAGATGTAGAATTTAAACACGTTTTTCTTGGAACATCTCATTGGCGAGTGGTTGGCATGATATCTAAAACTATTGGATTTATCAACTTGAAATTTTTACAGTGTGTCGAGTGAACATCTTTTTATCTGATGAACCAGAAAAGTGGTTGCACATTTTCATATTTTATTACAAAAACTCCGAATTTTTTGTAGCTAAATAGACATACAAAGTTTGGAATATGTGAATGAATATTTTTGTTAATAAAAAAAAGCAATAATTTTAATGAAAAAATACATTTAAAAGACAATGCAAATAATAATTCAAGAAAGATATGCAACTTTGAATGCTTACCTGAGATATATAGTATGAACCTTGGTTTGTTTTTCCATAATACAAAAATAATGTACACAGGTATACCAGACAGTGTAATGGCAAGAGCTATTCCGGTTTCATAAAAATCCTTGAAAAATGGAAGAATAACAAGGAGGATTCCAATCAGAAGGAAACATATTGGGAACATCAGACTAACCTGAAATAAATTGATCATAAAAGAATGTAATTTTTATTTGGAGTTCATAAGATTATGATCATGACCTCACTAAAATTTCTAGGCTCTAAACCTCCCAATCAGGGGTAAGATCTTATAGACCTAAATATGTGCAAAAGAGACCGAAAAATGCAATTGCTATACTTTGGATTTGCAAAATGCTTTCGATAACAGATAAATAAGTTATACATATTCACAAATACATTTTTTTTACAAAATGCACTAATTCCTTTAAAGGATAAATACATTGTATTCTCTTTGCAATGCCACGATGATCAATCTGTGTTGTACTTACAAATTCTTTTGGAAGACATTTTCGTGTTTGTCCTGGAACCAGTACTGGCAGCTGTGATATGACAATCACATCAGATATTGTTTTGCCCTAAAAGCGGGGAAACACAACCTACAAGCTATTTGTGTCAATGTACATTCCCCTAACAAATCCCTGAACTTGAGGAGACCCCCTCGATTCCGAGAAAATGGAACGTGTGCGCTTTCACCCTTCACGCAATGAGGTTGATATTTGAAATGGCGCAATGACTCGGCCAATGGAAGGATTGACCCTCTTGCAAGGTTAGGGCTTAGCACCCTGAATATTGAGGGAAGGTCAGAAGGGGAGAACGACAGGAAACGAAAACGCTAAAAAAAAGAGACGGAGCATCTTTCGGTCGTGGCCAACCATTTTTCCAGAAATATGGTAACTACTGTAAAAAGAATGTACCATCGACAAATTGAAAGAATAAATTAATAAACGAAGTTACCACACAGAAAATGGCTGACTTTACTTTGTCATCACCAATATTAGAAATCTCTAGATATTAGATGGAAAGAACCACCTGACTCCAAAAGAAGGAACCTGTATACCCCATGCTTCACTTCAACCTGATGGTCACCATATATAAAGGTATGTTCATATTTTTATCCAATACCGATTGAGAACTCCATTTATTTCCAATCGAATCTGAGGTCAAAACTGGATATTGGTATCCAGAACAAAATTGGGTACAATAACCAGTACAGCAGCAGACCATAATTTGAAAAATACTGCTTTAGGAGGTTATAAGAGCTATTATTTGTGTTACAATTGAATGTTTAAATTAAAACTAAGTATAGCAAATTTGTTGTAATTGAATATTAATTCATATTTCTGTTTGAAAGCTTCAATTAAAATACAATATCTTTTCGTTTTCTTCTGTCACAATTACAGACCCCCCATTAGTCCTGTCCCTCTTTCTCGTGTGAATGATTTACCCATGAATAGAGAAAAGCATGAATAGAATAGCAAAGCAGCAGAGAAGATTTTAGTTTTGTGGTGAAGGTAAATCATGCACTTTATGGGCCCCAAAGCCGACAGACGAGTCGTTTGTAATGTTTTTTGCAGTGAAACTGAGACAGCAAATGAAAGATAATGACTTAATGATTCAACAAAAGTTTGATTAAGACCAAGGTCAATCTATACATGCTAACTCTAAATACCTAAATTTTTTTTAAATACCCAAAAAATTTCAAAAATTATTAATATATTGAGTATATTACATATCTAAAATCAGAAGATCGCAAATAGAATTCTTATCAAAACAGCTACTGTCTAAGAAGCACTAACAAAAATATTTTTTTTCCTTCCAATGGCGGGCACATATGAACTTAATCATTGGCCACTTCAAGGCTGGAAGTGATGGCGACTTGTGAAGGAGCACACAGTGGGAGGACGATCATTGCCCCTAACAAAGGACAGCACAATTTACCTCTATGCCCTGACCCCGTAATTGGAATCGGGAACCTTCTGATCCAGAGGCCAACACCTTAACCATTAGACCAGTTGGTTGACTAACAAAAGAATGCACGTAAAAATCCATGCACCACTCATGATGTACACTACCCTACAATACTAGACCGGATGCTAGTAGATTTGCATAAAATCTGACTAATTGTTTGGGGGTGTTTTTCGTGGTATGGCATGGGACCTTTGCATGTTGTTCCTGGTCAATAGAACGCTGACGTCTACACGAACAATTTGGACAATCAGGTTCTTCACACGCTCAGGCAATTTTATGGAATGGACAAATGTTACTTCCTGACAACAACGCTCCATGTCATGTTGCAGCCCTTGTCAAGCAGTGGTATCAAGATATGGATGGAAAATTTCTTCCTTGGCCTGCTCAGAGTTATTACCTAAACCCCTTAAAACTTTTATGGGACGAGTTAGAGCAACATTTACGGACCACAGAACCATGTACGAAATCTACAGCTGAGATGGTGACATTCTTGCAGCAGGAATGGACACAAATACCCATAGCTTTGTATCAAACCCTTGATGAAAGTATGCCCAGAAGAGTTGCTAGTGTAATTGCAGCACATGGGGGACCATCCCCCAAATAAAGCATGCATTATTTCCCTAATACCATCACATCTTGCTGTCCGGTCCATTATTGTAGGGTAATGTATGTCTTCTCAGGCCTCACATGCATGTAACTTGCTTCAAAATATCAATCTTACAATATAGTCAAGTTTAATATAAGATCACAGTTCTTTTAAGACCCGGACATTTAAAAAAAAGCTTAAAATTTAATTTCTTCTTAATTTTTATAAATTGAAAGGGAAAAAAAAACAAATCTAATGAGTTCTCCCTATCATTAGGGTAGACTTGGGTAATGCTTTTGAATAAAGAAACTTGTGTTGAAAATTTATTAAAATAAGAAACAAAACTGTATAAAAATATATAAATTAGACTGGAGAATTAGAACTTAAAGAGGAGTACCTCAAAAGTAAATTAATAAATAACTTTACTAAGGATATTTGAATGGTTCAGATTTAGTTTGGTAATTTGAAATTAACACCGTACTAGAGCAACACAACGGGCTATTATCGACCAGATTGAGTTTGGAATTGATCCATTTCTTTTAAGCAAGGTTTCTTATTGCATTTATGTTACCTATTTATGAATTAAAAATGGAGGAATGTTAGCCTAATCAAAAAGGATCAAATTAGCCAGCAATCAAAATGCAATAAAACTGATAATTAAGCTCTTCATTATCTTAAATGACATGAGGCCAACAGTTACTTACCAGGAGTGAAAATTTTTTTTATTCAAATTCTCTAAAACAAATGAAGTTTTTCAAGTAAATATATTTTCATTACGCTACAACCAATTCAATACAGGTGGTCATAATCTCCAGCAACTTATTTAAGTACCCAGACCCTATTTCAGAACTCACAAATCGAATTAGAATAAATTCAATTACTAATGTGATCAAAGAAAAATGGAATTGAATGATTGAGATCATTATCACTTTTTCAATAAAAAAATCTAAAATTTTAGCTTTTTTCTTAATTAAAAAAATTGCAGCATCTAACACAAAACAAAGTTTTTGATTTGGTTCTCTTTAATACTTTACGCTTAAATAAAAAAAACAAGTCACTCCCTAAAATGCTTAGTTTCAACCTTTTCTCTGAGAACCTATTTTACGTGAGTATCTAAGGTTCTGAAATTAAATCAGGAAGGAAGGCAAACAGGAAAGTAAAATTTATTGGATGACAAGAAAAATTTTATTCTGAAAAAACAATTTATAATAAATTTTGCAAAAAAAAGGCATTTCTTCTGTAGCACAAATAGATTATACTTGTTAAAAATAGGGGAGCTGAGAGGTTATGAAAAATGGAATAAGAATCAATACACACCTTGATTGGCCTTTCCATTTTTGGAGCCCTGATACGAAGATACAGCAAAGATGCAATCGTTAGAGTTATAAAAAGTGCTTCAATAAATGAGGTAAAAGTAATTAGCACATATATGCCACCTACCCATAGGTAAAATATTGTCACTATACCCTAGAAGAGACAAAAATATCATGGGGTGAGACATTGCAAAATGGTATTATTCAAAATATTTTAAACTAAAATAAATGAGGGGGAACAAATATAATTTAATTAGTCCCCTTAGTAGAGCCTTCAAAAATATTTACCAAAAATATTAAACTTGGAGCAGGAGTAGAATGATTTATGTTAATCATTGACACGATTCTTGGTAAATGTCCTTGGCGAGCACCAACAAAAAACAGCCTACAAGAAAATCAAACAAAATTTATTTGCATTTCAAAACAATTTCTCTACTACTTTTTGAGATCTAAGTTACATGCTTGGTTGGGTAAAGAAAGCGTTAAACCAACAATATTGAGCATTCATTCTCAAAATGAATTAAATTGATAGCTGAAAAATGTAATAGTGTGACATTAAAATATAGTAACCTGATATATCAAGTTTGTTGAAAGACAAGAAATTAGTAAATGCTGAGGAGACTTGTTGAAAATAAGATATAAATTATTCTGCATTAAAGTAATTTTTATTTTTGAGTAAAACTACAAATTGATGATTAACATTTAAGAACACTAAAATATTTTTGAAAACATAAAATATAATTATAAAAATCTAGTAGATGCACAAGAGTGTATGCAACTTAATTTTGAATTTGCTTCATTTTTTAAATTTTTTCAAATTTATTCCTTTAAATTTTGAATCAAACCAAATATTAGATTGATATTTTCAAAACGGAAATCCATTGAGGGACAAGTGAATGTGCGATATAACAAGGATTAGTTGCATTATCACACATTCCAAACTACACAGGACTTGTATTTTAGATATGAGAACGTATAAAAGTACAAGTCTTAAAGCCTTTAGTATAGATGATAACTATGTAATGTATAACAAAGAATTCAGAAGCATGCAAGAGAGGAGAAAGCATGCATACTCAATCCATGCATTAGAAAGATCAAGAGTTCACAAGAAGAAACGAAGCACATACCAGATTTAAGACTTTATGATCTACATAAGTCAGATGATACATCTGAAGTGAAAAATATAGAAGATAAGAAAAAGAATATATATACTGATTTGGTAAAGTACGTCAATGATTGTGAGAATATAAAACAGTAAGTCATATGTAAAACATCAATATGTGTGATAAAAAAAATAAGAACAAAAATTACAAATTTTTATTTGTGCATAGAACAAAACACTTTAAAGTAAACTTGAAATAAGTTTAAAATTTAAAATACAAATTTTTTTTCCATTTGTTTAAACTTTTCAAGTTGAAATGTGTGAATTTTTCCACGAGAAAAGTGAATACTCCAATCTTGTAAAGGGAGTGAAAATTTGTCCCGTATTAAAAGCTTTAGTGTTAACTGCATATTCATATAATTCAACAATTAACCCTAAATATTGGACTAAATTAAATCCAATCTAATCGCTTGCTGAATAAAAAATTTTAATTGCTAAGAATTGAAATCCAATCTTCAAACCAACTTTGCTATGAGTACCAAATAGCTCAATTCACTGTGAAATTGTTATTGTGAGACTTTAAAAATACTGTCAATACTATCTTCAGTGAAAAAGTTTCCTAAATATTCAAAATCGATTGAATCAAAATAAATTTAATTTTAATACAAATTTGATAAATTTTGTTTCAGAGTAAACAGTTAAGACATGGTGATTAGAAAATAGGATATTCCTTTACATGAAGGTTACCGAAAAAATATGATGTGGAGTAACAGAAAGTGGTTTTTAAAAGTAACAACTTTTGAAGGAGTTACAATTGAAGGCTTAAAAGAAAATTTGATTTTCAGTTTTAGGATGAGTAAACGAAGATAACCCTTGATGTTGAATAAGAAACATTAGTCTTCTAAGTCATTTCATGTTGACAAACATGTATATTTACCTTGAGGAAGAGAATATGCCTCCATTTAGTCCTCCAAATGTTGACAATGCGACACAAAGAGGCATAATCCAAGACATAACACCTAATACTTTATCACCAAAAGCCTATTAAAAATGTAAATTTATGAAATCTTCAAATTTAACTTCAGTAAGGAAACACTTCATGGCACATTCAGATGTGAAATATAAGGGTTATATTTCATAGGCCACAAAAAAAATCAATAAAAGCACAATACTGTTCCAAAAAATATAAGTATAATAGCTATGCAAATTTAAAATTAATGTGGGAATCCAAAAGGATAAAGATGCATAATTTTGCACATCTTCAATGGTAAACAGAATGTGCAAAGACTATATTCAAAGTTTATCAATAATTATTTTTATTTTAATGCTTGACCAGTGTTTTTTTTTAAATTTTTTTTTTTAACCTTTTGGCACTACAGGAGCAAATTAACAGCTATTTGTAAGGGAGTACGGTAAACCGTAGGAAATGGGTAAGCTGCTGTTACTACTAACAGGGACGAGTACCAACATTTGTTTGCTTACACACCGGGATTTGAACCTGGGAGCTAATAAGTGGCAGGCAAACATGATCACAATACCAGTGTAGCAACACTTTTAACTCATCATTATATATGTTGGGCTGGATTATAAGTATAAGCAATGCCATACAAGGAACAGGGTTTGAAATTAGTGATTCTTAGTTGCATTTTACCCATGGATAGCAGTAATCAATATACAGAATGAGCTACTATTGAAAGTTCCTACTTAGTAGTCTGGATTTGATTTAGTAATTTGGAAATGTAATAAAAAGAAAACCAGAAGAAATGCCCTTCAAATGCAAATGTCAATGCAGATTCTAGGTTGTACAATGCATGTTAGCCACATCCAAGTAAATAAGATTTAAAATTGAACTTAAGAACAACATTTTGGCAATTGAGGGGAAATATTTAGGTGCCACTGATGTTTCACTTTCTGCTCTGATTGACCAGCAATCCACATAAGTACAAGCTCAAAATACAACATAATTTAAAGGTTAAGTATGAGAAGAGTAGACAATAAAGTTTAACAGGGATTTTCAAACAAAACTGCACACTTAAAATTTTTACAGCCTATTATTCAAACTAATACACAAGATGTGAAAGTAGCACACTTATTACTGATTAAGGAAACAAAGTGATTCTTAGTTGCATTTTACCCATGGATAGCAGTAATCAATATACAGAATGAGCTACTATTGAAAGTTCCTACTTAGTAGTCTGGATTTGATTTAGTAATTTGGAAATGTAATAAAAAGAAAACCAGAAGAAATGCCCTTCAAATGCAAATGTCAATGCAGATTCTAGGTTGTACAATGCATGTTAGCCACATCCAAGTAAATAAGATTTAAAATTGAACTTAAGAACAACATTTTGGCAATTGAGGGGAAATATTTAGGTGCCACTGATGTTTCACTTTCTGCTCTGATTGACCAGCAATCCACATAAGTACAAGCTCAAAATACAACATAATTTAAAGGTTAAGTATGAGAAGAGTAGACAATAAAGTTTAACAGGGATTTTCAAACAAAACTGCACACTTAAAATTTTTACAGCCTATTATTCAAATTAATACACAAGATGTGAAAGTAGCACACTTATTACTGATTAAGGAAACAAAATCCTTAAATTACTACCAAGTTATAGAATGAAATGAATGAGACAATAAAAGGAATAAGATACTTCTAATAAAATCAGAATTATTGATAGGCTATTGCCTTAAACAATGTAATCTAATAATCAGCCACAAAAGAGATAAAAAATGTCCACATATCATCAAAAATATACTACAGTAATGAAAAAAAATGAAGTATTGTACTGTAAAATGGGAATTGTTTTAAAATTGTAAAAGTAGAACAATAGAAAATCAATATTTAAAAACTACATACTCCAGCAGTAGCACTTGAAGCCAAAATTTCTTCTTTTGTAAGCACCGAAAAGTATGCTACATTTGTCATAAGGTAGATCAATGAAACCAAAGGGATTGATATGTATATAGCTCGAGGCAGGTCTCTATAATATTAAATATTATTAATTAAAATGCAATGCAACAACTTTATTTGTACTTTCCACTTTTAGAATTTACGAATTAATTACACAGAAGTATTTTAATTCTACAATTCCAGTAGTTATAATTTTGGATTATATATATTTTCATTAGCTTTTACATCGCAGAACAAAACGGAAGGTAGCAATCAATAGAGGTGAATGTTTTCTACAAATCAATATTTAAAATTTGTGTAAGGGGTCATCTTCATATTAAATTGGTGCTTACTCCGATATTTTCAATACGAACCCCCATCTTTTATCACAAATTTGGATTCTATCTGACTACATACAGAGGAACAGTTTACTGATGCTAAACACTTCAAGAGTTTGAAGTAATCTCTAAATAAGACAATCATTTACATGATATTTCATTTGAATAAAAGCACAGCATGAAATTTGCTACAGGGGTTAAGTTAGTGCATAAATAACGATGTCCAAAATATTTTGGCTCCAAATTAAATGTTTTGGAAGCTTCATGCATTTATTGACTTTGAAGAACAGTTATGAAATTGCTTGTTTTTGCATGTTTGAGATCTTTCTCAACTACTTAACGTAGACAACAATCTTTCGTATTTTTTGTAATCTATGAAGAATTTTATTTTTATTTTTTTTAAACAAAATTTTTTTATTATATTTAAGCACAAATTAGTAGCGAAAAAAAGAAAATAGTCGATTTTGACAGAATTAAAAAGGTTTCTAAGGGCTAAAGGAATTAAAATGCACCGTTGAAATTCCCACCAAATAATGGTAGGTACGATAAAGCAACTGCTGAAGTTTGGAAGACTGCTTTCATTTCGTCTTTCAAACAGCAAAGAAAAATTATAAAATGACGATTTTCCACATAAAATAGGCACAAAAAAATTCAGGATTGTATTTTGAGTAACAAGCAACAGTAACAGGTAAAAACACTGTCTTGTCCATACAACAATTGAAGACTGGAAGTTTCATCGCTAAACAACTATTCACATAGGCCTAAGCCAGGTAACTATATTCCATAACTGGCGATATTTATTATCGCCAAACATAACATTTCCTTCCCATTCTATGCATTTTACTCGTTTCAAATGAAAACAATGAAATACCAAATTATTTTTAACTTTTGAAGCAAATTATAAAAGCAGGACATCAAATCCCAATTCAAAAAGCTTTAACATTTTACTTGTTTGTCATTTCAAATTCACTTTCAATCTGATAAAGGTCTCTTGTTCAATCTCGTAGTTGCCTAAATTGAAAATTTTTCTTGTGCTGTCAAATTCTTGAAATCTCTACCTATTTTACCGATGACTGAAAAATATGGAACAAGGATTTGTGAGCTATGTAAATTTGGGAGAATCGGGTATAACAACGATGTTTAAATTCTTACATTCTCTGCTTAATATTTCCAAAATGTATTCAATATTCATTAATACTTACATTTCAAAAAGAAAGCACAAATCGAAAAATCTTTAACAAAATGATCTTTCTACCTAATTATTTCACTGATGGAACACTCCTTGGATTAAACAAGACTTCAAAATTAAATTTTGTGTGAAATTTTGCAAGTTCACCATAACAATTATTTTAATTTTATACTGCATTTTTCATATTATCGAAGCTTATTATTATAAGCTATTGAAATATAGGGTCTCCGTCGCTTTGAGTGCAAGACATTCTAAATTTGACCTTGAAAATTAAATGTCAATACTTAGTAAAATTTAGATTTCTAAAACCTAATATTTTGCAGTTGCTCATTACTATATGTGACCTATTTAAAACTGTTTTTCACTAAAATCAGTGATATGTCAGCTACAACTGATTCACTCATTTTGCATGGTATGACCGAGTAAGGTTTTTGATTTAAAAAATCTTGTGTTTCTAATAGTACATCCCCCCCTCCCCCCAAATTTATTGATGCTTCAAATATGTGTGATCCAAATATCAAATTTTGAACAGATGAATAAAACTTAAAAATAAGTTTTAATCAATATAGTAATATTTGACGATTCAAATTTATTTTTGACTAGATTTATGTAATGTGGATAGTAAGTATTATTTGAAAAATAAAAAACTTTTTTGATAAAGCCTTCAGGAATACACTGCCGAACAAAAATTACATATTGTGCTGATTTATAAATTGAGATACATGCAGTTTTCCTTTACCTTACAGGATTCTTCATTTCCTCAGTGACAAAATTCAAAGCATTCCTAAAACATAATGTAGAACTCTTGACCATATAACACTATATAATATCATAAGTATAAAAACCGTAAGGATAATAGATTTATACATACATATTTACATCATTAAAGTGTTTAATAATGTATCGCAGAATTATATACAGATTTGAAATGTTTCTCATGTTTTAAAATATGTATTAATAAATGTATATAAACTATAACTAATTAACTACAAAGTATGTAATCAATAATAACAAACCAATTAATCCACTTTTTACATACAGTATATTATAAATAAAAACATAGGTAATGGGTCCAAAATTGGACAAATTGTTGAGAGGATAAAAGAAAAAATAAGTGTCAGACATTGCAGATAATTTTTATGGATGACCATGACAGTATAGATAACAAAAATGTATTTCACCTGTCACTCTCAAACTTATGTACTGTAAAAACGAGAACAACTAGTTTCATTTGAGAGGTAAATTAAATAACTACGGGTAATACATAATCAAATTTTAGAGTGGATTTCTAGATCAGTGATTTGATAATTCCAATTTGCAGTGGTGGTGAAAATTTGATTTCACTGCAGACTATACATTTAAGATATTTAGGAAAAACACTATCAAAAACAGATTTGTGCCAAAACAGTAGAAAGTCCCAAATCCGGACATTTTGCTAACCAGTGTTTTTTTTTTCTCGCTACATTTTTCCGACAGTTTGTTAAGAACAAGAAATTAAACCTTGTTCTAACCTGGACCTAATTGATGAAACATTGCAAAATAATGGACATGTTCAGAGTAAATATCACACAGAAAAATTAGAAGAATTGCAAGGTAAAATTTATTGCATTGTATTAAATTTTCCCCCCTCTTTTTAAAAATTATTCCTATTAATATGTCTGCTATTTTATTATTGCAAACCCAATTTTCAAGTGGGGTGGGGGTTAAATTAAGTTTTTTTTGACAAAAAATGCAAATCATCCAAAATCTGGAGAAGTCCGAAATCCGGAATGGTAGAGGTCCGGAGGATTCCGAATTTTGTACTGTGTAACATTAAGTTTCATTTCACAGTATGCAATTTAATTGTCTCTAGTTATACTTTCAAGAGACTTAAAATCTTAGTTGCTTCCATGAAATGATAATTTATTAATTTTTAACCCCTATTTCCATTACAAATAAGAAAACTAAAATATTGCATGCTAAATTTTATCTGGAAAAATTATTTGAGCATAGAATTTTATTTTATTCTAATCTCAGATCATTCTTGTCCCATCAGGATATTACTGGCGAACTCAAAGAAACCGGAAAATGGCATTATTAGTGCTTTCCAAAACTTGCCAATCAGAAAAACGATGTGGCATGGAATCCTGGATATTTGATAAGCAGCAAAAAGGAATGCCCGATATCTTTTAACCCCTAACCTCTAGCAGAAAAAATCAACAAGGGACTACTGAAAAAATGCAAGTGTTATTAACAACATCACTCACTAAAACTTAAAAGCAACACTCACTTATAAAGATCTGAATGCATTCACCAAACCTACTTTTATATCAGGAAAGATAAGCATTTATTTAGATTTACGTAAAGTAAACATGACCCAGGGAATCTTCAATGTTTTCAAAATTGAGAAGGAACTGAAAGCCTTCTTTTTATAACATTTATTTCAGCACCAGCAATTATTTTTTATTTAGTCTATAGGAGACTTATCTTAATATTAATAAATATATTTTGTAGATTGTTATTTATCTCTTACTTCTGGGAAAGAATGAAAATGAATTTACAATTATAATAAAAGCTTTTCAGTCATCATCTTTAGTTAAACACAAATACATCAAGTGTGTTCATATTAAATAAAATGGGTTTTAACACCTTTTATAAAAACTAAATAAACTAACACAAGAATAGTTTTAGGAAACTAAAATATACATAATTTGGAGATTCTGCGAGATTCAGTAGAAATTGTAAGCAAGCAGTATTTTGTTCAAACATACAGTTGTAATGGTAACTTAAAACATTTAAATTTACACCTAGCCTTCATGATTGGCACCAGAAATTAATATTTGTGAAACAAAGCAAATTTTTAAGTTACTTGAATGTTAAGTTTTTCTTCTCAAAATACAGTTAATATAGTAATTTTTTATTATTTTAAACAGGAAATATAACTTATCTGCCTGGGAAAGATTGAATAATAAGATTGGAATTATTTTATTTTTTTGGAGGGGAAGGGATATTGTCTGCAAATTGAAATAAAATTTATATTATTTATAGACATTCTGTTTACATATGCATGTATGTTTTGAATATAACTATTTCTATTTTAATTCATGTTTTCTCGGTTTCAGAGAGAGAATTCCCACCTTATATCTCTAAAGCATTGAACTTAAGAACCAATAATTATGAAATAATAGGGTCAACATTTTGCTGTTGAAAAACTTTTGTTTTAGATCATCAGTTTTTAAGTAAAGGAATGCAGTTTGTGGTTGCCATGTTAGTTAATTGCAAGAAAGTAAAAAAATATATTGAACAAGAAATGACAAAAGAAAATAAAAGAAACAAAATATTTACCATCCAGAAAATGAAAACATTCCAGAATAAAAGGCTAAAGCAATGTCAGAAAAGTCCCAGGATGTATCTTCAGTCACATTATGAAGAGTTTCAGTGCTACCTAAAAATCACAAATTAAAAATATATTAGCAAATCATAAAAGTTCAAAACAGGCCGTAAGAATACATGACTTAAAATAACATTATACAGTAAAACCTCAATAAGTTGTCACACAAGGGATCAAGAAATTTTGATGACATAATCCTCCTGGTGGTTGCCTCGACATGGCATCTCATCATCAGAAATCTGACTAGATTTTCAATGACAAACTATCTTGTCATTAATACAATTGGTCAGGTTTTATGACTTGTTGAAGGGGTGACTCCAAAGAGTGCCAGCACCACGACTAATAGTCTATTGTATTGAGACCCCTGCTGATCAACTGAAGACTGTTTGCCGAAATAAATTTCAGCAAGTACCCGATTGGAAGGTTTGAAAGTTCCCAGGGTTCAATACAATGGCATCCCAGATATTCTAATCGTTGTGCAGATTAACAGTCACACTCACACAGAACGTTTATAGAACTCTCCTCTACATAATGGGTCATCTATAATACCCATAATGTTGAGGTGTCTATTCAGTGTACAGTGGCCAGTTAGAAGGCCAATAGCTATACTGATTTCTTTTCAGCTCAATTTCAGCATTTCCCTCGATCTATCCCAGGGAGATTGTTGATTGAGTTCTTTGGCTCGTCTTTGATCATTAGATTGAAGCCATATATGGTAGTACTCAGCAAGGAATAAACCCTTTATACTCCCTCTAACCACATGGTCAGGTCTTGATGGAGAAGTTACTCAGTCAAAAGCACTTGGAGGGTTAAGTGAAATAACCACAGAATGTACTCAATATGCAATTGTAAATTTACAATTGTAGCGAGCTTAGCTACCACTCCAAAACTTAACTCACAAAGGGGTAGTATAAATACCAGTGTAACCCAACTCTACCATGAAGTACTTTTTGGTAGACACTAAGTTACGCTGGTTCATTCGCGCTTGCTATAACAATAATGGTATATAATATATATATAATTAATGGAAATACTTCAAAATTAGCTAAATGGAAAAAAAATGTTAGTTTTACCTCTTTATAGCTTTATTTTCGCATTCGTTAAGCTATAGTACTTAATATATGTATTATAATGCCAAAGAACATCAAATTTTGAGAGAAATGAAAACCCGTCAGTACAATTATCCCTTTTCTCAAAAACATCTTGAACACGCAAATGTAATGTTACGTAAGGTAATGTCAAATTGTTTATAAGGCTTCAAGAACTTGTATTTTATTAGATTGGTTGGTTGATTGATTTTAGTTTAATGATGATGAGTCATATTTGGCCAAGCTGCAGCAAGCATAAGACAAGCATCTAGTAATTGTGTTTTTTAGGTAGTGAAATAACTTTCTCACTTTTATCAAACTGTCTTAGCAAACAGTTATATTCCTCATTCGCACATTGTTAGCTCAAAGATAAACACAATGTCAGATGAATCAGCATTTCGTAGATTAGCACAGCTTACACAATCAGCAATCTTAACTTTAACCTAGTGGTAATTTTTAAATTATATTTTAAATGGCATTTAACAATTTTGGGTACATTAATGCGGGATAACAGAAATCTATCATCACTAAGGAAAACAGGTGGGAGGAGCTTCCCACCAAATAGTTAAAAAGAACCTGGACACAACTGACAATCAAATGAGAAAAATGTTGCAGCAGACAGCCGATACCATGTGAATAAATTTTAATTATTCGGATATTAGATGGCCCAAAACCTGTCAACTCATCTCATTTGTGTAAATAGGCTTGTATTTAGCTCATATTAAATTCTACATTTTTATTTAGCCTTTTATTAACTGAATTATGATCAATGTGTCTCACATTAATGATGCATGTCCAAACTAAAGGTGAAAACTAACTAAAAATTCCACTACTTGCCACACTTTCTTAAAAAAAAAACATTAGTTTATATGGTGGAACCTCCAATTTTACGGGGGTTTTTAGCATACAATTTTTTTTAAAGAAAAGAAGTATGGACACACACACATATAGGTGTGTGTGTATTTTATCAAAAAATGTTAACGCTCGTAAGTGGCCACTCACAAAATTTCTAAATTTTCACCTTTAGTCCAAACTTACCAACTTCAATATTACATATATCAATTTAATATCTAATAATTATGATTAAATACACTTACCAAATATCAAGTGATACATTCCTGCACAAATAATAATAAGGAGAGCTAAAATTTTTGCAAATGCAAAACTATCCTGTATCCTTGTTACCCATTTCATACTGTAACAGTTGACAAAGGTCAGGAACACTGCAAAAATGAAAAATGTGTGATGCATTAAAACTATTCTTCCTATAATCTATAAAAGATAGACTTGGCCATTATGTACTTGGATCACTTTTAATACCGGGTCTAGCACAAGTTAAGTTTACATTGAAATGTTTTCATGAGAAATTGATTATCGTTACTATTACAGAGGAAGTGTTTGTCTGTCTGATTCAAGGACTTTTCAAGGACCGTGGGAACCCTGCAGAAGGTAGCGCCTGTGATATCTCTCACGTCACACTATACTAGGAAGGAAAGTGTCAGTTGTAAATGCAGGTCGCCTTGCTACATTTCAACTTCACCGTACTGAGGATAGCCTATTCTCGTAGGAAAATTTCCAGAGCTTGCTGCCAATACACTGCGTGCAACGTGAAGTATCGTTTTACAATTGAAATGGTACGTTTTTGAATCCATTCTTGCAGTGAACGTAGCGTGCATTTCAAAATTGAAAAGAAGGAGTTTCTAAGGAGTAGCAAATAAAAACGAGGAGTTTTAAGAGAGCTTAAAAACAAAAGTCCATTTTAAGGCGCATGTGAACCCTGATGAAGAGCGAAGCTTAGATACTTTAAGAGTACAAAAAGTTTTTTTGCCATATTTTGTCTTCATTCCCTTCTTAAACCTGACGATTCAATTCCATGTGGCTAATTTTGACAACTTAAGTTCTTTTTCAATATAGTTTGGAAATTTATTTAGCCTTCAGCTGATGAATACTGATACACTTGTCAGTGATAAGGTTTACTGCAGTATCACAAAAGCATTTTAATTTTGCACATAAATCTTTAGAAGTGGTAATTTTAATGTTTTTATTGTTTTGTGTTACATGTTTTACAACTTACTACACAAAATAATTTCTATTTTTGTTTAGATTTTTTGGGGGAATTTTATACATTGATCCTATTACTTCTTCACACTGATAGCTGAACTATTCTGTATTTATGGACTTGAAATTGGGAACATAAAAGCTAGTTTGCTCGCCTTATAACTGAGAATGTTGATGAAATAGATTATGGTGAGTCATTTTGAGTTTAATGACGCAAGATCCAATGGCAGGCAAGCTGCACCAAACACAAGATTATATACCACTCAATAAAATCAGTTGAAAACACAAAGGCAAAGTAATAATCAGTTGTCGGAATACAGGCATGCAATGAACATGGAAGTATGATAGTGAAAAAATTTCAAACGGATAAAAATCAGTTACTGTTTGCACAGCTTTTTCATCAACAGATGTGCCACCCATAAGGGAGATTAGGCAATAAAAAAAAAGGTTTGTTTCCTGTAATATGAGCAAAAATATTAGGGTAGATAGGTAGGAAAAGGTTTTTTTTGTTAATTATTTTTAGCAAATACGCAAAAGGAAATATCCGAGTATTAATGTTGGATTTAAAATTGATCAGGGGTGTGATCAGTGATGTAAAATACCTTGGTATATTTATTTTTGCGGGTCAATATCTTGGGTATTTACCCAAATTGGGTATTTTAGCAGGTATTTACAACTTTTCTTCAGGTTTAACTGCTTATTTACCCCTAGAGTTTATATATGACATATAATGTTAATTGTTTTACAAACATGTTTATTTTAAATAAAATAAACTAAAAATTTTTTTTAATCTAAAATAACTTTAGGATTGGAATTTTTGTATTGTAATTTCAGGGTTAGTCGGGTTAAAGGAAACAAACCATTTTTTTTTTGCCTTAAGGGAGACCCGTAAGTAAAAACCCAAAATTCTTATTATTCATTTTTCATAACCAATTTTTTTTAGTTATAATTAAGCACATATTTAAAATCAATAATCAATAAAAAAAATTAGTTTTTATTTTCAATTATATTTTATATTACGATTTTAATATGTTTTTTAAGCCGAAATACACATTTTTTTATAAACCCTACTCTTTTGTCAAATTTCTATATTTTTGTATGAAATAAATTTCTACAATATCGTTATAGTATGTGCAAAAGACCTAGGGAGAGTTTTTTTGAAATTTTTTTACGAGTTTTCATAAAAAAATATTTTATTCATTATATGTTAAATTTCTATAAAAAATTTCAATTTTTTATGTTGATTAATTTTTATAAATTTTCCTGAACTATTTATAAAAAAAAGCTCTCCCTGGGTGTGTTAAACAGTTATTCAAGACTTAAAAAATGTAAACAGTTTAACTCTAAGTGCAAACAGTAACTCTAAGTTTTCAAAAAGCCTTAATACTTTGAACTATGGCAAAATTGCAAAAAACTGATATTGACATAATCACATTTTACGTACAAAATACAACAGAAGTTAACAAAAACAACTTACTTTTTACAAGTACTATTTTTTTTTAGTAATTTCTATTACATTAAGATTCTTATCAAAACAAGAGTTTTTACCGTAAACTCGAATATATTTTTTTTAAAGCCAGTTTTATATCAGATGACAACTTAGTGATTTGTGATAATTCACTGAAAAATTATACATTTCTTGTTTAATGAGCTGAAAAAATACATTTTTTTTTGACCAGTACTATTTTAAAATAAACCACCACTGTATAAACCACACTTTCCTTTTTCTGCAGCTATTTTTTTCTGTAAACGAGCCTTTTTTGTAGTGATACGCATGCAACGAAATTTAGCGCTATTTTTTCAATGGCTTCACCACATGTTTTAGATGAGGACCTGGATTTTTGTCAATTAGCTCTCGCCAATTGATAGAAAAACCAGGAGTCTACACCTTAAGGGTATTTAAAATGTTTGGAATAATAATCGGTAGATACACTATGATATAATGTTGCATAAATGGAGGTTTTCATGGAAACCGAAGCCAATGGTTGGCAGTCAATTATGCAGTTGGAAGGTCAAATAAAAGTTAAAAAGCAATTGGTAGCAATTTCCTTCAACTCTGAAATTTTGACCATTTGTTCTTGAATAGCTGATGCATCGTTTTATCTAACAAACCAAAAAACACTTTTTGAAAATTTTTTTTCGAAATTTGGGGGTTGGGTCTCCTTTAAGGGTTGGTTGATTATTTGGAGGTTTTATGGTTCAAGGACCATATTTGGACTAGCAGTACCAAACACTAAACAGTGTTGAGTATTGTGGGAAAAAAGGGTGGTGACGAGAAAGATCACTTGGCATTTTGGGTCGTGATTCTTATATTTACCAGAGGCATTAATAGATCACTAGAGTAGGTTCAAGAAGTCTGCATACACTTAAAGATGCCCCAAGGCAGTGGATGACAAAAATAAAAAAATTTAGGAGCCAGGAGCAGGGGACCCTTGGAATACATATCTTACTAATATTTTTTGGAACGCTGAGTATATCGCAGAACTCATTACACACACACACAGTTAAATGTTGGATTCTTTTTATGAACATTTCAAAATGGGAGGAAGGGAATTAGATACACTCAACTGAGGTGGGCAAATTTGATGGGGTGTTTTGGGCACAAGGGCCATATTTTAGGACAGAAGATAGCAAAACTCTAAAATAGATACATTACAAAATAGTTGTAGGATCTAAAAAGCTCAAAAGATTAACTTAAAAGTTATACAATTTTTAAATAATCAAATTAAGCTCAGTACTATTCAGAAATAGAAAATAAAGCAAAAGGCGATTGGTTTGTCACTCTAAGGTCATTGTTACATGAAAGCATATTAGAGTGTGACCTATGGCTTAACTCAGGTGTTCCCAAAGTGTGGGGTGCTGCAAAGCACCTATGATCTATAATCTAATTTATTGCTAAACAAAAGACCTAATATACATTTTGCTCAGCAAATAATATACCAGATAGATATACGACGAGGGTGCAGTGGTAATTTGGCAATTTTTAATTAATGTTGAACTAGAGCAACACAGCGGATTGCCCCGACGGTCTGGGATCAATCCCCAAAGGGAGAGAACCAAGGACAACCTCACGTCATTTTTAACCACAGTCAGATGACGAGGCAACACTTGAACTGGCACCCCACTCTCCAAACTTCCACACCAACCCAACACGAGACTTTCGGCCACGACAGATTTAAGGTGCACCAGCCGCCTCTACACCATAATCTTACAAATATCCATGCACTAACCCGGATTCGAACCAGAAACCTTCCAATTTAGAGGTTAACACCTTAACCACTAGACTGGTTGGTTGGCAACATTGGTGCAGTGAAAAAATTATAATTCTCTCAAGGGTGCAGTGAGAAAATTCTAATAACCAAAAATTTTACAGGGGAAATATTAAAAAATATAGGTACAAAGTTTTAACACATCATCAAATATAACATACGTAGAAAATAATAGATACAAATTACAAAATCTTAATAATTACTTACATATCACAACCACAGCAAGCAGCTTGACAGCAAGATCAGGTGCTGTACATATTCCATAGAAAGGCTGCAATATATACTCAGCAAAAGTCAAAGCTATTATAGCGTTTCCAGTGGGCATTATAATGAGAAGCGCTACCCATAAATACAAAAACGCAAAAATAGGGCCTAAACTTTCATTGAGATAAGCGAATTCTCCGCCAGACTTTGGTATTGCTGCACCTAATTCAGCATAGCAGCAGGCACCAAATGTTGATAATAAACCACATAACGTCCAGACCACAAGAGACATTAATACAGACCCAGCATTTAAGAGCACACCTTTAGGAGAAACGAAAATTCCCGATCCCACAATTACCCCTACAATTACTCCTATGCCATCAATAACACCCAATTCCTTTTTTAATGCCACAGCTTCAGGAATGGGACTTAGATCCATTGAATTCATAGAATCTAAAGATACAGACTTCTTCACTTTGGAGTTGTCAGTCATTTTGAACTCAATGAACTGTTCCTAGATCACAGTAGATAGTAAATGAACAGATGGTTTGGGAATCAAGTTATCGGAATCTAAACTCAAAAATATAACAAACACGTGGTTATCTTGAATCAACACAAGAGGGAAAAATAGCGGAAACGCGGAGCAGCACGATTAGACCACAGCGGCAAATCCGGTTTAAAAAAATCTCTTGCCATCGCCCAATAAAAAACATTTATTGCAATCGTCATTTCCTCCAGGACCCAATCATCTCATCCTCATCATAGTTCTTAATTTCGAGGAATCCGAAACCTAGTTCACATTCTTAACAAACTTCTTTTGCAGAAATAGCACGACTGTAACATTTAGTTTGAATTTTTAGACATTTTCTTGTCATATTTAGCAATCACAGGGATTTTTAACACAGAGCTCTAGTTCTTAATTTTAAAATATACCAACTCTATTACTGAAAAAGTATTGGTAATTGGTAAAATAAGGGAAAAAATAAACAATGTTTTGTATTCTTTGATTAACCATTAATATTTTAATTCAACTATTCAATATGTGCATGACTTTAATAGCCCAATCATCTACAAAAATAAAGAGAAGGTATTTTAATCAAAGTCAGACCAGAGAAACCCACCAGGCAATTGGTGAAGGCCTGTGATCAAACCCTAATTTAAAGATGCAGAGACAACACTACATAATTCTGAATTACAGTCAGATGACGAGGTCATGCCTGAGGTGGTAACCCATTCTTCAATCAAAAATAAAGAGTATTTGATATTCTTAATCAACATTGATCTGAAGAAACACAACTGACTATTGACGCCAGTCCGGAATCAATCCCAACTGGAGAGATGCGAGAACAAAAACACGTAATTTTGAACCAAAGTCAGATGGTAATTGGTAATTTTTTGTTTACGTCGTACTAGAGCAACACAGCGGGCTATTGACGACGGTCCGGGATCAGTCCCTTAAGGGAAAGATCCGAGGACAACACCTCGTAATTTTGAACCACGGTCAGATGACGAAGCAACACCTGAGCTGGCACCCCACTCTCCAAACTTCCACACCAACCCAACGTGAACCAAAGTCAGATGGAGGCAACACTTGAGCTGGTATCCCACTCTCCAACCATCCACACAACGCCAAAGTGAGGACATTTGAGACCATGACCGATTTAAAGTGCACCATCCCCTTTGTACAGGGTGGTCTTTCGTTGAACTTGAACTTGGAAGCCTCTGGCTAATCCGTTACTCTACCGACTGAGCTATCAAAAAACGTTAAATAGCTGTCAGCTCATATCTCTTTAACTGTCACCGTTTTAACAAATTTCTATTTACAATCTGGCAAGTAAAGCCGGATCAACGACTGACCTAAAGGTAATGTAATAATTAAATAAGATATTACTATTTTTCAAAAGCTTTACAAATTTGTCATTTTCAATCAAGTAAATTGCATTCTTTCGGCAAGAAATTTCCGTTTCATTATATTTTCATAATTAAATTGTTTTCGCTCTCGGGGCCAATAAATAAGGTTGAGAAATTTTCAACCAAAATACATTCCTTTTATTTTATCCCATTTATTAACATCTCCATCAACTGCAATGGAATTTATGCAGGTTATGATGGAGAACACAAACGAAAACATTTGGTTTTGATTTGTCGCTGAACGGTCGAACAAAACTGTTTATCGACATTTAGTTTTCTCTCGTAGTAAAACCAATTGTTATGTTCGTGCAATATTTTTTCAAATGTTTTTATTAATTTAAACAAAAAATAACCTTTCGTCCTTTTTCATTCATGTAGACATTTATTTTGTAAATGCACTTTGTTGTGTTGTATACTAATGACGTACTGTGGATTGTTCTTGTTTAGTTATGAGAAAGGCTTTTTTTAACTTTACTTGGTTTATTTTTATGTATTTATTAAGGAAGAAATAAAATTTTCGACGTAATTAATTAATTTTTATCCAAGAACATAAAGTAACAGCTATATGTTACTGCGGGTTCACCAACTTGATAGAATGGCTAATTTTTTAAGTTTCTTGTTAACTTTTTGGGAGACTATAAATGAGCAATATACTACGGTGTTCTGGCGAGACATGAGCTTACAAATAAGATAGATTTGTAAAGCATGTATTAAAATGCATGTTTTTTTATTTAGTATTATGTAATATTACTGCAAACAAAGTTTATGTTCAAAATTAAAATATTCTAAGACAAGAGAATAATATAAAAAATTATAAATGCAAATCTAAAATGCTCCTAATTACTTCAGACAGCTTATGTTTCTTTTTTCTTATGTTTGTATTTTTGCAGGTTTATCTCTTCAAATTTTTTAAAGAGGAACCAAATCAAAGATATTTTTGGTTATTGTTTATGTTTCAGTCTCCCTTGGCGACTTTTCAAAAAAATATCCCCAAATTTAAGATTGTGGTGATGGCGTTCATATACAAATACAAATATTGACGACCAGCTACAGGCTCGAGCTCAACAAGGCTGGTCCTTTGTTTATGAATTCCCCAATTCCCACTGACTATCCAATTGTATCTTAAATTCGTACATTCCCTTTGAATTAACTATATTTATTGGCAACGCGTTCCAACTGTCTATTACCCTATTAAAGTAGTAGTTTTTCCTTAAATTCCGATTAAAATGTGTCTGATTCAATTTATACCCATGGCCCCTTGTTCTGTTATCCAAATTGAAATTTAAGCCCTCTGTGTCCCCTTGTTTTACAAACTTGAAAAGCTGAATCAAGTCCCCCATCCTTCTTCTTTCCAGTGTATACATGTTTAGCTTACTTAAACGTTCATTATAGTCGAAATTTGCTAGTCCCTTTATTATTTTTGTAGCTCTGTGCTGAACCCTTTCAATTGATTCTATGTCCTTTCTCATATATTTAGCCCAGAATAGTACAGCATATTCTAGATGTGGTCTTACTAAACCCTTATATAACGGCAAGATTATATTCTTATCCTTTGAAGTTACCGTCTTTTTAATTTTAAATATCCAAGATGGCATAATCAAAAACATACACAGAGGAACAAAATTTTTCCGTCAAATTTTCTGATTCTGTCTAAGCAAAAATCCACACTGTGAACCTTTGCATATATGGAAAGGAAATGAGAAATGCGCAAATAAACAAATACAAATATTGACGACCAGCTACAGGCTCAAGCCCAACAAGGCTGGTCCTTTGTTTATGAATTCTCCAATTCCCACTGACTATCCAATTGTGTCTTAAATTCATACACTCCCTTTGAATTAACTATATTTTCTGGCAACGCGTTCCAACTGTCTATTACCCTATTAAAGTAGTAGTTTTTCCTTAAATCCCGATTAAAATGTGTCTTATTCAATTTATACCCATGACCCCTTGTTCTGTTATCCCTATTGAAATTTAAGCCCTCTGTGTCCCCTTGTTTTACCAACTTGAAAAGCTGAATCAAATCCCCCCTCCTTCTTCTTCTTTCCAGTGTATACATGTTTAGCTTACTTAAACGTTCATTATAGTCGAAATTTGCTAGCCCCTTTATTATTTTTTGTAGCTCTGTGCTGAACCCTTTCAATTGATTCTATGTCCTTTCTCATATATGGAGCCCAGAATTGTACAGCATATTCTAGATGTGGTCTTACTAAACCCTTATATGACGGCAAGATTATATTCTTATCCCTTGAAGTTACAGTCTCTTTAGTATACCCCAGTAACCTATTAGCCTTTTTACCCACAGCTGAACATTGATGACCCATTTTAAAATCCCTGTGAATTATCACCCCAAGATCCTTGACTGTTTCTCCCTCCTTTACCTCCCTGCAGCCTGTACTCGGCTCCACTGTTCCTGTAACCCATATGCAGAACTTGACATTTCCCTACATTAAATGACATACCCCATTTTACAGCCCATTCGGCTATCTTATCAAAATCCCCTTGTAAATTTTCTATCTGTAACTTGGTATCCACTGTCCCCCATATTTTTAAGTCATCTGCAAATATACTGATTCTATTCTTGATCCCCTGACTAATATCATCTATGAAAATTATAAATAAAATTGGTCCCAAAACGGATCCCTGAGGCACCCCACTTATAACTTCTGTCCACTGTGAATAATTTCCTTTTACCTGCACTCTCTGCTTTCTACCCAATAACCAATTCTTTATCCATATTAATGTTTTTCCCTGAATCCCCAGCCTTTCCAATTTAAACAGTAATGCCTCATGAGGTACTTTATCAAAAGCCTTTTGAAAATCTATGTACATAATATCCACACTGCTCTTATTATCCAGCTCCTCAGTAATTTTTTCGTAGAACTTCAAAAGGTTTGTAGAGCAGGATCTGCCATTCCTAAACCCATACTGATTCTCTGATAACAGTCCCCCCTCCTCCAAGTATAGCATTATATGCTTTTTTAACAGAGATTCAAATATTTTGCAAATTACTGATGTTAGACTTACTGGTCTATAGTTGCCCGGATCACTTTGTATTCCCTTTTTGAAAATTGGAGTTATGTTGGCCAACTTCCAATCCATTGGTACCCAACCTGTGCTATATGTTGAATTAAATATCGTGTGAATTACTTCCCCCAGTTCTTCCGCGCATTCCACTAGTACTCTCAGATAAATATCGTCTGGCCCTGGTGCTTTAGATGACTTAATTCTTTTCAACTGATGTACTATAAAAACAAAATGTATCGAAAACGAACTTGCCCTTCGCTCCCGCTAGCTCTATACCATTTCTCTGTGTTTTCTGTTATGATCATTATTTGCTCATCGCATGTTAAGGGCGGGTAAATGCGGATTATTGCATCCACGAATGCCATGAATTGATTTTTGTAATGTTGAATTTTCTTTTGCCGCACATATTCACCCAGGTAATAGTCCAAGCCATCTTTTGTGTGGCTTGAACTTATACCTTGCTTAACGCCGCCCTACATCCCTTCGATTTTATTGGTGTGTGCACCTGTAACCAGATTTTTAAAATGCAGCCTATGATTTACTGTCAGGTGTCCAAAGCCTTCTTCAAGGCAATCGTACGTCCTCCAGTAAAAGTAAAAATTTAGAAATTTTGTAAGTGGCCAGTGGCTACTTTCGAGCCTTCACTTATTTTGTAAAATACACACTCATTATTGTGTCCAGACTTTTTTTCTAATTTATGTTATGGCTCTCAGAAGAAGAAAAAAAAAACATATTATTGGAGGTTCCACCATGTAAACTAATGTTTTTAAGAAAGTGTTGCGACTGTTGCAAAATTTTTCAGTCTCCACATTCAAACAATTAGTCGCCACGTGGCGACCATTAATTTCACCTTTAACCTCCACCAGTCTGAAATTATTGTGCTATCCGGTAGAATAAATTCTTTAATTACACTCAACAAACTTTCAGACGACCTATTAGGCACCACTTTCATAAAACATTTACCCGACTTTCTCTCAATGCTACCAAACACCCATTTTCCATCCACACGTTTACCCCGATTAAATTTCCTTTTACCAAACTTGCTTTCATCATCTCTTCCATGCAAACCTCTACAAAAACTCTTTCTATCCTTTCCACCTCCTCTCAAAATCATCACTCGCATCTTTCCTTACACACAATTTCATTTCCTTGCCACACATGCCATTCGTACCTATCGGTTATTAATCCTGTTTTCGTACAAAAATCGAGCGTCTTTCATCCATTATCCAATTTAATCAAAAACTTCAAATTTACAATTTCATCATACTTCAAACCATCAACATTCATTCTCTTACTGACATTAGACATTTCAATACTCACCTCAGACATACTTACATTTGCAGACATATTTAAACAATGGTGTAATTCCCACGGCAAAAAAAAAAAAAAATTGAAAGTAACAGAGCGGCGAAAAGCGATTCTAAAGAAGTGTTTGAAAGCAATGGTAACAGAAATCCAAGAACGATCCAAAAAAGCGTGTTACACAGTGAACAGTCGAAAAGGAGTGGGTGGTACTTGGAAAAAATGGGGTGTAGGAACTGGGTTGTGGATGTTGCCATTAATAAAAGAGAGCAAAATCCAAGACATTTGGCAATATTCGCCTATTTGGTGACAAAATTCAAAATTTGCACGAAATCAAGATTTTTAAAAATAGGGTTACCAAAAAAGTGATTTGGCGTTAAATGTAGGGGGACAGTGTAGTAAAGGTCATCCATATTTTCTACTTATTCTAACTTGAAATTCATTTGGATGATAAAAAATAGCAGGGCAGAGTTGAACAGTGACTGCCCTAGAACCTTTTCTAGGCAGTGAAAAATCTCCTAAGTTAGTTGTGCACCCATGCCATAAATTTCATAGCACCTATGAAGTCTGTTAACTGATCAATTAAGCGGCATATAGGCTACATTTGTTTATTTGTAGGAATCATAATGTTTTGGTTTTAAAAAAAACAAGCTTTGTTTGAAAAATAGATTTTTATTAAACAGTATTTACATCAATTATATAAAAAAAAATTCAATATACTATATAGGCCTTTTTCTCGATTTAGCACTGGCAAATTTCTGTATTAAATCAAAATAATTTATACTTGTGTAATATTGATGTTAATGGACATAATTGCAAGGTCCAAAGGCCTTTCCTGACACATATTCTAATGTAAATAAGTTTTGATAAGTTTTAATTTTACGAAAACTTTGTTTACCTTTCCTGCCAGCTATTTTGAAGTTAAAGTACTTGTATGGCTTCGCTGATTCAGAATCTTTTAATAATTGATTCAGGCCTATATTAAGTCTATGGTACGCTTTCCTTGTGAGAAATATTTGGACCCGTGACATCTGGTATCAAAACACTAAAATAAATCTCATTCACCTAAGTTGTTTAGTAGTGTACTATTGATAAAAAGTAAAAATTACACTAACTAAATGTAAAAACAGCTATAAATTTCTCTGCAGTATTAGATTTTGTCACACCCACCCCAAAAAAAAAAAAAAAAACGACAGCTCCCAGTGCAGTATCACTGCCCTAGGTCTGCCGCTGCAGTTAAATATGCAATGTAAGAAAGTTACTGTTATGTCTGTTTAAAATGCAAAACTTTAGTGTACTAACTACAATGACATTGATTCAAATTGCTGCACTAACCTAAGTGCACAGAAAATGACTGCACAATCCTAACAGCACAAGAAGTAGTTTCTGGAAAGGTATTCTAGCAATATAATATCAAATCAAGAGATCAGAAACTAACAGCAGTTGACAGCATTTTTGTTGTTTTTATCACTGATACACACAACACAAACAAGTTACTGTACCCACTTGTTTTTTTCTTTCTATATCAAATTTTGCATTGAATGCTACTAATTATTTTGTGGTTATCAAGGATGGGAAATGTTTGGATGCTATCAATTCTGAAGGAAGACAGTTGTCTAATCGCTGAAGTTTAACATGTTTACATTGCAAAAATTTATCATTGCTACTGAAAGAATTGGTTGATGTGGTGTGTATGATGTTGAATACTTTGTACTTTTTAGCATCACATATTGATATTTGGTGAAAATTTGGTTTTAGGTGTAAAATATGGTAATAAAAATGATTACTAATATTTAATCTTGATGCTCCTTACATCTAGGGTAACAAGAGCTTTTTTTATAATTTTCATAAAATTTTCTGTTTCTGCTTCAGTATAAAATTACTTGATTAGAAACCTGCCTATTTTTAAACACATCTGTCATTAGAAAGTGGTAAATTGCAGACTATTAGGTGCTGTCACGTTTTTATTGGTTATATATCTTTAAATTGAGGATTTTTACATGTGAATCTGTAAGTTTCTTCTTTTTTCAATATAGAAGCAGCCTCAATTTGGAAAATGGCTGGGGATGTACCGCCAAATGTGGAAGTAGAAGATGGTTTGCCTATTGGTCCTTTACCAGGGATTAAGTATCCCATTGAAGTTGTTTATTGTGGAGGTAATAAAATTTTCTATTGACTATTAAAATTATAATTGAACTTGAATGCATCTAAATATGAACATAGTTGAAGATCTTGATTACTACATTAATAGTTATCCTTGTTAAAGAATTGATAAAGTGTATATTTTTATTTTTTGTTCTTTAACAGCTGTCAAAGTTAAATGAAATTTTTCATTACCTTATACAGTACAAATCCATAATCCTCTGGACCTCAGCCATTTCAGATAATTTGCTATAGTTTTTTGCAAAAAAAAAAAAAAAACAAGCTTACCTTGCATGCGAATTGGCCTACACATTATTTGGATCTGGAACATGTTTGCAATACTAAAATAGAAATATAAGTAGGAATCATTTTTAAAATAGGGAAAACACTTCTTAATACAATGTCACAAATATTATTTACAAATCTTCTAATTTTTCTGAGTAGTATTTACTTTGAACATGTCCGTTATTTTGCATTGTTTCTTCAATTTGGGCCAGGTTGAACGCTTTGTTCTTTAAAAATTGTAAATAGAAGAAAAAAAAGCTGGTTAGCATAACATCGGAATTTTAGACGTTCTGATTTGGGACTTTGTACAGTAATAACAAAATTATGTTATGAATATAAGTGCATATTTATGTTATATATCCTGCTGCAGTAATAAGAAAAATTGGAAATTAATTTTGACATTTTTCATTACTTAAACACGATTATTGTTGTATAACTCATTGCATAACAATGAAGTATTAAAATTGCTTATTTTGTCAACTTAAAATCCAAGTAATGTTGCAGTAAAAAAATGAATTTCCATTCTCAACAAAGGCCTCTTTACTTTTATTATTATATCCACATTTAGGTCTTTTAAAATTTGGTAACTTCTCAAAAATTGATTTCAAAATTGCAATCATATTAATTACAATTATTTTGCTATAATCATTGTAATTCACTTGAATGTTTGTTGAAATCAGTATTGACTACACTTTTGTCAATTTGTTTGATTCAAGTTTCCTGTCTATGCAATTATTTATATGTATATTTGATTGTTCCAATTTTATCTATGCATTTTAAGAATTTACTAATTATGTCCAATGTAATTATGCTATATTTTTTTTCTTTCCAGAATGCTCTATGCCTTTAGAAGTATGTATCACTTCAGAATTTTTTTTCTTCTCGTTTCATAATATTTCTTTTAAAGCTTTATATTCATGTAAAATTTATTGAACAGTATGTTTTCCTATCATAATTTTCTTGTTTTTATATTTTAAAATAAAGTGAAATCTTTCAATGACACCAACCATTTTCTTCTGGAACAAACTTCTCAGCTTTTAGTTACCGATATTCCCCTTAAATCCCAATCCAACACACAATATCCTCTTCTTGATATCTTACAACTACCAACCAAATGAGATTTATCACTTACAAGCTAGCCAGTTTGGCATTGCCCGTGACAGTTCTTTTCATGTCCTTACTGATTCTGAAAACATTCAAAAGAAAAAACAATAATTTTAAGAATGATTCCTTTGCATAAAATTTGGACTACCTGTGTGTCAAATTTTATGGGGTTGTAAGTGCCCGTGACGAAGTTAAAATAGCTAGCAAAAAAGATATGCTAATCAACAAGGTAAATCGGAACAAGCTAAAATCGAAAATCCTTTAAGAAGAAAAAACAAGCTGTTTTGTATTATAGATTTGTATCATAAAATAGAATCAAACAAAAAATAAATGCAACAGAAAGGCCCAAATATAATTTGAATTGTTTTAATCTTTTAAACATTTGCCCTGCTATATTTTATAAACCATCAAGTAAAAGGCAAGCCACACACCGGAGAGACTGAAAAGAAACATGCGATACGAAGCCGATTTCAGGTTGGTAGTCCTCTGTGAATATCTTTACACGGCGACAAATTATGCGCACACCGCAGAAACAGGCGACTGGTTTAAACGCATACGCATTTCAGGTGTTTACAAAAAAAAACGCCAAAGTTTGTTGTTTATTCATACATCACGCGGATTCCTCGGATGACGATGAGATGGAACAACTCTGTTCAACTGGAAACAAATATGCAAGAAAATTTTAAATGGGAGACTTTCACAATCATACTTTTTTATGCCATTACTAATCAGAGTATTTAAATCCAAGTGATTTTTCTTTAAAAAATAACATTGATTTAAATCAAAATTTTATATTGAATTTTTCTTTCTGTTATGTTTAATATTGAAAATGAAATACTGAACAAGATGTATGTTATTTTATTCAAATAAGTTTAAAACTTTGCTCATACTGAGTTCACCCCAGAATTATAGTGAAAATCATCCTCCCTTTGGAATAAATAACAGTACTTGCTGATTGGGATCATAATTACCAGACAAATATTTTATCTTGTGCCACTGACCATTAGATGTCCATCAGTGGTAATTTTGTTTTAAACATTCTGTGTGACTACAAATCGCACATGACCAATTTTAAACCATTTGCCATGTCTTGAGTGACGATGCTCGAAATATATTCACTCAAATTATTACAATTATGGAAGTGTGCTTTGTTCCAATATGTTTATTTAGTATTGTAGTCTCTTCATAAAAAATTTAAAGACACTCAATGAAAAAATTTTCTTTAGTATCACAAAGCATTCAAATTTTGCACATAATTCTTTATAACTAATTGCCCATTTTAATTTTTTCATTTTGTTATATTGGTTTAATTCATATGGCGAAATTTTATACATTGATCCCTCAAATATTTATGGAATTTATATTTGGAATGTAAAAGTGAATTCACTATCTGGATAATTGAGTATGTTGAGAAAAGATTATGGGAGATAATAAATTGTTCTTTGAGCCAGATAATTTGCTTTAAAAAACCCTGTGCTAGTCAGGGTATTTCAGCTAGTATAACAAATAAGAAAATTATTAATTTACATGGGAGACAGGATAATTTAATAGGGCTACTTGAATCAAGTAAATTTATATTTCATATTAAAAAAGGAGTATTTACACAAAAACCATATAAATCATCTCTACATGATGAAATAAATTGAAAATATATAATAGGCTGCGGGAGAAATTCAACAGAAAAACAAGCAAATTTGAAATCTAATTAATATTAATGAAGAAATTCAATGTGGTTAGTTGGAATGTTGAAATGATATTTACCTGAAAAATCAACTTTCTTCGCAACATCTTGCCAAGTTTTATCCTAAGCATTCCGGTTCGCATGTTCCGGGAGAAACTGATTGTAAATGAGAGGAAAACTCTCTATCACCCCAACAAAAAAAATGTTGAAATCTGGGTCGTCGCTCATTACACTGCCCATGTTCTTGACTTCAATTTTCGCGCGACACGTAAGCGACTTGCCGACAAATGGTGCTCGCAACAGGCGACGCTAGAGGAAAGAGACTCTCGACTGTCTTTTTGGTGTGCGGTTATAGTGAGTGGAAGCCTGTGGGTTCAGACGTTCTGACAACTACTTATCGCGTGTCGCTTTGCGATCTCTCCTGTGTGCCGCTTGCCTAAATGTTTGATATGAATCAATAGTATCTCGAAATTGAAACAACACTAATTGTGCTTCATATCCCTTTGAACTTATACAGACAACAAATTAATTAAAATCATAAATATGTTATTTAAATTAAAAGAATTTTTTTTTAATGTTAATCATAATTTATTTTCACACCCTGGATATTAATGTATATAAACACAGAAATTAACTATCTTCTCACAATAGGCAATAGAACAGTCTTCTCACTAAAGACCTGTACCTATTGCCTCCTCCCAAAAAAAGTGCAAAAAAGCTTTTCATATGAGAAGTTGCTAGTCCAAATGTGCATCACTAATAATTTCTCCTAATTTGTGCCACTGTATATTAAATTGTATTTTTAATTAATGTAATGTCTAAAAATGCTCCTGTTGCTCTTATATTTCAGTATTGTGAATTTTATCCCAATTATGACAAATGTAAAGAATGGCTGCAAAAAAATTTGCCAGAAGTGTTTGAACAAAAAATGAAATTAGGTAATCTCTTATTTTGTTAATGTTATTCTTAATGGGTGTTATTCGTAAATAAAAAATTGCCCATGAAGCAGATAATGCTGTTAAAAAGGTTATTTAATTGTTTGTTTGCATAGTTGCTATTTAAAAGGTCAGATTCATGTAAATTTTAGAAAAATGTGTACTTAATAACTTTTTGAAAAGCAGATGCTGAACCTTCTCAAGCTGATGAAGAAAAAAAACGACAAAAGAGGGGTGGAAAAGGAATGATGAAAGCTAAGAAAAAGGCAGAAAAGGAGAAAAAGATTAGTCTTTCCAGAGCTCCCCGAGGAAAGAAAAAATTTGTAACTGTTATTACGGGCCTTAAAACCTTTGGTAATATACTGTCTTATATTGATTCTTAACACATTGGAACGTCCATCTTATCAACATCTTATACATTTTTAACCATTATCATAATAGTTTTATAATATATTCATTATAATTCTGGTATGATATTAAAAGATCACAGAGGACTTTACTGTCAATTCCAGGTCTTAAATTGCAAAACATCACATTTAATTCATCATTAATAGTTCAGTGCTAAAATTTTTCAATTTGAAAGCAAATGTCCCTTTCCTCTATGCTATACAAATTATTTAGTTTTACCATCGCACTTTAAACTATTGATTTTCATAGCGCCTCTAGAGATAATAGCATTGTATTGAAAACTAACATTTTATTTGCAGAAAATGTTTTACTGGATTAATTAAAAATTTCTCTAACCTAAAGTACACCTTGGATAGTCTAGGGGATATTGCATGCATTTTCTGTCTAGGAGCATAGATAGAGATGTTTTGGATTTGGTCCTGCACACTGTCCTCTAAAATGCCAGATATGGATATTCTAAATCTGCAAGTCGTTAAATCCTGACTGGTTGTTGAAAGACAAGTCCACAACTTTCATTGGTTGTAATGTAGCTGACCTGCCATGGTATATGTGATGCAGTGTTGGCCAAAGTTTCATCTGACAGGTGGTTGAAACTGATGACTAAAACCACTTACTATGACAAAGGAGTAAAAATGTATTAGTTTTAGTTCTTCCACATTAACTAATGATTGTTTTTGGTTTTAATCAAGTAATCGCGAATAAAAATTATTGTGATGTGGTAGTCACAACCATATTTTCCCCCTACAAGCAGGGATGCACAACCTGTAAACTACTTTTTATAAAATTTCCAACCCCCTAAGGACAAACAGAAGGGGGTAACAATCCGAGTTCATCACCCCTCGATTCCGAGAAATTCGTACAGGTGTGCCTTCACCCAATGGGGTTGAGGTCAGAGTTGGTGCGATTTCACTTGACGATGTTGGGGCAAAGCACCCATAATTTCGAGGGGTCCGGAGGTAGATGACCGAACTTCTCCCAATCTCGCGCCCCAAAATAGATGCATGTACACTGCGGCCCCCTTTCCCAGGAATCGCAACTAGAAAGATAACTCATGGTATGGTAACTGCACACCCCATTTATGAGCTGTACAATCAATGAAACAAAAGTGAATAAACAAATTTTAAAGGCTCTAGAACCAGACTTCCTTAATCTCTCCAACACCAGAGATGTGCAATCCAGAATGAACTTCCAGATCCTGTCACTACTAGGCCTGGACGATGTATCGATACATCGTGGAAAACCGGTTTGAGATCGACATCGTCATATCGGTTTCGCGATTTTCCCGATGACGATGTATCGTGATATATCGGCTTTTCCCGATGTCACACAGCCAATCCCAGGGCATCATCACGGTTTCAAACGATGCCACGCAGCCAATCTCAGCGCACCATCATGGTTTTCCGGTGTCACGATATTCGATGCATCGATGGTTCGATGTTTTCATAGCGCATGCGCGATTCATCGTGAAAAACCGGTATTGACATCGCCACATCGGTTTCGCAATTTTCACGTTGAGTTGCCAAACCAGTATTTCATGGTTTTCCGGTATCACGATATTCGATGGTTCGATGTTTTCATAGCGCATGCACGATTCATCGTGAAAAAACGGTATTGACATCGCCACATCGGTTTCGCGATTTTCACGTTGAGTTGCCTAATCAGTATCTCATGATTTTCCTGTGTGAAATTTCGCGTTGATGATGGCGTGTTATTTTAGCATCTTTGGGGGAAATTTGGGTATAGATCGACACAATGATTCTGATGTTTTTTTATGTGCATGTGCGATTTTCCACCACGGTACTTAGATTTTCGATGCCGCGATAAAAGGCTAACTAATGAGAATTTTTTTGATAGTTAATTTTGCGATTTCTGCGCTGATTTTTTAATTGTAGGGAATAAGACGACACATAAAGATTGAAATTTAAAAATTTCAAACTGCGAGAGAGCAAATAATTCTACTCGTTTGCTGAATTTATCTAGGTAAGCTTTATATTACGTTTTTTAATTAGTTAATGGTTTTTTTTGCTTAAAAATACTTAAAAACAAAATAATTTTGCAAAATCTGCGAATTTTAAAGATGTTTCCATTTTTTTTAATTAATGAGGAATTTCTTAAAATCATTTGTGTCCTGATGATGACTTTTGTTTCCAGAATTTTTTTTGTGTGAAATTGAAATTCAGTACAATTAAAAAATTTTAAAACAAAAAGGATTTTGCACATTTCAAGTTGAATTTCGAAAACCCTCTTGTTTCTTGATGTTGCAATCAATCCGCTTGCATCCCTTTTTGTTGTGAACTTCTGTGGAAATATAGGTTATATATGCCGTCATCATTACTAACAGGAATCAAATGCCCCTTTATTTCTATTTATGTTGAAGTTTTTCTCTTTGTAAATAAGCTAATTTTTGAATCTACTTGATCATATATGGTGCGTGGAACACACACATATATATATATGCAAAATCTTGTTTTAAATCATGCGTGTTTCTTAAACGTACAACGCAGATCTTTATTTGTTATTTTTTTCCTACCACAATTTTATATAGCAAAGAAAAGAACTTTAAAAAAATTTTATGCACGCACACACACATATGTATATATATATATATATATATATATATATATATATATATATAGTGATGTAGGAACAAGGTTTTGCTTTTTACTATGCATAAAATGCATGGTTAACATCACGATGTATCGTAATATCGTGATGTTAGAATGCCGATGTATCACGATGTCAAAATTTGAACATCGCCCAGGCCTAGTCACTACAATATCCTCAGATTGTCACTGGACATTGAAGATCGTAAGAATCGAGCTTCCCCTCATCTTAATTTCTTCTTTGTTTGTCCTTGTGGATAAAGGCCGATACCGATTGAGAATATCACTCATTCCGATCAAACCTAATGCCACGATCGGATATTAGTATCCAGAACAATTATGATTGAATTTGTGCTTCCATTCAACATTCTGAATGCAGTAAAAATGGCATGTGCCTGGTTGAAGTTTCGTATCAAAATGCCTATCTATTTTTGCAGCTCATTGAATTTTTATAGAAATTTCAATTTGGTTCATGATAATATTTCTTTTTAATTCAGGAAAAATCAGGATATTTTTGTTAAAACTGTCATAAATATAACTTATTACAAAAAGTTTTTTAATTTCAAAACATCACAGAAAACCTTGACGAGCAGGGGACGGAGTCCCCTAGTTTAAAAAATATTGATACATACAGATTAATCATAGTACTGAAAAATCTAATTTAACTCCTATAAAAGATCTTTAATTTTAAAAGTTTTATCAATCAGTAATAATTATAAGTATTTTGTTTTCATTTATAAATTGTTGGGGTGTTTAGCAATTTATATCTTGAAAATGAATCAGTTTTAAGGTAACATTTGAAATTTTTTATATGTATGAATTGTCAAGGTATTTTTGTTTTTAAAATAAGTATTTCTCATTATTAGAAATTGATTTTTCATTTTCCTTTCCACACTAGATATAGATCTAAAAGATGCTGCTAAATTTTTTTCACACAAGTTCTCGTGTGGTTCTTCAGTAACAGGTGATGATGAAATTGTTATTCAAGGAGATGTAAAAGATGAACTGTTTGACATAATCACAGAACAATGGCCAGAGGTAAAGTATTTTAAAATTATGTAATGTAGCATCAAATTCATTCTATTCATAATACATACAAAAATATAGCTAATGTAATCAATGAATTTATCCTACTCCTTCAATAATTACTTGCAATTACAAACAGAAAATTTATAACTTGTATTTAACCTTTCTACCAGAATCATATTTTCTTTCTAACAGCTTATTTTTTCAAAAATTATTTTCATGAAACTAATTACCTTAATGAAATTTTGAACTAAGGTATATCTACATAAAACTAGAATCTTTTTTTTTTATATATCCAAGTATTCTATTCCTGAGTAAAATATTTTTAGCACTTGAATTTTTCCAAATGAAATGTATTATTGTCCTCAAATTTAATTCTATCAGTATATTTTCCTGATTTGTTAGTTTTAGTAAGTTTGTTTTAATTACATTTTATTGCAGATTGATGAAGATGCTATAGACATGTTAGGTGACCAGTCTCGGTGATCAAGACTATACTTAGAATTCTACAATAAAGTTATACTTTTATGTAAAATTTTGTATAATAAACCATATTAGAAAACTCAGGCTATCTAGTTGCGTTTGGTGGATGATTTATTGATTAATCACACTCAAAATGTTTTGCCATATTGCTGTCAATGTAGCTACTAGGCAATCTAGCTTTGTTTAAAATACAAAAGTGAAGGTTATATTGCAAATCATGTCAGTTTTGGTTTAATCCACTTCCCACATGTTTGAAAACATCTCACTTTTGAAACCACATTGACCAATTTACAAAATATCTTTCTCATTTCCAAATTTATCATAACAATGTAATATTTTAATATATTCCTATATTGCACCACAGTAAACGTTATCAGCGTGGCTTTATATGCACATAAGATAAACATTTAATGCTTGAAATTTTAAATGAAGAGCTAGCTCTTCATTTAATTTAATAATTAATAAATGACTAAGGGTAATTCCTATAGAGCATCTGACGCATAGCACTGCTACAGTGGGACGTTACGGATACATTGGGGTCAATTACATCATTCCTCAACCGATTTTTACAGGTAATACATCACATTAAAGAAAACAAACTTCTTTAAAATGAGCTATAAAACATTGAAATCCGTTCAGTAATGAAAGTGCTGTAATATGTATAGTTGGGACAATTGTGGAACTGTTTCCCACAATGCGCCAGCCATACTGCAATAGATGCACTACGTCAGACGCACTATAGGAATTGTGCCTTTAGTTCATGTAAAACTTTGTCTTTTGTGCTAAATTATTTAAAATACAATTTTCTTTAAATACTTAAATAAAAATTTAAATACATGAATTGTCAAAATATGAGTTATTGGATTGAGAACCTGTTTTCACCTGTGCTTGAAATGACCCAAGTACTGCAGAAGTCAGGTATGATATTTGTGTGATAGTTTCACACATTTCTTCTCAACCAACCCATTGCATTGATCATAGGCAATTTTTCAACTATGTCCAGTTATACATACGGAATTAGTAATGCATGTTAAACTTAGTTGGTTTTGTAAAAATGAACTTTATGTGGCTAAAATATACTTTAAAACTTTCTGCCATTGCATGAAGGTGGAATGCAATTCAACCATCCAGATGAACTTTTTGATTTCTTGTTAAAATGCAACATACTACACTTTGACCTATTTAATTCCAATACAATTTCAAATGAATTTTCCCTTTTGACTGTAACTCCAAACTAGTTATCTTCTCTCCAGTTAACCGATCATCTGGAATTTTGATGAAGCCGTGCTAGTCAAAAATAACTTTCCAATTACTTGTTCTTGGATGTAGTCTGCTGTTAAAAAGATTAGTAGGTTTTGTTGATTTTCAAATTTTAATAAGAATTTTACATAGACATTTTCTACTGGCATAGCCATCCTCCATTCGTCCCTTGTGCCGGAAGGGACATTAAAGACCCTTTGATTTCTGAGTGCAAAAAGATTTTGCCTTTGGTGCAAAGAAGCTAAATGTCAAAGTTAATGCTTGACTGTTGTGCTTTTGGCAGTTAAGCCAAAATTTTCTCTTGTGCCAGGTAAATCTCAATCTACATACCAGCATACTTTTTGTGCAGCTAGATTACTTTTATTCATCTAAATGCTTTCAAATCAGCAGTCAACTTTTTTACTAATAATAATTTGCAAGTTTTTTTCTTCAGTATTTTATTTCTACATATAAAAATGATTGCTTTAAATTAAATTATTGGCATATTCTGCTAAATGTCTGGTTTAACAAACCTACAGAATCATGTAAATGACACAATTAGAGCAAAATTTAATCCTTCAAAATAAAAAATATCTTAACGCTGTTTGTTCCATTTTAAAAGAAAGTGTGAAATGTACCACACAAAACTTAAGTTATAATAATGTATAGTAAAAAAGGTCTTCAAGTTAATTCTTAAAATACACGTGTACAGTTAGAAATGGCTTGCATTTAGCCATTTAAAAATATCTAATTAAATATACTATACAGTAAAAACAATTCACATCAGAGATGATAAACAGAATATTAAATATTTATTTCTATTAAAATGGAAAATGTAAGTTCATAGCAAATTTGTCTTGAATCTCATGTTTAACTTTTTATTGAAGATTTACAAAAATTTAATTTTTTTATATTAAAGCTTGCGTTTGGTCTCGGTTCTGACCTTAATCATTTGTATGTATTGGGAAGGTGACAGACTGGCCAACTCGTGTGGGAGTACTTTTTGTTGCGACGCTACGAAATTCCAGTGGTTTAGTTAATCGCCCTGTCTGTGGAGAAAGGAAAAGTAAACCAAAGAAATAACTGGTTGATGATCTGAAGTCAGATGGCCATTTGTTGCTCACAATTTGGTGTACAGTGCTGTCCCATGTTACAGGAGCAATAGAAATGTATTTATGCACCAGGTAGCCCTGTCTATAAGCAACCTTAATCTTACTCTATCATAAATGCATACGCAAGGTACTGATTAAGGCATCTCTGAATTGGTATGAGTATGGGCTGATGTATAAAATGAATTTATTGGAATGTTTTTATTGCTCTATAATCTTAAAACACAGATGTAAATCAAGGAATAAATTATGAAATTTTATTAATATTTTTATAAGCATGGGGAATAATTTGATAATATTCAGAAATATATTTGTATGTGAAATTTTTTTTTATTCATGTAACTAAATATATATTTGAATATAAAATATTCGTCTTCCTGGTGGCTTATCTTTATATTAAAAACTGCCTGTAGTGACCAGCATGCGATATAAAAACCTATTCTGAACTGATACCTTGTGATTGAAACAAGTTACTTTTCTTACTTAGATACTCATTCTCCTTCGAGTTAAAGCAGAGACGATAGTAAATTGCAAACTTATTCCATCCCTACCCCAGCTGGTTTGAAGTTCCAAGAGTCCTCTCCTTTCAGCTTAGAGCTCTTTCATTAAGTCACAAATTTATAATAGCTTATTCTTTTTTTATATATAAAATTCACTCTTAATACATGTGCTTAATGATCTATTCAATTGGTTGAAAGGTGTTTGCCTGTGGGCAGATTTGGAAAATCAAAGATACCGCATTCGTTAAATGTCTTCGGGATTTTCAAGGAAAATGTTACCAAATGCTCAGAAACATGAGCATACACGACTAAGCTCCATTTAAATCCCTTTGAAACAATTTCATGACACAAACACTACCTGACAATCAACTACTGGGTAAGAGCATTGGGAACGAGGCACTTTCGAAATTCATTAGTGGTCCAAGCTTTGGATCTTCTTGAAGAGGGGGAAACGATACCTCAATGAAACCGATAGGTTATCTGTCGGGGCTCATCTTAGCAAAATAGAGTAGTTTTTATCTCAAAGAGGTACTCTAAGTAAAATTGGCGAGATTTTATTGGACAAGATACCTTGAGGTACTACTTAGAGGGTTAAAAGGAAAAAATCAGAATAAGAGCGTGAAATAAGCAAAAATCAGAAAAACCTGTGGCCAGTAATTTTTTTTCACGAAATTTGCCACACCAGTTTATTTTATGCGTAAATAATGACATCCAAAATATCTTGTTATTTATATAAGTTTTAAGAATTTGCAAGTTCAAAGAGTAGATGTGAAATCACTTGATGTTGTAAGTTAGAATACTTCATTCTCAAAAACTACTTATCGTAGACAACACCATTCTTGTATCGCATTTTTTTATATTATCGAAGCTTGTAACTCATTACCAGCAGCGATAAAAAAGTAAAACTACATCTAGTTAAAAATGCTCCAGAGGTAAAAATAATCGAATTACAAATGTGAAAATGTCAGGACATATACGTATCTTAAGTCTTTCAGGTTGAAAACGTTTGATGTTTTTGAAGCTTTCCCCAAGTCAAATATGTGTTTTAAAATACCATATTTTCCCTAATTTGAATTTTGAATGATTTTTTTTCTTTATAAAGTGGAAATACAATATTACTAAATTAATACTATTTTTCCGTAATTTTACTTAATGTTTAATAAAAATTTTGTATGACTAGTATTAAATTATATTGTGACGTTTCCTAAGAAACCTTTTTTCTTTAAAAAGTAATGACACAAATTTTAAATGCCTGTCTATAACTTATTTAAACATAGGGTTGCAAAACAGGCCTCTTTAAGTGCTAGAAAATCTAAATTTGTGTGACCTTGATTTTTATCTGTCAATAATTAATGAAGTTTAGATTTATCAAACCTAATATATTGCAATTTTTTTACCATTACATGTGACATATTTAAAAACTGATTTTCATTAAAATTGGTGATAGGTCGGGTCAGCCACAGTGGATTCGCTCATTTTGGATGGAATGACCCAGCACTTCAATAAATTCTAAACAAATGTTAATTAACCATCATGACTCATAAATATATACTTTATCATGAATCCAAACTGATTTTTGACGAATACACATAACTCTGGAAGTATTTGTGTGAAAAATGTTTAATAACTGAAAAAAAATTATTTAATTGCCATTCCAGGTGTTAAGTAAACAATAATATTCCAATAAAATCACTCAAATGTGCTCCAAACAATTCAGTAAATTGAATAAATAAGTTATTTAGTTTAAGAATTTAATTACTCAATAAAAAATAAATTTTATTTTGTGGCTAAAAGTGCTTGTGAAATATCTTAAATTCTTAAAAAATAGAAGCAAAATTAGCCTTCTTCAAACATGTTTTAAATGCCCAAACACAAATTGTGTTAATTACGTATGAAATAAACAATAAACGCAAACAAATTTCATTTTAAAATAAAATGAATACTTTTTTAATATAAAATTTGAATTTCCAACACTATTATGACAGGCAGAAGAATTTCTACTCACTTATGAAATGAATTGTTATAAAGCGCCAACTTGGCAACCTTTCGCTGAGATATTTGGATGCCAACTTGGCGAGTGCGCCATTTTATTGAGGGATTTTTCACAGTTCGCCGTAAGAGTGAAAATTTCAGACGGAAACAGATTCATGGTAAGGGTAAAAAAACAAAAGAGCCTAATTTTGGCGAATTTTCTAAATCACACAAATTTTCAGTCTCCAAAACTTTGAAAAAATATACCCCTAGTCACCAAGTTTGAAAAATGTAGCAAAAGGTTGTCTGCGGCACTTTTCAAATGGAAAATTGATAATAAATTAATTAGTTGATACCAATATTTAACCTTTTGACTACGGCTATGGCGCGATTCTTATATAATTTTCTAGGTACAACTGCTGTAATCTAAATTCTTTCTTGGCGCTATTCTTATTACTTTTAAGTTGCAACTAATGTATTGGCTGTTGTCTTAATTCTTTCTTGGCGCGATCATGGTACAGCTCCTGTACTGGCCGTAGTCTAAAGGTTAAAAAGATCTTAAAACAAACATTACTTATTTTTACTTAAAAACATGCCACAAAAAATAGTTTTATACTTGGAACATTCTCACACAGAGCATACAAAACCTTCATTGTTAAGAAACGATTAGGTAAAAATGTACAAGCTTTATATCTAAAATTGTGAATTGATCATTTAACCATTCTTATGAAGTAAACAAAAAATACTGACTCTTATTCTTTAAACAATCTGAAGTCCAACATTTTGTAAATATATGTGTTGATACAAAAATGCATGTTGATTTCACAAAAAATATAATCTACTCTAGGGTACAGATAATTTTTTCTTGGCCTTTTGTTTCACTATATGATTTTGTAGCCTTAACGTGAAACATTTTTCCTTTCTGGGGTCCAAAGATGAATTGACCAGTGAGGTAATTTCCATACACACAACCGGTATCCAGTCCAGTAGCACGGAAACATTTCTGCAACATTCGTTTCGCATCATGTCCAAAATACACATGTTGAGGTCCACCCCACAGCTGGGCCCAAGGTTCTCCTCTTGTAGTATCATCGGTTGCCATGAGACCTCCTTCCCAAAAGTAATCTGCAACTACAATATTCCTTACGTGAACCATATCCATGGGATCATTTATCTCTAAAGGGACTCCTGGAACAAGCCCGGCATGCACAATGATAGAATTTAATGATGGAATTGAAATGGTGTATGGTAGTTCAACTAAATATTTCATATTTTCATCACCTAAATCTCTGATCCACAAATTCTTGTCTTTTAGCTTGTATTCTGGATTTCTGTGATCAAAATATTCTCTCAATACAATCTCGTCATGATTCCCTCGCACTGAAAGCATTGATTTCGATTCTCGCACTAGACTCAAAACTTCAAGGTTTTTAGGACCTTTATTGACCAGATCACCAACAAAGATTTTCAATACATTGTCATTAGTGGTGTTGGATTTTTCAAGTAATGCTTTCAGTTCATCATAACAGCCATGAACATCCCCAATTACAAATATCTCTTCAAATTGTTCAAGAAAAGATGCATCTAAATATCTGTGTAATACTTGGGGAAAGGGAATGTTATAAGCATGTGAGTAGCTACGATGAGGCTTGGGAATCAATTTGCTTACAGAATTCAGAAAACATAAAGCTAGAGATACCATTTTGAAGTCACTTTTTTACTATGGACTGCAGTCAACAATTGGTTTTAATGTAAGTTTTCCTGTTCCTGCAAGAAAAATTATGCAATATTTTAATACTTCCACATTTTTAACTATGCATGTAAAGCAAGTAGTTTGAAAGATTATTATCATTGGAAAAATGCATGTCTATTGTGGAACAGACGTTAAAATTAATGCAAGATATCTTAAAGGAAAAAGTACTTGATGAAAAGGTAATAAACACAATATCCAAGTAGTATGCAAGATCAAAAGGTGCAAATGTCATTTAAAGAATTAAGCAATCATAGAAGGCAATAAATCAAAATTTTAACCAATCTTATGGAACGTAATTTCAATGCCATGGTTTGAATCTAAACGAACTTACCCTCATAGGGTTGCCTTAAAGCTGGATCAAAAGAACAAAGTTACCATGTTTGGCAATAAATTGCTGTTGCATCAGACACTACATCTCACCCAAATGGAAACTCCTGGTTTAGAAACATTCGTTGGATGTACGTGCAGATCAATTAAAATTTTGTAATTTTCAATGAGTAACAATATTAAACCATCACTACATTGTAAGATTCCAATAAAGTTGACATCATGAAATAAAAATAATTATAACTAATTCTCCACTGTAAGTGAATTTAATTTAGCTAATACAAATCAAATACTTGCTTTAAACAAGTCGAAAAAACTAGCTATTCCACAAATATGATAAAACCCTCCATACAAGCTTAGCAATACAATCATGGTGAACATAAATTACGGTGAAGACATTACAGTACAAAGATCAAAATCTTCCGGAACACGTTTGCAATACTAAAATAGCAGATATACAAACAGGAATAGTTTTTAAAAAAGGAAAAAATTTCTTAATACAATGCAATAAAGTTTACCTTACAAATCTTTTAATTTTTCTGTGTGGTATTTACTCTGAACATGTCCGTATCATTAATTTGGACCAAGTTAAACACCTTTCTTTAAAAAGTGTTTTTAAAAGAGGTGGAAAGATAGAACAAAAAACTGGTTAGTAAAACGTCTGGATTTGGGACTTTGTACTGTAGAAGTAAATCTTAGACCTTTGTGTTGATATATGCACTATATCAGACTCACTTTCTTTATTTCTGTATAATAAACCTTTGTTTTCAATTAAAATGAATAGTGGAATGCGTCAGTATGCAGGCCTACAGCTCAAAGATTGCTAGCACAGTAGATCTATCCACTAAGCCACGACAGCCCCAATAGAGAGTTAGGAATACAATTTAAAATATTAAAATCGACTCTATTTTTCAGACAGATGACAGACTATACAGAGTAATGTTCATTATTTGGATGCACACTGAACTATGATAATGTTTATTAGTCATAGATAGGTTTTTATGAATATCATCAATTTAAGAATTTAACTGCAAGTTTAAAAGAAGCTTTGTCATCATTTGTAATCCTCTACTATATTCCAAGATTCTGATCTTCCGCCATAATAAAAGATTAAAATAAAAAATTAGATACAATATAGATTATTTTTAGTTTTATAACAATGGCACCTGTGGGGTCATTTAATTTCAATCCAAATGTATTGACAAATCAATAATGTAATTGACATCTTCAATCCAGAATGTGCAATAAATGTGCATATTGGAAATTGATAAACAGAACAGTAAAGATCACAATTTTACATACATTTCAATGCAAAACATTTGTTTGATAACAATACAATTTTAAAATAGGATATAATAATTACAGTTGCAATTGGTGTCATTCTACTTCTTCAATAAATGGCTTCACTTTGGTTTGGGCAGAACAGTCTTCCTCATAGTTAATAGAATCTGAGACCATATCTGGTAACATTATCAGAACAAGATCAGAAGCAATGTCACTTAATGTACTTTCAAATTCAAGACTCCAACTCATGAAATATTCTATTTTTTTTACTGACAGCAATAACTTTTTCTTCAAGTTTTTGTCCACATCTTCCTTTTTGCAGATGATACATTTCAGTTCGAGGAAAAGCAACTTAATATCATGCAGGGCACAAACAACAAATGTAGAGGTCTTGGCATTGATGGGTCCATGCATGATATTATTCACATCATTAACAATACTTTTTATAAATGTCAATGGGATATTGAACTCAGAATTATCAATTAGCCGTATTGAGTCTTGAAGCGATTCTACTAAAGAGAAATAATTTTTGCTCTCAGATAGCACTGGAGTTAATGCAAACATCGCATCAACAACTTCTTCAATAAAATCTCGCAAGTCACAATTATAAAATCGACTAAGAAATGCATAAGAATACAGTACATTGACTAAATTATATTGGATGCACTCAGATGGCTTGGCTGATGTCAAGTCAGACAATTTTTTAACACTTAAAGGGTATGGTGGCCGAACAGCAACGTCATCTTTTAAAATTGGCTCTTTAGAATCGATCTCAGAGACAAGATGTAATTTTGTGACCGTCCACCACGGCTGCTTAATGGATACAATTGTTTCTAATTTCTTTTCATCTTCGACAAAAGTTTTAAAAGCCGCTTTTTCTTCATCATTCAGTTTCTGCCATATAACATTCTCGTCTGCATCGTTAATGTTAAGGCCGGCAAACCTGTCTTCCATATCTGGTTCGGTATCGAAAGAATCATCGACAGATTCATCTTCGAGTTTCTTCAAAATATGCAACATTTGTTCCCTGTCTGATCGATCACTGGCCTTCTCCTGCAACGACTGTTCGACCCACTCTCGATAAAATGCTTCACTGCAAACTTCATGTTCACGACATTTGTAACAATATGTTGAACAGTATTTCTGATTACATCTTGGGCAAGAATAGATACCTTTACCCACTTTGCAGAACCCACAGTTTGGAGCCGCTTTTGATAAGCTCATATTAATAACAATAAAACTAAAAAATTGTCTTTCAAGTAAGCTATCGGTACAGTACTTACGATGTTTCTTTTCCCAATCAGGAAGCTATATCACATTTCAAATTGTAATGCCGAACTCGGATACAGTATTCGCTCTCTCTCTTAACAAGCAACAAAACAAAAAGCTATTAAATCCAGCTAGGCCGTATTAATTTATATTTCACTACAAAAATTCAGAAAAAAAAACACTAACACGGCATGCGCAATCAAAATTTTGTGAAACAGCAAAACAAAAGTAAATTTTACAATGTTGCCATGTAAGACACAATTCCTAAATTTTTATGTTGGCGTGGTGTGGAAGTTTGGAGAGTGGGGGTGCCAGCTCAGGAGTTGCCTTATTCTGACTTGGGATCAAAATTACGTAGTGTTATCCTCAGATTTTTCCCGTTGGGATTGATCCCGGACCATCATCAATAGCCCGTTGCATTGCACCAGTATGACGTTAATTAAAATACCTACCTAGCTAAATTTAGAGTGATCTAAATTTGTGTGAGTATCGCTGTAATGTGGTATGGTATTTTTAATTAATGTGATACGAGAGTGACACAACTTCGTTGTGGTGTGGACCTTAGGCAAGAGATAGGTCGAACAAGTTCTGGCTACCTTAAAATGGTAGGTATTTCAATTAACTTTCTTTGAAATAAAACACCGAGCTATTGATGACGGTCCCGGTACGTCATACTAGAGCAATACAACGTGCTACTGACAACCGGCCCTTACGATGATGAAGGATGTTGTATTCGTTCCGGAATCATACTGACATCTTCTCTTTTAACTGCGAGCTTAAAGTAAGGGGCGAGGCATTTTAAACAGTATTACCCAGGTCACGCGATCTGGTGAGTGAACACATTTGTTCTGCTTCTGTTACACAGTGTGTAGAGTGTTTCAAAGACGGAAATAAGGTACCTGGATTCGACCGTCAAGTCGTTTATTGGCTTGGACGACACAAACACACAATACAGGAACGTGCACCACTTGTGAACGGACAAACATTACATTAAATTAAAAGACATTTTAAATTTAGTTGAATACAAAGTCATCAACCGTCCCATTTGCAATCATTGTTCTCTCTCCGCCTTTCGCAAAGCATTCTAGGCGCCCATGATGACGTAGGCCACGACGTAACAAGAGTAGCACTACTCATCAACGCTACATGGTCGACAATCCTCAACTCATCCGTGGTTTACAAGTCGCGCTAGTCCGAGGCCAACGAAAAGATAAGGCCTGGGAAATATTTCGTGACGTCACAAACGGCGGCTTAGAAATCTCACATCGCTGTTTTCTTGAGTAGGACAATTTATTACTTCAGATAATTTATTTTAATTCTATAAAAGAACTTCAAAAATAAATCTGGAGTTAAAAGATAGCATTTTGTTGTTCATTTTTCTTGAGTTTGATTAGTAATATATATTCCTATTAATTTTTATTAAAAACAGAGAAAAAAAATAACCTTTATTTTTAAAGAATAAATCTGATTGCATACATATTTTATACCTTTTTCACACACAAAAAGCATTAAAAAAATTTTCCCAACGTTATTTTTGTTAATAAAATATTCATATTAAAATTCTTTTCTTGAAACAGTATTGAATAACAATATATACAAATTTTAATTCCTTCTTTTGAGTTGAAGTTTTTTGATAAGATGTTGAAATAACATGATTTTAAATTGATACTGAACTATCACAAGGAACACAATTCCCTTGAAAATTTAGTACACAATACTTTTTACCCCCTTGGAATAGTTTAAGGTTTATTTTGAAATTTATTTACTTATAAATGAATTATTTTTACCTGTTATGTGAAATAAAGAAATCTTTTCATAACATAACATTCTTTCATACTTCTTTTCAAACATTTCACCAAATATTATTTAAAATATAGAACAAAACACATCACATAAATTAACTATTCATTATCCCACATTATATTTAGAAATAAGCTTATTATTATTTATATTTGAAGTTATTAAATGAACACATTACTAAATATGTGATATTTTTCATAATATTTTTTAACTTAAAATTAATATACTTATATTTTTATTATTAAAGTATATCAAGCTGTCAACTTTCTTTTATCAGTTCCAGAAGTAAGCTTACAATCAGAAGAACACACAAATTTTCCCCCTAGTAAATTTAAAGTACACATGTTTTTCCTCTTGGAATATTTTCTTATAAATGAATTTATTTTACCTGTGGGTATGTGAACAAAAGAAAATTCAACAAATAAAGCAAACTATATTTATTTTTAAAGAAACAATCTTTTCATTACATAAAAATTTTTTCATACTTGTTATCAAACATTTCACCAAATATTATTAGAAAATAGAACAAAACACATCACATAATGAGACTCTAAATATTCCCAAAACATATTTAGAAAAAGCTTATAACTCATTACATTTGAAGTTACTGAATGAATATTACTAAATATTTCAATGTGATATTTCTAATTCATAAAATTTTTGAACTCAAAGAAATTTGATCTACACACAACTTAATATATTTAAGATGTTTTAAATTTTTTCAACTTTCTTTCATCAGTTTTAGATTTAAGCTTATCGCTCATTACTTTTGTGTAGTTATTAAGACAAATATTGCCAATTATTTGAATTATATTTCTGACTTTTAAATAGGTATCATAACCACATTCTGTGCATATTTCATGTGTAGCTAAGTTTGTTTCAGTCAAATACATTTCAACTATACTTACAAACAAAGTGTGTTGCTTGATAGAATATTTTAAAAATAAAGTTTCGTATTCCTCAGATAAAATTTTTTGGAAAATTACGTAAGAATAAGAAACAATATCAATAACAAACGACGAGGGAAATTTTAAGCCCCCCCTGTTTACTAAGGATAAATAATTCTTAACATCAGCTGTAGCTATGGGAATATCTTTATATTCAACAAAAAAATTATCAGATTGCAAAAATAATGTAATGCATTGTGCACATGACAAATTTAACTTAAATACACAGTAACCAGCAATATAAATAAGAATATTCAGCTCGTGTTTTGTAATGGTATTTAAATCAATGTCATCTGCTAGAAAAATAAAAGGACTAATATCAATATCACTTTTGTCACTGTTACTTACGGATGTTAAAAATTCTTTTAGTGGAATTTTTCCATGTTTATTTGAATGTAGCTGCAAAATACCTTGGACTCTCAATTTTCTTTCAGATTCTAGAATTTGTTGGACAGAGATATGATAATTGGCACCAGACATTTGTCTATACTGACCAAACCTGGCTTCTAGATTATCAGTTTGAAACTTACTAGTCAATACAAATTTTGCACCAGACTGTAAGAGGTATTTAATCACTAATACTAAAGTAGATGATGTGTGTTGCAATGCAAAAAAAGTTTCATTACTTAAACAGCCACTTCGAGGTTTTTGGTTCATATCTTTCCATTCATTTAACCACTTTGCAAATTTTTCTAAAAATGACAGTCTGCTATCAGTTACATATTTAAATGCATTGGAGTTTTCATTGTGAGTGTTACGACCTTTATTTAAATGGCTAACATTTACAATATCCCACCAACACTTAATTAAGTTTAAAAAACAAGCCGTGTCTTTCCAGTTAAAAAATGAGGAGTTTTCTTTAGAAAAAATTTCAAGTGCAAGGTTATTAGATTCATGAAAAATATTTAAAGCCAAATTAACGTTCTGACGCTCAATATTTTTAGGATACAATGTTTTATAGTTTAATTTTGGAGCATATTTTATTAAATTTTGACTTTCTATTTTGTAAAGTTTTCTAAATAAGGCAAAGTGAGCTTTTCTTACAATGTTGGTACCATCAAAATCAGGATATTGTAAAGTTTTTTCAATATCACATTGATTGATCCAATTGTTTCTAACAGACTTAATCAAATGTACAGTATCGAATAACAAATATAAAGACTTAGTATTATTTATAGGATTTTTTACATCACGATCAAATATTTTACCACCAGCAATTTTCTCAAACATATTCCTCTATTAATTCTATTATTATCTGAGATAATACACAAGACATTATAACCAGCATTTTCTAACATTTTTAAAACTGTACATGTAAAATTAAACAAATCATCTCCTGTCTATTTAGTGACAGGCACTAATGCAGCAATTTCTTTAAAATTGGAATAAACAGATGAGATCATAAAGCTTTGAATACTTTTTGCTTCTTCTAAAGGAACATTTTCAGCAAATCCCACAACAGTTTTTCCTTTATATGATACATTTGGTTTAACATGAATTTCATCTAAAAGCAAATTTACAAGTTTATCTTTTGTTTCTAACTTACTACATTTCATTTTCATATATGCTTCACTATCTGCTGACAGAGAACATTCATTTATTTTAAAAGGATTTAGTCGTTTCAAGGTATCGACAGAAGGTAAAGATAATAGATTGGAACGATATAGAAAATTATATGCTGATGGAGATTTTATGTATAAAGAATATGAAAAAGTTACAAGATCTGTACTATACCTTTTTCCAAGTGTTGTCTTTGATGACAACAATATTTGTTCTCTGATGAAATGTTTGCAATCATAAACATTTTTATCACCATTATTACTTGAAATATATTTGTTCCAGTACTTTATGGATTCTTCATAAAATATCTTGTCCTCCTTTTTATCCGAGAAAATGCACGGGATTCTACTTAAAATGTTTTCAAGTTGACTCCACAAAACAAGACGATTCTTTGAATCCAAAAGATAAAAAAAGGTTGATGGATTTATTTCCATACCTTCTACAAATACACGGACACACATTTCAGAATCAATTTTAACAGATCCTTTAACGGCAGGCACATCTGTGAAGTCAATAAAAAGAATAAAAATAGCAGTGCTCTCTGCATGTACAACTATATTTTCAAAATGAAAGTCCTTAATTTTGCAATGGATAGCATTAGAAAGATGCTGAAAAGATGATATTAGATCATAACTTTGAAATTTTTGAAAATTTCCCTCATCCACTTCTTTGAGTTTCGAATCTCTGTTTTTTCTTTCTGGTACTTTCTTTTCTGTGAGATAGCTTGGGCATCCAGGAAATATACTAGGGTATGCAGATTCTTTCAGCTTCGGAATTTTTCTCGGGATTTGAATGATTTTTCCATCTTTGGGCAGCTCATCAAAACGAATAATCTCTTCCTCCTTGAAATGTTTACTGCATACAACAGTTCTTTTTCCCAGCTGCAAGTTTTCCCGGGGAATTTTCTTCAGCCAAACATTTTTAAGAGCTTCCGATTTTGGGAAACGAAAAACAGTCACATAATCAGTTGTGTTATCGTAATTTGAACTGCAAAAGGGAACACAACATTTGTCTGGCATTTTGATTCCTCTTTTAGTTCAAACACGACCGTTTTATTCCAAGATACGCTAACAAAACAAGGGCTAAAGTAGAGTAGTAACAGATAGAATTCTCCCGAAGTCAGCCGGCGATTGTGACGTGGGATCACGTGACGACGCGAGCTCCCTGGCCTTCTCTTTTCGTTGGCCTCGGCTAGTCACACCTGATCAGGGCGATCCAGGTTTGCCTTTTCTTCCTAACTGGAAAGAAATCCGGTTGAACCGCTAGGAATGTGCCTGCTAGGACGCGGAGTCGAAGAGCGACGAAATGAAGAAGCGCGATCAGGGTCCATGTTCACAAATTACCCGTCCGTCACCACCATGAGTATTCTCATGGTGGTAATTTACCATCACCACCATCAGTATTCTCATGTTGGTGATTCACCATCAGTATTGTGCTGGAAAAGAGCACTGGTATACTTGTTTCACACCTCGAACTTTCGGCAGCATACTGCTTATCGCCCACCCACAATCCGTATTGATGCTACGTAACATAAAAGGTTTTTACCTCACCAAAAGTGTGCTTGCGAGAGGGAGATGACGTTACACGCATGCGCAATTTTACTGAGGGAATGGCTGAGAAGGTAGTCATAACCATGGTATTGATGTGGGAGATCAAAATGTATTCCCTTTTAAATTGCACAGTCGATTCCCAGAGCAAGAACTCAGAGCAAAAATGTTGGGTACATTAGGAAGAGTTTAAAAATGAAATTTTTATTTTGTTCATGCGAAAGTTAAATACTAATTTCATGATGACATTCTTTAGACTGAATATATATCTCTCAGTAGATTTTCGACTAGTGTAGTGTTGCTTTTAAGCCACATTACACTTCATGGTTGATACATATCTTTAAAGATTTCCTTTTCTTGGAAAAGAATCCTGATACACTGCTGGCCACCGTAAATGCAACATCCTGAAGGAAGCATGCAAATAATATGAAATTTACAACATGCATTAGCGGAGGTGAGATATGCAAATGATTAGAATTTCATCGCAGGCGCACATCACGCGCGCCTGTGGCGCCACTTCAAAGCGCTATTCAGGGCTTGGAGATTTCGACGATTTCAAGTACGGCAATTGTGTTTTTCTTGTGGTTTAAAAAAAAAAACGATCAATTATGCCTTGTAGAAAAGAGCGATTATCTTTTGATCAAGTATCCGAGTTCGACAAAGGAAGGATAGTGACCTACCGAGATTGTGGATTATCTTTCAGGGAAATCGGTAGTCGTGTTGGACGAAACCAAACAACTGTAATGCGGATATGTGATCGTTGGATGCAGGAGGGTACGACGGACCGACCTGTTCGATCGCATCCACCTCAGTGCACCACTTCACGTGATGACGCATATTGTGCGTATGGCAGTGACGGATCGCTCAGCCACATCACGAACCATAGCACAGCACATTCAGTCTGCAACGCATCGTCCAGTGTCTGCGCGTACCATTCGACGCCGTTTACAGCAGAGTGGTCTGTCCGTAAGACGTCCATTGCTTCGTCTACCCTTGACGCAGAACCACAGACGTCTCCGCCACCAATGGTGCGATGAAAGAAGGATGTGGACGGCAGAATGGAATGAAATTGTCTTTACTGACGAGTCACGCTTCTGTCTGCAACACCACGATGGTCGGATTCGAGTCTGGAGACACCGTGGAGAGAGGATGCTGAACAGCTGCGTTATGCACCGCCACACTGGTCCTGCACCGGGTATTATGGTATGGGGTAGTATTGGATATCACTCTCGCACTCCTCAAGTACGCATTGCCGGTACTTTAAACAGCCAGCGCTACATCTCCGAGGTGTTGGAGCCAGTTGTCCTTCCTTACCTTCAGGGCTTGCCCGCAGCCATATATCAACAGGATAATGCGCGACCAAACGTGACACGCATTGTCCAAGGGTTCTTCGTCAATCGCCAGATTGAATTGCTTCCCTGGCCAGCTCGCTCTCCGGATCTTTGGCCGATAGAAAACATGTGGTCCATGGTTGCTCAACGATTGACCCAGATTACATCCCCAGCTGCCACACCAGATCAACTTTGGCAACGTGTGGAAGCTGCTTGGTCTGCTGTACCCCAAGAACACATCCAAAGTCTCTTTGAATCAATGCCGAGGCGTGTGGCAGCGGTGATCTCCAACAATGGCGGCTACTCTGGCTACTGATTTTGGCAGGAATCACACTTCACAGAAGTCTATAAATTTAATCATTTGATACTTGGTCAACATGTTATCTACAAAATAAATTTTGTGATATCTCTTGTCTTTCTTGGTGTTGCAATTTGGGTGGTCAGCAGTGTATATTTCGTGTGCAGTATTGGGCTTTTTATTAAATTTTTAACAGAGAAGCATCAAAAACACTTCTCAAAACAATTCGTGCTGAAGTGACGATATACCTTAACCCTTCACGTCGTTGTCTCGGAGGTATTATCAAAACTGACCCTATCTCGATGGACAAGATGTCTCGTCATTAGAAAAAAGCTTATCAGATCTTGATCGTGTCAGCAAAGAATGGGTTATATCTTGATAATGAGGCATCTTCTCATCAGCAAAATTTGTAAGATCTTGATGGAAGAAATATTCTTTCTGACGAGTTTACAATTATAAGTTACGATGTTACAAATCTTAAGTTACGCGCTCCTTGCAACACTTTTTTTTTCTAGCTACGGAACAGCCTCCCTACACAGCTTAAATTACCATCAACACTTTATAAATATCGCATCTTCTATTTCAATGACAAAATATTTAACTTCAATAGTTATCGACAGAATTGCAAATTCTGAAAGCATGCCTTGGTTTTAAATATAAAGTACGTTCATTCATTTTGATGTTTTATTATAAATATGTATGTAGATCGGTGTCTAGGGGGTATGAATTTATTCTTAAAATGACAACGAACTTCTTAAATAACAAAAAAACATTTATTGACAATTATATAGTTTAGGGGCGAAATTACTACAACAGATATTTACATAAAGCGTTATTGTCTTACATACTTCCGTTTCTCTCTCTCTCTCCTTTTGGCGCCCTTTCACAACAAGCGACGCAGTCGAAAAAAGCGTCTTGCTAACACGAACGTTAATGGCGATCTCCCCTATTCTAGAAGGAACATTCTTATCGTAAGAGCGCGCCAAAAGAGAAGTGTTAATACAGGCCATCTATCGCTAGATATTGCAACTGGTTAACTAAACCCTATATGTATGTCATATATAACCGATAATTGTGTTTTACGTCTGTTTTTGATTTTACTGAAGTTTGTAAAATTCAGACAAAATGCCTGCAGAACAATTGCAATTGCATAGAATTGTGTTGCAAAACACTGAATATAATTCTATACCTGTGGTTTCAGGTCTTACCATTCCCTACCTAAGTCACCAGATCTCAACGTTATCGAAAACATCGGGGATGCCATGCAACGGACTGTACAGAGATCCTTTTCGAAATACAACCGAATTTTGTACAGTTCCCTGCAGGAAGTATGGTATTCACAATGCCTACAGAATTCTCCTACAAGATCAACCATCAGAGTTCCTGCCATATCGGGTCTCAATGGGTATGGACAATGCTCTAGCAACCTACAAATAGTAGTCGGCGTAGGTTTGATTCCTCCCATTGAGCAAGTTGTACCTTGCCCAGAACTGGTGACAATTTGGAACAGGCTTCAGTCAGGCCGATACAGGGATACTTTCTGCAAGAAGATACACCACAGAGAGGGTTAATGTCGTAGTGCCCGGTTAGAAGAGTAAAGGATTAACAACCGGGGAGTTGCGAGTTCGAATCCAACCAAAGATCGTGTACGAGGGGGCTGGTGAACATTGAATCGGTCGTGGTCTCAAATGTCCTTACGTTGGCGTGTTGTAGAAGTTTGGAAAGTGGAGTGCCAGCTCAGATGTGACTACGTGGTGCTGTCCTTGATCTTTCCCTTTGGATTTGATCTCGGACCGACGCCAATGACCCGCTGTGTTGTTCCAGTGCGACGTTAATTAAAATACCTACCTACCTACCTAAAGCACACAAAAAACGCCACTAGAGTTCTGAATTATAATAAACTGTTAATATTAATCAAACTCATATTTATGAGTTAAAATGTATTGAAATCAAATCTCTTAACTTACAAAATTATAATATTCAGGTAGGTAGGCATTTAATTTATCTCTACTATTGTAAATTTTTTTTTTGTTGTTGTTTTGTTTTCTGCACGCTAAGTACTGACGCATCTATGGCATTTACAGTAATGGGATTTGGCACACAGGTAGTCCGAATTGTTTGCAATTTTTGTGTCGAGTCGAATTTTAAAATTCAATCTAGAACATTTTAAAATGAATTTCATAAGTTTTTTTCATCGTACTTTCTTTTTACGCATACAAAGAACCACATAAATATTGACTTTTTCTCCCTATGTGACGTCACTATTGACGTCAGGCTTTGGAACCATGCCAATTTTTTTCACCTTTCGTATATTCGCAATAATTGGTAATTGGTAATTTTTAGTTAACGTCGTAGCAGAGCAATACAACGGGCTATTGACGACTGTTCGGGATCAATCCCTTAAGGGAAAGATCCGAATATTCGCAATAAATGGGAATGGTAGCAAACAGATTCGAATGACCTTCGTTTGATTCGAGATTAATTCATTTTGATTTCATGATAAACGGATTCGAAATGAATTTTACTCACGTTTGATTTTCTTTTAATAAATAATTTTCAATTAAATATTTATATTTTTTGGTTTGGCTAAGGCAAACCAACACCACAGGAAATGGGACCTCCAAGAAAAGAACTGTCATTTACAATGCCCACGACAGGTTTGCAAAGCAAAACAACACCAAGGGCAACTCAGTTATGGCTGCAATCTAATGGGAATCCGTGATGGCTGTTATCCAATAAGCTACGAATTCCCATTTGGTTTGCGAAGCAAAACAATATGCCCACAAAAGCAACTGACACGGGCAACGCCGCGTTAACCATGCAGTGACTAGTGGTATTATATAAAGGGCGTTAAAAAAATATACATTTCACTTAATGTGAACAATGAAAATCCGTATATTTCAATAAGTTATTAACACAAATTTAAGTTTTTATATATAGTAGTGACTTTTTTCAAAAAAAAGGTCTTTGGAAAATCACGATATATTTAATAGTCTTCATTACTGAACCTAAGAGATCGAAAAAAAAATAGAAATTTTGGCAATTCGCAACAAATTTCAATCTAGAAATGGAAAATGTTAAAAAATTTATTCTTAATAAAGAGTTTTTTTTTTGTTAGAAACTACGCAACTTTAACTCTGTGATTGTATTTCTTTTTCTTTAAAACCGAAAAAAAATTTTAAAGTGTAAGTATAGAAAAATACGATTTTTCAATTTTTTTAATGCATAGTTTACTGTAAGGGAAAACTCTTGAAAACATCAAAACTTTTTAAAGTGAAACAGCAAGACGTGTGTATATTATACGTTCTGAAATTTTCATTATTGTTTGATTATTTTTGCCTCAGGAGCATTTTTAACTAGATGTAAATTTTACTTTTCTTTAATCGTAGCTGATAATGAGTCATAAGCGTCGATGGTATAAAAAATGCAATATTAGAATAAAATAACCATTGTTGTGGTGCACGTTTAAAATTTCACATAAAATTTATTTTTAAAGTCTTTTTTTTTACTTAATCCAAGCAGTGTTCCATCAGTGAAATAATTACGTGGAAAGTTAATTTTCTAAGAGAAGTCTTTTCGATATGCTTTTTCCTTTGGAAACGTAAGTATTAAATACCATTAATTATGAATATTAAATAAGTTTTGTGAATATTAAGCATTATTAAACAAGTGTGTTAATTTTGAAAGTAAAAAGAATTTAAACATCGTTTTTATGCAAGATATCACAAATCCTTGTTCCATATAAATCGTAATCACTACTAAAATGAGTAAAGATTTCAAGAATTCAGCAGCACTAGGAGAAATTTCAATTCTAGTAACTATAAAATTGAACAATAGACGTCCTAACAAGACTCGGATCATCATGAATGTCAATCCATGACGCATCGAAACGTTCGAATACTTGGACAGAAATAGCCATGCTGTTACCCTGCCAATTATGACGTGACTGTCAGGGTAAATCCTTATTTCTTCATACTTTAGTTCGACCAGATCTAAATCTTTAGAAGTATTGATTGCAATCAAGAAATTTTTTAAGAACTGCTCGAAATACAAATTTGTGTAGAAGTTCTGGAATATTTCTCTTTATTCCAATCACACCAAAGGAAACGAAATGTCAAACGATAGTTCTGCTATGTGAATTTTTATTCCCTCACAAATAAAGAAACAAGCTTCCACTACAGTATATTTTCAGCTGAAATAAATTCTTAAAGATTATTGATAGTATCATAAAATCAGGACTATTATCTAACCATCTAACTGCGTCATTGTTTTTTATGTTGAGTTTCCAGACAAGCCATGGGTTGAATCTTTTAGACAGTCCTTTGAGTGTCGGGTTAGTTCATCGTGTGGAGGTCTTTGAAGAGACGAAGAAAAATAGGTATTTTTATAAACTTTTATTTTATAATCTGATATTTTCTTCATTGATCAAGGTTTCAGAAATGTTTTATACGCACATAAACATAAGAACGGATGTCTTCTTTGGAAACTGAAATACCTGGCTTTGTTCTGAAAATATTTTTACACTTTCTAGAGAATGTGTTATAACTCAAAATGAAGGTTTCGTCTTTCTTCAACTAACAAACGTTTCTATTATTTTAATGAAGATATAACGAATTCTCTACGGTATATTTCAAATTGAAAAAGCAAATATTCTTCAAGATTTTCAATCTTTCTGACTGTCCGATAACTTTCACTTCTTTGGTATATGACATTTTTCTTAGATGAGATTTTTACTGTTGATAATATACGTATAACAAAGTTACAACGATCTCAAATTGTGGTTTTAATACTGCTTTCTGTTTTCTGTTTAAAAATCAGTGTTTTAAAAATTTTCTGAACATATCTTGACATTTAGAATATAAAGGATAAAATTGAGTGTTATATTTTAACAGAAATATGCAAAGATTTGTTGATAGAATGGCACTAGCTTTTCTTAGGTGTAGAACTTTATAGAACCCATAAAAATGAAAACATTTACTGAATATCATACTTAAAAAAATCAATATGAAAATTGAATTTAACACTACACATTTTTCTTACTTGCACTGTTAAATATGTTTAAATTAAAATTAATTAGCTAAAATTGTTACACAAAAAGCACTTTTAAAACTGCAAACAGAGAAATTTCTGTTAACTGAATTAAAAGAATACTTAACAAACAGGCAGAATTGACGTTTGAATCTTCGGCATGATGTTTATAAAATATGCTTACAAACTGAAAAATGATTTTCTTATTTACTTCCCACACAATGAGAGATCTCCTCCATACAAAATTACTCACTAAAAGAATATAGAAACTAAACAAGAGAGAGAGAGAGAGAATAATTAAATAACCTCGATTTTCACGACTAAATTTTAGACTAAAATAAAAATTTATTATAATCATCCCCCTTGGGAAATTTTAAATAAACCCAGTTATATACTCTACATGAGAGGGATTTGAGAGGGGAATGCAAAACAAATTAGCCATAAAATCTCCACTTTTCGATTGATTTGGTTGTTTACACTGAAAATACTTTTTTAACACGTTCTCATACATCCAAAAAAGCTGCCTCGATTTGTTTTTCTCCCCGTTCAAAACGATCAATCGTCCGGGATACCGGGGCACACATTTCAAACCGGGACGTTCGGTAATCTAACTTATTGAGGGACACATGTTTATTAATAATACATAGACAGGCCATTACAAACATAATCGTAACATATCGCACCTTGGCAAGAAAAGTGACACAACTCAAAATTGCAGAATTTGAGAAACATCAACTTAAAGGATACTATAAAACTTATATTGAAATAATATAAGCCTCCTTTAAGTTTTAGGTAAGTATTTATGGCGGTAGCTTCTATTATATTCTATAGAATAGTAATATAACCCGCTGGGGCACCTCATATATATTTTTCAATGACATTACATGAAAAAGTTTTATTTTGACTTATGCGTTTTGACTTTTTTTTCCGGGGTGCGATATGTAACCTAAATAACTCTAGAAATATTTTTAAATGATATTTTTTAAGGCTGTCATCTTCCACATAAAATTATTCTACCCTTTACGATGTTTTCACACTCTTTCTCCCACAAGTACAGGTCTCGTTGGCTCCGCGGGTTTGTAAGCAACCTACAAATTGTTGGCGGTGGAGTTTGATTTCTCTCTGGGTGTATTTCTGTCTTTTGGACAGTAAAACTTTCCATGTGTGTTGATGTTATTTGATCAGATGTGGCCGTTGCGTCATAAAACCCAGCCCTACGCTGTACGTAAATCACAACACTCAAGTGGGCACAACTCAATGACCCTTTTTTCACGTTTTGTGACAACGGTTGTCATATTACTGAATGTCTCTTCTTAATCATTCTTTATGTTACATATGACAGTGAGGCAGTAATATCACATGGTAGGATGATAGTTTAATGTATGTCTCTTTGGAAGAATACAACGGACTTTTGTTGACAATCCTGGATCAATTCCGAAGGGAAAGTTCCAAGGACAACACCTCGTAATTGCGAACTACGGTCAGATGATGACGAAAGGTGATGTTAACGAATGAACTGGCACCTCACTCCAAGCTTCCGCACCTCGTCAAAAGTTTCACACTCGAAACACTCTGGATGCTAATCTTCGATTCCACCAACTGGTCTACTGCAGTCCACTGTTCTCTCTCGAGTTCTGTTGGTATTGCAGCTAAATTAAAATGAAATTCACATTTAGAGAAAGAGAAACATGATATTTAATTCACAAAAAGAAAATATAGCATGTACTTTTCGTTTTGAAAATAACAAGAATTAATTGTAGTTGTGCCCCTAGTTGAAATAAAAATCTCGGTCGAACATTAAAAGCTTTAAAAAGTGACTAATGAAGATGGTGAAAAAAGTGACATTAAAAATATTTTTTAACTATTTGGTGCAACAAAACGTTGTTTACATCACCAGGACAAGAGTAAACAAGAGGAAAATCTCAAGTTTAAATATGGTCCTTGAATAATGCCAGCTTTCCAAATTACGTCCTCAAATCTTTCCTTTCGGATTTGATCCCGGACCGTCGCCAATAGCTCGTTGTGTTGCTCCAGTGTGACGATAATTAAATACGTTCCTATCACTCACTTTTCTAATTAGTCCTTCCAGGACAAGTGTAAAGACCTCGTATCATTTACTAGAATGATATTACGTAGCATCATACTAAACTAGTATGATACTAGTATATTTACTAGTAAGCCCATACAAGGTAAAAATCTCTGATGTTTAACTAGAGTATGTATCTAGCAGATCGGGTTTCTTATGCTCGTTTTAAAAATAAAGCTAATAAGAAAATTCTCAGTAAAGTTTATGGATGTCCGATTTGTTGAGTTATTTATTTTTGACATACCGTCTTTATACTTGTAGTCGAACTTTTTACGCCTGTTTAGTTTGATAAACGTAACCCGCACCATATAAATGTTATATATATCCTAGAAGATTGTAAACGAAATAAACTTCTAAAAATCGCCAAATGACTAAACTTTTATTGCAGAAGAAATTCAAGTACGAAAATTGTAAGTTAGCTGAATTTAAGAAATCTGGAAATCGTCCTTGAATGATTTTTTAAAGTTAAGCATTCTTTTGCATTACAGCTATTTTTTCTTGCTTTTTTTAACGTCAGAATTTATCGGATCTTTTATTTTTCCCTTTTCAGGCAAAATTATTTGTTATGACGCTTCAAAACTATTGCCTTGTGAACGACATCTTATTTTCAAATGTTTATCATACAGATAACAGTGGTGTTTGTATGTTTAGTTCCAATTACCTTAACAGAGGACTGTCAACCCACTGTCGAAAAAAGCTTTAAAAGCCCTGACGTACCACACTTGTCGCTAAACACCTCGTTCTTGTCCAGGTTTCACGAAATCCTTGTCATCGGCGATGTACACGGCTGTTACGATGAACTGCAACTGTTGCTGAAGAAGGCACGCGCCACTTCTAATCATGTTCTAAAGATATTCACAGGAGACTTTTCGAGGAAAGGTCCGAAGAGCCTACAAGCTCTACAATTCGTAAATCAGTGTTCATCTTGTCTGTCTGTGAGAGGCAATAATGACGAGGAAACATTGTCAATGATACACGAAGCAAAGCGGACGAATCTCAAGTTCTTGCCTTGGGACAGATGGATGAACCGTACGACTCCAGATGACATCCACTTCTTGGAAGAGCTTCCATACACCATTTCCATTCCTTCATTGAATGCAATTGTTGTGCATGCGGGTCTTCTTCCAGGTGGTGTACCGTTGGAAAACAACAGACCATGGACATTGATGAACATCAGGGATGTCCTTCCCAGACCTGAATGTGAGGGTGGTTTCAGCCCCACCAGGAAAGCGTTCGTGACACAAGCGTGGGCATCCATATGGAATGGACCAGACCATGTATATTTCGGACACGATCATAAAAGACAGCTACAGTTGCATCCCTTTGCAACTGGAATCGACACCAGCTGTGTACGCGGTCACCATATGACTGGCATTTTCATTTACGGGTCAAGAAAAGGGAAAATTGTGACACAGGAGTCTCTGCATATTTATTTCCCTGGTGAAGTTTAAGGAAATGGAAATTCTATCTGACGTTTATGTTTTAAAAGCGAAGGAAATGGATAGCTGTTTACCAAACAATGAATCAAAGCTTCAGTAAGCATACAGAATATTTCTGTTCATCTTCTAATAATCGATTTTTGTAATGATAAATGCATGTGTATATTGTCTGCTATACAATTTAAGCCTAATTTTTTACTGTTCCTACTTTTATACTCTAATGCTATTTAACGTATTTGTATTTTTAGAGTTAATATCATTAAACATAACATTTTATTTCTTCTGTGCATCACGAGATTTCAGAAAGTGAAGCATTGCTTCCACACTAGATCACACCCTAATTAATAAATAACCACGCATATTGGCTGGAAAATTTTTAGGAAAAATTTTATTGGTCAGGAAGGTAACAAATGTTTGGAATGACGTGCAAGAAAAACAGCAGGTTTGAGAAAGGATATATAGGATATATGCTCGAGAACCTTTCAGTGGGTTTAAAATATATAAAATGATTGCTATCAGCTTAAAAGGCATTTTTAATTTCTTGCACGTCAATAGCTTACAAACTGGCTAGATAAAAAAATTTAGCTTTTCTATTTTATGTGATACATATATTCTCTTGTAACGGAAATTCTGACAAACCATACTGACAAGCAAGAAGGGAAACTAAACCCCAATCTTAGGCAAGTCACAACTTGGTCCAACATCAATCCTCAGACACTAAATCGACTCAAATACGCATTCGTACCGGCATGTTTGATGTCTAGAAACGGAGTAAGCATGCGCATGTAGTATTTTTATAGACTTTTCCTTTTGAAACAGTCAAAAAAAAAAAAAAAAAACCAAACAAATTGTTTGAGGCAGAAAAATGGATCCTCTGTCTGAATGCTGCATTTTATTTCGCCATATTCATACGGCACACGTACACAGAGCCCTCTTCTCATTAAATTAACTCGTCAATTCCACTAGGTACTTTCGTGAAAAGGAAACTATCCCGTTGATTTTAAGACTGTAATATTTAGTAGAGAAACTCATTTTTTAAGTGAAAAAGACGTATTTCGGGTTTAACTAAATATATCCGTATCGAATTGGCAGAGAATATATATATATATATATATATATATATATATATATATATATATATATATATATATATATTTATATATTTAACGTTTAAAATCGTTTTAAAATCTCTGAATGTTGAGCGAAAAGATTTTGCACTTCTGCTATCCGATACAGCACATTATATGACTGCGGCTGTTTCAATGTTAAAGAAATTACTGACCAAGGATCGTCCATGCAACGTTCTTCTGTATTTCAGTACGTATTATATAATACTGTTGTACACGACTAAAATTGTCAAGTTATTTTGAATTTTTTTCATTTTTTACGAATAATTTATTTTAGAATTTAGTGTATCAAAAACAAATGCAACTTTATTTCCATAAATGCAACTTTAGGGAATGATAAATGCAACTTTTCCCATTTTTAAGGCAACAAAAAAGTTGCCCTACTGATGAGATTATTTATTGTACTAAGATAACTGGTCTCGATTTTTACAGGACAGTTCTATATACATTTACTTTCGTATTTCGTTTGTTGAATTTATTTATGTAACACATTAACACATAACTTATTAACCCTCTTGGTGGTGGTCTTGTCAAGGTATGACGTCATTAGTAAATTTGAATGAACGAGACATTAGAAGAAAACTGACCAGATTTTCATCTCGACATCATAAGGAAATCAGCAATGTTTCGATGACGAGACAACTCGTCTTTAGCATAATTAGTCAGATGTCGATGGACGAGAAATCTCGTCGAAATCACTTGGAAGGTTAAAACAAGCAGAAGATATAACGAGAGGGGGGAAAAAGCGATTTACACGACATTCTTCCTGGAACTGTTACATTTCTATAATTGACTTTCTCCAAACAGAAATAACGAAACAAAAATTCGATTACAGATTCTTGTTTCAAATACTTGAATTAAGTCTTTCACAAAACGAGATTTTCACTTTGGACATGCAATGTGTCGCAGTCATTAAATTTATAAATATAATTTCAGTCCAGTGAAGGAGTCTACAACGCATTTCTTTCTATTTTAGGAGTTAAAGTATGCGCCATAACATTTTATTACGGACGCCAGCTGTAGTTAAGCCAATGTCCTCCTGTGAAACCACCACAATGCTTGATGTAATGAAACTGTCAATAATAGTATGTTTAGTCACAGGATGCACAGCAGCAGAAAAGTGCCAGCATCTTGGAAAAGAAGATGCTTTCCCACCAAAGGTTCGCAATCAGTACTACAATGCGTCGTATGTCAATGAATTCGACGAAATTATGGTCATTGGTGACGTTCACGGTTGTTACACCGAGTTACAAATGCTTTTGGATAAGGCAAATGTCACTGATAATAGCGTTCTGAAAATCTTAGCGGGTGATCTAACACGTAAAGGTCCCAAAAGCTTGGAAGTATTGCGATTCGTACAAAACACCCCGTCTGTAACAGCAGTAAGAGGTAACAACGATCAAAAAGTTCTAAGCATCCATTACAAGGCGACTCATTACAACTTTTCACTGAGTGTGGAGGATGAGTTTATTGGATATTTGACTCCCGATGACTTGGATTTCGTGCACCAGCTTCCGTACACTATCTCCATTCCATCAGTAAACGCTATTGTTGTTCACGGTGGAATTCGTCCAGGATTGCCTTTGGAAGACCACGATGCGTACGACTTGATGAACATAAGGAACTTGGTTGAAGACGATGAATGTGTTGGTGGATTTCGTCCAATCAAAAGCCATTCCAAAGGAGTCCCTTGGGCATCGAAGTGGCGAGGTCCTCAGCACGTTTACTTTGCTCACGACCACTTTCGAAATTTGCAGCTATATCCATTTGCAACAGGTCTGGATACCAGCTGCGTAAACGGGAAGTTTCTTACTGGAATGTTTATTAAAGGACCTAGAATGGGAGATATTGTGCAACAGGCGGCATTACAAAAGTACATAACATTTCCTTCGTTCGGAAAAGCGTTGGATATTTTAGACTTGAATGATCCCGCTTAGTTTAGACACAGAGTTATAGAATGAGACCTCCCTCACGCGCAAATTTGTTAAGAATATTTGTAAATCTGAATTTCAGGCGATATATGCTCTAATCCTGTAGAATTGGCCTGACCTTATTTCATCTCTTAAGCTTCCAGTTGTTATTATTCCAGATTTCCACTTAACAGAGATACGTCAAGACCATCATATTATTTTAGCCTGATTTAGCAGTACTCTCAATTGCATAAATGCAACTTAATTTTCTATATCAAGGATTTAGAACCTGTGATACTCGAACCCAAGAAGTACATGCACGAATTTACAGAAATATTCATGGAAAAGAACAAGGCGTTTGCTTCTGCTGTCATGTGCAAACATTGACCTCATATCAAGGACTTAAATCTTCATGAAAGATAAATAATTAAGAAAGTTGAATTGTGAGGGCACATTTGTTACCACAGCTTATATCACTTAATTGTTAATTAAAAAAACTACGTACCTGTTAACAAAGTCAATCATAACATTGACCTTTTGTTTTTACATAAAGTATAATTTAGAAAACAATGCTTTTATAAAATAAAAAATGAAATATATTAATGTTGAGATTTTTCTTTAAAAAAATTATGCACTACTTTTCACTTTTGTTTTAATTTATTTTTCAGTTCTTCAATTGCTCATGTTACAAAAATTAGTAGAATGACAAATAAATTACATTGATGATTGTTTTCATTAGGGTAAGAAACAGCGTTTTAAGTGATTTGTCACTCATGAGACAAAAACGGACTCTGCTTAATTTACACCAAATACATAAATTTTATTTCTCTTCTTTGCTGCTGTGCACCTTTAGTAAAATTTGATGATGGTATGGATATTACATTGAAGGTGTCAGTTGAGTTTCCTTCACACAATTTTCTTGTTGAAAATCGATTTTAAATTATGAAATAAAATTCCTGATATTTTGGGCAAGCAAGAAAAAACTTGTAGAAGGGAAGTTCAAATCAGAGTTAGTTCGGTGTAATACCCACGCCACTGATCGCAAATGAAGAACACTATATAAAGATCTGAGTGTGTACATCGACAGCACGTGAAAATACATTTGGATTTATTGCTAAGGTTCAACATGCATGTATTGATCTTTTAAAAATAAATTTTAAAAGTTTAGCAGTAAATTTGAAGTAAAATACAGATTTTGATCCAGCATGACAATAACCTAAAACCTATTACAATGCCTACTAACGCCTGGTTAATATATAATAGATCAAACGTCTTAAATGACCTTACTTTGAAGATTGTATACTTACAAAACCTTTATGAGGAAAGCTGAAGAAAACAAACAAATTCTGTTATTAAAATGAAAAAATACATTTAAAATCTATCGTAAAGCAGAATATACTGGCACTAACAATATTTTTCAAAATAATTGCATCCAGATACTAAACTGTACCCAATAATAACATTTAAACTGTGATAAGAGGTGTAATTGACTATCTTCTCTCTGAATACTGAAGAATTAGTAGTATCGAACGATTCGATTACCTTACTTTAATGAATGTCCAATTGAGCTTTAGCATGATATGTTGCTCTATAAAATCCTTAAGAGCTACGTAGTGTCTTATTGAGTCTCGAATGAAGAATAATTGCAGCACTGTGAACTTAGTCACCACTATAAAAATTAACTTACAATACAGTAGTATATGTAGCAGTGAAACCGAACTCCACATCCTCGTAGACCTTTTCTTCCCTCTTAGGTTTAATATAGTCTTTGGCAGCATGAACGTCATATTTGAACCTAATATTTGGTGGGACAGCTGCAGTCTACTTTTAAACGGTGGCAATGACCGTGGCGATTTGTTTTTGGTACACTTCTAAAGTTCTAAAGTCCCCAAGGAAAGAATTATTTCAAAAATCTCTTTCTTTCACAAATATTTTTCTTTTTACAACGGAAAATGAAAACTTCAAAACACATTTGAGAACGTTTTGAAAAATATATATATTTTTAAAAGTCCACAAAAAGTAATAAGTTTAAACTGAAATTTTTGTTACGAAAGAAAGTAATTAGTGTTTACGGAATGCAAGAAATAATATAACCTGATACGTCAGAACTGTACCGTGATAAAACTATAATAAAGGAAAATTTCATAACTGGCAAAAAACCATTAAATGAACCAATGAAATAAAATAAAAAATTTAAGTACAAATGCAATCAAAGGATATTTTAAAATTATAATAAACAATGGAAACAAAGATAAAAATTTCAAACGAACCAATGAAATCAAACGACTTTAACAGATTTTGAAAGAACATTCTAGAATAATCAAAATGAAAATTTAAACTTTTTCTGTTAGCCAAGGTTGCTATGAAAACCACAATAACCGTGAATACAGATGGGTTACCTTAACCTACCAATAGAAGTGCGTCAAGCAAATTGCCAAGGCTATAAACGTAGACTGCAGCTGTACCGTTTAATGAAACTTCATTCTAGCGTCGAGCTAACTCTTTACCTACATCACAAACTGCAGAGTCTAGAATATATACCTTTACTTTAGAGCATTCATCATTGGTAAACCAGGAAACAGATAATGATTAGGTGCATTAGGATCCTCGATATGCTGTCTCTCTCCTTGGAACCTTTTTTCGCTTCCCTGACTTCTGGAAGCCCATTACAGATTCATATATTTTCCTACTCTTTTCCCTCATATCGAAATCTTTCTGCTTTTCTTTCTCTGACAGCCTTTTAACGTTCAGAACACCTCTGAAAATTCAGCAAATACAGCAGTCCAAGGTGCTTTTGCAAAAGTGGTTAGAGCTGTGATGTGATTTGGAAACAATATTTGCGAACGAGATAAGTTGTTTACTTTGCGCTCTTTCTCGTAATGAGTGATATCAGTAGGTTTTCATGATCATTGCATTTCGCGGGTATTGTATCACGTCACCGTGAAATCGGAGTCAGAAGTTTTAGAAATGAAATAAAGTTGTAATGTGTCACGGTGCTTTTCTAATGTTCTTCTCTTTGTAAATTTGTATAAAGACATACGTCCAAGAGGATCATTGCCATTTTCCCCTAGTGTTTAACCTGAATCAAAACAATTGAGTTTTCAGACAAAATCATTGAAAAATCGAAATTTCAATCAAAATACACCATTTAACCAGTCGTTTGCTTTCATTTCGTCAAGTCACTGTCTTTCAAGAGTACATATACGAGTTTAGCAGAAAAGTAAACTTTAGAGTGATTCTTTCATTTGTAACCCTAGAGGAGTCAACTCTGAGTGAAATAAACTCTCCTTAAGAAGAGGTGTGCTCAAGTCTTATCTCGTGAGATCGCACTACACATGAATGTGCTCCTTGCGCGTCAGATTATTAAAAGTCGAATTTCCTTGTGCGTTGAATGCAACAAATTAACTATTCATTCCTATTCATTTCAACTATCAAAATTACTTAAGTCGCAGCAAACGAGTAGTGAAATATGAATAGTTGATTTGAACTAGGTTGAGGTTGAACAGAGTTTTTTTTAAACAAAATGTTTTGAACAATTTAGAAACAAATGTGAGTGATTAGTTTTCAATGCATTAACCATGTAACTCAAAAGAGCATTTTCTTAATGTTACTTAATTTCAATGCTATATGTATATAGTAATTATTTTTGCTCTCAGTTTTTATCCTCCTTAATTGCAGTTCATTACTTTAAAATGGTACATTTTAGATCTCAGTTTATTAAAAGATTCAGATCTGTTGCGCGGAAAATGTTTTGTATGTATATTTGTTTTAGCCGACCAACCGGTGTAGTGGTTAAGGTGTTAGCCTCTAGATAGGAAGGTTCATGGTTCGAATCCGGGTCCGGGCGTGAGTGTTTGTAAGCGTATGGTGTAGAGGCGGCTGGTGCACCTTAAATCAGTCGTGGCCGAAAGTCCTCACGTTGGGTTGGTGTGGAAGTTTGGAGAGTGGGGTGCCAACTCAGGTGTTGCCTCGTCATCTGACAGTGGTTCAAAATTACGAGGCGTAGTCCTCGGATCTCTCCCTTAAGGGACAGATCCCGGACCGTCGTCAATAGCCCGTTGTGTTGCTATTGTACGACGTTAACCAAAAAAAAATATTTGTTTTATGGAACACTAGCCACAAAAGTGGGTAGTCCGGCGTTGCCCGTGCCCGTGGTGTAAGGTTATTAAACTGGTGTAAAATTATCCGCAGATTTCAAATCCGTTGAAGATACATTCAATTTAAAAATTATTTATTTAAAGAAAATCATATTTTTAGATATCAATCTAAAGTAAAATTTTTGGCAGACTTCAAATCCGTTGAAATTTTCAAACTATCTTAAGCAATTTCGATTTTACGAAAAAAAAGCTTAACAATCCCAGTCAACAGGTTTTTTTATTTCTTGCTCTCATTCGCGGAAATAGGACAAGAAATTTAATCTTTTTTTTTTTTTTTTTTTTTAAGGGATACGGAACCCCAAAAAAGACTTCGAAATTTGAATATGACAAAAAAAACAACTTGGATTTAAAAAAAAAATGTTTGTTCTATTATGCACCCATCAAAAGTAAAAATTTTGAATTCTGATGATTTTTAAAAGAGTTATAGGTATTTTTATCGGGGGGGGGGGGGCGTGGCCGTTTCAAACAGCTGACATTTGTTTACATTGTGAAAAAAGAGCCTATACATTTATTTTATTCAGAATTTTTCTTTCGGTTCAATTCGCAACACAGTAGTTAACTGCAACTGAAATTGTTGTTCTTAGCCGATTGTTTACATTCAGCTAGCGATTAACACGTTTATTTTGCTACTTCGATTTTTCAGTATTCGTGTTTTTTACGAAAGTTTTCGTTTTCGAAATATTTTTGGTTTGCTACACCAAGTATTCTTTGATTGTTCGATTAGTTTTGATCGATTTTCATTGCACAATATTATTTTGCTGCTGTAAAGTACCACTAGCCTGCAATTCAAGGTTCAACAGAACTTTTCTTTTGTTGGGATGGAAAAGTACAAAGCACCTCGTTCAAGTGGACGTATTTTGAAAAAACGGCCATCTAAATCTTCCAACAAAGGAAGAAACCTCAATCAGAAGAGGTGGAAATCTTATGTTCCAGCCAATAATGATGATAATGCAGATGCAGCTTCAAACATTACTGCAGTTCCTGTTTTGCATCCAGCTCATCTTTCCAGCACATCTGCAAGTTCTTCTTCCTCAATCCAAACTGGTGCCAGTGTCGATGATAAAGCCACATCTTTTTCCACAAGTGAAAAGAAGCTGAATGCATTCAGCGAGAATGGAAGTGACTCTCTATAAGCTGTAGATAGTGTGCAATATTCAGTGATCCACAACAAAGTTTGGGCAGATCTCCTAAAAGACGTTTGTTGCAGTAACTGCTATGCAAAAAGGCTCTACGTACATTTCCCCCAACGTAATGCTTTTGCCAGCAAAATTGAACTTCACTGCACGTCATGTGGAACACATGACAATTCCACGTATTCCTCTCCACATGTACCTGGTAAGAAATCCTTTGATATAAATCGAAGGGTGGTGAAACCTTTTTTGAGCATTGGAAAAGGTTCATCCGCCCTCGAAAATTTTTCACTGGGCATGAGCATGGATACCATGGACACCAGAACATTTACGAGCCACATGAAACAAGTTGCAATCGAAGGAGAAGAATTGAAAGAGGAAGTTTTAGAAAAGGCGAGGAAAATTGTTCGAGAAGCCCATGAAGCCATTGACGAGAACCTCAAAACAAAGGACGTTCTCGTCATTGCTGTTTCGTATGACGGGACGAGGCAAAAACGTGTCCATTCCTCTTTATATGGAATTGGCTTTGTGATTGACATTTTAACTGGTCTCGTGATAGACTACAAGTTGTTGTCAAAATACTGCCATATTTGTACTCAAACTAAAGCTGGCGAAAATTCTAATGAATTTAAAATTTGGTTTGAAGGTCATAAACCGTCATGGTGACTAAAACTATGACAGTTCTTCAAACTCTATGGAAGTTCAAATTGCTGAAATTCTCTGGCAAAGATCAGAGAACAAGTGTAAAATGCGTTACACTGTTGTTCTATCTGATGGAGATTCCAAAGCTTATCAGCATGTGCAGAAATTGAACGTTTACGGGAACCAGGGAATCGAAAAAGAAGAGTGCCTCAACCATGTTTCTAAACGACTCGGAACGGGTTTACGAAACATAGTGAAAGAATGAAAGGTGAAGAAGACTACATTGGGAGGTCGTGCAAAAGGCAGTCTAAAGGAAACAACAATAAACAAACTGCAACATTACTATCGATGAGCAATAAAAAACAATATGTCAAATGTTATTGCAGACAAAAAGTGCAATTTTTGCAACACTGAAACATTGCATGTCAACAGACGCAAGTCCTCGTCATCAAAAATGTACAGGAGGTCCAGATTCGTGGTGTTTTTTCAACCGAGCTGTCGCGAAAGGTAAAACGCCTCAAAAGCGTAATTCGATGAAAATTTCATTAAATGAGTTGGTGGTTGAGAAAATTATGCCGCTTTACCAACGGCTTGCATCAGATGAGCTGTTGAAAAGATGTATCCGAGGAAAAACACAGAACAACAACGAGAGTTTGCACAGTGTCGTATGGTCGCGCTGCTCGAAAGAGGTTTTTGTTTCCAAGAAAACACTGTGTATAGCAGTAATTTCAGCAGTCAGCCATTTTAATATGGGCTGCACTGCATCTATAAGAATGATGAATTCCTTGTCGAAAACTTCTACTTGTGAATCTGCTTTTAAAATTTGACGAAAAGTGGATAAACATAGAATTTTAAATTCCAGACTTAAAAGTGACAAACGGATGCAGCTGGCAAAACAACGTATAAAAAGACTTAAAATAGACACTGAGAACTATAAAATAAAGGCTGAAGTTGTAACGTATGGAGCTGGAAAGCTTTAAGGTTGTATGTATTCACTTATTTTGCTAAATATCTTTCCCAATGTTTAAATCCTGTTTTCTCAATAAAATTTGTTTCTGTGTTTTTATAACTTCAAATTGCTACTCGCGATTCAATTATCAATAGATTCCTCTAATATTTTATATTTACTTTGTTTATCATATTTAAAAGAAAATGACACATGGATTTCACTCTGATTACATAATTTCTTACCTAATTCATCAAATGTAGTAAAATTTTACCCGTAATTAAAAAAAATTTTGTTCGCTAATTTTAGAAATTTTTTTCTCAAAAAGTATACATTGTATGCAAAAGAGCATGTGCCAAATTTTAAAATATATTTAAGAATCCTTATAAATTATTTGGAACAAATTTATCAATATTTGAATCTCAAGGAGCAAATTTTAATTTACAATACTAAATTTTTTTAAACTTCAATATTTAAAATTATTATTTTTGTTTAATTTTGATGAAACTTCGCAAGTGCAATACATATGTTGCGTTTAATAACTGTACAAAAAAATTAAAAAAATCTGTTGGTCTTTTAAAAAATAATATTTTGAGTCCCGTATCCCCTTATCCCGAACGGTACGAAATGAATTTGTTTATTTTTTTGGAAAGGGAAAGTTACCGTGACGTCACAATCTCGTGCGAAAATATAAAAGATATGTTCAATTTAAAAGTTATTTGTATTTTAAAAAAATCATATTTTTAGGTATGGTTTGAATGTGAAATTTTCCGCAGATTTCAAATCCGCTGAAATTTTTACTCTATCTTTAACGGTCTAGGAGATAGAAAAAGAACTAATTGACTCCAGTTAAAAGATTGTTTGTTTTTATCGTCTGGCTGAAAAATTATTCCTCCGATCAAAATCAAAACGGAAATGAAAGCAATAAATTAGGAATATGTGATCTCTTCTGTTCTGTAGCATTCAATAATGATTAAATTTCATTAAATTCATTTAAAATCTTCTAGATCGAATTTTTAAATTCGCTGCTACCCAAAAATTTCAAAAAATTTGGACTGCCTGTGTGCCAAATCTCAATGCCGTAAGTGCCATAGAATCGTCAGGATTTTGCGGCCACGAAAGAAACAAACAGGCAAACACTTCGTTTTATAATAGTAGAGCCTCAGTGTAGTACCAGCTGTTCTAAACTGGCTGTTAAATCTGATATGTAAGGTTACGCAAAGCAATAAATATGGCTTAAGCTAATAAATGTTACGTGATCCAGCATAAAATTGATGAAATAGCAAAGACTGTAACTAATAAAAGCAAGAGATAAACTTGAACTGTGTCTTACTTAATATCACATATGAACGTTTATTTGCATCATATCACTCGTTTTATTCAAGATTTTATTCTGATTTTATAGAACTGAAACCATATTTTACCTTCTTTTTATGCGAACAATGTACCTTTAGAGGGCCGTTCCCGAGTAGTGTGCTGGGCGTTCATTTGTCTTCAGAAAAAATTGAGGGGGCTGAAACTCTGCTACAGTATGCCTCCATTTTGTAACTAAAATGTCATTCACAGCGAAACTTTGATTAACCGTCACTCTTTTAACCGTCAGATTTGTTAACCGTCAGTCCGTTATTAGAAGTTAAGTAATTATTCAGAAGTTACTAATGAAATTACCACTACTGAAGGAGTGGGTTCAGTTTCTCTTCTGTAGTTTATTTCGCTGTCCTCTCGCGGTCTTTTTCGAAGCCATTTCTTTTCTCTGGGAGGCTGTGGTTTCTTTAAATAAATACTACACATGTTTTTGAACAATAACTTAACTACCGATGCCGATATATGCTGTTAGGTTTGTAAACTCTTATGAAAAAGTTCATTTGCTTTAGTTTATTGGCCTTGTCATTGTTGACTACAAGAGGGCTAATTAGGCTGTGGATAGGCAAAATTTAACCACTGAATTCTTTTTTTTCAAAAACAAAGAACATGTCGGCTTAGAGCAGAAACTCATTAACTGACGAAAATGAATTTTTACTGTGCTGCAGTTTAAAGACTAACTATTAGTTGTTTGATCAAAATAAAAAAAATTAAAACCACTTTTTCATGCTGTTATACATTTTTTAAGCATATTATAATATGACAATACCTCTGGGGCCCGTCGTTTATTCTGGCACTAGAGACTAGTTACCCTCAGTCATAATTTTTTAAACAAATGTCATTTATGACAAACTAGCTTTACATTCGGCCTCACGAATTATGCCAATAATTTATGTTGCTTCAGATAATCAAAGCCGCGCCTGTTTCTTCAGCAGTTTCATTGCGTCAATGTGCAGTTTTTTTCAGCGTTGTACGACCGTTTTTATATTACTTCCTCTTACGGTAACTCGACTCGTGATGGATTTAAACTTTTCGTGTTGATTCGAGTTTGATCAAAAATGGGTCTCTTTTTACACAACGTTCCAAACAAAATGTCGGTTCTAAGAAAACAATGCAACGAGCTGAAATTATTTGCGTTGACGTATAAATTCCTAGAAAGAATGAGCTGAGAATAATAATATCATAAAAATAATATCATGACATCAGAGCTCAAGTTTCGAGAGGTTTTGTTGCTGCAGACAGATTTCTGCTTCTGTTATTAATGAGATAAACATATGTTAGGATTGTCAATTTTCATCATTAATTTATTCAATCAAAAATTAACATTCCACAGCGCGTCAAGGTCATAACTGTTTGACCTGGGAAATACCGACATTCACGTTTCGCTTGTATTTTGTTATTTATGGCAGCTTTGGTGTGGCTGAACAGCACTTTCACAAATAGCCACAGGGACACACGTTTGGGGCGCCACCCACGTTAAGAACTTGTGATTTATCCCATTCACAATTGAACTACTCGGCAACTACTCGGAAGTTACAACTAAAAATAAACTCTTCTAGTCAAATATTTGTGGGTTTTTTTTCTTTCTATTTTTCTATTTTTTTGGGGTAGGGGGAGGGTTGCCCAGATGGAAGAGCAACGGGTTAGCAACAGGTAGGTTGCGAATTCTCAAACTAGGTCCAAAGACCGTCATCGTCCCAAGGGGGCTGGTGCACGTTAAATCCTCACCTCAAATGTCCTCACAATGACGTGGTCCGAAAGTTAGGAGAGGCCAGCTCATGTGTTGACCTCGTCAACTGATTGTGGTTCAAAACTACGAGGCGTTGTCCTTGCATCCTTTTCCCTTCGGGATTGATCCCGGACCGTCGCCAATAGCCTGTTGTGTTTGTCCATTGAAACGATAATTAACTATTTACCTACCTAGCTTTTATATTGTAATCGGATAACACGTTTTAAATTATGTTGCAAACTTAGATTGATCGTAATGTGCAGAGAAGGAAAGGAAATATTAAGTTAAATTTCAAATTGATCAAAAAATCCGAAAAATAATTTATCCGTTAGGGATGTGTGAAATGATAACGATATAGCGGTATATAATACAAAAGGCAGTTTGGAATCTAACTCGCGTAATGTTATATTTTCAAAAACCAAAACAGTTCAAAATTATAGCTTACAGTTGCAGTGCTTTTCATACTTACAGGGTGCATTATGAAAGTAATGCGCATGATTTTATTGTGACTCGACTATCCATCGCAGCGCGTTCGGATTGGTCGAAAAATGTGGTGGGGGATCTGCCCTTCCAAACGACTAGCGCGTCTTTTTAGTAATGGCTCTTCGTTACGTGGACGATTCTATTTAGGACCGTATCGATGTCGGTAGATATTAAACTCGTGATAAGTGAATCGATTCTTCAGTTTGATTCTTTCGTAACTTGTTTTGATCATTTGATCTACAGTGAGCTATGATTATTTACTTGTCTGGTAGTCTTTTTTTGTGTGTCTTCTATGATTTTTTAAAGCAGATTGATGGAATGTATGATTGATGGAAGGGTACTTATACTTTAAAGAGCTTCTTTTCGTGAAGCAACGTTGACCTAATGGCTAAAGTCACCCACCTTCAGATTAGCGTCGGCAGCGGAGGATGACTTCCCGAGTTCGAACCCAGCTGGCGGAAAAATTTTTAGATCCTCCAAATTATTTAAAAAAAATTCCAATTTAATTCCTTTTCATTCAAATTTACTTTTCCTAATTTTTAATACCCTTTTCATATTTTTCCAAGCTTCCGTTGATTTTACATAAATAATCTAAGAACCACTCCTGAACTCACTACCAGCTGATATTTTTCCGCCCCTCTGCCGTCCCCTTTGCTTTAGGATGATGGTGTCGTATCCACCGCTGGCTTAGGACCATTCTGATGTAACAAAAAGCTTACATAAAACACTAACTTATATAATTATTAACTTATATAATAAAAGGATACAATTTTCGGCTCCCACCTCTACCCGCCCAGCGAACCATGGATCTGAAAAGAAAAGAAGAAAGCAGAAAGGAAGAGATAAATCGCCAACAACTATAAACCTTGATGACATACGTATCTAGGTCATGTGATCCGATTAGCCGATCAAGTTGGACTTGCGTAAAGTACTATCATGGGATTGATCCGCCTGTCCTCCCCACGGTCCTAAATAGAATCGTCCACGTAACGAAGAGCCATTACTAGAAAGACGCGCTAGTCTTCCAAACGCGCCCGGTCTCAGTTCGCTCCGAGCAGTAGGAGCGGTGGGACGTGCATTCGCGCAAAGTCTTTTTTTTAGATTGTGTCACGGCGCGATGGAGTGTTCGCTGGAACAGCGGTACGCGATAAAGTTTTGTGTACGGCTTGGGAAGAATGCAACGAAAACTCATCAAATGGTTTAAGAGGCCTTTAAGGAGGCACACACAATCTTTTCCCAAACCCCAAAACGCGCCCATGAGCAAGTCTCGCATCAAATCAATGCTGATTGTCTTCGTTGACATCCGAGGAATGGTCCATTATGAGTTTGTACCGCAAGGACAATTTGTCAACGCAGCTTTTTACCTGGAGGTGCTCAAGAGACTGAATCGCCGGGTCGCACACGTCAGTCCTGACATCAAAGACGTCTTCAAACCACGACAATTCCCCCAGCCACACGGCCTTCGTCGTCACCAACTACCTGACCCAGAGCTAGATCCCCTTGGTGCCCCAGCCTCCTTACAGCCCTGACTTGGCTCCGTGTGACTTTTTTTGTTCCCCCGACTGAAGAGAGAGCTGGAGGGAAAGCACTGGGAGTCGGTGGAGAACATCCAACATCATGTTACAATATTCCTGAGAGGCATTCCAATCGAGGAGTTCCAGAGTGCCTTCCAGGCGTGGCAGAATCGTCTCCGCGAGTGTATTGACGCACAAGGGAACTATTTTGAAGAATTTTAACCATTTGTACCAATTGGATCAATAAATCTATTTTTCCCAGAAAATGCGCATTACTTTCATAATGCACCCTGTACTTGAGAAGTTAAGCATAGCAATAGATACTTATACTTATTACGTAAAAACATTTTTTAAGACGATTTAACACTTAAAAATTTTTAACATTAGTTTCTGAAACGTAATAAACTTTTTTGAATAACTTAAGATGAATAAAACGTACAGAATACTTTCTGTAAATATACGAAACAATTAGATGGAGGGGGTTAAAAAACATTTCTAGAATGACGTATGCACTATCAACACAAAACTATAAAGTTTGTCGCTATCATTTATAAATTATTTGGAATTGGTCCGATGAGAGTAAGATATTTAAATATAATTTCAATTTGTCGTACTGAATTACATACTTGTAACTTTTCTTCATAATAATGTATATCTAAGAAACCTTTTCTTTCAGAATCTAAAGGATATGTCATGACACTGCAACAAACGTCAAATATAGCTATTACCATGTCTTCCCAATCAGCTTCAAAAGTCCTTGTCTTGATGAAAGTAGCAATATTGGCGTGCTTGGTTAGTATCTGCGTATCACAAAAGTGTCAACATTTAGGAAAACAAGACAGCTTTCGACCAGATGTGCCTTTTCAGAACTTAAATACATCGTACATAGATGACTTCGACGAAATTATCATCATGGGCGATGTACACGGATGCTACACAGAACTGCAACTACTCCTAAAGAAAGCAAATGTTACTGGAGATAACGTACTAAAAATCCTAGCCGGCGATCTTATGCGAAAAGGTCCTAACAGTACAGAAGTATTACGTTTCGTCCGCGACAATCCATCCGTAATAGCAGTAAGAGGCAACAACGATCAAAAAGTTCTCAGCAGACACTACAAGGCGAATAGTCTTGGTTACGTTCTAAGTCCTGGTGATGAGTTTATTAAAAATCTGACCCAAGAAGATCTGGACTTTGCTCAGGAACTTCCGTACACCATTTCAATACCTTCTTTAAACGCCATCATAGTCCACGGAGGAATTCGACCAGGTTTGCCGTTGGAACAGCACGATGCTTACGACTTGATGAACATCAGAAATTTGGTTCCAGATGACGAATGCGCTGATGGGTTCCGTCCTATCAAAACTCATAAGAAAGGAGTACCTTGGGCATCGAAGTGGCATGGACCAGAGCACGTTTATTTCGCGCATGACCACAAGAGGAATTTGCAGTTGTATCCCCTTGCGACTGGTTTGGACACGAGCTGCGTTTATGGACATTATCTGACCGGGCTTTTTATTAAAGGACCAAGAACGGGACAGTTAGTGCGACAGAAGGCACTGCGCCAATATTTTTCGCACGATCCGTCTTTCCTAATCCGATCTTGGCTTGGAATGTAACATCAGAAGTCCATAACTATATCTTAATTGTTCTTTAATGTTGGTAGTAAAATTTACTGTAAAAAAGAGGACTATCATACTCTTCAATCCAATAAAAAAAGCACAAATTTTATGAGAAAACCTGAAATAAAGGCTTTCCTTAAAAGTTTTTATGGGTTAACTTAACATACTCAGTATTTTTTTATATAATCTGTGCTAAAAAAACAAAATGCTTTGAAAGCAGTGTTCGATAGGAATGAAACTTATCATATCAGATGTACTTGAAGGATACTGAAATTATCAGTTTCAAATATAGACGACTCTTTATAATTCTATAATTACATCAGAGTCATATAAATTAGTACTTGTGAAGTCCCTCTGTTGACGACACATGTTGATAAACGAAGCGACATGGAGCGAAACACATTTGTGGTTGATGATGTGGCACATCATGCAGCTGCTGCTCTATATCCCATATATTCTGGGCAATTGACGGCCTATCCTATCACAGATGTTCAATGGCAGATAGACCTGGGTGCCTCGTGGGCAAAGGCAGGGTTCCAACATCACAGACAGGCACGTGCCAAGAGGGGGGCAGGGGTATTTGGTCCCTCCTGTCACTGAGGAGAAGGGGCGAAAGCCAAAATTCGCCCCTCCACACACACATTATCAAGGAACATTATTAACATTTTAACTTCAAAAGTAACATTAAACACTACCGTTAAAACAACTTAGGATTCTAATTTCTTTCCTGTCAATAGATGCAGGCCCAGATCTAGAGGAGGAAAAACTTGGCATTTGTTCTGGATCGCAAAAATTGGTGTAAAAAAATCAAATGTATGAAAACAAATAAAAAATTATAGGACATGAACGTGTCGTACATTGTCAACACTCTGCATGTACTCAAGATAGTTGGGCGACCCCTCGATGACATTGACAATTTACTGCATACCATTTAATTAAAATAAAACAATAACCGACGGTCATTTTAGACGTACATTTCCACACACACACGCCTCAATATATATCCATATCCATAAAAAACTTTTTACAAAGGTTTTATGAGAAAGGTTTATTACTTTTGTCCAGTTTTTGTTAGTTTTATATATATACTAGCAAAATACCCGACCTTACTCGGTTTGAATTGGTTTACTCTAGATTGAAGAGATAATCAAAATATATAATGACTTTCGTTTTTTGTAGAATAAAAATTTATTTTAACATCTTTCGCCATCTTTATATTTTCTACAACTTACTTTGGACACAAATCTTACACATGCATATCCATTCGTGTAATACATTTCACATACATCGCACAATTGCTGTATGACAAAGCTACAAAATGACGAAAGGTGATACCAAGGTTACTACTATAAAAGACGATTTATAGGAAGATTTGGAATTCCCTTTCTTAAGTTATTTTCATGTTCAACTCAATTAATTAAAATTACGATTTACGGCGAGTGCTCTCGCACTCATAGTCAACAAAACAATATTTTTTTGCTTGTGGCACTCTTGCCTCCGGTATGCGACATTGTGAAATTTTGCAATCTTCTCCTGTCATTATTACAACGAATTTTTTAATGTTGGAAAAAGTTCCAGTTTGGATTAATAAACATTATTATTCTTTCAATAACGGCATTATTCTTTCAATAACGGCTTTATTCTTTCAATAACGGTATTATTCTTTAAATAACGGCATTATTCTTTAAATAACGGCATTATTCTTTATAACGGCATTATTATTTCAATAACGGCATAACTACACTTAAAATTTACTGAAAATTTATACCGACTTACCTAACATTTTTAAGTCTAATAGTTTGTAGTGCTGTTGCGTGTGATGAGAAGGAAAACACATTTATTAAAATAATAAATATTTAAAACAGGAAACAGCAAAGTAAAACAAAATAAAAGATGCCGCAAAAAATTGTTCTAAAGATATTAATTTCTGATTCAATTTTATCTCTTGATCTCGCACAGTTGCCACAACTTACAACTAAAAGTGTACAAAATTTAGAAATGTGAAATAATTCAGAGCGAAAGAAACAGAAAAAATATCACTGCTCGCGCGATCTTGTTCATTCTCGTTTCATTGAAAAATATCGTCTGTCCCAAATATTCGGAAATCGTTTTCATTGCGCAAAGAATAAAAATAAGACTCGAAATAAATGAAGTATCAGAGATGAAATTCCATAAAAAAAATTATAATTTTGTGAAGAATAATTACTTTTTCAGCAGTACTGGTAAAGCAATCGAAGTAATCGTAATATTCAATAGACATTCCAATTTTTCCAAAACTACCAAATTATGGTTGATTTAAGTATACTTACTCAGGTGTTTTAGCATGAAACTCAACTAAATATAACAATAAAAATGTATAATATTGCATTCACTAAACTAATAAATAATGTATAAAATAAAATACAATGCAATCAAATATCTGGAATACAATTCATGTGATGGCTACACAAACACACAAACACAAAATCGAGCATAGAACAGAAAGACGGACAGACAGACTTTCGCAACCAATGCCACTCACTAAATGAAGATAAGTACTCACTGTATGCAAATTTTCATGAAAATATCATAAACCGCGTGGACGTGTATAGGGCACAACATACAGACAGACAGACACCAAACGAGAAAAAGGCGGATTCGGCATCAGAAGGGTCCAAAACGGATAGAAAACTTGAAATGGGTCGAAAATATTGAATGTACAAACAAACACTCCATTCTTATATATATATATATATATATATATATATATATATATATATATATATATATATATATATATATATATATATATATATATATATATAATTTCAAGAACACAAGAATTTCTAAAAAAATGTAACAAAAGTCTTAAAAAATAATAAAAAATGAAGAAATTATATTGTATGTTGTTATTATATATATATATATATATATATATATATATATATATATATATAGAGAGAGAGAGAGAGAAGCACGCAATCTGAGAGACTTGATATATTCCCCGAATTGATATTAATTGAAGAGTCTAGAGGCAACACAAGATTAAAATTTGATAAAAAAAAACGAATTAGAAAGTTTTCTAACACAAAATTTATGAAAAGTTTATCAAGAAAATTCGAGCAAATTTTATTTATATGTAAAAGTTTTTATTTCACTAAAAGTGAAAAAAAAATTTGCTTAAAAGATACAAAGTTCCAAAAATTTAAATTATTTCTCTGAATACGTGGAGAAAGGTGGCTTAGCATACCGATACTTTATCACTTTTTACGGCTTTAAAGTGGTTCTACCCCAAAAATGAATGCACGTGGTGCTCGCACATGAATGCTACGAGATGACTATCTCATTTTGGAAGAAATTACCGTATAGTGGTTTCACCTCTGGATCCTTCAAATGTATTGGAGGGCTCGAACATGTCTTTGCAAACATTGACGCTTCAAATGCAATTCCGCGATCACCTTTCTTTTGCGTGCCCATGTGGACAGTTTTGAGAAAAGTGATTTATTTTTATGACCGACTGAGGATTGTATGTTACGGTTTTGTTGCGCTAGGTCCCAAACTGGACAAGAAGCGCCTGAACAACTGATGGAAATTTCGTTTAAAGTTAGGACATTCACGAAATCGCAACAAATCTGTCATTGCTTATTTTGATAATTTACAATAAAGGGTCTTTAAATTGTCGTCTTTCTTATTTGGAGTAAATACGGGTAACTGCCTGCAAATGAACTGTTCTGAATATTTGTCCAATGGATTGTTCAGTCTTACGGATTTCCTTGACGAGTGTGGTTCTGAGCTTGAAGTTTTGAAGGTGAACATTTGAATTTAGGAAGTAATTAAGTGACGGTAGCGTGAGAACAGTGCATTGTTAAAACGTCGACTTTCCGGTTCATGACGTCACAGCGAGGGCTCCAAACCCTGTTCGCTAACTCGTTTGCCAACCCCGGGTGACTACTACGCAATCCCATTTGGTTTGATTCGCAAACTACCACTCCTGTCGCAAGTGATTTCGCTTTTTTTTTACTAACACTTAATGCACCCTAAACTAATAGCCGCATCAGTAGAAAAACATCTCCATCTTGTTCCCTGTACAATTTTAATAAACCATGTTAATATCGTAATATTCTGATTTGTACTCAATCGGCAAACCGTCTTGGGCGAAGAAACAAGTATGACATCACAAAAAGTTTCAAAGGCATCTGGCAAACTCGTTAGTCAGAAAATGTAACCTTAATTTTCATGAATAAAAATGAACGCAATCTCTCCGTGATCTAAAAAATACGAAATTTGTCTGACCAACTTTTGATCTCATCGAATTTATTTATTAACTAATTTAAAAAATAACTGTTCCGTAAGAGAAAGAGTACATTCTAAGGTACACTGCGAAGCTTAAAATTTAAAAACTAATAGTTATAAGATACAGCAATATGACAGTTTTAACAAAAATGTACGGGTTTTTACCTAATTTCAAAAAAAATATCAAGAATTCTAAAAATACTCGACGAACTGCAAAAATTCACGTTTAGAAGTACTCTAAATAAAATCACGACTGAAGACTGAAAATTTGTACGTCTTTTGCTCACTCGAGTTAGAAATTTTGCTTCTTCAATTTTGACACTTAATAAACCCTAAACTAACAGCTGTATCGCAAAAAATCTTCAAAATTGTCCAGGGAACACAATGGAGAACAAATCATGTTAATTTCGTAATTTTCTGATCCGTACTTTCTCTGGAAACCGTCAAAGAATCGAGCGAAAAAACCCAGTTTTCAATCCTACGACAGTGGCGGCTGTAACTTTTTTTTTTAATATATAGAGAGATTCTTAAGTATTTATAACTTAAAACAATAGTTATACCCAATTATTGAAAAACGGGTTTCCAATAAAAATTCCTATTCCAAGTTGTTGTTAAAACATTCTTATTTTGATATTAGGTACTTTGAATAATATTTGCTGTCGCTAAGCAGTAAAAAGTGTGACTTATTTACTATAAATGTTAGGCTATAATAAATCTAATAAATTTGAATTACTTGAACAATTATTTTCCTAACTTTCGTCCGACATATGGGCCTTAAAATTTAATTAATAGAAAATTTACTCATTTCCCCATTCTCGAAAAAACGGGGAATTTTCAAGATAATTTTTCGCAGGTTTATTATTATTTATCACATTTATATAAATATTGCCCTTAGAATTTTATTAACTTTGCCTATATAAGTTGCAAGTGGAAAAAAAAAGACCAGACAATATTTACTTCTCTACTATTAGAAGTGTTTGTATATGTGCGAGGTGTTCAGACTAATTTATAGCACTTACAGCCTTGAAATTTGGTACACAGGTAGTTAAAGGAGACTGAATGCACCCCTACGCCTGAATTTTAAAATTTAATCTAGCACATTTTAAAATTAATATATTAGCTTTTTCTCCCCCACTGGTTCTTTTATCCCCACACGGTTCTTCTTTTCCCTGACGTCACTGGTCCAATATTGTTTCTTGCTTTTATCTTTCTCTATTTCAACATGCCTTCGGTATTTAGTGTTGTTGATAAGTTTCAGGGTATTCTTAATTACTCGTAATTATTCGCAGCTAAGTTTTTCTGCTGGTAGACAAATTTTCGGAAATGAGGGAGTGCCTAATCGTTTATTTTGTGTTCGTTTTCTACATAAGCAACTTCTATTGGATTTCCTAAAGGAATCAGGGTTGCTTAAATCAGAATTTTCGTGCGAAAAGTGTACCGCACCGATGAACTTCTGTGTAGTGGTTCCAGGCTCAACCCATTCCGTTAAAACTAATTACTTTCCGTTAAAGCTTATTACTTTGTTAAAACTATTTACATTGTTAAAACTATTTACTTTGTTAAAACTATTTACTTCGTTAAAACTAATTACTTTCCGTTAAAGAAAGCTTATTACTTTGTTAAAACTATTTACTTTATTAAAACTAAATACCTCGTTAAAACAAATTACTTTGTTAAAACTATTTACTTTGTTAAAACTAATTACTTTCCGTTAAAGAAAGCTTATTACATTGTTAAAACTATTTACTTTATTAAAACTAAGTACCTCGTTAAAACAAATTACTTTGTTAAAATCAATTACTTTGTCAAAAGTAATTACTATCCGTTGAAATTTTTTTTTTTGTTAAAGCTTTTTACATTTGGTTTTGATTTTGCTGACATTGTCATTCATTTAAGTTGTATGTTGGAATTAGTGAGGTTTAGATTTGACACTTTTAAAAAGTATAACTTACTTTTGAATTTGTATCATTTCTGCAATTTTGTGGATCAGTGAGGTGCAAGGAATGAGGCGACATGCCCGTGTCATGTCGGGTGGGACTCATTCTTAAAATTATTGTTTTTTTCTTTTTAATGTTTTCAATATCATTAAGGACATGACAAGAATGCTGTCACGGGCAACGCAGTGCGGGTACCGCTAGTTCACTATGTAGTCTGATCATAATAAGAATAGACTTCGACAAACATTTTTGTAAGAGTTTTTAGCATGCATGACGTGGTGAAAGACGGTACAACTTTGTCTAACTTAAAGTACTTCATGATGAAAGTAGGATACATTGCTATATTTATCGTAAGTTAATTTTCGTATTGGTGGCTGAGTGCACCACAATACTCTCTCTCTCTCTCTCTTGCAGTCCTCCAGTTGCTAATCCGCGACACCATTAACTAGGCTACCGCAGCCCCGATTGTAAATTCGGAATTTATTCTTTGGAATATTTATTGACGAAGTGCTGAAAATCAAAGAAAGTCAACTAATGTCTACACAAAATACGAACAGGAAAGACGAACCGCCACAGAAACACTATCGACACCTACAGGGGTTAGACAAAAATATGGAAACGAAACTCGAGAAATGCATTCTTGAAAAGAAATGTTTATTCTCGTGAAATGTGTAGGTGGAGCTGGTGTTTTCGCCAACTGACGCCACCTATACAACGCCGTAAATACTTTGCGCCGGTTAGTCGCTGTTCTGTGAAGTTGTAAGTGCATTATGTCAGAGCTAAGACTTCCAACGTGGGTAAATTGTCGGAGCTCGTCTGGAGGGTGCTTCCGTAAGTAAGGTAGCCGAAGTGTTTAGAGTTTCAAGAGGTGCTGTATCTAAGCTTTATTTCGCATATTTGAAAAACGGAAAAACATTATCCGCAAAATCACAGCGCGAACGAAAGTGTGTGTTGAGTGATCGTGACAGACGATCATTAAGGGGGATTGTGACTAAAAATAAGAAGACCACTGCTGCAAAAGTTACTGCTGTAATAAATGTCATGCCTACAAACCCTGTGAGTACCAAAACTATAAGAAGGAAGCTCTATAAGCAAGGTATTTCTGTCAGAGCGCCAATTCAAAAATGGTTTTTGAATAATTTAATCACTGATTATAATCAGTGATGTGCTAATGCCTGTAACAGGAAAAAGTGGTGTTTAAGTCATAAAGCCTGGACTATGGAGCAATGGAAGACAGTAATTTGGTCGGACTTTTTTCACACTGTTTCCTACTTCTGGCCGAGTTTACGTCTGGCGAACGCCATCCCAAGCCTGTAATACAGACTGATTGTTGCCAAGAGTGAAACTTGGCGGGGGTTCTGTGATGGTTTGGGTAGCCATATCGAGGTTTTCTGTGGGCCCATGATTACTCTGCAAAGGTACATTAATGCCAAGGATTGTGTGAACATTTTGATCGATCGTCCATTCCATGGTACAAACTTGGTGATGGTGTCTTCCAAGACGACAAATCACCTGTTCACACAGCTCAAATCGCCCAGGACTGGTTTTCTTAGCACGAGGGTGATTTGCCACATCTCCCCTGACCATCACAGTCACCAGACCTAAATGTAATTGAATCTTTGTGGTCTACATTGGAGAGGAAAGTGCGTGATCGCTATCCACCTCCATCATCGTTATCTGAACTTGCCACCGTTTTGCAGGAAGAATGGTACAAGATTCCCTTTGCAAGCATACAGGGACTGTATTTATACATTCCGAGAAGACTGCAAGTTGTTTTTAACCATATCAGGCAAAGTTACATGTACTGTACTTACTAGTTGGAAAATATTAATATTTTGTCCTTTCATGTAAAATTGAGGGTCGGATCCTGAACATATGATTAATACTCGTACTAATTTCACAAAAAGTGCACTACTATTAAAATAAGACCTTCATATATAATTTGCATAAAAAATACAAAATGTTGAAATCACATAATTTCAATACTACGCAAATATCAATTACTATAGAATAAACAGTGAATTTACAAAATTGACATACAATTGTAATTCAATCAGGTTTAATTTGACATTGACGTAGAAACTTCAGAACATGGTTCCTTAGACATTGATCTATAGTTGTCTTAAATATATAGATTTAAATTTCGGAGAAACGTTCCTTTATGGATCACTTTCTAGAATCAGATTAGTCCAGAATAATATACGCTTCCTGGGTTACATAAGTTCTATGAAATATCAATTAACGCAGAAGAGAAAGTAAATTCCAGGGCCACGGTAGCCCAATTGGTAGTGTCACGGATTGGTAATCGGAGGGTTGAGAGTTTGAATCTCGATTCAACCAAACACCGTCGTCTACTTGAGAGCTGGTGCATACTAAATCTATCGTGACCTCAAATGCAATCACTTCGGCGTGATGTGGAAGTTTACAGTGCGGGGTGTCGGCTTAGAATTTGACCTAGTCATCTAACTGCGGTTCAAAATTACGTGGTGTCCCTTCGGAATTAAAACTACTTAATTAAATTTTTAAAATAAACACAAAATTTCAAGTCAATCTGGTTGAATTTGAAATTGACAGAGGAATTTTAAAAAATTGGCTTCTCAGACATTGATTTATAATTGTCTTATAAAAATAGAAATTTCTGATGAATGATATTCAATTAAGGAACAGAAATTATCATTTTCTCGAATCAGGCGTTCAGACTTTTCCGGGATAATAATGATGTAAGGCTTCCTGGGTGACATAAGTTCCATTTCTTGGTCCACTAATGAATAGGCCAGTCATAAAGTGGCCACGACAGCAACTTGTGTCTATGCCGGTAGCCAGACTATATTCCTGAAGTTGTCTCTTATGATCATGTCCGAAATACACATGCATAGGCCCATTCCATTTAGAAGCCCAAGGATAGGTTATAAACTCCAAACGCGTTGATCTATATCCCCCTTTGCACTTAGGGTCTGGTATAAGGTCTCGGAGGTTCATTAAAGTATAAGGCCTATTCTCCTCAACGGGAACTCCTGGAAGAATTCCCGCATGTACGATTATAGCATTCAAGGTTGGAATTGAAATGGTGTATGGAAGTTCTCTGAGGAATTCAATGTCCTCCGGAGTCATTTTTGCCATCCATTTGTCAAGTGGTTTAAGAGTATAGTTTGAATTGTCATTGTCATAGGCGTAACGTCGTAGAAGCGTTTTTTCGTCGTTGTTTCCTCTGACCGTCAAGGCAGATGGAGAATTCTTCACGAAGTGCACCACCTGTAGATTCTTGGGGCCTCCTCTGGTAATATCTCCCGTGAATATTTTCAATACGTTCTCTCCCGTGGCGTTTGCTTTCTGCAGCAGCATCTGCTGTTCGTCGTAGCAGCCGTGGACATCTCCAATGACGAGGATTTCCTCAAAATTCTGCAAAAATGACTCGTTGAGCGTTTGGTGGGGGATTTTGGGTGGTAAATGCCTTTCCGGGGTGACTGGCTGGCATCGGTGTGATGTCCCCGCAGAGATTACGCCCAGCACAAGAAACACTCGCAAAGCAGTCAGAATCTGGGAAGTCATGATGGATCTGTCGAATGTCAACCTGAAATGTCAAAAGTTGAGTATTAACCTAAAAAGGATTTTCTCGAAAGTTTAAATGACTCTCTATTTTTTAAAAAGCATTCATTGAAATCTTTAAAGGCACTTAATCACGAGATAAAATGACATGAATTCGTAACGAATCTAATTGCAGAAAATACACACTGTTAAAAAAATGGAATAAATGAAACATTTTTTTTTTTTAAATTACGCTCGACATCGTCTTTTTTGACATGAGGCACGCAGTCCAATACAGCAGAGAAGTGGCCCCAGGAAGGTCAAGATCTCCAAAGTCATCACCAGATCGAACGTCAAATGATAATTTGCCAATAGTAAGGTCACCGGCAGTCCAGAAAAGAGCTTTTAAGCCGGGATTGTCCATGCCATTGTAAGGACAGTTTTTAAAACCATTCATGGGAGTCTCCAAATAAGCAATGAGACTGTAAGAAAAATGGCGTAGGCTGTAACAGATTTCGCATTAACCAGGGTGCACCAAGAGGAGGTCTGCTTAGGCTTGAAACGACCGAGTTATCCCACATGCACAATATTTTAAGAAGAGTGTTGCATCTAATGATAAAAACATTTTTAGATATACAGATATCGTCATCTTAGAGCAGAATAAACTGAACTTTTTTGAAGACACTAAATGGTCACTTCAGGTGTGATAATAGGTTGTCGTATAGTAATCTGCTTGAAAGAAATAACACACTCAAAATGATTATACATTTGTTATTTTTTAACCCAAAACTAATAGTTTTTAAGCAGTTGTACAGTAAAATGTTATTTGTGTCAGTAAATGAGTTTTTACTCTAAGTATAGAAAATACATGCCTTCGAAACTTAACAACTTTCGACTGAAGTCTAAATAGACTTTGCTAGCTTTACAGTGGTATGTTTTCTATTTTAACAAGGCATTCAGAAAGAATATAATAAGTTCACTTTGAGTTCGATTTTTCCTGAAAACTACACAAGGTTATAGTTCAGAATCAGTTCTTTAATTTCTAAAATAATGGTCTTAGGTTCAACAAACTGAGAGACCAAATCCCGGTCTTGGCGTGGATGATGTTTGTAGGATCATGAAAGTATGATGTTTTCCAGCCTTCCATTGCTTTAGCAAATTAAAAATAACTATTAATTACCTTTGCCTTGCTAGAGAAAGGGTCATTGTTCGTTCTGCAACTAATTTAGTAATTTATAATACTTTTATTTTTGACTAGCAGAATTACACGACCATACTCAGGTTGAATTAGTTAACTGTGGAATGAAAAAGTGACTAAAGTAATCACTTTTCTCTTTTCGTAGAAAAATTCTTAAAATCTAACAACCACGATGTGTTTAGAATAAAAATTATGATGTTACTTGCCCCTACTGGGTACAGCCTTCAATAAAATCAAGTAATTTTATTTGAAGCACGGAAAAGAAACGGAAGTTTTAATGAGTTTCATTGTTTTGTTAACCCTTTAAGTGTTTGGACGATGTAACTCGTCCAAGATTTGGTTAATTTTGCGAAGGACAAGAAATTTCGTTGAGATAAAACTGCTCTATTACTCCAAGGGAATGAAGATATAGATAGTAAAAATAAACTGTCCCTACTCAGAATTGTTGACAGTTTGGAACAGGCTTTGCACTAGAGGTTGGCCACTACAGGGCAGTTTTCAACGTAATGATAAAACACCATAAAGGTAAGGAAAGCTTTTTCAAAATTTTTAAATACTTTAAATAAGTTCCATTAACTACCACTCTTGGTTTAAAAGTTTTGTTCTATATCTTTTAATTATTTTCATTAAAATCAATTATTAAACCACGGGTTTTAAACCACTTTTGAGTAAAGATGGTCAAAATGTTCACATGCTGTTCAAAAAATCAAATTTAAATTCTGTGAAAGTAATTTTTGGGAAAATAATTGCTTTTCTAACTTTACTGGTAAAATAATCTGAGTGATCATTAATTTGCATCCCATCATCTCCAAAATCGAAAAAGTAAGGTTAATTCAATTTTATTAATCAGCTGTTTTAGCCTGAAAGTTGCCTAAATTGTACTTTATGTGATACTTGCACAAACACAGACACAAAAAAAAAGACATAAGACGGAAAGACAGACAAACTGATGTTCTGAAGTTCAGTCACTATACGACTAAGCACTCACAGTATGTAAAATTGCATGAAAATATACCCAGCCACATGGACTTAGGGATACACAATATCAACAGACACCAAACGCTGAAACCGTTGATTTTGCATTAGAATTATCCAAAGTAATTAAACAACTTGAAATGTTTTAAAAAACATAAGGAACAAATATTCCATTTTCATTTAGATACAGCGTTCAAATATTACCTTCCAATATTTTAATACTTTCATAATGTATTGACAAGAGAACATCAAGACTGAGTGAAAGAGAGAGAGAAAAAAGTGAGAAAGAAAAAGTCAATTTGTGATTATAACTCAAAATCAGTGAATTTTGAGCTTTTCTTCTACAAAGGCACATTGCTAAGGATGATGAGTAAAGAACAGCACAATAGCCATGCATTAGTAATGTTTTCCATCTGAATATAGAGTGGCTAAGTATAACTTGATTTTAACCCATAGCATAACCCATTTAACCCATGGAAAATTTGGAACTAGATAAATAACGTTGGGGCATCCCACTAACACCAAATAAAGTTTTGTATAAATTTATTAAAAAACAGATAAATATCAGAAAATTTAAACATTGCATATATGTAAAATTTCTTTAGTTATTTTTTATAAGTAATTAATCGGTTAAAGACAATCATGTCACCATTAAAAATTGAAAAAAGAAACTCTCGTACCAAAAATCACACACAAAAAATGAATACATTAAACTCCTAATTACAAAGATTTACGTATGTGCAAATTGGAATGCTTTTCTGATACTACTGAAAACTTTCGTTGTGGGACAGTGTCATTATAGTTTTCATAAACAGACATCTTTATTTATTTAGATAAAAATCTTAACTTATTCGAATAAAATAACATTTTTCTTGTTTTCATAGTTATTTCCTTTTCAGTATTTATAAACTTAATTCGTAAATGGAAATTTAAAGTTTGATTTAAATCAACGATTTTTAATAAAAATCACTAAATCATGATTAAAATCAAGCTGATTTAAATCGGCATATCCTTATGAAGATGTTTTTTAATGGTAAAATGAATAATGCGTGCCAAAGGAAATTTGCACGTCTGATACCATACACGCCAAAAAATGCCACATGGTGCTAATTTTTTTAGCATTAAAAATTTTTTTCGTCCGAAGGCCTCTATCGACGTCTGAACATATGGCGACATTCCGAAAAGTAGTTTTCGTTGTATACTGCCTTGGCGGAATAAACATCTTATAGTTGAAAAAAACACCTACAAATTGGTCTCACACTTAATGCTTTGCATTAAAAATGTATATTTACTAGTGCTTACAGCCGCAGGTAAAACATATTACATTCCAAGCTTTAGACTCGCGAATGTGTCGAGAAAATAATTAGTCGGTTTTTATGCACCACACAACAAAGAAAACAAAACAATTATGTTATGGTTTATACATGTACCATCGATCATTTTGTTGCATGTATTTTTTATTTTGTTAGTTGGTTTCTTTTCAAATTATTTTATAAAATTAGCCCAATCCCGGAATAGGTAGTAAAAAAGATCGATTGTTTTTATGAGTAATTACTCGACAAATTGTTTTTCTATTTATACAAGTTGTTGATGGGTGCACATTGTATAGTAAAAACGTTTTCTTAATGGATCGCATGAGAAAATCATCGAGACTCCTTTATTTTTAAATATCTTCCATCGATAAAAATATTGTGCAAAGGAATTTTGCTGATTTTTAAAGGTTTTAAAGTTGGAAGCATGGGGTCTGAAAACCAATCGTTGCAGAAGGGAAAGCGGGATAAACTATGTTGAAACATTCCTTTATTTTCAATTATCCCCCAATGAATTTTAGGTTTTTTCGAACAGCAAAGGAAAATACACTGTTCATTTAGAATTAAGTTCAAAAGACAATTGTTTCAAGCAGTTATCTTAAACTGATTTCGAAGTAAAGAGTTGGGTGCTTGGAAATTGTGGATAAGAAATTTCAGTTAAAAATCATGTACCCCGTATTACCAACGATTTTGAATTTAGTTTTTAACATGGCCTTGTGGCTGAAATGTGCAGACGATAAATAACTGAAAGGAAACAGAAAGAGTTCCAGGTTCAAAAACTTCATTAGATTTTGATGGCATACGATAGATTTCCTTAATTAATTACTCATTTAAATTTAAACATTTTATTTTGTATTTTTAATGGCATCATAGAACTTTTTGAAAGCTTCATATAACCAATTCCAAAACATCAAATCCAATATTTATCATTATTTTCCAATTCTACTACGCTATGCTGTGTTTCCTCTTTTCACCAAAAATAAAGCTTTACAGTTTTTGCATCGAATTTTTTTTAATTATTACTACGCGACACTATAAAATGAAAAGAACTCAGTAATTTAACGTAAATTTCTTCTTTTTTTTTATATTTCGAATGCATGTTTTTCTTAGCATTTTCTAAATTACTACCTACCCCTAAGTATTGTATATTCAGTTTTTTCTTGTCACCAATTTTGTGTTTTAGTGAGCAATAAGGGAGTAACTCATTACATGATTAATGCCATTTCCCCCAGTAATGAAGTTTTGAATATATTATGCGTTATATCGCTCCCTTCAATATTTCGTGTTTTTTTCCCTTGTCTTCCATGAAGCGCGATATAGCGAGGACGGTATTTCCTTTAAAGTACGTCCATGCTATAAGAATCTTTTTTTAGTCAAATTGCGCGATTGCGGTTTGAAAGTATATGCAAATTAAAGAAAAACAAATTTCAAATGGCTTTATTTGAAAAATGTTAACTCTCGGAGCCTCGCGAAATTTCAGAGTAGTGTACTATTTCTTCTGTCCCACAACACGCTGAATGAATAATTAACCGCATACACATATCTCTTAGTTGAAAGACTCCATGAATTCTTTTAACTTTTGGAAATATTCCGTTGGTCCTTTCCTTAGAATAGAATCTTTTGTAAAGATTATATTTGTACTTTGTTCGAATTAGAATCTATTGGAATAATTAGATTTGTTCTTTGCTTGGAATAGAATACTTCAGAACGATTATATTTGTCCTTTGCTTGGAATAGAATACTTTAGAACGATTCTATTGGTCTCTTCAGTATAAAATAATCCTTTGGAAATATTCTATTGCTCATTCAATATTCATTTACTTAGAATAGAATCCTTTAGAAAGATTCTTGACGCATGTAGAAAAATGTATTTGTTTAAAAAAAATTGGTCATGAATACTGCAATAACTTAATTTATCTTCCTTCTCTTAATGATGAAGAAATTTGGAAATATTCCTTTCCTGATGGCTGGTTCTAGAGTGCTACAAGTCAAGACATAGTTATAGAAAACATCGTGGGTGCCAGACTAAGTGCCGTAGATTCATCAGTTTTACTATTTGAGTTACGTCAATTTTAAAGGGAATGAACTTAAAGTGTATTCATAACCACTCTGAAACTTAAAATCAATTCTTATAGTAATTACATACAGTAGTCTTCTCTTAGAACAGGGGTGCGATGTATGCGAAATGAATTTTATGTGTAGACACAACTCAAAATTGCAGAATTTGAGAAACTTCAACTTAAAGGATACTACAAAACTTATATTGAAGGAGTTTAAGCTTCTTTTAAATTTTAGGTAAGTATTTATGGTGGTTACTTCTATTATATTCTATAGAATAGTAATATAACACGCTGGGGCACCTCATACATATTTTTCAATGACATAACATCCAAATTTTTATTTTTTGACCTGTGTCACTTTTCTTGCCGAGGTGCGATATGTATACGATTTAGATTCAAAGTAAATTGTAGAAATTATGGAAATATCGAAATGAAGTTAAAATTTATTTTCTGGGCGCTTGAATGATATTTGCATTTACTTGTGAAAGAGAAAAGTGGTTACTCATATCACTTTTTCAATCAAAAGTTCTGTGCTCAGATGGCAAAATGTTATAAGTCACTTTTCCCAAAAAAATGAGTCAGTACCAATCTGGAGCATGGTTTGTTAATGTTTAGAAGGCGGCAAAATGTCACAAGTCTTTTCTTTCAGTTTATGAGAAAACAAAGGTGGAAAAAAATGTAACAAATCAAAAACAACATGTTGAATCTTAAAATTGCTGTCACGAAAAATTAAAAAAAAAAAAAAAAAAATGACTGATAACATTTTGCCATCTGAGTACAGAGTTAACCAATTCAATCCGAATGGCGTCGGGTGATTATGTTAGTATGCGATAGATTCAAAATTCCTAAAAATCTATTTTGTTAAACTTTTATTTAAATGCTCTAAAAACAATGCAAATTAAAGGTAAAAAGACATGGAAAATTTTGATTAAATTGTGCAATGGGATGCGAAAGTAAAAATGATTGAAATGTTTTTATCACGATACTATAAGATTTGATATGATAGTTTAAGTACGTTTTAAAAAAGTCAAAAATAGAGAAATAATTTGATTCCAAAACTTATTTCATTAGAAAATGAAACAGAAACGGAGCAAGATTTTCGTATACCTGTTTCCACGTAGAAATAGGATGGTGGTTTGGTCGCTCCACGTATGTAGTAAGCTGCTAGTATATGGAACAGAATTACAGAAATAGATCCAACAAGGATTGTTAAGTCGCATAAAAAACGTACGTAGAAGTCGCATAAAAAAATTTCAGCTGAGAACACTGAGAGAGTTCTAATTTTCAAAACACGTTTTTAGAAGCGTGCTGTTTAATGTGTCATTTATGATTGTCATTATGTCAAGGAAATTTATAATCTGTTTTTCTGGGTATCACGTATGAAGTGTATATATTTTCATGTCCGTTAGTGTTTTGAGCATGTTCCGTAATATCTAATAAATGGTAAGAGCACATCTTTAAAGACCTATTTCGTAAATTACCCCACATAAAATTTTTTAACATTTGACAAGATGCGTAAAGCTTCTGTTTCCTAAGAAAGCGGTGCTGTTATCTAGCGGTCGGTGTACGTCACGATGCGGCGGGTGTAACAAGGCGGCCGTTTTAACGGTGACAAGAGGTGTCAACTTAGTAATGTTTTTGTAACTTTGACTAAGTTTGACTAAACTTTGACTTTTGTTTGACTAAGTAATGTTTTTGATAAATAATTTGAATTGAAGGATGAATTTAGCTTCTACTGATCACATTTTTAATTACTCCTATGGTTTTATGAGGTATGTGATTTAAGGACAACTGAAGAAATACTCAGCACAATAATTTTTTGAATTTTTAAATGTTTGCGAAGCAAAAAAATTATCAACTGCTTCATGTCAATAATAAATTTTAAGATATCGTTGAGTTTTACGCCAGTTACAGTGCCAGGTATGTTAATATTACTGATAGAGTATGGAAGTCTTTCATCTTCAAAATAGTTAACAGAAATAACAAAATGACAATTTTCTACTCCAAATAGGCATAAGAAATCAAATGAAGGACAGCTCTGATAAAATCGACTTTTCACAAGAATATAATTTGATGTAAATTCTTTGTAAACAAATTTTGGCATTGCAATCTGAGTCCTAAAGCAAACATAATAAAAATCAAAATCATAATATTTGCTTCCCGATTTACGCATAGTACGAGAACTTCCGTACCGTCGTAAATAGCTTGTTGTGTTGCTCTAAAATGACGTTAATTAAAATTACCATTCCGAGGTCAACCGTAGAGGGCAAAAAAAAAAAAAATATGTTTTTTTCTACATTATTCTCAATATCTCATTAAAATATGTGGAAAAGGAATATTTTGTATCTTTAGTTCAGGGCCTAGCTTATATACACTGCTGGCCACCGTAAATGCAACACCCTGAAGGAAGCATGCAAATAATATGAAATTTACAACATGCATTAGCGGAGGTGAGATATGCAAATGATTAGAATTTCAGCGCAGACGCACATCACGCGCGTCTGTGGCGCCACTTCAAAGCGCTATTTAAGGCTTGGAGATTTCGACGATTTCAAGTACGGCAATTGTGTTTTTCTTGTGGTTTAAAAAAAAAAAACTTTATCTGTAATTCTCTTGAAAGCCAATTACAAGTTACCCATGGTCAATTTTTTTTTTTTTTAATAATAGATATATAACTAGTTGCTTAAATTTTTATGTTAGTCTACGAACACGTCGGTCCGTCGTACCATCCTGCATCCAACGACCACATATCCGCATTACAGTTTGGTATCGTCCAACACGACTACCGATTTCCCTGAAAGATAATCCACAATCTCGGTAGGCCACTATCCTTCCTCTGTCGAACTCGGATACTTGATCAAAAGATGACAGCTGTTTTCTACGAGGCATAATTGATCGGGTTTTTTTTAAACCACAAGAAAAACACAACTGCCGTACTTGAAATCGTCGAAATCTCCAAGCCTTAAATAGCTCTTTGAAGTGGCGCCACAGGCGCGCGTGATGTGCGTCTGCGTTTAAATTCTAATCATTTGCATATCTCACCTCCGCTAAAGCATGTTGTAAATTTCATATTATTTGCATGCTTTCTTCAGGGTGTTGCACTTACGGTGGCCAGCAGTGTATATTAATATTGCACTCAGAATTTTAAAACTTTGCCTATGTAAGTTGCAAGTGGTGAAAAAAGTTTTTCCAAATTAAAAATCATCAAAAAGTATTCCAGATCCACAATAATTCAAAACTATCGAAAATGAGTTTTGCGATAAATTGTGTTAAGAACTCATACGAGATTATGCAGAGTAAAAGGTCAAAAGAAACTGTTTCGATTAAAAATGGAAATTTTATTATTGTCAATTGTGCTTTTTTAAAACCAAAAATTTTTAAATACATTTTATATTTTTAGTATTGTTATTAGTTTTTAACTTTTAAAAATTAATGTTGTGGAGTATCCATATATTCTCTCTCTCCCACGTCTAAGTCCGACGGAAATGGCGGCGACAGCCAGTCGCCCTCCTGTCGCTCTACTTGACAGTTAGAGACAATGGGCAGACTTTTGGTTCCCAGGTTGATGGACGAGCTGGACGCAAGATCCTAGACAGCGAGAGGCCGAACCGAGACTTTCCGTCGGGGTTCAAAGGCCAATAAGGTCAGCGGGCACCTGTGACCCCCCTTGCACTAGACCAATTGCAGGACGTGAATTACGTCAAGAGCGACGACAGCGCCAGAAGCCCACCCCCTCCAAAAGAGGTATAAAAGGGCGCGCACGGTTTTTTCGAAGAACACCGAGTGATTTTAATTGCCACAGGACGGTCGAGCTGAGCTTACCCGGGCATCCGGCCCCAGATCATCCTTGAGAGGAACGCAGTAGCCGCGGCAGGTAGCCGGCTAAACTGCTCCACGGTCGCACGAGCTTGCGACCTTCTGATCTCACCTGAGAACGCTCAGAGAGGCCACCCGGCCGGAGGACTATCGCTCGAGTCCCGTTACCAGAGGATACCTGATTCTCCGCCTTGGCATCCCGCCAGACTTGATCTCATCCGAGATAACCGTGAAAGGCCGTAGCCTCGAATTCACCCTTTGCTTGGTTCGTTACCAGAGGAGACCTGATTCTCCGCCTTGGCATCCCGCCAGACTTGATCTCATCCGAGATAACCGTGAAAGGCCGTAGCCTCGAATTCACCCTTTGCTTGGTTCGTTACCAGAGGAGACCTGATTCTCCGCCTTGGCATCCCGCCAGACATCATCTCATCCGAGATAACCGTGAAAGGCCGTAGCCTTGAATTCACCCTTTGCTTGGTTCGTAGACCAGAGGAGACCTGATTCTCCGCCTTGGCATCCCGCCAGACTTGATCTCATCCGAGATAACCGTGAAAGGCCGTAGCCTCGAATTCACCCTTTGCTTGGTTCGTTACCAGAGGAGACCTGATTCTCCGCCTTGGCATCCCGCCAGACATCATCTCATCCGAGATAACCGTGAAAGGCCGTAGCCTTGAATTCACCCTTTGCTTGGTTCGTAGACCAGAGGAGACCCGATTCTCCGCCTTGGCATCCCGCCAGACATCATCTCATCCGAGATAACCGTGAAAGACCGTAGCCTGGAACTCACCCCATTACTCGGGTCACTGCTACTGATTCTCCAAGGGAACCATTCCCAGACCGTCGATTCCAAGATAACTGTATATATTTAACTCTTACTCTAACCTAGAAATAAAACTTCTTATTTCTCAACCTGTAGCATTAGTCAAAGTCGTTACAATGTTTATCTTATTTCATTGGTTTTAAAAAATATTGCCTACTGTGCTTCATTTTTACCGAATTTTTAAATATAGATTCTGTTTAAAAAAATAATGAGCACCAATAGGCGGCAGAGTCAGAATCGAGATAATTTTTACCCATGTGCTTCAAGCAAATCAAATATAAATCTAAAAAGTTCAGAAAAATCGAAACGTTTAAGAAAAAATCGACGTTTTATGAATGATGAATATCTTTTTATATAAATTAATTAATTGTTTATAATTTATTACTAATAATTAATCAATATTAATAAAATTAATTTATTATTCCCACTTTTTACTGGGGTACTTTTCGGTAGGACTCTCCCCCCCCCATCTATATTCAACAACCCTAGTTACGCCTATGCTCGCCCCCCCCTCTATTTAAAACGTTGGCACGTCCCTGCGTCTAAGCAACCCTGTTTTTAATAACATGTACACGTTGCTCTGCTGTGTAGTCTCTTGATGAATGGTAAGTCTAAATAAAAGAGAGCGTTGTTTGTGAGAATAACGAAAATTAGTGGCCCATTTGCATGACGATCGTCATAGCAGTCACAAACAGTTGAGTTGGGGAAGGTTTTTCTCTTATTGCGGAAACATTTCATTTTCTGGGCCACACAATTCGAGCGGAGGGAAGCAAAAAAAATTTACTGACATTGTTTAGTTTGTTTTTGTAAAATTGGAATCGTTATAGACAGATTGAAAATTTCAACTGATTTGAAAAATCTGCGGAAAATTTTTCACGAGAACGATACCTTTTTATGATATTTTCTTTTTTTTAATAATTAATTATTTAATAAATAATCAAATGGTCAATAATTGAATAATAAATCTGTTTTTTGTATCATTCTGACATAGAATTTTACGCTGATTTGAAATTTTCACTCTACCTTCAACGATCCCGAAGTTCGAAACTTTGGACTAGTGAATAAAAAAGCCGCTTAGTTTTGTTTCTCGAATACAATAAACCACGACAGGCGTCTGTATTCTGCCCGTCTAAGTTGACACCACTGGCGTCTTTGGTTGAGGCTAGCAGGGTCCCGCATTCAAATTATGTTTATTTATTCCTCTAATTCAAGTATCTATCTTTGCGACCTTGAAGAGCGAGACCCTGATACCCTCGCCAAACGCGCGTTCTGTAAATCATAATCTCTTCTGAAAAAGCAACAAGCCAGTGTTGCCAACTTAAAATATCAAAAATCTGCTGGGCTAGTTTACTAATGGCGTATTAACGGCAATTATACTTCAGACCTCTAAACAAACCTCTGAGCATTTTGTACCTCTGAAGCAAATTGAAACCTCTAGATCTGAAGGTAAAACCTCCGATCTGGCACCCCTGAGTGCAGATAAATATTAATACATCTTACGTATGCGCAGTGTGCACTATGAGTGCGTGACGTCATAGATCACGGGGTGAGAAACCAACGAATCAGCGGGCTTACAATTTCCCCATGTCTTCCATTCCAGTAAAGGTTGATATTATGCCACCGGGCCTTAACAATGGATGACTTTGTGTAGCTACAGCCAGCCTGCAGCTGGTTATTGTTGCATTAAAATACACATGCCTCCAGACACTGGTCCAGTTTTACTTTCTGATGCAACTATACACGTGAGGAAGGGATTCAAGATTTTTTCTGAAGTACCTATTTTTTTTATTCTGATGTACCATTGTGGAAAAATAATTTTAACCTGAAACTAAGGAAAATCGGCATCACCACATTGATTTTAAAGTCATTTTACATCAGAAAATCAGAGTACTAGAGAAGTTTCATAAACAATGAAAATTTACTTTTGTAATAATCAAACCTTGGCAGAACACACTTCGCACTTAAATATTGTATTTGATTTAGTTTCATGTTTTTAAAATAATTGATGTGAAACATGGATTCATTGATTGAATTTGTATGTCAGAAGAGCGAGGTTTGAACATTGAAGTTGTGCCAAACTATCGATATTTTCAAATAAAGTTTCGTTGTGAGGAGTGAAATATGGATAAGATTTACTTGTCAAGAACCTGTTGTGGTCAGTGTTGCAAAGGGTGGAAAAAACCCGGTTTATTCCCGGGAATAAACCCGGTTTTTTGGGAAGGAAATTTTAAAAACTTCCAAGAATTTTAAAATTTCGGTAATTTTGAAAATTTTTAATGTTTTGTCTGGAAAATTTTAAAACAATAATTTTTTTAGAAACTCCTTAATAGTTCATAACAGCAATTTCAAACGTGTACTCTTTTGGCGGGCTCTATCGACTGTGTGCATTGACCATTTCAATTTTAGAAAATTTTTGTCTTAAGAAATAGAATATCATTTATGCCTAAATTTTGCTATCTTGCAATTTATAAAAATTGAAAGGTAAATATTAATGAGATTTTGTGGATATTACTAGTACTAATAGGCGCATGCGAAAACAATATTTTTGAGCTAAATCTTTTTTGTCAATGAGCCATAAATACAAACTTTTTAAGTGAACCCTTGTGTGCATTCAAACCTTTGCATGGTTCTGACTATATATTCTGGAACCTTTGAATAATTCTCTGGATTGGCTGTTTCCTATTTATATTGTCATCGTTTTATGTAAATTGATATATCCCAGTGAATTAATAAGTTTCTTTGAATGTGATTATATTCTAATTTTTAAACTTTAATTAGCAATTGTTAAAGCTATCTTCCCAACATAAAATCAGGTTTTTACTATGTATAAGTTTAGTTGGAAATTTAAAAATCTAATTTGATATTTATTGGAATTCTGAGCATTTTGTTTTTAAATTTGGATTTTGGTGTTTTTACTCAACAGTTTCATGCATGAACTAGAAACATTGAATTTCATGAGTTCAGATCAATCTATATAAGTAATACTTATAATGCAATCAATGCTAAAAGCATCTTGGTGAATTTTAACCTGCTATGTTTTGTACCTTTGACACCATGGATACTTCTCCCCAAGGACTTTATTCGCTATATTGGACGGGAAGACAGCGTATGGCCGAAAGGCCTTGAGCTGGGCGTAGGATAAAAAAAAAATTTTAATTGGGAACTCAAGCATTTAAAATTTAATTTAGTGTTCTATTTCATACTAATGGGATGAGTTGTGTTCCAGATAATGGTAAGACCAAATTCAACAGTGTGGAGTCATTACACATCAGAGTTTGGTCATGGCAATAAAAAGACTGCTAAATGCAGGTATTGCCACAAGAAGTATCTGGTACCAAATGCTACTAAGATGGCAAAGCATTTAGAAAAATGCGTTAAAAACCCAAAATAATGTCTTTCCCTATATATTCTTTGGCAGATGCCGATGAACCTTCAGTTATTGTGGGATCCCAAGAGGTGATAACTGACGTTGAAACTATGTATATGGATCTAGGACTACCAGAATCTAAAAATAGATCCTCTTGATATTGCGTTGTTTTTTCAGTTATTAATCACTCATAAAAGGCTAAGAAGTGCCGGTGCCAAATTGAATCATCAGTGAAGCAGAGAGTAAATTGTACCTGCTTTATATAAAGATAATGTTTACAAAAGTATTGTTTTTTTGATGCAAACATTCATCTTATTTTTTGCTGCTAGGTCTCGGAACAAAACCATCACATCAACATTCATCTGGATTTGGATATAAATGCTGATGTTGTTTATACAATAAAAATAAACCGATATTTTTCACCAAAAAAAAGAAAATTTCAATTTTATTGAAACAATTGAAAGAAGCCACACAATGTGAAAAAATGGTTGGTTTAGTTTATTCCCAATGTTCCCCAAAGTTCCGGGTTTATTCCCCAAAAATCCCGTGTTTATTCCCCTCTTCCAAAATTCCCGGTTTTTTTGCATCACTAGTTGTGGTACACATGCCTGAAAATTTGTGCCGAGTCATCATGTAACCCCCTAAACCTACAGATAAATCCAGGTCGAATTAGAAATACTTAAAATTCCAACAAATTGCTACATAATATGCAGCAATGAATAAGGGTACCAGGGCATTCCTATCGCGTTAATGTTAAAATTTTAAGGAACATTTTCTCAGAATCTTTTACGTGTACTGATTTGAATTTTTTTTTGTACAGGTTATGAAGACACTTTTAAACACAAGGGGATTTTTTAAAAACTTAAAATTTGAAGTTTTGAGAACTTTTTCCTTCAACTCCTATACAGGGTGGTCCCGAATTCATGGTACAAACTTTAATGGTAGGTACAGGACATTGTAACAATGATTTATTGTATAGGAATGTATAGTCGCAAGTGACGCGGTGAGGCGAAAACAGGGGAAATAACGGCCGAAAGGAAAAACAAAGATTTTATTGAAAGCGTTGTTGACAAGTGTCATGTTTACAGTAATTGTTCAAAATTGCGTCCACCAGTATCGATACATGCTTGACAGCGTCGGTGGAGCGATTGGCGTACACGTTCAAAGATGCCTGGTATTTCACGCACACCTGCAGCAGCTACAGATAAGCGAGCGACGAGATCCTCATCTGAGTCAACTGGAGTCTCATAAATTGCATAAATTGTTTAATTTTCTTTTACCTAGTAGTACGATCATGAAAAGGGATTTTCAATGTAAACAAAAAAAAACAGATGGTAGGTAGTTGAGTTTACGTCGCACTAGGGCAAAACAAAGAATTATTGGCAACGATCCGAGATCAGTCCAGAAATACAAACAAGATGGACAGCGAATATTTAATATTTGCTACCCAAATACTCCCACATGATACTTATTGAGGTAATAACCATTATATCCGTCAATGTAATTTATGCATTTAACAAATGTAATTTATCAAAGTTTTATCGACGGTTGGTGTTTAATCCAATGGGCGTCGATCAATCAACTATCATAACAACGTAGAGTAGAAACTCATCAACTGATATAGTTCAAACTGAATTCAATATGACAATTTACTTCTCATCATCATGAAAATAATCATTTACTGTCAAAAATTGCCTATCCTAAAAATGTCAGTTAATGAACTTCTACCTAAGCCGACGATTATCAATTCGGAATTCGTTCTTTGGAATTTTTATTGTAATAGTATTCGAAAAACAAGTCACGTGATATCACTTTCAAAACATGTACAGGAAACATGTTTCACCGAAGAAACCCTACCGCCCACTACATTTGGCATCAGAGAAAAGCATGTTGCAAGCGTAATTTGGCAACTTATGTTCTCATCGCTGTTTTGCTCGGATTGGCAATTAATTGGCTTCAACTGTGCAATCATCACCAATAGGAAGAAACATCACAGCTAAAAGTTTTCAATTCAAGAAAGTTACATGTCTATTTTCATGGCCATTAACGAATTTTAAAAGCAAAGCAATTTTTAATCTCTGTAAGTGAATGTTATAGATTTCAAATAAATCGAAATACGGAATTTCGTCCATCCAATAATTGATGTTGCGTTAATCGTTTTAGTGTAGATCAAGAGCTATGTTTGCGAATGATTAATGTCTAGTTTTTTGTTAATATTAAACTAAACTTTCAAACAAAAGCCTGGATCAGCAACGATGTGACGTTTTAGGTGATGAACAAAACAAAATGTCACTCGAAACTTATGCGAATCAAAAAGTTATTTATGTGTTGGTTTCTAGATTTCAACTTTTATTACGTCAGTGAAATTTCCGAACTCCGGTACACTAATCACCATTAATACTCCACAAAATCATTATGCAAAGCAGATTACGTATATCAGAAGATCGGAGATTGAATCGTAACTACAAGAGAGGAGTAATGCGACTTTAAAATCTTAATTCGAGACAAGTGCTGCCTATCTGAGGAAATGTGCCTTGCCTAACGTCCAGTGATGTTTGCATTTTACCAGGATGCGTCTCAAGATCAAGACAAAAATGTCATGGAAAAACCATAATGCATATAAAATTTAGATTAAAATTTTCGCGCAAACAAATTTCTAAAATTTTGATACTGCATTGCGAGAAACAAGACTACAGGCGGAGAAATGTGTGATAAAGTTTTTTGTTCAAAACAAGTGCTGGCCTGACTGAGAAAACTTGGCTTGGTAATGTGCAGTAATGTTTCTATTTTATCGGAATGCAACTGGACACTGATCAACTAAAAACGCCACATAAAATCATTATGTGAATAAAAATTAGATTTGAATAGGGGAGCACGAGTCTGCTAAATTCAGAGATTGTATAGCTAATACAGAAGTAATGTGATGAGGTTATTAATTTAGCGCAAATACTGCCTGCGGAAACCTTTCCCTGTAACGTACAGAGAGGTTTTCATCTTAAGAGTGCTCAACTCCTGGAATAAACTAGACCAGGACTAAGCACTAAAATGCCACATAAAATCATTATGCGAATCAAAACTTGATTTCAACTGTGATGCACCAATCTCCTAAGTTTGGAGATTGTATCGCCAGTAAAGGTGAAGTAATGTATAGCGTCTTTACTGCAACGCAAATACCGCCTGCCTGAGGAAACTTTTCCCAGTGAAGTCCATAGACGTTTCCATCTTACGAGGACGCAACTCCTGGACTAAACTAGATCTCGACTCGGCACTTAAATGCCACATAAAATTATTATGCGAATCAAAAAATGTCACTCGAAACTTATGCGAATCAAAAAGTTATTTATGTGTTGGTTTCTAGATTTCAACTTTTATTACGTCAGTGAAATTTCAATTTTGGATCACCAACTAATCTCCTAAGTTTGTAGATTGCATCGCGAGTACAGGCGGAGTAATGAGATACATCCTTAATTCCGCACAAATCCCACCTGCCTGAGGAAACTTTCCCTGGTAACGTCCAGTAGCATTTCCACTTTACGAGGACGCAACTCCTTTACTAAACTTAACCGACCTGGTCTCAGCACCAAAACAAAAAACCTTATTCGATCCAAAATTAGATATAAATTTCGGATCACCTTCTAAGGTCGTAGATTGCATCACGAGTACAAGTGGAGTAACGTGATATGGCCTTTAATTCAGCGCGAATCCCATCTGCCTGAGGAAACTTTCACTGGTAACGTCCAGTAGCATTTCCACTTTACGAGGACGCAACTCCTTTACTAAACTAAACCGACCTGGACTCAGCGCCAAAACAAAAAAAAACATTATGCGATCAAAATTAGATATCAATTTCGGATCACCTACTAATCTTCTAAGTTCGCAGATTGTATCGCGAGTACAAGCGGAGTACCGTGATAAGGTCTTTAATTCAGCGCGATTCCCACCTGCCTGAGGAAACTTTCCCTGGTAACGTCCAGTAGCATTTCCACTTTACGAGGACGCAACTCCTTTACTAAACTTAACCGACCTGGTCTCAGCACCAAAACAAAAAACCTTATTCGATCCAAAATTAGATATAAATTTCGGATCACCTTCTAAGGTCGTAGATTGCATCACGAGTACAAGTGGAGTAACGTGATATGGCCTTTAATTCAGCGCGAATCCCATCTGCCTGAGGAAACTTTCACTGGTAACGTCCAGTAGCATTTCCACTTTACGAGGACGCAACTCCTTTACTAAACTAAACCGACCTGGACTCAGCGCCAAAACAAAAAAAAACATTATGCGATCAAAATTAGATATCAATTTCGGATCACCTACTAATCTTCTAAGTTCGCAGATTGTATCGCGAGTACAAGCGGAGTACCGTGATAAGGTCTTTAATTCAGCGCGATTCCCACCTGCCTGAGGAAACTTTCCCTAGTAACGTCCAGAGACGATCCCATCTTACGAGGACGCAACTCCTGGACACTGATCAATACCAAAATGTCACATAAAAATCATTATGCGACCAGTAATTAAAAAAGAAGCAAGCGGCCTGCGATAGTTTCGAGATCTTACAACTATGAGATATCGCATTAGAAGCGAAAATGGGGGAAATAGCTGAGGTATAGGTGTCGCGGGCTACATCGTGAGAGGACTCGCATATCAATAAATTAATATTAATGGCTCGACTGGGCTGATGAAGGAGTAAAAGAGCGAGTGAAGAACGAGAGATTAAATAAAAAAACCTTCGCAGGAGAGAGAGAGAGAAAGAAAGAAGAAAAAAGAAAAAGAGCACACGACTGAGAGAGTGAAAACTATCGCTAATTTAATTAGTGCCGTTTATAGGATGAGCCTGGTGGTCCGTAAATGTGCATTCTTGCAGGAAATGTTTTCCCCTTCACTAAAAACGAAACAAGTTAGTGAAAAACGCAACCGAGCTTTAAATGTGTTTAATTAGTGTTCGCGGCAATCTCAGCGGAGAAAACTTTAAGAGAAGAGAGATGAATGAAGTACGATGATGCAGAGCAACTACCCCCCTCCAGCTCTCATCCACTTTCAAGCGTTCGTATAAAGAGGATACTGATGGGGGAGGGTGGCGAAATTCGCCAGAGAGGAAAACTTTTCCTGTGTACTCGTGGGTAAGAAGAGTTCTGGAAGCCGGCGAAAGAAGCTGAGTGGGAAAGGAGAGAAGCGTCTCAATCTCATGATAGTACCTTACGCAAGTCCAACTTGATTGGCTAGTTTCACGAGCTTGGCTTCACTTGGATATCTCGCCAATCTGATTGTTGCAGTAACCATTTTATTTTGAATATGCGCGTTGTTTCGTAGAAATACAATACTTACACTATCGCCTCAGCGTACAGCGTAAGTGTCCGACAAGTTGACTCTGATTTGCTCCTCATTTTCATATATATGTTGTATGGTTGTTGTTAGTAGTATTTCTTGCAAACTTATATTAAAGGGTACTTATACTTTAAAGAGCTTCTTTTCGTGAAGCAACGATGGCCTAACGGCTAAAGTCACCCACATTCAGGTTAGCGTCGGCAGCGGAGGATGACTACCCCAGTTCGAACCCAGCTGGCGGAAAACTTTTTAGATCCTCCAAATTATTTTAAAAAAATTCAAATTTAATTCCTTTTCATTCTAATTTACTTTTCCCAATTTTTAATACCCTTTTTATATTTTTCCAAGCTTCCGTTGATTTTACATAAATAATCTAAGAACCACTCCTGAACTCACTACCAACTGATATTTTTCGAAAACTTTTTAGATCCTCCAAATTATTAAAAAAAAATTCAAATTTAATTCCTTTTCATTCTAATTTACTTTTCCCAATTTTTAATACCCTTTTTATATTTTTCCAAGCTTCCGTTGATTTTACATAAATAATCTAAGAACCACTCCTGAACTCACTACCAACTGATATTTTTCCGCCCCTCTGCCGTCCCCTTTGCTTTAGGATGATTGTGTCGTATCCACCGCTGGCTTAGGACCATTCTGATGTAACAAAAAGCATACATAAAACACTAACTTATATAATTATTAACTTTTTTATAAAAGGATACAATTTTCGGCTCCCACCTCTACCCACCCATAGCCATGGGTCTGAAAAGAAAAGAAGAAAGCAGAAAAGAAGAGATAAATCGCCAACAGCTATAAACCGTGATGACATACGTATCTAGGTCATGTGATCCGATTAGCCAATCAAGTTGGACTTGCGTAAAGTCCTATCATAGGATTGAGGCGCCTGTGAAAGGAGTGGGCTGTTGGAAAAGCATGGCGGATGAGATGTTGCCATGGCGACGAGGAACGCGCGCCACCTGCTTCAATCCCAATCTCATGATTTTCCCGTTTTTAGCTCCCCGCTAAAGAAAATTCCCCGTCGCTTGGCTAAAAATTTTCCCGATTTGCTAATGCTCGAGGTGAGGGCAGTTGCGGCGGCTATTCCCGAGGCGAGTGGTTGCGTTGTAAAAAGTGTGAATATGTATTCACGAAATAGTTTGGAAGTTAAAATGTACTTTCAGGATTTCGCAACACTTCTTCAGCCGGAAGTCGCGCTTTGGGATGTGGTTTGGGGTCAGTTGCGGAAAACCAATTGGACGACGTGGTTTAGCCATTCTGCAGTTTTAACTCGGGGTTCAAGCTTTGTAAGAACTAAATTCTGATCCTTTTTAGCAAAAATGCGACTACTTTTTAAACACAGTTCAAGTGCCCATTAAAATTGCCAATTATTTTTAGGTTGGTTAGGTTTTATGGCGCAAGGTCCATTATTTTGCCAATTTTTTTAATGTAATCTTGAGTAACATTCTTCAGCCGGAAATCACGCTTTGGAACGCGGTTTTTGGTATGCGGAAAACCAATGGAACTACGTAGTTTAGCCAGTATCGAGTTTTAGAAGCTGAGGGTTAAAGTCTAACTAAGTTTTAATCCATATTAGCAAGAATCCGACTGATTCTTAAAAGAGTCCAAGTGGTCCAATTGAGAGGTCAATTACTTTTAGGTAATAATGAGTAACCAATTGAGAATGGTTTGGTTTTGTATGCCTCTTTATGGTCGTGTTTTACCACACATGCAAGGCAGTTGATAACTAATTTACAAACTACATAGTTTACCCATTCTCCAGTGTTAGAAATTGAGACCGGAAGTCTAACTTAGGTGCAAACACTAGGCACAGATCCGGTTACCAAATGATATACGACTATTTTCAACATACAATTCAGTGCAAAATGAAATATTGTGTTCAGGAAGTATAGTATCTTTTTACAAGTTCTTAGCGAGGATATAAAGTCTATGTTTCAATTTGTCTACTTTCGGATCTAGATTTTAGTCCCCAGTATGGAGCTGGAAGTATTCTTTGAAGCAAACTGCTCAGATTCTTGTTACCAAAATTAAGTGACCGGTTCGAACATACAGTTTCAAATCAGACTCATCATTACGAGAATAAACATACAGGGTGGTCCCGAATTCATGGTACAAACTTTAATGGTAGGTACAGGACATTGTAACAATGATTTATTGTATAGGAATGTATAGTCGCAAGTGACGCGGTGAGGCGAAAACAGGGGAAATAACGGCCGAAAGGAAAAACAAAGATTTTATTGAAAGCGTTGTTGACAAGTGTCATGTTTACAGTAATTGTTCAAAATTACGTCCACCAGTATCGATACATGCTTGACAGCGTCGGTGGAGCGATTGGCGTACACGTTCAAAGATGCCTGGTATTTCACGCACACCTGCAGCAGCTACAGATAAGCGAGCGACGAGATCCTCATCTGGAGTCTCATAAACAAGATGCTTTAGATGTCCCCATAAAAAGTAATCGAGGCTCGATAAATCGGGGTGGCCAAGGGACTGGTCCACCACGCCCAATCCATCGAGTACCAAACGTGGCATTCAGGTAATTCCGTACATCAATGCTGAAGTGTGCTGGCGCCCCATCGTGCTGAAACCACATGCGGTTACGAATGGCGATCGGAACATCATGCAGCAGTTGTGGTAACACTTCTTTCAGAAAAATAAGATAGCTTCCGCCAGTGAGCCGCGTGGGTAGTAAGTATGGGCCAATCAAAAAGTCGTTCACAATACCAGCCCACACATTAATACTGAAACGTTGTTGAAACGCATGTCGACGCGTTGCATGTGGATTATCGGTTGCCCACACATGGGAATTGTGCGCATTAAAGACACCCTCGCGTGAAAATGTCGCTTCATCTGTAAATAGCACATAATCTACGAAATCCGGCTGCAACGCACATTGCTGCATCACCCACAGGCAGAAGTTCACGCGGCGAGGATAATCTGCCGGATTCAATGCTTGTACTTTCTGAAAATGGAAGGGGTGTAAGCGATTTTCGTTTAACACTCTGCATACAGTCTGATGACTCACACCTACGTCACGCGCAACAGTTCTTGTGCTTGACTCGGGTCTATCAGCCACAATGTTCAAGATGCTTTCTTCCAGCCTTGGAGTGCGTACAGCTCTTACTCGACCAGCGCCATGTCTGTTGACGTCGAACGCACCTGTTTCACAAAGTTGACGATGTAACCGTTGAAAAATTCTATGATCCGGCATTCGTCGATCAGGATACTCCGCGCGATACATTCGTAACGCAGCTCTGCCGTTACCATTTGAACGGCCGTACATGTAATGCGTCTGCTTTTTCTGCATACGTAAAGTCACCCATCGTCTACGGCAGCACAATTGTGAATGGCGCTTTTCCCTACTGCGATGCATCATGTTCAACAGCGGCTAGACATCTACTGCCCTCTACCGGCAATGATACCAACCGATCACTCCATTTCTCTTTCCTTTTATTTCCCCTGTTTACGCCTCACCGCGTCACTTGCGACTATACATTCCTATACAATAAATCATTGTTACAATGTCCTGAACCTACCATTAAAGTTTGTACCATGAATTCGGGACCACCCTGTATACACTGCTGGCTACCCAAATTGCAACACCAGGAAAGACAAGAGATATCACAACAAAATTTATTTTATAGATAACATAATGACCAAGTATTAAATGATTAAATTTATAGACTTCTGTGAAGTGTGGTTCCTGCCAAAATCAGTAGCCAGAGTAGCCGCCATTGTTGGAGATCACAGCTGCCACACGCCTCGGCATTGATTCAAAGAGACTTTGGATGTGTTCTTGGGGTACAGCAGATCAAGCAGCTTCCACACATTGCCAAAGTTGATCTGATGTGGCAGCTGGGAATGTAATCTGGGTCAATCGTTGAGCAACCATGGACCACATGTTTTCTATCGGCGAAAGATCCGGAGAGCGAGCTGGCCAGGGAAGCAATTCAATCTGGCGATTGACGAAGAACCCTTGGACAATGCGTGCCACGCATTATCCTGTTGAAATATTGCTGTATGCAAGCCCTGAAGGTAAGGAAGGACAACTGGCTCCAACACCTTAGAGATGTAGCACTGGCTGTTTAAAGTACCGGCAATGCATACTAGAGGAGTGCGAGAGTGATATCCAATACCGCCCCATACCATAACACCCGGTGCATAACGCAGCTGTTCAGCATCCTCTCTCTACGGTGTCTCCAGACTCGAATCCGACCATTGTGGTGTCTCGTCAGTAAAGAAAATTTCATTCCATTCTGCCATCCACATCCTTCTTTCATCGTACCATTGGCGGCGAAGACGTCTGTGGTTCTGCGTCAAGGGTAGACGAAGCAATGGACGTCTTGCGGACAGACCACTCTGCTGTAAACGGCGTCTAACAGTACACGCAGACACTGGATGATGCGTTACAGACTGAATGTGCGGTGCTATGATTTGTGATGTGGCTGAGCGATCCGTCACTGCCATACGCACAATATGCTTCATCACGTGAAGTGGTGCACTGAGGTGGATGCGATCGAACACGTCAGTCCGTCGTACCCTCCTGCATCCAACGATCACATATCCGCATTACAGTTGTTTGGTTTCGTCCAACACGACTGCCGATTTCCCTGAAAGATAATCCACAATCTCGATAGGCCACTATCCTTCCTCTGTCAAACTCAGATACTTGATCAAAAGATGATCGCTGTTTTCTACAAGGCAAAATTGATTGTTTTTTTGAAAAAAAAAAAATTAAAATAAAAATAAACACAATTGCCGTACTTGAAATTGTCGAAATCTCCAAGCCTTAAATAGCGCTTTGAAGTGGCGCCACAGGCGCGCGTGATGTGCGTCTGCGCTGAAATTCTAATCATTTGCACATCTCACCTCCGCAAATGCATGTTGTAATTTTCATACTATTTGCATGCTTTCTGCAGGGTGTTGCATTTACAGTGGCCAGCAGTGTATATATATATATTTTTTTAAATGACAAATTTTCATCCTTTTCACAATTAAAATGAACTTTTCTGAGCAGATAGAAAAAAATGCATGTGTATAAATATGTTATACTTGTAAACCAATTCTTTTAACATTTATTTGTTTGAATAGACTTTGAGAAAATGTTCCTTTTATGAAAAAAATACATGTTTTGAGATATTGAAGTTTAAAGACTAAATTGACCTTCAGATACGTACAGGTATTTTTCAAAAAATCATTTAAAATACTACTCAACGTACCTCCATAAATAACACTTCATTTTAAACAGAATTGTATCAGCATTTATTTAAATTTGTTAAAAAATAATCTAAATTTTGGATGATTTTTGTGTACTGGTACCCTAACTGGGAATCATTTTGTCTGTCATTTGTAAAATGTTATATAAGACATCACATAATCAGTATCATTCATGTGGAAAGTGTAAAATTTAGTTAATCTTTACATCAAGTGTTCTGGTGAAACAATATGCAGCAGAATTTAACAAATATTGTAATAAAAAATAAAACTAAGTAAAACAACAGTACATAGTAATAATTCAAACAATCAGGTTATACAATACAAAATTTAATTATTGGATTAAAAAAAACCAAAAAAACAAGTGACTTTGACGACATTTGATCGGCATGAATATTTTATTAAAATACTTCCAAAACAAAGTTCTATGATCAGTCTATAGTATTTATTTTGTCACCAATTGAATACATAAATAAGACTATAGCTTCACTTAGTAAACAAAACTTGGAATCAACACTTCTAAATTATCTGCAACATTTAACACCTACATGTAACTATTCGAAGGAGGACCCATGCCTAAAAAAAAAATAAAAATAAATTCATTGAAGTATTTATAGAAAATAAAATTGTTTAAAAAATCATTAACACTTTCACACTGGTGTATTCTTGAGAGGATAAATCCCCTATGTGCAAGGCTAGAATCATAATTCAACTAGAGCATATATGCTTCATTTTAAAACAGCACATGCCTTGGTACAATTTGATTAGGTGTCATTTGGCAGGCATGACCAAAATTGGATAGTTTTAAATAGAATCTTGCAGTAAAACTCTGAACTCGTATCCTCTTAATATGCCACCCAGTCATTAGGAATTATTGCTTTCAGATTTACCAAGCACATACTTCTCAAATATTATAAAAGGAAGTGTTACTCTGTGTCGTGTCAGTATTTATTCAGTGTCTTGGCAAATCTATGGCACTTACAGTAATGAAATTTGGCTCACAGGTAGTCCTAATTTTTTTTTTAACGATTTTTTGTTTCCAGCCCAAATTTAAAACTTTAATTTAGAACATTTCTGAATTTATTAGTTTTTTCACAATTTGTTCTTTTCAGGAATCTGACGTCATAGCTCCTTGATTGAAGAAAGGAAAAGTTTCTGCGTTTTTCGAACTTGAAACTGCGCCAATTTCTGACATCATTTGTAGATCTGCTATTACATTTAAGAAAGGACAGATTGCACGTTTTTGGTCCTAATGCCTTTGGAGCTTTTGTTTCTTTTTTCTTATCAGATTTCTAGAATGTTTAGATTTACGTTGTTGATTAGTATAACATTCTTGCTAGCGATTTCAACTTTGTTATGGGGAAAGACTATTTGAGGTTTTCTATCTTTGCAATCGTTGAAGATAAGAGTAAAAATTTCATAGAATTTGAAATATGTGGCAAATTTTACACCAGATCAACCTTAAATGTGATTATCTTCAAATAAATAATTTTTCAATTATAATCCGTGTTGGGTAGAGGTGGGACTCATTCTTAAAATTGTTTTTTCTTTTTAATGTTTTCTGTATCAATAAGATTTAATGGGTCCAGCCCAATAAAATATTAAAAAAATGTATTAGCATTTATTTATTACTAGACACTGCATGGCTAGCCTGTGGTGTGTAAGGTATTAAGCTAGTATAAAATTTTCCGCAGATTTGAAATCCGTTGAAGAGATACTCAATTAAAAAATTATTTATTTAAAGAAATTCATATTTTTAGGAATCCATCTAAACTAAAATTTTCCGCAGATTTCAAATCCGCTGAAATTTTTACTCAATCTTTTTAACAGTCTAGGAGATAGAAAAAAGAACTTTGACTTCATTTAAAAGATTTATCGTCTGCCTGTGAAATCAATTGCGCAAAATCAAAGCGAAAACGAACAAAAATAATTTTATCAGCTTCCCGCGGTTGAAAAAAAATGGCATGAATCCAAACCCTGACTGCAAGGTCGCATGTGTAGAAAAAGTTCTCCACATTTGAAAAACCAATGAAGAATAAACTATGAAATTCATTCAAAAATCTTCTACATTAAATTTTAAAATTTTGCCGTAACCCAAAAAATTTGGACTACCTGTGTACCAAATCTCATTGCTGTAAGTGCCATAAAATCATCAGGATTTTGCGCCCGCGAAAAAAAACAAAACAGACAAACACTTCCTTTTATAATATTAGAGATTAGCCACTTCAAGGCCATCACGGCATTGTCTATGGTGTTGGTTTAAGAAGCAAACCAAATGAGAATATGTAGCAATCACTGGGGGTTAGCGATCAGTGGTCACACCTGACCCCACAAAAAGAACTGTCACAGGCAATGCCATGCTGGCTACGCAGTGGTTAGTGACATATACATGAAAGTCAATGGTGAATCGAGTTGCCCAGTAGTCACCCTCCCAAGTAAGGGCTACAACTTAAGATGTTTAATTACTGATATGATAGGTATTGGGCAAGGTCACAAAAAAAAAGAGAAACCAGCATTGCAGCACACACTTGCACCTTACACCATTTGAGCGTGAAGTTGTTAACAGCATACTAAAAACTTAAAATTCTAACTATTTCAGTGTTACTTACCATTAGATAGTTTACATTGCTTAAAAACTTCATTAAAGCCCTCACAAAGGCTGATATCATGTTGGGTCTGAGTACATTCCAAAAATTCCTTGAATTCAAACTGGCAAGGAGAACCTTGTACTTGGGCTGGTGCAGGTTGTGCAGGATAAGAGGCAGCCTGTGCAGGAGCAGCTGCTGCAGGTTCAGCATTGCCACCTCCAGAGCCACTGGTTAATGCATGACCTATTGTGTGACCCTAGAAAAAACAATAAAGATTAAAATAAAAATGAGCATACATTTCCCCATGCAATTCAAACTAATTTTGGACATAATAAATACATTACTTTTACGATTGAGTCCTAATATAAACTTAAATATCCTTGGAACAGTGTAATATAGTGTGACCACGAAAGATTTAGAAACGTCTATGTCAGGGTGTCAAGATTTAAATCACTTGATTTAAATCAAAACTAATCTTACATTTTTATAACTAAATAAATACACCATAGAAAAATCACTGAAGTGGTCAAATGCTTTAATTTTTCTGCACCCATGGGGATTTCAGCACTAATGGCTACACCAAGCTCAGAGGGAACTGGGTCAATTACTGCATATGATAAAAGATTGCAACAGCCAGTTATAACTTATTAGAATATACTATATACTGGAAACAGTAATGTAAACACAAATGACATATACCTAAATGCCAGGAAGAGTAATGTATAAACATTTCTGATTAACAGCACTCATAATAAAGGCACTCACTTAAAGGAAGTATACAACAGTTTGATTCAAAATTATAAACGAAAGAGGTGACTGATTTTATTAGCTAAAAAAACTCAAGTGGGAAGTTAAGTTTTTGAGGCATTTGTTAGTTAGCTCCCAAAGTGTGTGCCGCGTAGAGAGATGAGAGGTGCTTCGTAGCGCATGTAACCTCCAATCTAAGCAACAGAAAAAAGGGTTAAGGTCACTCATCAAAAATCTGTTCACTCCCCAACCAAGAGCATGATGAAGGTAATTTTATTTGTTTTATTTATATTTTCATCAACCTATGTTTTCTTATTAAGTAAAATTAAAGTTTTTGTGTGTGAATTTTAAATACTACTTGTATTAATTATGTTTATGTTCTTACTTCTCTAATTTCTTTTTCAAAGTGGTACTAATATGAAATAATATAACAGAGATAAATATTACATGATGACGAGGGTGCCATGAGAAAATTATAATTATCTTAAGGGTGCCACCACTTGGATGAGTTTGGGAACCCCTATATTAGCTTATTCTTGTGGTGTGCAATAGAGATTAAAGAGTAGAAATATACATTTTCACACACAGCCATTAAAATGTCAGCACGAAAAAAGGAAGATCCAATATGAATTAAACTAAGTGAAAATCCATTTATTATCGCTGCTCGGCAGTTTTATTATCAGAATTTACCATAGTCTGATTATTTCTGTCCTCTATTCCACTTCTCAGACTATAGTTTAGGTCTGTCACTTACACTTGCTGATAAATTTGTTAACATGATGATGTAATTGTCTCAAGAAAAACTAGGTAGGATGTCAACTTGTGTTTTAAAGTTAAATAAATGTTAAGTAAATATTGATTTACCCTGTCACAAATTCTGATTGTTTACTTAAAATAAATATTAGTTTATATGTCATGTCACAAACTCAATTTTTTATTTAACAAATTTATACATATTTATTATATAAACAGTGTTTAGGGCCTGCAGAAATTTAAATAGATATCTTATTTAAATCAAATTAATCCGATTTAAAGCAAATAAATCCAATTAATTGATTTTTTTTTTAAATCATGATTTTTTTTTACACGCTGGTCTATGTTATGTGGTACCAGGTGAATCAATTACTGTACAAGCAAGCTTTTACAAGATAGGTAGCTCCATTGAATCAACTTGTATCATCTCATTTAGTCTCAAATAAAGAGTGACAGTAATACTACCAGGTCTAACACACAAGCAAAAGAAAAATATGGTGTTCTCTTTTGAACCATAGAATACAACTCTAAAACAAGAGTAAAATGAAACCTCTATAAGCAGAGAGGAATGCGTAAGTCTTGGGATGGTCAGATTATACTCAGACAAGTCTTTATAAAACTAATTTTTGGAAATTTCTTAAAAAGGAACTATGCAAAGTAAAAAAGTAGAGCACTAATATTTAATGTTTATATAACAGAGAACATTAATAGCATGTTTTATACATAACATATATACTTACACTTTTGAACTTTCTCATTCAACCAAGGGGAAAATATATTAAATTAATTGAAGTAGGAAAGAAATTTTCAGAACTAACTTAATTACAAAGTGCAATATAGGAACAGCAAATTGAATTTTGCTAAAAATAAAAAGCTCAACAGATATCAAATAATGAACATACACACATGAAAAATTTCACTATCAAAGATAGAACCCACCCAGGGAGGAGAACCTATGCTGCCTACAATTTGTAGTGCTCTAGCACAGTGGACATGCCTATTGAGCCACAATAGCCTCTTTATAATTAAGGATTTAGTCAATTTGAATAAACATTGAATGAAAAAACAATTAATGCAAAATGGAATAAGCCCAAAATGTTCAGAGTCACCTTTAGAAAAACTCTACAAAACTTCAGGAGTTTTTCTCTAAATCCTCTGAAGACAGATACTACCCATCTTTTTTATATACGTCCTTTGACATCAGCATTTTAAAATAGAATGAAACACTTAATGAAAGGACGATCACAATGAAATATATTTCAACTCCTTTCAAGCTGTTAGAATGAATAGATTTTAATAACTAAAAATCATTAACATAGGGTAGATTTATTTGAATTTGCAATGGTGAAATGAATGGTTGAGTTTCATGGCTCAAGTACCATTCCAGGCCAAGACGTGCCAAACACACAACTGACAACATCAAGTAATGTACACTCAAAGAAAGTTTTACTGACATAAGGGAAAGAGAAACAGCCAAGGAGAAATTGAACCTTTACAGTGAAATGAAATGGGAAGTTGAATGTTAACCTATTTGTGACACTTAAAAATACCATTAAATTCATCAGCTAAATATCAATAAACTTTAAAAAAAAAAAAACTAAAAACTAAACACCAACTGAAAAGTTCATGCCTTACATAAGCAATGTGTATCAACATATTCAAAACAAAATTTATGTTTATTGGATACTGCATTGCAAATATACTGCATTGAAGAGATTACATGCTAATGTATTACAACTTTAATGCAGTCACTGGCAAGTTGACATTTGAATCACATGGTTTTGAGGGAGTCGATTTGTTGGTTTATAGAACAGATTTAATCTAAACAATATTTCCATTCCACAGACGTCATCTCAGATTTATTCTGGTGCACAGTTTATTGTCTGGATTGGAAGAAATAGAAGTGATTATTAGGTGAAACAAATAATCACCTATGGATAGGGTTAGACAAAAGGAGGTCAGGCATTAACGGTACCTTAACACTTTTGATCAGCTGAGATCATGTACTCCACTTGAATAAACGTTCACATTTTTTTTTTCATTTATTAGGTTGTGCAGGCAAAAAATATTGCAATGACCATGACCTATTTACAGTACAGATAAGTATGATAAAGAATGGGCGATTGATCAAAACTTGTCATGTAAGTGAAAATATTAAGAAAAAGCATAAAAAATTATATTAGTTACGATTTCTATTGGTTGTTCGAGAGAACTAAGGCAAACTACCTCTTTTTAGAGCCAAAATTCACCAAAGCCAAAATAAAATGGTAACTTCCCTACACAAAACATACAAGCTCTTTTGCTACAGATCACCACCTACACTTAATGGCATGAACAATGCTTGTGATGGACAGACAGTACAAGATGTTTCAGACCCTTCCTGTAAGGGACTAAAATGTAACTCACCACAGCTGAGCCAACTGCTACTCCTGCTGCAGTTGTGGCCATTTGGGCAAACATTCCTGGCTGCTGAGGCGCAGCCATAGGTGGTGGAGCTGCAGCAACAGGGGCTGGTTGCTTAGGGGGAACCCTAGCAGGAACATTACTAGGTGGCCGAGATGCCCTGTAAAACAAATACATTTGAAATTAAGTTGAGTGTTACAACAAATGCAACTCAAGATTAACAACACACAAATTACACTATATACATTTGGTAGAAATACTCACAAAAGTACCACTTCATTAAAAATAAATTTGAGCAGAAACATTTTTGAATACAAGTTCATTACAAAGCATGTCCAATATTAAATGAGGACTCTAACAGGAAAACATACAAATTTCAATGAAAAGCATTACTAAGAAATGCAACACAACAAAATTGTTTTATAGTGCAGTCCATTTATGTGTTATGAAAAATGAGCAAACCATGTTGTCATTTAAGTAAAGTTTGAATTTAAAATAAAATTAGTCCTGATGTAACATATGAAGTCGAGGTATTTTCATGCTAAAAATATATTATTTCTTAATCCTCCACAATATTACTTAAATAGTTTACACATCTTGCTGAAAACTCCAGAATTTAACAAGACTGTTTTTAACCTTTAGAGTACAGGTGGCCGATATTTCGGCCACACTACTTTTTTCCAAAAAGACAGGACTGGCCTATATTTCGGACACTCATTTACCACCCCTCGTTTGGTTTGTATCTTTCTCAGGGATCCCTGGGGTCGCTGCAGGAGGTCAGCAGGGTCCAGTAATCAATCGCCAAGTGGTCAGAGAGAGGGGAATATTTTCCCTATATTTACCGTAAACGAAGGGGCTTCGCCCCGTAAGCTCGGCAAACCCGTTCCTAGGAGTCGCTTTCCCTACTTCTTCCTTCCTTTAGCAAGTGTTTGCACTGAAACTGTGCGACTCCTTATTTCAAACTATTTGACTTAGGTTCTGTTCTTTTACTCTTCTACGTGCTCATAGTAGAGGGCTCACCCCAGCTGAAATAGAAAAGCTTATGGCAGAATTGGATGATGAAACTTACGACGACAATGACTCAGACTTATCACAAAAGATAATTTTTAGTCATCGTTAAGTTTGAGTCCTGATTTCTCTGTCATAAGCTTTTCTAACAAACGGTTTTTCTCAGAGCCAAACAAGGGAGGAGGGAAAAAAGCAGGCTTTTTTCAAAGCCAACCATTTTATCTGGAGGGTCAGCATCTCTAGGGTTGTCGAGAGCAGTGAGGGAGGGAGGTAATTTCAATTACCGTCGTACTACAGCAACATTTTGGGCTATTGACAACTGCCCGAGATCATTCTTTGAAGAAAGATACGAGGACAATTGTCACCACGTAATTTTGAACTACGGTCAAATGCCGAGGACACACACTTGAGCTGGAAATGTTACACTGATATAAAATTAACCTTCAATCACTACCGAATGACAAATATTCTAAATCACTGTTATTTTGACAATTCAGTAGCAGGTAAGAACTGCGATTCAAAAGTATGAGTGAATAAGTAGTAGTTTTGTGATCGGCTAACATCCCTAGTCTTCGGACTGGGACCACAAGAGATTGAAGTGTGCTGACTATTAGCATATCTATAAAAGAATGATATATAAGACTAGCAAAAAAATAGACTTCCTTTAAATTGGGAATAAGGTTGGACATGTGAAGTGGTCACAGTCAGTAATCTGATGTAGAGCGAGTGCAGGGTTGGACCCAATGGGTAAAAAAACCACGTTGTGTATACATTTTGGGTTTTTTCAGTGATTACAAAAAATACATACAAAATTGTAGTTACTGCAGCTGTTGAGAAGTTTGCAGAATCTGCCTGCAACCTGTCTACAGCTACAGAAATTTCTCTTAATTGCTTCTGTAACGCTGAACTTTCGCAGTACAGCTCAACATTACACAATTCTTCTAGTATTCGTGTCGACTCGGTGTTAATTTTCATTAATAACTTCAACATATTTGTGAAAGTTTTTGATAAAAGTGTTATCGCATTCAACTTGCAAATTCCAATGTGTATGATTTGGAATTTGAGGCATGAAACTACACCTTTTTCCTTTATCAATCTACAAGATGTGGTTGCAAGAAGAACTATTTATTTTCCTCCACAATATGCTTAAGGACACTTTCATAAAAAAAATGTTCCCAAGCAATTTCGACAAAAAATTTATTTTTAAATTTCTATTTGGGTTTCAAAAATTTTCTGATCAAACCTTTTTTTTATTCAAACCACTCTGTTCGTTATTTTCGATTCATTTACGCTGTATTCCTGATGGGATTCATCTAGACTTGTGTTTGAAAGCCTCAGGGTTTACGACGTGGATTACAAGGTTTCAGTCATCAAACGTAAAAAAAATTTTCAACAACACATATTTCAGTCTTTTAAAAATCTGCTTAATGTATATTCAATAACGAGGGCCACTGTTTTCAAACATTGCTCTATATTTAAGATAAAAACATTAATTGCGCAATGCAGTTGAAATCGTACGTCGTTCATGTGCGTATGCTCTTTAGTTGAAAATAAAAACAACTGAATCCGAAGAAATCACAGGTCCAATCTGATTAAAAACAAAAACCTTTTTGTGATCTGAGTTATTAAGATAATTAGAAAACAAGTACATGGTAGTGCAAGCGAAAGATTTCAAACTTACCTCATAGGTGCTGATCTTCCCCGTCTTGGCATTTTTTATCAATATTTCTGTTCTCAAACCACAAGTAAAAGTAGCAAGCAATCGAGTTTTGATGTTAACTATCAAAAATTTCAATGTCCTTTTAGTGACCTCGTATATAACAAACTGCAGTATTACAAAAGCACGAGTGAAAGTGAATTGTATTTATGAAACGATACACCGCACTTCACTTCTCGTTTCTACGATCTGATATTTTAGCCAATCAGAGGGGAAGAGAATTGTGCCAAAAGCTTCGGTTCTAGAAATTTCTTGCGCTGTGCCGGTGATTACGTAATTGTCTTATATAATATGTTTGGCGTTTTATTGTCTTTTTGAAAGTTGAAGCACATTTGAAAAGGAAACATCAGATTCAATGGCGATGCAGAAACTGATACTTTCAATTTAAAAACTTCTTGTAAATGCATGCCAAGCGACATTAAACTCTGATCACGTTTTTTATCATTCCCAGTTCTACTGTCTTGGGATTGAACTTCACAATACATTTAAAACTGAAACTAAAAATTTTGTTTCAGATCGACAATTATTTTATCAACCTTCGGGGTTTACAGTATAAATCTTCACAAACATCGAAGATTGGTAAGTAAGTATTTAATTAACGTCTCACTGAAGCAACACGACTATTGACGACGGTCTGGGATCAATCCCCGAAGACAATGTCAAGTAATTTTGTACACGGTCAGGTAATTAATTTTTAATTAACGTCATACTAAAGCAACAGAACGTGCTATTGACGACGGTCCGGGATCAATCCCCTAAGGGAAAGATCCGAGGACACCTCGTAATTTTGAACCACGGTCAGATGGACGAGGCAACACCTGAGCTGCACCCCACTCTTCAAACTTCCACACCAACCCAACTTGAGGACTTTCAGCCGCCTCTACACCTTACGCTTACAAACATCTATGCGCGGACCCGGATTCGAACCAAGAACATTCCGATCCAGAGGCTAGCACCTTAACCACCTAACCGGTTGTACCACGGTCAGATCAAACACTGGAAGAAAAATACCCGAGATTGTGAATAAATTTGATTTTTCGACGTGTTGGCGTCAATTTCCTCCGATATTTTATAGTATAAATTACAATTGAAGATTCATTTGGATGCTTTTTCGTGCTCAAATGGTGCAAAACCCAAAAACGGACAAGTTTCGCCGACAACAGCGAATGAAGTTGACTTATAAGGTTGCCTATGAAGAATTTTGTTAAGCTAAATAAATGTGGCGGTAGCGTTTCTGCTGCGATTCGTGTTTTCTGTACGTGTCATTTGGTTTGTTTTTCGAATAAGCTTACAGCATCAAGTAAAAAAAATTCCATATAAACTAAAATTGGTGATGGTTGATCAACGCCAAATGCAAAACGGTGATAAATTACGTTTTTATGCCCCTGTAAGTATTTTTTTTTGTTTCAGCCCAAAATGTATTGACTGACTTAAACAAAATTTGATTTGGGTTCCCTTCTTTTTAAAAATCGATTTTTAATGCTGATCCTAGATTTTATTTAAACAGGAAAATTATGTGAAGCTTAAATCACAGCTCAGAGTAAGATCCACACAACTGTCAAATTCAGAGCATAGCCTGATGATCTTTGTGTGTTGGTAGTTTGGAATAGATACATTTCAATTTATCACTTTGTTCAATATCACGCATTGAACTTTTTTTTACAAATAATTTGAATTAAGGTACAGATTTTGGTTTACTATGGCAATAATTTAAAATGTAGTGGTTTGCATACAAAGGTCTGGCCAGTTTAAAAAAAAAATCACAGCAACTTAAAATCATACCTTGGTTTGAAGATTTGCATCCAATCATTACCTTTGTGAGGAAATCTGAAGAAATCAGAGTTCACAAAATAGTGAAAAATCCATTGAAAAGCTGTCTTTAGCAGAATAAAATGAAATTCCTACCACTTTGACAAAAAAATTATGTGTGTACTTATACTATATAGCCTACTTTATCTCATAACTGATTGCCATAAGCAGTTAAAAAATATCAATAAAAACAAGAAGTTTTAATTTTTTCCAAGCACAATTGTCTCAGAATGAGCTTAATAGTTTTGAGCAAATTTTAAATAGTCAACTCTTAACAAATGTAGAAACTGGATATTATACAAAAATAGTCAGGTGTGTACCCAAAATTTTTCAAAACAAAAGTTAAAAGTTTTGAAACATTAGTTCAAGAATTTTAAGTGTTAAATGGAACTAAGAAAATGCAAAACAGACAGAATAAATAACATTTATTTACAAGATACAAATAATAAAACTTTTTAGGGTTGTATTATGTAGGGTATATTCCAATCTACTGATGATTTAAAAATACCACTCCAAGATTTTGTTCATCCTCCATCATTTGAGTTTCTTCATTCTAAAAATTAAATAAATTTCGTTAATGACAGACATTTACATTTGTCCAAAAATCTTTTGAGGCAAACATATATGCCATCGTGACTTTTAAGAATGCTTACTTTATCCAGACATAATTATGATGTATATATTCATGTAGGTAGGTATGTGTATATTTATGTAGGTATGAACATGTTACAATTTGGTTAACAGGCTATAAATATAGGCGTTTGCTATAGCAGGAATAAAAGTGTAGTATAAACATCAATGGTTTATTTTAATTTTATGCATGACGTGAACTAATTTTCCTTAAGTCTTCCATAAAGCATAGATCCAGTATAATTTGGGAAAACAATAGAAAAATTAATAAATAGTTAAATGTAACTAATGAAAATCTAATGCTGTAAAATTAGAACTATGTACCAACATACAGTCCCTAGCCAAATTATTACACATTTTGAATTTTACAAATAGACTTCAGAGGACCAGCAATACAATGTGGCTCAAATATTATTGCATATATCAGTATAGTTTTGTTAACTAAGAACCTATACAAAAATAGAGGAGTTTGATGATATAATTTTACTTAACCATTACAAAATCATCAACAAGTGTATAAACATGCGCTAAATGCACTGTTGATGAGCATGATAGATGTGTTGAGAATTTGGTTAGTTAGGTAGGTGTGAATAGTTGAATTTATGTTGCATTGGAGCAACACAATGGGCTATTGGTGACAGTCTGGGATCAATTCAGAAGGAAAAGATTTGAAAAAATTTGGATATAAAATTTAGTTTTAAAAATATTTTTACCTAAAATTTCACAGTACAGTGCATTCCGCTTTATTGGACAACTTTGGTTCTACATGAAATGGTCCCATTAACGGACTGGTCCGATTATATTTTATTAAAGGCTATAACGCTCGCCTGCTATATAATTGCATATATATATATGTAGATTGCTCGGGGATTCCATTTCTTAAAAATTGTCTAGGGTGTAAATTAATCTCCAAGGATACAGAAAGCAGTTGTTGAAAACACCAACTTTCATTTAATCAACAAATATCCAAGTGTACAGACACTTTTAACAATTACTCCAGTGCCACACCAAAACACCACCTTCATCTAACTCTCCCTCTCTTGGTCTCCACAATTCACTCACTCACCTGAGCAAGATTTCATCCTCCTCCTCAACATTTCATCATACTCCCAGGAAATTGCATCAGGACGAGTCATTACTAATACATAGTGGCGCCATCTAATGGCCAAGTATCTTACTAATTGTTAATAAAAAAACCTACATATATATATATAAACAATGCACTAATTAATAGTACAGGAAATTGATGTTTTTGTAATGGGTAGTACTTTTAGGGGAGGGGTGACACAAGGTTGCTGACCCCTTCACTAGTAGCCCACACATGTAAGTTAGTAGCAATGGATAATTGGAGTGTTGAACATCATGTGTTTGCCGTGGAGGAATTTATTCAAAATGATGAGTATATTGTGGCCACTCGTTGTGTTTTCTGCCGTCACTTTAACCTCAGTGTGCGGGATGTGCTTCCTTCTCGTAACACAATTTTGAGGTGGGTGAAGGATTTTCGCACTCATGGTAATATGAAAGTGAACAAAAAAAACTGGCCCTCGTCGAACGGTAGTGACTACCGTTCGATGCTCTTACACTATCAACATTTTCTGGTGTGACACCAGAAAATGTTGATAGTGTAAGAGCATCTGTCAGGAGTCTAAGTCAAAAGATTACGCAGATAAACCACGAACATTCGCAGATTTGAAGAATGCCATCAGAAATTAAATTGCAGCAATACCAGACGATATGGTGCAGCGAGTGATGACGAACTTCAAGGACTGCCATGACAAATGCATTGCCAGTGAAGGTCATCATTTGTCTGACATTATTTTCCACACATTTTTTCCCCCTTCTGTTAAAAAAAAAATTCATCGAGCTGCTCTACAGATTGTGCTTATTTCAACCCTGTTTGATCAAAATTGAAAATGTGACAAGGTTTTAAAATTTGTCCATTTACTGTCCACAAAATTATTAATGAAGTTATACAAGGGTTGTTCAAATGAAAAGGTACGAAAAAACACTGTGGGTATAAATGAAGACTTTATTCAAAGTATACACCATAGGCCTGAGCACAACGATTCCATTAATTAACGAGCCGAAGGATTCCTTGTTTCCAGAATTCCTGTGGCTGTGAGAAGACCCGGTCTTTCACAGCGTCATTGAGTTCGTTGTCTGAGTTGAAGCACTTCCATTTCAGATGTATTTTCAGGGGACCAAACACATGGAAATCGCAGGGTGACATGTCCGGGCTGTAGGGCAGATGGTCAAGCTGCTCCCACTTGAACTTAGCCAGTTCCGCGTGTGTGACCCTGGAGACATGTGGACACACGTTACCTTGGAGCAGAACCACACCCTCCGTGTGAGCAGCCCCAGTCTTTTGTTCTTGATGGACCTGAGTACGCTTCGGAGTGTCTCACAATACACATCGGAGTTAATGGTTCTTCTGTGCTCGAGGAATTCAACAAGTAGCGGACCTTGGACGTCAAAAAAGACGGTGAGCAACGCCTTCAAACTTTTTAGGGGGAGGTGACGACGCATGCTTCCACTGCATGCTGTCCCGCTTTGTCTCTGGCTCGTAGTGATGGCACCAGCTCTCATCAACTGTGACGATCCGCTCCAGGAAAGCGGGGTCTTCATGATACCAAAACAGATATTGAAGTGCTAGCCCCATACGCAGTTCCTTTTGCTGGTCGGTGATCTGCTTCGGAACCCACTGCGTGCACACCTTCTGATAACACAACCTGTCATGAACAATTGTCCACACTGTTCGAACGCTGACATCCACCTTCAGCGCCAACATTCGCAATGTGACACGCCGATCACTTCTCACTAGGTCATCCACCTTGTTGATAAGATCGGCCGTGATGACTGTGTTTGCCTGGCCTGGTCATCAACCAAACTCTCACGGCCTGCACGAAAACGGGCACTCCTTTCTCACTGACTTGTCGGACACACAGTCTTGCCCATATACGGTTACCATCCGGCTATGAATAACGGCCAGTTTAACACCTTCCGCTGTCAGAAATCGGATAATGTCTTGCTGCTCCTCGATCGTTGAATTTTGCAATGTGAACGCCATCCTGTCCTCACATGCACTGCCGCGTGAATTGGACGGCGCTCTTTATAAGAGCCACTGTTCTCTCCGGCGAATGCTCAGATCCACACAGGAGATTCAAATCGCATCCCTAGATGTCTCGTTACGTTCTCCCATAGCGGCATACGCAAATATGTTAAAGGGTTACGTTGTTACAACGTTTTATACCTTTTCATTTGAACACCCCTTGTAAAACACAACCTACCTTTATTCGTTAATAAAATATTTTTTAATCATTGTTTGTTTACGCTACTCATTATTGACTGATGATACAAATGAATGAGCTTGTAAGCAGCTTTCTTGACACAATCATCATTGTTTTTACCAAGTAAATATTCAATTTCTCTAAGCATGAAAGGGCTTCATTCCAGGTGACTTCGGGGACTTCTTCCTCTGATTCAGAATGTGTTTCAGGTGTTTCTTCTGACCGATTGGCCATAATATCTTGAACAATATAGTCTTCTGAAGGGAAGTCGTGGCACTGGACAAACGTAGTGACAAAGGACAAACATAGTGGCAAAAGCTTGAAAATCTTCGGCGTTCATTCTAACATCGATTTCACAGAATGTGGAAATAGGGGAAGTATTGTCTGCTGTTGATGACGAAGATGGAGCTATGAATCCTGCTTTGGCAAAACAATTAACAAATGTTTCGACTTTCACAGATTGATTTCCAGCTAACTGCAATTATTTCAATTGATGAAGGGATTATTTATCTTATGAGATAACTTGATTGCGCTAAATTTAGCACTGTTCTCCGAGTCGAAGTAATAGATGATTATTTCAAGAACCAACTTTCTATATAGGGTTTTCAAGTTTTTGATATCCCCCTGATCCATTGGTTGATTGATTGATTAGAAGGGAAAAAAAATCAGACGAATATTCTTCGTTGCTACATTAGAGTGTGTGGAACAATTGTCCATTACAAAAGCAATTTTTCTTCCTAGTCTCTCGAGTATCTTGTCCCAGCCTTTCAACCAATCCTCAAAAATTGTCGATGTCATACATGCATTACGACTGCTTCGATATTCCACCGGCAACCTGTCGCACACCTGAGAAACACCAAGGATTCCTACTTTTTCCTGTGACTAAAAGAGGATGTCGATCACAGCCAGTCATGTTAATGCAGACAAGAGCAGTTTCACGATTCATCACTTTTTCAATCCAATCAGTAAATAAGTTCTGAAAGTTAGTGACTCATTTGGAGTTGCCCTCTAATAAAGGGCAGTTTTGTTGCAGTTGTACACCTTAAAAGGTACATACGTTTCAAAATTTCGTGCATCAAAGTGATAATCCAACTGTCAGTTCCTCGAATATCAGCATCCTTTTTTCACCATGTTCGACTTTGAAGCAAATGTTGTGCCGCTCACTATCAATTTGAATATTTATTATTTTTTGTTCACCCAGGCAGTTGGCGAGACATATCTTTTTAACCGTTTTGTTTGCGAAATTGTATTTAAACTGGTTTGTTTAACTGACATAAGGTGGTCCATATAACCAATATGATAGTACAGAATAGAAAAGGATTCTGTTCACATGGAAACTATCCCCAATAAGCGACTGGTCCCAGTATCCAGTGGTGGGATAAAGCGGAATGCACTGTACTTGTTTATGAACCATCACTTTTTGTAAGTAAAATATCAGCATTAGTCGCAAAATGATTTGACACCTCAAAAGACTGCAGAAGTAAAAGGTCTGGTTGGCATGGAGAATTATAAAAATTGAGATTTGTCGAAGACTGAGCATTTCTGAATCATCTTTGAGGAAAACAAAGAAAAAAGGTTTGTCGGGATTAAATAAGAATAGAATATCAATACATATAAAAGACTTCGTTAATAGTACAAATTTTTATTTAAAATTATTCAAAACGTGTTGCTAGTTAAATTCAACATTGATGGTAAAACATTTAAAAATATTACTAAATAAGGTAAAATCTTTATAAATTCATTTCTCAATTTCGAGACACCCAAATCTTTTAAACCAATTTAGTTTAAGACAATTGCTTGAAACAAGGGATCTTTGGTTTTCAACCCAGTTCTAAACATATTGATATTTCTCAGCATAGTTTTACCAAATATTCTTTTAGGACAAGCGAATGACCATATTTCCTTGATACAAAAATGAGACATGGGTGGCAAAAATGTGACGGGGTTATGTAATATTCTGTATTCATGTAAAAAGACAATAAATTCTTCTGAGTATCATTATTAACTGCAGTTTCACTTATTTAAAATTGCAAGGATAGACTTAAAGCTTTAAAAAATATGAAACATAACTGTGAAATCTGTATCTAACTTCTTACACTTAGAATATTTTTTTACTATGCACCAATGTGCATCCTAACTTGAAACTTCCAAAAGGAAAAAACCTTGTCCATTTCTAGACCTTGCACGATAAAACCTAAATCAACCAACCAAAAGGCAAAGATAAAAAGTGTTTCTTTATCATGTTTTTGAAACGAAAATGATTAATTATGTTTTTGTAATTCAAGGTAAAATTAGAGTCTTTAAAAACAAAAAGATCATTGGTGTTACGTAAATATTATTAGAAAACTTTTATCTTTATCTAAAAAATAAGCGCTGTATGATTCAATCGAACAATTAGATCAAATAATAAGCGTCAATGGATACTGATTACATGTATTTGTAATACTTTTTCTCTTAGAACCCATAAATGTCCCAACTTGAAACTTTTAGAAAGCAAAGATAGAGTACCTTTAATATATATTTTTCAGTAAATTTGATAGCTCACTTTTAGTAATTCATGGCAAAAGATCAAACTAAATTACCTTAAAACAAAATGGTCACCAACAAGGTCATTATACATTTTGCACAAAATAAATCCTAATTCAGTGTGAACAATTAGATCCAGAAATGAGATTTAGTGAGTCCTCAAGAATAATTTTCAAACAATTAAATCATGAATTGCTCCCATTTTTCAAATTTAAACTTAATATAAATAAAAAACTATTGCAAGGAAGTAAAATGTTTCATATTTTCTTTTATGTATCTGGGCAACAAAATTAGCATACTAAAAACATTGGAAATTCAGGTGAAAAATGCCACTTTTTTTATGTAGTTTGACATGGAATGACATAACATAAATTGCTTGAAATAATTAATGACTGATAGTTTTACAAGCATCATAACTTTGTCCGGATGCAAATTAAAACTTGAACTGTTACTCTACTTAATCATTGTAGATAGATAACCTGATATGGAATTTATCAGTGTGATAAATTATTTCAAAATACAGCACATCGAAAATTTTACAAATCCAATAAATACTACATTTAATACTTCTGGATTAACAGGTAGCAAATAATAATTTGTGTAGCCTATTGTATTAAAAATCCCTTACAAAAGTAGTATTTTAAAATTTAATTTATTATATGTATGCACACAAGTTCAGATCATTACCCCACAAAATCAGAATAAAAATTTTTTTCTTGGGCCCCAACTTGGTATTTGACCACTTCCGAGGTCTCTGGAACAGACCTGTCATAGATGCATTTTTGTTGCCAACATGTGTTTTTTGTTTTCTTTAAATAAATCACTACAAATATTGATACATATGTTTGAATAATGCAACTCTCTGCATAAAAATTTCTGCTATCCATGATATTGATGCATGGCACAATATTATAGCACACAATATTAAAATATTAAAAAAAAAAGGGAAAAACTTGTATTGTCCTACTCAAAAGTATAGTCAGACTACACACGTAACAAAAAAGGCTTTAATATAGTTGAATGCACAACATGAGGGGGTTACTAAACTGTACCATTGATATTAAGTCAAGATCAGTGATTTACAGATCATATTTTTGAACACATTAACTTTTAACACATATTGAGAATTCTAATATAAGACAAGATACTTAGAATAGATACAGTAAAAAGAATATCTATAGAAGAGAACTATAAATACAATAAAAAGAATTGATGCTCTTTAAATGCAGCTGAGCATCCTATTTCTTGTAAATAATTAGAATAAAATTAATCAAATACACGATACATTAGATGTAGAAAGAAGTAACGATTATAATTTCAATTTAAGAATTAAACTATGACAAAATTTAGCAACTTGCCTCCAACAATCTTGAATATTTCCGTGCTGGTTCTATATCTTCGTCTTCTTGTAATTCCTCTAATTTCCTTTTATACCTACAAAAATTCACAAAATCACTTTAAATTAATTGTCTTGAAAGGTTGAAAATGAGATTTTAGGTGAATGTTTTAAGTGATATTTGGTTTGAAAAGTATAACTTACGCTATACTGCTTGGATTATTTTCTTGATTTCTACATTTTTCCAATTTTTTTTCTATGTTGGCTCTAATAGGATCATTGACATAGGGTGTTTCATTCTTTATCATTAAAAACATGGCTAGTGGAAAAAAGAGTTAAGGCATAAGAGATAAGGCACACATAATTTTATAGAGCATACATTTTATAATCAAGACATCAGCAATTTGGATATTTCAGTGATTAAGTCAATTAAAAAATGTTTGATTCCAATACATCAAAAATCACACGAATAAAATTTTTCTAGTGAATTTATTTTTGACGGGAGGAAAAAAAAATTAAACATGTATTGTTTGAGAATTAAGAAAAGAGTAAACATCACTACAAGTTAGAATTCATTTCAAATATAAATTCAGATGAAATAAACAAAACCTCTTCAGATAGACACAGATCAGTAATGTTCACAAGTTTTGGAAACTTGTACAAATTAAGCATTTACAGATATTAAATAATTGATGTTTCATTGCAGCCATTTCTGTAATCCAAGCTCTAAGCAACTGAAACAGATTAAAGAGTGTTCAGCTTATTTAAATAAAATTTGCATGGAATAATATCTTACTCTTAATGGCTTCCCTCACATATGCAAATTTTTTTGGCTCAGCATCAAAGAGAATATCACACAGATACCTAAACAAAAATTAAGAATATAGAGCACATTTTGCATATATTATAATTAAAACTATGATACACATTTCTTTAAAAGCAATAATATTTGATATAAAAGGATCCAATAAAATATTTGGATATTTAATTTGATATGCAAAAATAAAAAACTTGTATTACTTTTTGTTTCTTTCTTTTATAAATCAGTACTGAAGTAAATAGAATTAAGATTTTGAAGCATATATAGTATCTTAAAAGTTTTGGTTTCACCTATTCCGTTTTATTTGCACTGTTTTAAAAAGTATGGACAAGATTTTCACAGACTGAAATTCCAGTATATGATGGTTTTGGCCCTTTTTTATTTCTTAGTCGTTATAAATTATGAACTAAAAAATACAAAACCACATTAAGCAAAGATCAATTTTCCTGAAAAGATAAAGATTCAAAACAAATGCATTCTCATGCATTTGTGATTTTTAAGTTATATTATGTTGTATAAATGTGATAATGCAAATGTTTTCAACCATTAATCTTTCAGTTTCATTTAACTTTATCAATAAAGTTGTTTATTGTATAAGATTTTGAAAAATATATTTTGATTCCATAATTTTTAAAACTCAGCCTGGTGACATGCAGTGTCTTCTGTGTGTAACCTAATTCTAAACCCAAATAATTTTTTCAAAGAAATTTGAAAATCAAAACACTTAATCAACATTCTCAGAACTGAACACTATAACTCATCAATGCCAAATTTAATAAAGAATTGATAACAGGAAAGAAATATTAACACTAAAACAGTGCAATAAACTTCAGAATAATTTTGTTAAATTAATGATTAAAGCTAATGTTATGTATTTATTGTAATTAAATAACTTAAAAATAAGAAACTGAAAATTTTTTAATAAATTTTTCTGTTAAGTTTGGCATACACACATATTTAAATGTAAGTTTGATTTTTAAACAAAAATGGTGATAGTTTCAATTTGTACTCTGCCTAAGCATGCCATTGAAATTTGATTGAAAAATCAAATGCTAATGCATATTCAAATATTTATGAATTTTATCTGTACATTTGAGAAAGGAAACCTTCCCCTTTGCAACAGTGTGTAATACAATAACATACATTTTGTATTTTTTAAAACATTTGTTAATTAATTGGTCAGCTAATGCACCAGACCATAATCTGATCAGGCACTGACAAGACAATTTAAATAGTGTGTGTAGGACAGATACTTCATTTTGGTCAGATATCATTAAATGTGGTTTTTGACAGCACATGAACTAAATTTGCAGTAATTTTGTAAAAATAGGGCTTTTTGAAATTTTTTTTAGGTAGTTAACCAATTATGTTTTTTTAATGGTTCTTAAAAATGAAACATTTAGAGGCCAGTGGGAATCCTTCAATTATCTGGTTTTGGTTTAACCATGTTTTTCTGTTTCCTCAAAAGAATGAGAAAAATAAACAATCCCTTTTCGAAATGCTAGATTAGAAACCGCAAACTTCAGTATTTACAAAAGGGCTTCCCCATTTCTGCTATGGATAACTAGGATATTATGAAATAAAGGACTTACTTAATCTGAACATGAACACTTTTCTTGTGTGACAGCTATTAACTAGACAGTAAAATAAATAAACATTTAAAATTAAAGATACTACATTACCCATCAATATTTTCTTTGAATTTTTTAGCACCATAAGCAATAGCAGCAAGGGCAATCTAAAAAAAAAATTAAATCAGTTTTCTGATATCAACTGTGAATGATAAAATAAAAATGAACAATGAAGACATGCTATTTAAAGAAAAATATTTCACATACCTGAGAAGGAGAATATAAGAAACAAGCATCAGTGAATTGGATTTTTTCTAAAAATTCTTCTATTGCTGGTCGCAAGTGCTCTGGATCATGGAGTTGAGGGTATCTTGTCTGAAAAAAGATATTTTTGTGTACTTTCAAACATATTATCAATCAACTATACAGAAATGAAAATTGACAATCCAAACATTAAATGCTGAAAACGTTTTTGCAAAATTGTTTGAAATGTAGAAAAACTAAATAAAGGGCTATGGTCCGGCATCCCCTAAAAGGCAGTTGAATCGAGCAGTTTTAGTGGAGTCTATTTTTAAATAAGGTGATAGGTTGGAAAGTAAACAAAGTACTCCCACCCATGGAGTTCTTAAGTGCTGGTTTTAAATTTAAGTGATATTGAGTTGACATTGGGGAGGAAGGGTTGGCCTTACAATGAGAAGGGTCCAAATTGAGCAATATCTAATGAATTGAGCTGTTGACAGTAGAAAATATTTTCAAAGTAAAAACAATCATTTAAGTGTCTTGCTAAATAAATAAGGGATGAAATTATTTGATTAAAATGTTTATTTTCCCACTTTTATTTATCCTTGGAGCGTGTGTGTGTGGCCTTATTTTGGGGAATCGGCTTAGAGTCCCTCTAGTGGTAGAGAATTACCATGACGATAACCTGTCATGCTTTTGCACCTTCCAGTAATTTTACTTGCACCAATTTTGCATGCCCACCTTCTAATGATTTTTACCACCTATTAAAAAAATCGACTGACCCTAGCTGAAGTGCCTTTTAATTGGAGCTGCAGTGAACCTGGCTGGTTCCAGTGAATAATCCTGGATATGGAGGGGTTAAATTTCATTTATGTGCAACAAATACAGTAAGTTGATGCATAAGAGTTTAAGACCTTTCAAAGGCTTCTCTTATCTGCACTTTAGACTCCAATTTTAAATTCCATGACCCAGTACCAGATTAGTTGACAGGCCTCTCATGATATACAAATATGTATTCCATGTGCTTAATTTGACGCTTTTCTTCACAAATCTATGCATTTTCTTTAGGGTACTCAACAGCTTATTACAAATATCAGCTAAATATTAATGACAGTTTTAATTTACAAAGCCCATTATAGCACAATAAACTTATATATTTTCAGGCCTTTCCACGATCATGTGACATCCCATTTGGGATCACACGTCTTACCAAAAGTGTTTTTTCCAGTAGTCGTGAATGTTCAGTGTGATCTCTTTTAGCTACTAAGTAAGCCCTATATCTTATGGCAAAAATGACATAACATGTATAGTCCAGCTTCCTGGTAATCCAATTCACTAATATATTTATTCAAAACCATGTAGCAGTCGAGTAATGTGGTTTTTAATGAATTTATTAGTTGAATTAGAGGGTAATGTTGGTAATATAAAAAAAATCACTTCTGCCTTTAGCATAGATTCTGGTTTTAAGTTTGTCATTCTGTGCCGAAAGCAATGACTGTGATAGTGTTAGGAGGAAAACTAGCAGTGGTGATTATCATTCATGTTTTTACACATGGCAGCTTTCTGCAATCAAGGTTTAGCATCTTTTAAAAAATTGACTGCCTTCTCATCGGGACCAAACTGTAAGATCATTTATTATCCCAGAATGTTGATTCAGACTTAAAACAAATACATGAATTTTACTAAACACTTCTGAAGCCTTCCATATTTCAAGACAGGATTGGATTGGATTTGGTTTTGTGGCATTGAGTCCTCTTGGGACATATTATGCCAAACTCAAGTTTAAAAAAAAATCATTTATATAATACAATAATAAAGTGAAATGAGTCAAAACATAATGAATGAATATTGTATAAAATTATATATGATGGATAAAACCAATGTCATGTAAAAAGCTAAAAATATTTGGATGAGGATTCTCTCCAACCATGTCTTCTAAAGCCAATGTAAAAGAATTAAAATATTTAAGTCGTTGCCTATTAAAATGAGAACATTCTATTAAAATATGTTTAACGGTTAGCGGGCAAATGCAGTAATTGCAAATGGGATGATCTTCTCCGAGGAGGAGGTGTCTATGGGTGATCCTAGTATGTCCAATACGGAGTCGTGTTAGTATTACATCCTGTCTTCTAAAAGGTAGCGATTTCCATTGGATTATAATTGGTCTTAAAGCATGGAGTTTGTTCACCGTTTGATCATTCCATTCGTTCTGCCATTTGTTTTCTAAAAATTTGTAAATAAAATATTTCAAGTCATGATAAGGGATGGTATGTTTAATATAATTTACGGCCGATTTTGCGGCTTTGTCAACCACCTCATTTCCTGATATCCCAACATGAGATGGGATCCAACAAAATACCAAGCTAAAGTTTTTTGAAGAAAGATGATAAATTATTTTTAATGACTGTAAAACAATGGGATGACTGTCATGATCGGGATGTTTCAATGATTGTAAAACGCTTAATGAATCAGTGAAAATGATACAGTTTTTATGACAATGATCAGATATATATTCCAATGCTTTATATATGGCCATGATTTCAGAAGTAAAAACAGAACATGAAGAATGAAGTTTAAAACTGTGAACAGAGTGATTAATAGTGAACGCAGCTCCAACATAGTTTGCCCTTTTCGATCCGTCCGTGAAAACTTGTATAAAATTTGTGTATTTTTCTATATGGTTTTGAAAAAGCTGTTTGTAAATAATATCAGAGGTATCTGCTTTATTAAAATTTTGGAACGGGTTTTGAAATTCAAAATAATGATTAAACCAAGGAGAGAAATCATACAGTTTTTTCTGGGTGACGTCAAGTGAAGAAAGTTCGGATCCGTTCATAAAATCTAGCATTCTTAAGTGGAATGTAGGAATGAAGGATGTTTTTGCTTGATAAAGGCGTTTTAAATATGGGCTATGATGAATGGTATGCAATGGGTGATGAGTGATTGAGGAAATTCTAAAATAATATTCTAAGGACAACAACTGTCGCCTTAAGTCCAGAGAAGGTTCAAAAGCATCGACATACAAGCTGTTTACAGGTGATGTTCTAAAGGCACCAGAACATAAACGCAAAGCTGTGTGGTGGATGGTGTTCAGAGTTTGAAGAGCAGATTTTCTTGCTGAACCATACACCAAGCAGCCGTAATCTAATTTTGATCGAATTAAAGCTCTATAAATTTTAAAAAGGCAAGTACGATCGGATCCCCATGATAAATTTGATAAAACTCGTAAAATGTTAAGAGCCTTTTCGCAACGTTTGCGTAAATTTAAAATATGCGGTTGAAAAGTCAACTTCTTGTCAAATGTAATACCTAAAAACTTTATATTGTCCACAACATTAATTAAAATATCTTTGAAGAATATTTCAGGGTCAAGATGAAGATTACGTTTTTTGCAGAAATGAACACATGCAGTTTTCGAAGGTGAAAAACTGAATCCATTTTCATTTGTCCAATTAGTGATTTTATTAACGGCCTGTTGTAGTTGTCTCTCTATTAAGCGAATGTCTTTAGCTGCGCATGAAATTTGCAGATCGTCAACGTAAATAAGGCCCTTAACTGATGGAGGCAATTGAGAAACAATATTGTTAATTTTTAAAATAAATAAAGTTACACTTAAAACACTGCCTTGTGGTACTCCTTCCTCTTGTATAAAAACATCCGAGAAAATAGATCCAATCTTTACCTTAAAATACCTTTTTTCTAAAAAATTGGCAGATTTCCTCTTATGTCATTGTTAAAAATATCCTTTAAAATTCCATGTCGCCATGTTCTATCGTAGGCCTTTTCTATATCGAAAAAAATAGATACGAGATGCTTATTTTGGACAAATGCGTTTCTTATATCCGTCTCGAGAGCGACAAGATTGTCAATAGTGGATCTACTTTTTCTGAAACCACTTTGGAGTGGAGAGAGACATTTGTCTTTTTCTAAGATATACATTAGCCTTGCGTTGACCATTTTTTCCAAAATTTTGCATAAGCAGCTTGTCAGGGCTATTGGACGGTAGTTCGAGGGGTTCTTGGAATCTTTATTTGGTTTCAGGATGGGTATTATGGTAGCATATCTCCATGACTGCGGAAAAGTGTGCTCGTTCCAAATTCTGTTATAAAATTTCAGGAGATTATTTAGAGAATTATTTGAGAGATGTTTGAGCATAACGTAACTAATATTGTCTGGGCCAGGAGTTGATTTGTGAACTAAGGATAAAGCCTTTGTCAATTCATAAAAAGTAAAATCACAATTATAAGATAACGTACGGTTTGAAGTAAAATTAACTTTAGTCCTTTCAGATGCAACTTTAATTTTCTTAAAACTTTCAGTGTAGTTGTTGGAGCTGGATATTTCGGAAAGACATGAAGCAATTGTGTTTGCTATGTCTTTGGGTGCCGATAATATTTGATTGTTATGTTCTAGAATAGGAATTTGTCTATTGGGATAAACACCGGAAATTCTTTTAATCCTGTTCCATAGTTGCTTACTTGTGGTCTTACTATTGATACTGTTTACATAATTCATCCAAGAACCCCTCTTACTAAGTCGTTGAATTTTTCGAAATACCGCTTTTGTTTTTTTATAAATAATAAAATTTTCTTTTGTTGGATATCTATTAAAGATATTCCAGGCTCTCCTTTGCTTCCGATACGCATCGCTACATTCATCATTCCACCAAGGTTTTTTTTGTTTATTAGGCTTATTGTTGACTTTTTTAATTGAGGCGTCAGCACTAGCTATAATTATGTCTGTTATTTTTTCAGTGACTTCATCGATGTTATCATTTTCTACCAGGTTAGAAATGTCTGCAAGGGTAGTAAAAAGTGGCCAGTTGGCAGTTTCAAAAATATAGTTAGTTTGGCTGACAGAGTGCGGTTGGTATTGGCCTTCATACTTAAGTTTAATTGGATAATGGTCGCTATTGTAAAGGTAAGAATCCACAGAAAAAGTCCAAAATGGTAAAATTGAAGGAGTGCAAATTGCCAGATCTATTGAATGGTAAGTAAGTGAAGGTGAGTGAAAGTAAGTAGGTTGGCCGTTATTCATGATGCATAAATCATTGTCTGTTATTAATTTTTCGATCTGCTTGCCTCTACGATTAATGTCTGAACTGCCCCAGAGGATATGATGGCCATTTAGGTCACCAAGTATGATGAATGGTTGCGGAAGTTGATCTATTAAATTATTTAAGTCAGAAGTGGCGATATGGGTGTTAGGAGGTAAGTATAAATTACATATTGTAATTAGAATATTGACATGAAGTCTTACCGCAACAGCTTGGAGATTTGTTGTAAGGTTAATTTGGGTGACTGGAAAGTCATGGGAGGTAAGCAATGCAACACCTCCACATGCTCTTTGGCCATCGTCGTAATCCTTCCTAAACAAAGTGAAATGACGAATGTTGGTGGTATCGGCGGTTTTTAGATACGTCTCCTGGAGGGCGATTGCAGCTGGCTTATGTTTGTTTATGATGTCTTTTACGTCATCAATTTTTTGACGAAAACCCCGGCAGTTCCAGGAAAGAAAGGAAGCCATAAAAAATAAAGGATAAAAGGAAAGAAAAACTACTTGTGTTTTCTCGTCCTAGGACGAGATTTGTCTTGCCGAAGATCCTTCTTGGACTTGGGTGGCGAAGTCTCCAAGTCCTCATCTTCTACAGATGAAATATCGCTTTCAGTGTTATAAAGATTTATGAGATCGCTGGTAGAAGGATTAGTTATGAAATTTCTGGATGTAACGTCAGGCTGAAGAGAGGTTTGAGAAGTACTTTTAGCTAATTTGATATTATTTTGTTCAGTTGATATGGCTCTTTTTAAAGAAGTATTTTTAGGTCGATTTGGTTGGTTTATGATTTTTGTATTTGTTGATGTTGTAGCTGATGCTTTAGAGAAAGAAGGCGTTAAAGGTTGGTTCAATGAAGTTTTATGTTGGTCAGATGGCTTAAATATAGTTACATCGGTTTGAGTAGAGTTAGATTTGAAGGTTTTTTTTACTATTGAAGAGTAAGATAATCCAGGTTTCGGGGTGCGATCATTAACAATTTTACGGGCCTCCGGAAATGAAATGTTTTGTTGAACTTTAATGGTTTGAATTTCTTTTTCTGTTTGGAATTTAGGACAAGACCTGGCAAAAGCTGGATGGTCACCTTTGCAGTTGACACAGCAAAGGGACGATGTAGTACAGACATCGGTCTTATGTTCTGTACTACAGCATTTTGCGCAGGTTTCTTTGCCGCGGCAAGCCATGAAAGAGTGGCCGAATCGCTGACATTTAAAACAACGTACTGGGTTTGGTATAAAAGGACGAACTGGACAATTAATATAGGCTATTTTAACATGCTTTGGTAAATTTGGTGAATTGAATGTTAGTATTATGTGTTTGGTGGGTATTTTTTGGCCATTTCTTTGAATAGTTATTCTTTGGACATTAGTTACATTTTGTTTTGACAGGGATTCCAAGATGTCTTCTTCAGTATCGTGGACTAAATCAGATTCCGAAATTACTCCTCGGGATGAATTTAGAGTTTTGTGGGGTGTAACTGTGACTTCTATTGAACCGACGGAATTTATTTTTTGTATATTTAAAGCCTGCGATTTATTAGAAACTTCTATGAGTACGTCTCCTGCAAGGGTTTTTTTTATGTTTTTTGTCTCTCCGACCATTCCTAATATCGTTTTGTGGAGTAGTATAGCTGATATGTTTTTTAAATTTCCTTGGTTACTCTTCATTATAAAAAAATTTTGTATCGGTAAATTGTTATCATTTTTCTTAGATTGGTGCTCCACTAAAGGAGAAGTTGTAGTTTGGTTTTCCATGTTAGAAAAAAGAAGTTCAGTCCCCGGCGGCACCACCCACCATGGAGTCCAACGAGGGGATACAGGTTCCTGTACCGGTGCTAACCAGGGACTATACGAACCCCACTCACCTCTATGACTGCCCTAAGGAGCTAGTTGGTGAGCGGGTCCTTAGCCCAAGCAGGGTATACCCACCAGCCGATTAATGTACTGGGACCAAAGTACACTTCCTGTTTGTTCGAAGCAGGAGCCGAAGCAATGTATTGGGGCGTTATGTTGTCCCTCAATCACCAGGATCACCCTTTCCGAAGACACAGGTCTCCACGCACGGCAAACACGTGGGTGATATAATCCCCAAGAGGAGCTGAAAGCACAGACTGGCGAACAGCTTCTCAAGGGGAGCCCTCACCTCCGAAAAGGCAACCACAATGAGGGAGGAAGGAAAAGCAAAAAGCAGAAGGGTAGAGGAGAAGAACGAAAGGGAGAAAAGATCACTCAGGTACCCCGGGGTTGTGGAGCCCGTACAAACCTAAAGAAGGAATGCCCCTGGGGGCATATTTCAAGACAGGAATATAACATTTCTCCTCTAGTTATCAATAGAACATTCATATGCTAAAGATTAAAAAATTCAATACAAACCTTTATATCAATTAGAAACCCTTCTACTGGTCTGTAAGCATTGTACACAGATAAATCAAAATTCAGTTGCTGCATAAGGAGAAGTTCGTGATTCAATATGATTTCCATTGCCTTTTCTCTATCACCTTTTACATTTGCCACAAACTGGTTAATACTAACATTGAATTCTTCAACTTTGGAGGCAATGTAGACACATGTTACTCTAGAGGAAGAAAAAAAAAATTAGTGTTAAAAATAAAAATTGGACGTATAGTAAACTATGGTTTGTAGAGGTTAATGTTGTTGCAGACCTCTATAATTAAAAGCACTGCAAAAAGAGGTTAATTTTAAAGTTAATTAAAAATTTTAATTCAGTTTCTAGAAAAGTAGTTTCAGTTTACACAGTTTATAGAATTTTGAACTTAGTTTTTTCGTGAAAATATGTCATACAAAGGGAAACATTTCTGGTAGTATGAACATTAAAAATATATTTTGAAAGTATGTTTTGTAAATGACGCATGTCACAGCAGAAGGGCCTATATCCACTAACAGTAAATTTCCAGTATTTGTGAAAAACAGTTGCAAATAAATTATGAGTGGTAATATCAACAAAACTCTTTTGAATTATTCTTACCAACTTATAATATCAAAATAAACAAAGAAAGTAAACATAAAATGTAACGTAGCTTCAAAATTTGGATATGGAACCTTTCGCTGAAACCAAATGGATAAAGGAACTTTTGTGCCAAGCAACAGTATAAATTGTTTTGACACAATGACATACTCAGATACAATGAACTACAGCTAACCTTTATTTTCATTACTTGCCGATAAAAGATAGAACTAAAACTCTTTCTCAAAAATCAAAAACATACATTTTAGAAAACAAGTTATGAAAACATTACACTCATTCAGTAAGTCACTCATCTGCATGCCCTTAACAAAATTCATCTTCTGCTCCAAGGCATTCCGTGTCAACAACTGACATCTCGGCCATGTTTCCCAAGAGCACATTTTTATAGAAAGAACATTTTGCCACTGTGTCAAAGGTTACGCCAAAGTGCTTCTTCAAAAGGCTTTTAACATCATTAATCTTGGCTGCCTTCAGCGTGACTTTAACACCCTTTTTAACAGTCAATTTACCATTGGTTAAGTCACTGTTGAAAGATGTTTCACTTCTAATCAAGAGAATTTGTTTAGGTTCAGTGAGAATGGAACATTTGCGTCATTATAAATTTGAAGGGCCAAGATGTATTTTGTAGTGTCCCTACTAAAGTTTTCCCAGTCGTAAACCTTCAAGTCAGTGCCCATTAAAAAAAAAGTAGAGTGCTCTGTTAATAGTTAGAGCTATGAAATTACGGTTTCGTATTCTGTTGGCTATATTATTACTGGTGGCTTACACAGTTTTATCTCTATGGTCAAACACTCAATTTGCTGGCAAAAACGAGTGTCCACTGATTTGCGAAGTTAGACCTGCATGGAATTTTGAGAGATCTGATTGCTGTGTTGGATATAGGCCTGTTTGACGGAGACCTGCCACTACACCCAATGTTTGATTGTATTTTTCCATGGGATAAAACCCTCCTTTACATATCAACAATTTTTCAATATATGCTTTGAGTTGCACACAAAAATTTAATAAAAGGATGCTTTAATAATAAAATAACAATAGTGAAATAACATAATTATAGAATATACATTTTCTCAACAATAACTTTACTTTAAAAAAAAATTACACAAAACTGTTGATATCCTTTTGAGGAATTTTATGTAATTTCAGAATATTTACATAGTAAAACAGATTCTAACTTACACTATGTCTTTTGGATGGTAATCCATCACAGAATTATTCAAATAAAATCGTTTGAAGTATTGAAAAGAGCATCCCTAGATGAAGAGCAAAAAATATTTGAAATCCACATATTCTGAAACAATCAAATAATTATAAAATGCAAAAAAAAAAAAAAAAATAATAATAATTAAAAAAAATAATAATAAAAATCAAATGATTATACAATTTTTTTCAAAACAAATTAAATTATAATATTTATGTTTGGACTGATTATTTATTTCTTCCTATAAAAAATAATTAATGAATATTTGATTGATGATAAAAGGATAATTACAATTTTAAATAACTTTCATTTTGCAATGCAGATAGTTGCGGTAAATATTGCAGATAATAAATATGCAGTAAAGTATTGCAGATGATTACAATTTTAAATAACTTTCGTTTTGTAATGGAACACAAACAGTTAAAACAAAAAATTATAAAAGCATAATTTTGCTATTGCTGGCAATGCCAGAATCAATGTTTCTTTTCATAAAATTGATTTAGAATTTCGTCAACGTATTTTAGTGCAATGAAATGTTGCGGCCATATTTAATCACATTTCCAAGTTCTATAAATTGATGTTCCTTTAGTAAAGAAAAAAATCATAACCCTTATCAATATTTTTCTAGTCTTTTTCGAATTGCTCTATTTCAGAATATACTCAAGAAGTTGAAATTCAACATGCTTGCTGATATCTTTCATTTTTCAGAATTCCACTGTTTTTCAATGATTGGAATTTATTTCGTATTTGTATTCATGTGTTCGAGTATTTTAAATATTGTAGATAGATTATTTAAGAGTTAAATTTTAATGAATTATTTATTTTCTGAGAAATAATCACAAAACATGAGTAATTTCTTGGTGGTATATGTATACTTCGACCAACTTTCCTGAAGTCTTTGGTTGAATATGTAATGGTTTGTACAAATCTGCTTCATAAAATTAAATAAAGTATACAGAAAAAAAAAATCATTTTAAGAAATGTGTGCAATTTCTTATTTTAAAATGAATAATTATAATAAAATGAATAATTATAATAAAGTAGAATAATTTCGAAATAAGATAGGTTACATTAAATTAAAATGGGTAGACATATGTTGTAGTTCAAAGATATTTCTAACTCAAATTAAAAAGTAGTCACATAAGAAAACTTTTGTAGTTTTTCTCACAGCAGAAGTGTAATGAATTATAGGGATGGATATATAATGTACACATAGTTACATTCAAAGTAAATTGTAAAAGTTATGAAAAAGTTAAAATTATGTAAAAAAAAAATTCTTTTCAGTACACTTCAACAATGCTTGTATTTTTCTATGAAAGCAAGTGATTAATTGAATCACTTTTCAATGAACATTTAACCAATAAAACTTAAGCAACACCAGGTAATTCTGCTAGTTATCTATATTTAAAAGCACCTCCGTAAAAATGTGAAAAATAGAATTCCCCTCGATGAATAGCTTATTTTACTATAACATTTTAATAGTTAAAATCAAGGTTAGTTGCACGGAAATGTTAAGTTTTTTACGGAGAAAATTCAAAATGATTTTAGAAAATTGTTAGTGTAGATTCACTATTCAAAATTCAGCAATCAAAATTTAATTCATACAAAAAAATTAAATTAAAGGTTTACCCTTTAAAATTAATGAAATCTTTCTCAGAAGGTGTTTTGTAAATGAGATGTAATACAGTGGATTATATATATTTGTTTACCATATATTTATAAATCGGAGCATGTAGTTCTTCCCTAAATTGACAAAGTAATTGTGTTTGATTTGAAAACAAAATGTTTAGCAGTGGTATCAAACTAGCAATTCAAAATTCGTGAAAGTTTGAAATCAATACCATATTTTTTTGTAAAATTTTCTTCAAAAATCACGAATATAATTTCAACATATGGAACAATAAAATAATATTTGAAGTATTATTGCTAATGACAAAAATTGTGTCCAATAAAGCATTCATTTCTGCATCAGTTACAAATTAATATTACATAGAATTCATAAAACCTGGCTATTGTTCTTTGTGTTAGATATTTTTGACACCACTATAACTTATAAAAACAGATACACACAATTTAATATGGAAAAAAAATACGTGCTGCGATTAAGAACATATAAAAAATACTTTTAAAGCTCTATGGCTCTATCAAAAATTTATAAGAGGACTTACAATGACGTTTTTTGGCATTGGAGGCTTGAATTTCTGACAAAACTTAAGCAAAATTGACTCATAATGTTTGTAAAGAAGTTTTTCCTCTTGAGTAGTCAAGAAAGGTTTACCAACATCATCCTAAAAATAATACAAAACATGCATATAAATCTTAAGGACTATTAACACTTAAAACAATCCTACAAAAGCGTTTTTTAAATAATTAATGTTTCAAATAATTCAATTCAAAAGCTGAACAGAAAAAATTCAGTAAAATGTTGGGAAAAAAGTACATAAATCTGTTTTTGCATATTGTACTATTTCAATATCACTGAACATAACTAAAATCAACTGGTTAAATGTATTGGAATATGCAATATAAAAATATTTACATGCTCACATTAAGATTACTTGTTATTTCCTATTTTTTTCAACAGTAGATGCCAAGCTTAAATGGATTTTATAATATTGGTAGGCACAATGAATTAACACATTTTGAGATGTTGTAGTGGCCATCTTATCCAAGGTGCCAATTTATTAATTATATTCTATGCACTGGCACCAATTATAAGATGGTGCAACATTTTGCAGTTAGCAAGTTTTCTCTATCATTAAATATCAGGTACCACAATGACAGTCTTTTCTAATGATATTTAGTATTACAGTTTGGGTTTAAATTCAAAGGCTACACTACAAGGCATGAGGTGCTGAAGATTACCATTGATGTTTCTTATATATTGGAAGGGGAGATATTCCAAAGGAAACTAAAAAATTTAAACCCTTTCTTGATTTTGTGTGAGCAAACATTAGCCTATAAATGATTAAAACTGTTAAACTTTAAATTATGACATTAACATGAAAGCCATTTTTTCCATCAAGAGAAACTTCCAGCTGTACATATACATCTTTCAGATATTATACAATTTTCTCCTTTTCCAGCAATCATAGGCAGACTTGAATTTCAAATAGCATGCAGTTATTGAAAAACATGTCAAGTGAATTATCTAATGCAATTTGAAATGACTCCTAAAAAGAGTTTATTTTCTAAACTCACAATGAACATAATTATTTTTACATTATACTGTTCATGAAACTTAGTAAAAAAGCTTTAATTTGGACTGACACAAGATATTCATTGCAAATTCAACTCTTTTGCATAGCAATGCACTTGTTTGCTCATTTTCATTTGTGGGTCAAGATGAGAGAAAGATGCCTCTGCTGGGAAAGAAATAGATGGGGGGGGGGAGAACAAACATAAGCATGACCCTTGTGACTCCCCCAGAGCCATTGGGGGTTGCTTGGCTCATGATCTTGTTGAGACATGATTACCTTCAGGCACACATATGCTGGATAAGACTTTTTAAGCCAATGACTTGTCAATTGTGTGGATGTGAGAACATGATTAGCAAGCATATCTTTCATTGTTTGGCTCTTAAAGAGTTATTTTTCCCTTCTGCAATTAATACTGTTTTGTATTAGACTGCTTGGACTTTAAGCTGGAGAAATTGGCTGGGTATAGTATTAAAAAAGATTAATGAGGTTTGTTCTCAGCAAGGTTATTGCCAGGTATTTAAATGTAATGACACATCCTGATTCTCTAGATGCTAATGTCATTGAAATCTGAAGAGATTTTGGTGCATTACAATACAAATATGGACTTATAGCTAGGCAGATTCAGATTTACAGTCATGCCATACTTTAAGAGGGCTATCCTTCACTCCAGCTCATCATTCTGAAAGTTTGCAGCTACACTGAAGTTACTCATAAGTTGAATGAAGAGGTAATGTTCATTGATAAATGTAGCTGATATTGCAAGTTCATTTATCATAAGTTGTTGGGAACATACATTTGAAAAGATGTTCAGTATTGCAAACTAATATATTTTCATGACTGAGAATATCAACAGCCAGTTTTCTTAAAACTTGGAATTGTATTCAAAGTGACATAGTTAAATATTAGTTTTTTTGGTATTTAAATTTTTATCCAATTACAGAAAAACTGGATTTTATATAAATTTAAAAATATGATAGTTAAATTGAGAATAATGGGCAAGGGTAAGAAAATAATGGTAATCAAAATGAGTGTAAGTATAAGGTGTACATTGTAAGCATATATAACACAATGATTATTTAAGAGCATAACTGTCTTTGTACAAAATTAACAAATGAAAATTACACCAAAAATCAATGTCTTAATGTGTCATTGTTAAAACAAAGGACAGTAGCGCCAAGGCGGGTTTTTTTTGTCGCCAAACCAAGATGGTGACATCAATAGTCTCCAGTTCTAAACAGGGTTGCCTTAACAACAGTATAAATTGAAGGTTGCCACTTTAGCGAGAAATCGTCCACTGTCCCGTTTGCTACCACTCCACCAAAACAAGCACTAACTGCTTAATATAAATAAAATACAATGTTTTTCATTTATTATTTCATTTTCTTCATGAATGGTAATAAAATAATGGTTATGGTAACAAAATTGCTCAAGCTGATACTGACACTCACCCCTTTTGAATTTGTCTTGATAAAATTTTGATTGGAATTTTCTCTGCGCTTATTCACTTCTGTGCTGTTTTTGAACATCCACGATCTAGCTTGTGCACTTGAAATGAACATATTTACCTAGATTAATTAAGGTTATCATTAGAAATAAAACTTTAATACAAAATAATGCAATTCAGATGCATTTTGAAGACATTAACATTAAAACTCTTCCAATTGATGGAAGATAATACAAGACCAATGTATCTAATAAGGTATTTGATTTTAAATATATGAGATTTTTTAACACAACTGCAGCAAAAGAAAACTCTCATAATTAATGTAAAAATAAGTTTTAGCAACAAATAAGACAAAAGTCAACTTAAAATAATAACACTAAAAAATAAAAGTTTGCAGAAATCATTCACTCAAATATTTTCAAGTAGAATGAAAGTTTTATAATTATTAATTTGCCGTATTAATTACGAAGTTTTCAAAAGTACAGCTATTACAAAAAAAACCCGGATAAGCTGCACAAAAGCAATTATGTTTCAAACGACTTCTTTCAAAACAAAACCTTATGGTTGCTTGTTCAACTGTGCAAATTTGTTAAGCGCAAAATGAAGTTAGTTAAGATTTACGTCTTGCCGCTGGATTTTGTAAATAAAATTAAAAATAAAGCCTTTGTTTCAGTTCAGTTCGAAATGTGATGACTGTGTGAATCTTCTCTGTGGAGTGAATGGTAGATAAAAGAATTGCAGAAAATTGAAAATTAAATCGAATTATCAGCTTAAGAACTTTTGTGACTTCAAACTAAAGTAATTTTTTTCATTAGTTTTAAATGTTTCGTAGTTCATTCATTTCCAAATATTTTTAAGCAAAATTGTAGTTTTATTTTACTAGCTGTAGCACAAACTTCATATAATACCAAAAATTAAAAAAATTTCACAAGGTTCTTGGCTGCCCTCTCTGAAATGAGATTTCAAAACTAATTTTGTAAGAAAGGTAAATATTGTTTAATAAATTCCTTTTGTACTTATGGGAACAAAATGCAAGCGATGTGAGAACAAAATAAATTGTCTTTCTATTGTTTCTCTGATTAGTTTTCACCATTATCTTTTCGATCTTTAGCATAAAGTATATCATTTTGGAAAAGTCCCATAATCAGTAAAGCAAATTAATCAAGTTTCTGGGACCTAAAAAGCGATGTTTTTGGTGTTTATTACATTGAATATTAACTGACTAAAAAGGGTTCGATTCCAAAAAAAAAAAGTTTTCTAAATTGTTAAATCACAATAAAATTCCTAAAATACTCACACATGTTCAAGATCCAGACTGCTTTCTGTGACTAATCTCATTTACAGTCTTCGTTTTATTTTTCTGTTTGAACTGCATAAAAATGGCAGAAGTTACTGTTCGAATCATCCTGTCTCTCCCAATCTGCCATTTTAAATTTGCCTGAAATAAGATTAAATCACAATTGAAACACTGCCTTAAATTGACTTACATAAAAGTTACCTGCAAAAATTCTTCAAATTCTGCATTGACGAGAAGTCTATTTGGAAATAGCTAAGGCAAATGATGTATAAAAAATTAAATATTTATATGTAAAAATGATTTTTCCAAATTTGAAAACTTCCTTCCAAATTCTTAATTTTTCTGTTCTGGATAATTTCAAATTGTTGTATTGAGGGTTATGCTTGGCATAGTAAATGTTCATGAATTAGAATTTCATTTGTGATTAACCCTCTGAGTATTATGATATTTCCAAGTATTATACTGTTGTTTATACCCCACAAGGACTAAATAACCCTGTCTATTAGTCTAATCAATCCTAGAAATTATATTGGTCAAAAGTCTAAATCTAGTTAGAAATAAAGGGTATATGGTAGGTTGCTTGGTGGAATAATACTTGTATGATCCTTGGGGGTTAAACATGAACTTGGAGATCATGTGATCTGTCTGGTTGTCTTTCTAAGGATAATGAACACAAGACCTTGATAATTTCTTATGTTACCTTTATGTAAATTCATTGATCAATTTTTTTGCAATTAAAAATTAATTAATATTATAAATACAGCTTCCTCATATTATGGAGAAGATAGTAAATTGTAAGCTAAATTTATTTTAAACATGGATCTAAACTGTGTTATCTAAAGAAAGAAGAAGCTTAAAACACAGGGATTGCTTTCCTGTGATTAAAAAGAAATTCTTTTAAAGATGCGATGTAAATATAAATAAAGGTTCTGATCAGAATTGTCTTTACATAAATTTTTCTTTTTTTGAAGGTTTGCAAGAATTTTAGAAACATGGAACGAAATCATCATTATAAAGATAAGCATGTGTCTCAGGGCGCTCGTGCTGATTATCATTATCTTATGGCTGAAATGAGTATGGTTTTTGTTACATTTTCTTAACATTTATATTTTTTGTATAAAATGCCCATCATTCACATTTATTGTACTTATCACCTGTACAGTTAAAAATTGGAATCTGTAAATTTCAATGGTATAAATGTAAATGCTGAGAAAAGAAGAAGTAAAATAAATTTAATAGACTTTCTCAATGATTGATTTTATCCATTTTTACCATAAGGACATGTGTATAACCTGTGACAACATAAATTTCAATCGGCTTTCTCCAGAGCTTATCTGGATTATTAATGCTTACTACAGGGCTTCCCCTGGGGTATGTAATACTTGTTCTAGTAATTACTGGCTTCCACACAATATTTACTGTAGAAAATGTTTGAATGGCCTATATCTTACTATAACATAGACTTGTAATTAATTAGTTTTGTTTTTTTATTAAGTAAGTAAATTTTTTTATTAATATTTTAACTATGTAGTGTACCAAAAAAATTAATGATTATCTTAGTTATACAGTACAATATATCTGGGAATTCTTGATTTTAGGACGTCCGGATTTGGGACTTTGTTCTGTATACTATGATGTCTAATGTATTCAAAGTTTTCCATTTGCTTATTGATTGGTCTTTGATTTTATGTTCTGTTAAAGAAATGGTAAAATTGGGAACATTGATTTTAACATTTACTGTTGGAAAGAACCATTTAAAGGCAGTAGCGGACCAGTAGTCTACCATCAAATTCAATGAGGAATCAAAGTGTACTGTTATTCTAATTCGAAAAGCATTTAAATTTCTGCCGAAAACAAAGCTTCATTGTCTAATGCTGCTTTATTCTATTGGAAATCTTACTAACCTCCTAGAAGCACCCACCTCAGGATTTTCTAATTTCATGGTCGGCTACTCCATTAGTGATTAAAGGTTGGGATAACATAATAGAAGGGTAGGCAAGAATTCATAGAAGGGGGGCTTGACCTTCCTCTTTCTTAATACTTTTTGTGTGGATTAGAAAATATAAATTGTGCGTACAATTCACTTCAATGTGTATGCTTTGCACATAAAATTAGTTGGTTGTAAAGTTCATGCTGTATCAAGTTTATAGTGATACCAGACTTCAATATTTTACACAGTATTGTCCCAATCAGAATTTTTGGGTGCCCCTTTTGTCCTTACTGGTCTTATAGTTCTGTTTGACCATTTTAAATGATTATCATTCTTATGATTCTCCTAGCATAGGGTTAAAGGCATATGAATTTTTTCCCCACCAATTTGTGGTTATTCAAGAGAATAAAATTATTAAATTTTAGATAATTTCTATCAAAATATAAGTGGATACTAAACTTTATAACTTAATTGTTGTATCAACTTAAATACCCCAATTACTTTTTGTATGGAATTGTTATTCATGTAGATTTCAGCAGATTTGAAATCTGCAGAAAATTTTACACCAGATTAATAACTTACACCACGGGCAACGCAGGGCTAGCCAAGCAGTGGATAGTTCATTCATAATCACTGCAGTGGATTTGTGGATTCATAAAATTCTTAAAAAAGTAGTTGTCCATTTGGATGAACAAGCCAGAAATTGACCAATTCTTCATATTTTTCATTTAAACAACCAAACTAGTTGTTTTAACAGTCAATTAATATTGTATTCCATATGTCAATGAATAATAGCTTAGTCTCTAGTCAAGATATCTCTCAATTAATTAAAATTGTGCGTTTTCTGTACATATTGTTCTAATATAGATACTTTCTTTTTACAGAAGCTCAAAATTATGATGTAATCAAATTTGCCACTTATCGCACAGCTTCAAAATTAAGATTCATTCAAAAGAAAACAAACAGTATGTATATATAATCATAGATTAAATACATTGTCAATTTATTTCAGTTTCATTTCTGTTTAAAATACAAACTTTTTTAATAAAACATGATTTAATTGCATGTATTATATTTCAGTGCATCTTCTTGATATTTGGAATATTATTGAAGCTTTTCGTGAAAATGGCCTAAATGCCCTAGATTCTCGTTTGGAATTGACTGTTCCCAGACTGGAAACCTTGGTGCATTCTATATATTACCAACTTAATAAAAGATTGCCACTATCCCAACAAATTGATGTTGAACATAGCAGTGCTGTGCTTGTTAACTATCTTCTAGCTACATATGATCCGTAAGTAAATTGTTCACAAATGCTATTTGTATAATTGTGCTGTTGGAAATTTACATTGAATAATAAAAAAATAAAACTAAACATGATTTTTAAATTAATTAAAAATTTTGTAGTGATGAAACTGGCAAAGTCCGAGTTTTCTCTGTGAAAATTGCTCTTGCTATTATTTGTGCTGGAAAAATTACTGATAAACTTAGATGTAAGTAAAATGTTTCTTTGAGCCTTATAAATTTTATTTAAGTTCATTGTATACTGCAGTATGTGTTTTTTGATTGACTGAACTGTTAAAACATTGAACTAAATTTTAAAGTTTTTAGGTCTTTAATTACAAATTGGTGTTTTCCTTATAATTTTATAAAATCTTAAATTTAAAAGTTCCTTTAAATATTCAAGCATTTTAGTTGCTTACCTTGCTATTATTTTTATTCAACAACATTGATGAGTCTCAGATTTTTTATTCCCATATCCAATTTTGTGCATAAAAATATGTATTCTAAAAATACACTAAAATTTCATAACTGCTTAAAATATTTGCTACCAGATTTTTTCATACTTTTATTGCATTTATAATTCACTGTTTTTCTCTCAATATTTCTTATGTTTTCATTGGAAAATAAAGATATGTTTATTATTAAATCTACAAAATAGGAAATTACATTCCTCTATCTTTTATATTTTGGCAATTTAATATTGATTACTTCATTTTACAAAAAATTTTGATTGAAAAGCATATTTAAAAAAATTTATTTATAAATAATTTTTACTAATATTGTTCACATGTTTCGTTTTAATACCCTCCATCTGTATATAGATTTTTAGAAATTTGAAAGATATAATTTTTCTTTTCATGATAAGTACACATTTCACATAGTTAAACGTGCAGTTTGAAATCTCAGAATATTTTTTGGCAAATATTTGATACAAAGATTATCCATAAAGTAGAAGCGATTTGAATTTTTCATAAAATTATAAGTATTTATTTTTTAAATTATACACATCTATAATATGGAAAATACCCACTACTTTTCTACATAATCAACAAGTGAGTTGAAGTATTCATCATAGCATGACAGAAGTTTTTGTATACCTCCATCAGAGAGGTCTGCTGTCAGTCCATTAGCTTCTCAAGCTTTTTTGACTGCCTCGTCATTCTTCAAGCATAAATCACATTTTCGTAAAAAGATGGTAGTTGGTGCAATATCCAGACTTGATGGTGGATGTTCGAATACTTCCCATTCGAAACCATCAAGAAGTTTATGTATTTCCAATGTAATGTGAGGACATGCATTGTCATTGAAAAGAATTGCTCCTTTTGTCAAAAGGCCATGCAATGATTTTGAATTGCTCATCGCAGTTTCTTAAGCAATACGAAACAGCATTGATCGTTTCCTTGCAAAGTGTGAGTTCACACAGTATGGCCCCTTCATGAACCAAAAAGCCGTGGCCATTCATAACTTAGTCAATTTAAAGTGTCTTCTTGCTTGTTTTGCTTGGAGGTCGACTGAGAATGATGCCACTCAAAAGATTGATGTCTAATCTCAGAAGCAAAGTATTTCATCACCAGTCACAATGTGGTCCAACAGTTAATGACCATCCTTGTGGAGTCATTTAAAGAATGTCAGTGCAGCAGTCATGTGCTTCTTTGTGTGATCCACTCAATATTCAAGGGACCCATAAAGTGCTAATTTTTCGATAACCCCCGTACAGTCATAACTTCAGGCAACAATGATCGTGAAAATGCAGTAAATTTAACAATAAGTTCAACCAAAGTGAATCAACGATTTGGTTTGATGTGTTCAATTTGCTTTCACAATTTCCCTGTAACTAAAACCAAGCACCCTGAGTGTTCCTCATCAGGAATGTCTGTAACATCATCACGTAATGCTTTTATCTCTAAAACAAACTTCTAGATTGTACTTTATTTAATATAAGTGTAAAAAATGTTTTAAGGTTTTAAAAATCTCGATTAAAAACTTTTTTGTTTCAGATATATTTTCATTAATATCAGATGTAAATGGTAACCTTGTCTTCAGCAAATTTGTTGATTTTCTTAAAGAAGCCATGGGACTTCCTTGCTCAGTATATGAATCGCCTTCGTTCTTTTTTACGGATAGTTTACCTCGCACAATTTTTGATGGAGTATGTTTCTCTTTTTTTATATACATTTATTTAAATTACTTTGTGGCTCTTGATTAGAAGTATTGTTTTGTTATTTTCTATTGTTTTCATTTTGCATCTTAATGCTTGTTTCAGCTTTTTATTTTTGTTCTGTTATTCATTATTTTATTCGTTTTTGTCTTAAGATTTCAGAATTCTGTTGCTGAATAATTTGGTTATTTTCTCTTGAAATTTTCTACCATAAGAAGCTGTTTATGTAGACATTTTATTGAAATGCCTTTGAATGTGAGTACATGATTTCAAAATTTTTTTTATTTGCCTTTGTTTCCTTATTTTAAATTGTAAGCTTGTTATATTTTTGACTATTATAATCACATTCTTTAATAAACTACCTAAATATAAACAGTGAATGCTATATTTAAATAAATACCATGCGATTTGCTTTGATTTAGTTTAACATTAGAGTTTACTTAGGTTGAATGATCTGTATTATAAATTAGCTTTATAATAATCTTAGAACATTTTATTTAGTGTCCTTCATCATTTTTAATTTCCTCCCTTTTATATCAGTTACTAGGAATTTCATTATGGCATTTCCAGTGACAAAGTTATGCTTTTTAAAAGTCAACCTCGCTGATTCCGACAATACCAAATTAAACAGTAATAAACAAAAAATTGCAAAATTATAAAAATTAAATATCGTTATGCTTTCAAAAAGTCTTATAGTTTAAGAAAAAAGCTTGAAACAATAAAAATGCAGAAATTATACAAATTCAAAAGTAATTAAAAAATTTTAACGCTAAACACCATTGACTCTGACAAACAACGTAAATCATAACCAAAATTAAAAAAATATAGTATACCAAATTAAACAGTTATAAACCAAAAATTGCACAGTTGATAAAAATTAAATATTGCTATAGTACTTAAAAAAAAGTCATAAAGCTAAAGAAAAAGCAAGAAACAATACAACCTGATGCGACTGCACTAGACTGTGACTTGAATTGAACGGAACATAAGGTGGAAATAATATCCGTTAAGAAAATGAAAGGGAAAAAAACCAATGAAATCACAGGAAATTAAATTATTTGAATATCATTGGACCAGTGACGTCATAACTATCCATCATTGCAGATGGCAGTGGAAACTTGGCGCGCATGAAGAAACCTAATGAATTAAAAATATGTTCTAGATTTAGTTTTAAATTTTGGGCTTTGGGTTGCATTCAGTCACTTTTATGGTATCCAGACTACCTGTGTGCCAAATTTCTTGACTGAAAGTGCTATAGATTCAACTGGACCCGCACAAACACTTTGATTTATAACAGTAGAAGTGTTTGAAATGATCTTATTAAAATATAGATTTTTGAAAACTCACTTCTTACTCTTAAAATTACAGGACGAGTTTTTAACTATCTCAACTGTATCAATTATCTCCTGAATTAATATTGGTAATTAACAGACCCACACATTTTTGCTTAAGTTTCATATTTGCTAATATCTATTGATGGTATTGTCATTACTCCCATTTCATACCTTATTCATATCCATTTATAATAAATATAAGCATCAATATGCCCATTTCATGTTCAATTGAAATAAAATTATCCAAAAGTATATATATATATATATATATATATATATATATATATATATATATATATATATATATACACACACACACACACAGCATTGCAACCTTCTATTGGTGTTAATTTTTATTTTCAGTAAAAAGGCAAAAAAATTCACATCTGAGGCTTGTTACCTCAATTAGCTTTGAACATCCACTCAAAGGCAATATGGCAGTTTTACACTAAATCTATTTTTTTTCTGCTATGATTTCTATCTTCCAGATATCTTGTTGCTTTCTAAAATCAGACTGTTGAAAAATTTCACTCTAAGTCTTAAGCTTTTCTGTGTAGTTTTGGAAATATTGTGCACCTAGACAGTTCAAACCTAGCATATTTAAATTAAGTGACGAAATTGATGAATGAATCTTGTAACAGTTGATTTTATATTGCTGATTTCATTTGTTGCTATTCGACAATAAGCAAAAAAGCTTAATTTCTATGCCATGTACACCAGTCAATTATATATTCGTTTTACATAAGGTTACTTACATATGGCAGACTTAGTAAATAGGTTAAATCTAATTAATCTCTTTTAATTAAATGCTTGTAGAGGAAGTTTTGCCTCTTATTTTTATTGAATGCATATACCATTGCAGCAATCTACTATCACAGTGAATGACTTCTTAGATGTTTTGCTGTCCGATCCTGGCCCCCAGTGCCTGATGTGGTTTCCATTGATTCACAGAATGGCTAGCGTTGAAAATGGTACTTAAAGAATTACTTTTAGAAATTTTCAAAATAAATAATATTTCTTATAGTTGCATATTTCCTCCTTTTCAATCATGTTCTATTTATTGTTTCCTCAAGTAAACAACTGACAACTTTCTTTTATTGATTGAAATCCAATCTATATGAATGTATAGTTTACTAATATTTGTTTTCCAGGGTTTTCTGTAGTCCCTTAAGGCTATAAATTCTCACACAGAATTTCATTTTTATAATTCAGAGCCTGGAAAGTACTTGAAAAATTCCAGGGTTTCATGTAGTCCTTGCGTTTTACCCAGACTTTATTTTAAATAAAACTTGTCTGCAACATAAAACTTCCAATTTTTTCGTATTTCATTTTTCTTATTTTACTATGTTTTGCTAATTGATGTAACAATTTTAATTAACTGAATTGGTTGGCCATAGATCAAAACCAAATTATATGTGCTGTGTTGTTTCAATATACTATTTTAAAGAAGAAACTTGATATTTTGAAGTATTTAATAAATTATGACAATTTTAGTAAATGCTGCTCATTGTTTCAGTTTTGCATACAGTTCAATGTGAAGGATGCAATAAAGAATCCTTCATGGGTTTTCGATATAAATGTCAGAGATGCTATAATTATCAGCTATGCCAAGATTGTTTCTGGCGTTGTCGAGTTTCTGGAAATCACACTAATCAGCATGAAATGAAAGAGTATACTAGCTATGTAAGTATTTATCATTAAAGTTTATTCTAGTATGTTGGTTCTTGAACTACTACTAGTCTATGATAAAACCTCTAAATCAAATTACAAAAATATTTCCTTTTATTTTAAATAAAAATATTTAATGGTACTATGCAAAGTTTCTTTTATACTATTGTCATGGTAGTTCTAGTGTTCTTAATTTGTGAAAGTTGTCATTTTCATTTTAGAAAACGCCCAGTAAACAGTTGGGTCATTCTCTAAAAAAGTCCATACTTTGTGTTCCGGACAAGTCTTTGAACGTTGAGTCTCATTACCTAGATGAACCACCACGAAATACTAAGCCCTATCAAGCACTGTAAGTAAACTGTTTTATCTAAGTTATATAGGCACATTAATAATTGCTATGTAAATATGCACTATGTTCAGAGATACCAACTACTACAGATTCTCCGTAGTTTCGAATCGGGTACTACGGATTAGGGAATTGATGATTTTTTCTACGGAAAAATTCAATTTCATTTATTTTTCACAACACATCAATTTTTATTTAAATATATAAAGTATAGAGTCAAATCTGAAATTTTCCGGACCTGAAGGATTGGGAATTTTGGATAAAAATGCAGAGGACAAATTTGCAACAAGTGTTAAATCTGTAATCATAATAAAGAGAATATACAATGAACCTTACCTTGTGTATATTATGACCTTGCTAATAATTTAATGGTTCTATGTATGTGTTTTCACGTATTATATACCTTGCTGTAATTATTAATAATATAATGTGTTGCATATCTCTCTATATTAAAAAAATGTTACCGCCGCCGCTGCAGGATTGAGAACTGTGTTGTTTAGCTCGATTCTTAGACGGTTTCCCGAGAAAGTACTGATCGGAAAAAAACAAAATTAACATGGTTTGTTCTTTATTGTATTCCCTGGACAATTATTAAGATTTTTTCCCGATGTGGCTATTAGTTTAGGGTTTATTAAGTGTCAAAATTGAAGAAGCGAAATTTCTTCCGCGAGTGAGCAAAACACATAAAAATTTTCAGTTTTGAGTCGTGAGTTTTTTTTAAGAGTACCTCTGAACGTAAATTTTTGCAGCTCGTCGAGTTTTTTTTAAAATTTCAATTTCGTTCTTGATAATATTTTTTTGAAATTCGGGAAAAATCGGGACATTTTTGTTACTTTTTTTTAAAACTGCCGTATCTATATCTTATTACTATTAGTTTTTAATTTAAAAAATATCGCAATATACCTCAGAATGTACTCTTTCTTACGGTACTATTATTTTTGAAATCGGTTAATAATTTAATTGGATGCGATCAAAAGTTGGTCATACAAAATTCGGAATCTTTGGATATTTTCGCTACTTTTTGTTACAACCGATATATTTACAGAAAAAAACATTATTTTTTAAATTTGAGAACATCACTGAATACATTACATTACACTTTTTCTTATGGTACAATTATTTTTAAAATTGGTTAATAAATAAAATCGATGCAATTAAAAGTTGGTCATACTATTTTCGGAACTTTCAGATCGTAATTTCCGATACAAAACTAAAACTGTCATATCTATATGGTATTACTATTAGTTTTTAATTTTGAAAATATCGTAGTATACCTCAGAATGTACTCTTTCTTACGGTACAATTATTTTTTAAATTGGTTGATAAATAAATTTGATGCAATCAAAAGTTGGTGACACAAATTTCGTATTTTTTATTTCGCGGAGCATTGGATTCGCGGAGGGTTGTATTTTTGACTATCGGGTTAGCCAGATATCAAATTTATCGTAGCAACAATTGCTATAAAAACGATTTGTTCTTTTGGCGAGGAAAAAGGCTCGCTTTTTTCCCTCTGTTCTCAGACGGTTTAACGACTAAGTACTAAGTACAAATCGTAAAGTTTGGAGATTAACACGGTTTACTTAAAATTGTACAGGGAACAAGATGCAGAAGATTTTTTACTCATGCGGCTATTAGTTTAGGGTGCATTAAGTGTTAAAGTAAAAAAAAATGAAATCACTTGCGAAAGAGGTATTGGTTTGCGAAGTAAACCAAACGGTATTGCGTAGCAATCCCCGGGGGTCAGCGAGCAGGGGTCGAAGCCCTCGCTGTGACGTCATGGACCGTAAAGTGAAATCAGGATAATACAAATTATTCAGATAGTTTCACTCTATGAAAGGAATGTTGGTTTGCGAAGCAAACCAAATGGCATATGTAGAAGGATTGTTGGTTTGCGAAGCAAACCAGATGGGATTGCGTAGCAATCCCCTGGGGTTGGCGAGCATAAGCGAGCAGGGGGCGGAGCCCCCTAGTGCTTCAAATTTGTAATTGAACATTTTAATTATTGACAGATACATGTTATGTAAGCCAATTTGTTAAATTTATTTGACTACTGAAAAATTCTTAAAAAACTGCTGATTTTTTCCCTTTTGTACTACTGAAAACTTCCATCACAGGTTGGCATCTGTATGTTAGCTTAATTATGAGGATCAGATATGACGAGCATGTCAGATTTAGTTACTATAGCACATACATTTAACTATACTAATTTGAGTAATGATAGAAAAATCATACAATTATTGCTTTACCATATTAAATCAAAGTTAGGTTGTGCTGTAGTATCAATTATTGATCTTATAAATTTCATTAATGTGTATGGCATTTTAATCGGTATGCTTTGTATATTAGCAAATGGCAACAAATAGATATAAACAATATACGAAATCAACTCCTATGAGATTGATTTTGCAATTTTGCCTCAAAGTTTAAATATGCTTAGTTTGAACTAGAAGCTACATAATATTAGAAATATGTGGAAGAGCTCTTGCTGCTCTAATGAAATTCTTCAGCAATCTGATTACAGAAGGCAAAGAGAAATCGAGAAGAAAGAAATTATCTTAGGAAAGAAAATCTAAGCCAACAGAAAAATAGATTGTAGAGGTAAAAATTGTCAAATTGCCTTTGATTAAGTGAACAAAATGCAAAGAAAGTGGACATTCAGAAACTAATTGCGGTAGCATGACAGGTGTGAATTTTTTGCCATTCACTTATTGGGAAGTATGAATTAACACCAGTAAAAGTACAGGTGGAAAAAGTATGCAAAATGCTGAGATATATATTTGACTAATTGTATATCATTTGGATATATGGAATGTGTATACTGATACTTATATTCATTACTAGCCACTACATGACCTGCACAGCATTGCCATGACAGTTCTTTTTGTAGGGTCAGATGTGAGCACTGTTCTAACTCACTGTGATTGCTACGAATTTCCATTTGGTTTAATTTGCAAACCAACACCACGGGCAACGCCGTTATGGTCTCGTCATTGTCAAATGTGACCAAATTCGGATTGCGAAGAGATTCAATTGGCGTGACATCACAATCTCTTGCGAAAATATAAATATTCTATTGAAAAATTATTTATTAAAATAAAATAAAATATATAAGGTATCGATCTAATGTAAAATTTTCTGTAGATTTCAAATCCATTGAAATTTTAATTTTATCTATAACGATCACTGATAAAAGCACGAAAGAATTTTTATTTGTTTTGTTTCATTCGAATATATTGCTAAAGAAATCAAAATGAATGAATCTGATCCCCAGGAAGGTCAAATTCTTCGCTGCAGCCAAATTCGTTTAGGAAAAAAAAGTTACAATTTAAAATTATTTTTTTAAAGAAAATCATATTTTTAGGTATCGATCTAATGTGAAATTTTTACTCTATCTCTAACAATTTAGGACATAAATAAGAACTACACAATTCCAGTTAAAACTGTTTATTTGTCTTGTTCGTCTGCTGAAATCGTTGCTCGGAAAATGAAACAGAAAAAATAAATTTAGAATCTGTTATCTCTTTATACTGTTGCCATTCTAAAGAAAAGAATTTTAATTAAATGCCAACGAATTAATTTTTAAATGTTCTAGATTAAATTCGGGCGCAAGACAAAAATTGCAAAAAATTTGGACTACCTGTGGGCCAAATTTAGTTTTTACAAGTGCCATTGATTCATCTGGACACTGCATACACATACACTTCCTTTTATAATACTAACTGTAACCAATATTTATTTTGAGTAAACAATCAGAATTTGTGACATGGTAAATCAATATTTATTTCACTAAAAATTATTATTTGTTACAAGGTAATACATTTATAAAATAAAAAGCAAAAGGTAGAACGTTTGTTTAACTTTAAAACACAAGTTGACAGGAAAGTTGCAAAATGAAAGATGTTCATAGTGTTTAAACTTTCATTGTATTTTTTATTAATTATTAATCCCATTAATTGTGTATTTTGTATTTATGTCTCAAATAAAAAAAAGTAGTTGAAAAATCACGATATATTTAAGCCATTGGTCACAGTCAATTAATGGGGTAACAAGTAGTTTAGTAAACGATCCCAGTATGACATCTGTACACCTCACCTACTGTTTGGCAGAATCCCTGACTCAACACTCAACATATTACTTAGTTCATAGACACTCAGATTATTTGCAAGTGTCCAGTGGCAAACATTTTATCAAATGCTGATCAGTACTGGGTGTAACTATTAGTACGGAACTCACCATGAGTGCGGAAAGTTTTAAGCATTTGAAAAGGTCTATGATTTTCCTAGGGTGTATTTACTTAGTTATAGAAATGGAAGATTGGTTGTGATTTAAAACAATAATTAAAAAATCATTTGATTAAAATCATGATTTTAATCTTGACACCCTGGTAGTGATAAATCGAATAAGGTATAAAACATGAGCAACGGCACTACCATTAATAGATATTAGCAATTAAGAAACTTTAGTGCAGATGCCATGCACAGGTCTACCAGTATTTTAATATTTATTTTTTACAAATCATGTAGGATACAATGTTTCTTTCGACTTCTTTGTATATCAATTTGAATTTTAAGATATGTTTTTTATTTCTCATGTAATGTGGAATTGAGACGTGACCCATTATTCCATTCTTTAGGTCATCTTCAGCATCAAATGTGTACAATGGCTCTGTAGATGCCTTAAATAGTAGTCACCAAATGAAAAGTTCTCTGAAAAGGTAATTCTACATTTCAACTATGTACTTTATCCTTGTTTCTCCAACACATGATACTAAAGATTATTATATTTTTACCTGATTTAATAATTTTGAGTAGTAGTAACTTTTGGCTTAGAACTTTGTCTTTCTCTCTATGAGGGAATAACTTGAGAACGTTTGAAAACACTGTCACTTCTCTCAAATGATGTCACACAGAGTTAGTGTATATACAGGGGTGGCCAATCGCGGCTCTTCGTTGAGTTATGTCCGGCTCCCATTGAAAATATAAATCCATTTTTTTATTATTTCCGAACATTTTTTACTAATCTTTATTAAATTGACCTAGTAAGTGAAGCGTTGAAAATGTATGTAGTCGCTTCAATAGTAAGTCTTCATATTTCAGTTTTTGTTACAACATATTGCTTTGAATCGTTGTACTGCACAATGAAGTTCGTGAAGTAAAAAAATATTGTTCACAGTTGACCAATCATCATCTCGCAGAATTGATGCGGACAGCTTTAACAAATTTTATGCCAAGTTTCAAAGATTTGTCCAAAGTCCTTAGTTAAATGTTATACTTTTTTATTAATACATTTTTATCATATTTTATTTTTCGAATGTTTTGTATGACTGTTGAAATAATTATTTTGTATATATATATTTTTTTTAAATTATATTTTCGTATATGTGTACTTTACATAGCAGTTTAGACTTATGTAGAATAGCCACTATGTGACCAGCTCGGCATTGCCCATGATAATTCTTTTCATGGGGTCAGATGTCACCACTACTCGCCCATTTGATTGCTACGAATGCAAACCAAATGAGAATTAATAGTGATTGTCACCAATGTTCAGCTGCGGGTAAAAAGGCTAATAGGTTATTGGGGTATATTAAAAAGACTGTAACTTCAAGGGATAAGAATATAATCTTGCCATTATATAAGGGTTTAGTAAGACCACATCTAGAATATGCTGTACAATTCTGGGCTCCATATATGAGAAAGGACATAGAATCAATTGAAAGGGTTCAGCACAGAGCTACAAAAATATTAAAGGGGCTAGCAAATTTCGACTGTAATGAACGTTTAAGTAAGCTAAACATGTATACACTGGAAAGAAGAAGAAGGAGGGGGGATTTGATTCAGCTTTTCAAGTTTGTAAAACAAGGGGACACAGAGGGCTTAAATTTCAATAGGGATAACAGAACAAGGGGCCATGGGTATAAATTGAATAAGACACATTAGAATCGGGATTTAAGGAAAAACTACTACTTTAATAGGGTAATAGACAGTTGGAACGCGTTGCCAGAAAATATAGTTAATTCAAAGGGAGTGTAAGAATTTAAGACACAATTGGATAGTCAGTGGGAATTGGAGAATTCATAAACAAAGGACCAGCCTTGTTGGGCTTGAGCCTGTAGCTGGTCGTCAATATTTGTATTTGTGAAGGTCACATGGGGAAAAATATAAAAGTTCCAATTAAAAAATTATTTATTTAAAGAAAATCATATATATTTAGGTATTGATCAAATAAGAAATTTTCCGTAGATTTCAAATCCGTTGCAATTTTTACTCTATCTTTGACAATCTAGGAGATAAAAATAAGAACTAATAACTCCAGTTAAAACTTTATTTGTTTTTTTTCGTCTGCTAAAAAATCGTTCCTCCGCAAAATGAAATGGAAAAAATAAATTTAGAATCTGTCATATCTTTATGGTGTTGCCATATTATAAAGAAAACAATAATAATTAAATTCCATTAAATTCATTTTAAAATGTTCTAGAATGAATTTTAAAATTCGGTGCAACCCAAAAATTGCCAAAAATTTGGACTACCTGTGGGCCAAATCTCATTGTTGTAAGTGCCGTATATTCGTCAGGACTTTGATCACAGAAAACAGGCAAACAAGCACTTCCTTTTGTAATAGTAGAGATGAAAGACTGGAATGCGGCTGTTATTGACCTCATGCTTGCCCACCCCTGGTATGTATCATTGGATAGAGGAAGAAACAATTGACTGGCCGTGTCATCTGGGCTAATAGGTCAGAGTTAAAAGGCTTACTATGACCATGCTGGCGACAATTTCGCTTGACACTCTCCTAGATCCCATTACTGAGTGACTGATACGACAGAAGACAGGCACTTATAAGATAATTGTGCAAATAATCAATGTACCCATTAATTTCAACACCTTGTTGTGTCAATTGCCTCACCAACTAGACAACAATTACGCCTTCTGTGTGGGCATAAAGGAGCAGTTAGTCCTATCTATGACACCAGTAATTAATATAACTTTGTTGCACTTTGAAACACTTGTAATGACAGTGCCAGGAATAATGACTGTTTCGTTAACAATTAAGCAAAAATGTTTTAACTATTCTGCAAAAAGGGATTAAATTAATTTTTTTTTATTTACATGATTCTAAAATTTCATGAAAAATATATAATCTTGACAAAAAGGCATAATAGCTTCATATTTATATTTACATTTAGTAATATAAAATCCCACTTTTAAATATATATTGTTTTGTTTTAAACATTTTTTGTCCCTAGTATGAAACTAATGTTTTTAATTTTTCTCTTTTTAAGCACACACAAGAGGTCTAACAGTGATTTCTATCCAAGGGACGATGGACATAATTTAATCTCACAATATAGTAATCACTTGTATTCTACCAGAAAGGTACTTTTAAAATTTAGTAAATGTGCTAGAAAAATAGATTCAAATATAGTACATGTGTATTCGTATTTAATAATTAAATATTGCAATAAAAATAAATTTCTTGTGAAATTTTTAGGGTAGATACTCATCAGAACTAAATTTACCATCTGATACTGCCAGACAGAGAGAATTGATAGCAAAATTGGAGGCTAAAAATAGGTAATTTTATTTGCTTATTTCTCTACTTGTATTTCTATGGAAAAGAAAGCCGAAAATTACAATATGGAGATCTGAAATCATCAAAAAGTTTTTCACCCTGAACCAGTAAGTGCTGAATAATTAAGTGTTAGTATACAATTGATTGTCATTAAAGTCAGCAATTGAAATATAGACAGATTTATGGATGTACATGATTTAAATAACAAATTCAGATTCACTCTTCATTCTTTTTCACTCTAGTCAATCCCAGAATAGTGATGGTATTAAAAATAGTAACACACATTATTTTTTGTAATTTAGTAAGGAAATTTTTCAAATTCTTGAAACCATATTTTTTAATAATTTTAAAATTTATTAAAAACTTCCTTTTAAGTAATACTTCTTGACCTTTTTACAACTCATGTTGCCACTGGATAACTTTTTGTGTTATAAACTTAACGGGAATGATTAAAAAAGTTTATTTCAAATTTTATATTTAGTGTTCATTTTTTTATAAATTCAGTCTATCAAATTTCCATTATATCTAACAGCTTAAATAGAAAAAAGTCTTTCAGCATTTAAATTTCAAATGATGACTTAAATAATATTACCAAAATTGTCAGTGATTTATATTATGAAACTTGATTTTTCTTGTTTAATGTTCCAGAGAAATAATGCGAGAAATTGTAAGACTGAGAAAACAACAAGATGAAGAGGATGAAGCTTTAAGGTCAGAAAGAAACCCTACACTTCTCACTGAATTGCGTGCATTACGTATGAGAAAAGCAGATCTTGAGCGACATTTGTCTAGTCTACAAGAGAGCCGTAGAGATTTAGTATTGCAACTAGAAGTGCTGATGAGAATGTTAAAGGTAGTTTAAATTTTGAATAAATTGAATCATTTTAAAAGTTTCTTTATTATTTGTAAGTTTGAGTAGAATTTCCTGTAATTGTACAGAATTAGAGCACTTTTGTTTAAAATGAGCTAATCTATGTATTTGCACTTAAGTTGCTTAATTGCTAATATCTATTGATGGCAGTGTTGTTACTCGTGTTTTACACCTTTTAAAATCGATTTATAATTAATGTAATTGATAATCAATAATATAACTGTGCATCTCAATAATATAATTGATATGCACATTTTGTATGCTCAAGTGGAATGAAATTAGTCAAATATATATCACAGCATTTTTCTTACATTTTCGTATTGTACTTTTACTGGTGTTAATTCATATTTCAAATAAGGTGCATGGTAAAAAGTCATACTTCAGTCATGTTCCCTCAATTATCATCTGAATGTCCACTTTCTTTGCATCTCATAGCTTAATAAAAGACGATTTGTTATTTTTTTACCTCCAAAATCTATTTTAAGGTTTGCCCAGATTTTCTTTTCTGGGCTTATTTCATTTTTCCAGATTTCTTATTGCTGTAATCAGTAAACACACCGTTTAAAAAATTCCTTAGGATGGCAAGAGCCCTTGTGTGCAGTTATAACAATGTTATACAGCTCATAGCCCTAAACGCTGTGTCAAAATTGTTAAGTTAATCTTGTATGGGTTGATTTTATATCGTTTATATCCATTTGTTACCGTTCTCCAATTTACAAGTAATGCTTATTTATGTATGACGTACATCAGCCAAATATATAAGCAAATATATTTTATCTGTCCTACTTATTGTTTTAGTTACACATTTATTAGTTTGTGTGTCATTTTAGTTGTATTTGAATGGATGTTTAATAATGGATGATTAATGTTATATTTTACATATTTTCACTCAAAAATTAAAAGCAGAATGTAGTGAATATATTATTTGATCATAGTTATATTACATTAATATATTTATAACTTTTAAAAGATCTTATAACAAATATTTCTAAATCCATTTTAATTGTTTGACTTGTAATTGTACTTTTCAGAGGGATGACCACTCACCCCTATCATCACCCAATAGTTCACCTTTGTCTTTAATTTCGAGATCTCCAGTGCCCCTTTATCCTCTATCTTCAATGAGTGCACCTGCTACCCCAGGTAGTGGTTGCCCTTACATGGATCCCCTGATTGGACTCGGTGGAGATGTACGCCTTGCTTTCGGCCATGCTGCAAGCACAAGAAGTCTGCAAAGTGATCTCTTGGTTGCAGCCGATTCGGTTACTAATGCAATGTCTTCACTTGTAAAACAATTAAACATTGGTAAGTAATTTTACTTTAAAATAAGTTTTTTTTTAGCTCAAAAGAAAATTTTTTTTGCATAATTTAATGTTGAAATCTTCAATATTTTCAAAGAAATTACAAGTTTCTTTATTTTTAGCTGTGTTTAAATGTAGTAGGTTGAAAATGTAGTTTTCTAATATTTGTAACTATCCACTGTGTGGCTAGCCCGGCTTTACCTCTGCCCTTGGTGTTGGTTTGCGGAGCAAGGTATTAATCTGGTAATAATCTAATGTAAGGTATTAATCTGGTGTAAAATTTTCCGCAGATTTCAAATCCGTTGAAGATATATTTAATAAAAAAATTATTTATTTAAAGAAAATCCTATTTTTAGGTATCAATTTAAACTAAAATTTTCCGCAGATTTCAAATCCGTTGAAATTTTTACTCTATCTTTAACAGTCTAGGAGATAGAAAAAAGAACTGACTTCAGTTAAAAGATTTATCGTCTGGCTGGAAATTAGTTATTCAGCGCAAAATCAAAGCGGAAATGAAAAAAATAATTTTCTCCGCGTTTTGTGGATGAAAAAAACTTGATGTGGTTCCAAACCCTGACTGCAAGGTTACACGGGTAGAAAAAGTTCCCAACGTTAAAAAAGCGATGGAGAATAAAACTATTAAATCTCTCTATATTAAAAAAAAAGTTACACTATATTTTAGTCTATATTAAAAAAAAAGTTACACTATATATTAGTCTATATTAAAAAAAAGCACCCTAGTTCATTTAAAAATCTTCTAGATTGAATTTTAGAATTTGCTGCGACCCAAAAATTGCAAATAATTCGGACTACCTGTGTGCCAAATCTCATTGCTGTAAGTGCCATAGAATCGTCAGGAATTTGCAGATCTCAACAGACAAACACTTCCTTTTATAATATTAGAGATGCTTTTAGTGTTTGCAGAAGGAATCTTGTTAATAGTTTTTTGTACATGTGAACTATTTCTACTATTATAAAAGGAAGTGTTTGTTTGTCTGTTTCTTGCCACAAAATCCTGACGATTCTATGGCACTTACAGCAATGAGATTTGGCTCACAGGTAGTCCGAATTTGTTGTAATTTTTGAGTCATGGCGAATTTAATTCATTCTAGAAGATTTTTAAATAAGTTTAATAGTTTTATTCTCTCCCGGTTCTTGAAACGTGGAGTACTTTTTCTACCCATGTGACCTTGCAGTCAGGGTTTGGAACCATGGCAAGTTTTTTTCATCCGCAGAACGTGGAGAAAATTATTTTTTTCGTTTCCACTTTGATTTTGCGTGGAAGAATGATTTTCCAGCCACACGATTAATCTTTTGACTGAAGTCACAGCTCTTTTTTCCTATCTCCTAGACCGTTACAGATAGAATAAAAATTTTAACAGATTTGAAACCTACGGAAAATTTCAGTTTAGATTGATACCTAAAAATATGATTTTCTTTAAATAAATAATTGTAATACAATATATCTGCAAACCAACACCACATGCATGGGAATGCCGTTTATAGTGTTTATAAAAAGCATGTAGTGTAAATTTCCAAAGATATTGAAATGAGAAAAAAACCCATCAGAATCAGCTGTTGTTTGATTGTCCTGTAGACCTTCTTTTGCCTTAGTTTTCAAGGTAAACCTAAAATATATCACCTCTAAAACAGTCAAAAAAAATTTAATTGCTCACTATAAATATTTGATTCTGTTTTGTAAACTTTCTCTTAGTTCAAAATGTAGCCACATAACAATAGAACAGAGCAGGGTTACTATTTTGTTAATGAATAAAAATGACGTGACAATTTAACTTATAAAATCATGCATTTTTCTTGGTAGTCAGTGAGACAATTGCACTTATTTATGCTTAAATAGTTCATCAGTGGTTGATTTTCTTTTTCTAAGTCAGAACCACAATTCATCTTCTACATCCAGCCTGTTCCTGTATTCAGGGCTTATAGCATGTCACTTTTTTGTTCTTTTGTCACTTTTTTGACATTTTGTTACTTTTTCAGGTGTTTAAGTTCTTAAATTCTACTTGGAGAAAACAATTTTTAGGGCTTAATTGAAAAATTTCATTTTTTCTCTAAAAAAAGTCAAATATTAACCTAGTACATATTGTGTAATTTCATCTTGCATTGGAACTTGTCCTGGTAGGTTTCCTCCACTGCAAGTACATTATTTGAGCCTCATTCAGAAGGGGGATGGCATTTCCCCTCCCCCTTCTGAATGACGGCTGTGTTTCCGCCAAAATAAACATTTTTATTTTGAGGCTATCGTAATGTGATGCTGCGGCTGGCACTGGCTGCTATAATATTGATTTCGGTTCACAAAAAGAATTAGAGCCTCAAGTATCACCAAATAAGATAATCTTGCTATCAAATAACCAATAGCAACCCTCTAAATACAGAGCAACATAATATAGTTTCCTTCCTTTGTAATTTCCATAAAGGCAGTTAAATGCTGTTCCATCGAATTCCCCCACAACACCCATGGTCACATAGCCTGGTGCTACTGAATTCAATATAGAAGGAAGAGTGTCGGCTTTGAAGCTTCGGGAAGATGTGTCTGAACTAGTTTTTTCTATTCACATATTTTTTAAATCAGTGGTGTAAGCATTGGCCAACATACATACAAACAAATTTAAGGAGAGACTTGAAACTTCCCACTCATTATTTCATCAAGCATTGTTCAAGCAGGTGGCTAAGCCTAAAGCCAGCTGCAGAAAGGTTGCTTGAACATTTGATTGCAGTGCAAAAATATTTCCTTCACTACATTCCAATAAAGAAGCCAAACACGATACAAAGACCAGGCTACACGAAAATTGTTCATTTACTTAGAATAGAAACTATGAAGGCTGAGGTAATATTTGTCGTATCAAGTGCAAGTATATATAATCGTGCGACCAAATTTCTTCAGATAAAGCCTAATGCCTTCATTCTCAACTTGAATTGTTATTAAGAAACAATTTTAGGTAGGATCTACAAAAAGAAATTTATTCAAGATTTGAAGATGGATGAAATGGAAAATATATGTCCTTAGAAACTTGCCTCTGGCTGATATTGTGATTAGAGATCAAATTTCTAAGGCACATCAGAATGTGAAAGACCAGGAAAGGAATTTCTTTTTTTCTAAGGGCTCAGAAGCATTAGATTGCTAGTGTAGTGTTAAATATCTTTTGAAGAAGTCCTTCTTCAGTTCATCTCTCCTTAAAAGTTTATCCTGCCTTGGTCCTCTTGTGAGACTCAGTGGTGAGGGTGTACGACAAGTATTAGAAGTTGCAAGAACAATGACATGGAAGGTCCCAAGACATACTACTGAATGAGGGTAAATTACTCCACAGAATGAAGCCTATTGATGTTTTCCGGGACCAGTTCTTCAGACTTTGAGACTTTAGTGGTGTGGATCCTAAGTACCCAATTGTGTTAAAGCTAGTGAAGGCTGCTATGTCACTTTCTCATGGTAGTGCTTCCTAAGGCTTCTCAGCCTCAGGAAGAGCTCTGACAGGAGATAGAGCATCAATGTCAGAACTCACACTCAATGCATTGATGACGGTCAAAAGAAGCTTGGCAAATTTTGACAATCAACCTTATTTGGTGCCGATCAGGTCATAGCTAATGGATATGGGAAGTGTTGCATATAAAGCCTACAATGCTTATTTAAAAGGTATAAAATGGAAGGAACAAGAAAAATTAGAGAAGGACAGGAAAGAAAAAGAAAGAATAGAAACATAATTTTTTTTTTAAGCAGCTGGCAAAGAAAAGGAAACAGAACGAAATTATGCATAAGGAAGAGGATGAGGCATTGGACAATGTTTCAAAATTGTTAAAGAAACCCAATGATAGGCTCAAGAAGACGATTAAAAATAAAGATTTTTAGGAACCAGCACTTGCTTAAGCAATGATTGAAGGGGCTGCAAAAGTCTCAGATGATGCTGGTCAGCAAAGACAGACTTTAAAAAATGCATTTTCTTCTCTTGTGAAGAAAAAGACAAAATTAATTTCAGACTTTTCTACAAAAGAAATCAGACAATCTTTCAAAGAAATGGAAGAAATTCTTCAAGCTATGTCAAAAATGAACAACATATTTAAAAATCAAGAATACAAATTGTTTTACATTTTTGTTAATATCGTTTCAAAATAATATGCTTTTTAAATGAAGAAAATAAATATTTTTCCAAAGAAAGAAAAGAAAAAGATAGAGATGTCTGGAGAGTATATATTTTTTCTATCTTTATACTTGAATATATTTGGCATTATTGTTATTTGTCACTTTTTTTTTGTTCGATTAGTCACTTTTTTTGGTTTGATTAGTCACTTTTTTACACCTTAAAACCTGTTATAAGCACTCTGTATATATTTTTAAAGCCTATCTTAAAGTTTATAATTTATGTCACATTAACATCCTTAATTTATTAATTGAAGAATTTTTTTAAATTTGTCAAAACGAAAACTGGTAAACTGCCTTTTTTTACTGGCCACATTCACCAAAAATATCCACCTAGTTGCACCTACTGAAAATAAACGAACCTGTTCCTATTGCAATTGCCACCACCCACACTTTGGCAAGAGCAGCTCTCCCAAAAGACAGTCCTTGAGGTAGTGACTTGAACCTTCTCGGCATACCCCAGAAACTTTTACTACATATCCCCAAGAAAATATATGCAAAAATGAAAAGTTGCTGTATTTTAGAATGAGAAATTAAGTTATTTGTACAGTAGATGCGAAGATCTTTTAATCTCCTTTTTCAGGTAGTCTTTGTTGAGGAGTATAATTTTATCTGTTTTGAAATAATTTTTATCAATTTTAGGTTGTGATGATGAAGAAATTTTCTACAGTGGAGGGAATTCAAACTTCATTACTGGTAAGGGGTAGTTTTTTTTGTGTGCCGCATTTTGGAATTCTAAAAAGAAAACATTTAAAAATTTTAAATTTCAATATTTGTTACTTTAATGTACGAAACAATTTATATTACATAGTATAAAATTTTTCCATTTACTTTTTGGATAATTTTTGGAAATATTGTACACTGGGCTTTGGTAATTATAGTGATACACAAAGTGCAACTCCTTATTTAGGACTTTTATTAAATTTTTATTATCTTTTACGTTCAGCCCATTTAGACCCAAGGTTATTGTGTCAGTTGATAAAGTATGATTGCTGATACTTTATCATATGAAAAATTGCTTACAAGGAATCTTTCAATAATTACTCCTGAATGTAGGTAGAGCAAGATTTTATAGCTTGTAGAGAATAAACAAACCAGGTGGAATAAAGAAAAATTTACTTCTGCTATCCGAATGCTGTTGCACAATACATTTCAGAATTACCTTAAAATGTTGCTTCCATCAAAAGCAATTCAGAATTCATTCTTTGCCATTTTTATTGATGGCATGCTGAAATCATATTCGAAAACCTTTTGTGTAAATAAACAAACCAGGTAGAATAAACAAATTTTTCTTCTGCTATCCAAATGACGTTGCACAATGCAATTCAGGATTACCTCAAAATGTAACTTCTATCAAAAGCAATTCAGAATTCATTTTTTGCATGCTGAAATCGTGTTCAAAAACCGTATCAAGTGCAAACACATTGGAATATGTACAGGAAACACATTCCTCCATAGAAACACTATGCCACCTACATATAGCTTGATAGAAAGTGCCCCATAATTAAAATTCTGCTTGCATAATCCAATTATAAAAATTTCTTTTGCTTTTTATTTGGCATAAGACATGTTTTTGGGTCTTATAGGTATGGATCCAGACTTAGAGACTGAATTTGGTAACGATTCATGGCCTCCATGTGTGGATAGGTGTAACTTCCAAAGTGCCTATTCCAATCCTTATCTGATGGATACTACTGTAAGAGAAAATGGTATTCATATGAATCCTGTAAGTTTAATGACCATCTTAATTATTGTGTAGTTTATAATATGCAACACTTTAAATTGAACTACTCATTTAATCCTCAGAGGATCTGCCTTTTCAATTTAAACTGTTCAACATAATTTAATTTACCCATTTCTGTGATCTCTAATTTCCTCTCAAAGTAGCAAGTATGTTTTGTTTCATTTAATATATTTTCATTATTTTATCCTAGTCATCTTGCTTTCTGATATTGTTTTTGAATTTTATTGCACTAACATTGTTTTAATGTTATATTGTAATTGATTCTTATAATAAATATAGAATTCCATAATATAGAAACCTACTGATTAAGTTCAAACTAATGTTGACAGTTGAAAAAAGTTTTGATATCATCTGTACAAAAATGTGTAGGCTTTTTAGTGTTGAAGTCTTATTATTTATGAACTAAAATGATAATCAAAAGGCATATTACCAAATTTAGGTTGTAGTTTATAATATTAGAATCTCTGAATTTCATGAAAATTGCAGATGGTACAGGTTCTATTCCTGTAACTAACCCTGGGTGTATTTTTTTACTTCTGGGGCAGTAAGTACTCCTTGCATGTGCATTATTTACGCTGCCCGTCTTGTGTTTGGGGTGACTTGGCCAACTCTGGGTCCTTGCATCACATACCTCAACCAATATTTTCATATATTTGGTATTCCTGATAGTTTATATTTTATTCAACTAGGATATTTATTATTTGGGGTATCTGTATTTTGTACATATTCTTACAATTTGGTTTTTTTTTTCATCAAATATGTTAGTTTTTTTCCAATGGTGGGCACATATGAAGTTGAATCATTGGCCACTACAAGGCCTGAAGTGATAGCTACTTGTGAAGGAGCCCCCAGTGGGAGGACCATCACTGCCCCTAACAAAGGACGGCACAATTTACATCCATACCCTGACCCTAAATTCAAACCAGGAACCTTCCAATCCAGAGACCAACACCTTAAACACTAGACTGGTTGGTTTGCTCAAATATGACAGTCAAATTTGTTACTTAAAAATATCTTTGTCAGAAAATACGCAATATGTGTTAAGTAGGAAAAGCAGTCCAACATGAAAAAACGCTCAATATTTAGTTTTATTTCATAAAGTTGCATCTTATATTTATGGACACTTTACTTATTTTAGGATGTATATTCAGGAGACATTTCCTTGACAGAAAATGAATGCTTTGATCATCCTGATAGTAATTTAGAATGGGAAGACGGAATAAGACGATGGGTCAATCGATGAATTGTCACATTATGACTATCCCGTCATGAACAACAAAACTGTAACTATGCTCATCATAACGTCCTTTATAATAAATTATTCTGTTGTAAAGCTAAATGTTTTAAGTATTGCTTGTTTTATATGTGAGGAAATATATATTGTTACACCAATATTGTTGCTCTATGAAATGGTTGTATGGTGTTTAATTGTGCCAAATGTTTAATTATAGAAATATGCAATGTTTGTAACTCAGAATTTGTTTAATAATGTTACTTAAGTTATAGACTTTAAGACATTCTTATTTTTCAGATGTAAACTATAGAACTATCCATAGTTTTAATGACAGTTTGAATTGTATTTTTGAGTACTATACGGATGTTTCTCAATGGTGTAAAACTTAGTTGTTGAATGGAAAAGTGTATAACAAAATAGTATAAGATATAAATGTAACGTTTCTTTGCATTAATCGTTTTATTTGTTCTTCCCATACATTTTGAATTTAAATAACATTTATACTGTATCAATTTATATTCTATAATAGTACAAGTGTAAATGACATTTATATTAATATAGTATTTATATATATTGCATTACTTAAAATAGTATAATTTATATTACCATTTTGCATCATACATAAAAAATAGTTAAGATTAAATTAATTTTTATCCTTTTGAAACTATGCAACCCCAACCTCAAACTCTGACAATGGTACTGTTTCGTTTTTATTTTTAAGCTAAACAAGCTAGTTATAAAAAAGTCAATGTTTGATAGATCTACATCCCATTTGTATAAATTTTTTTTACATACTTCACATCTTTTATTACATTTTAGTATGATTGAAGCAAATGAGGTTCTAATGTGTGCATATTCCATTTGAAGAGATTTTTTCAATTTAATGCATTCCAAGGTTGGATTTTTCTAGACAAGTGTAATGCAGCCTATAACTCAAGAGCCAGACACTAGTATTTTAAAAGCCATAAACTACTCATTACAATATCATTTTATACCTTGGCTACAATATTACTAATACCCACTTCGTTTTTGCTGTTATCATCTGATAATGTAGGCAAATATTAAAAATTTGTACAAATAACCAGGCTTATAATTGCCAGATCTTTTGTAGTCGAAAATCAAATAAATATAAATTTTTTCATATAAATATTGAGTTCAGGAGAAAACAACTCAAGATGTGTCTAGGATTTCTCATGCAAATACTTAAACATGCAGTCATGATACTTTATTACCTTTGTAGAACTTCTCAAACAATCAGTTTGAGTAGTAGTATTATGGACTGCTAACTACATGCTACTGCTAACTACATTGTAGAACTTCTCAAACAATCAGTTTGAGTAGTAGTATTATGGACTGCTAACTACATGTGTTACTAAGTCAGACCTTCTTTAAATCAGGTTTTTATGTTTATCAGATGTTAAATTAAGTTTTTTTTTGTATATTTTACTTTTACTTCACTCAAAATTTTTTTTAATATTATTTCATTTATAATGAACACGACACTGAAAGTTTTGCTTCAACAAAAATAAATTTCACTTGGGTAGTAGTCCCCTTTCCCAATCTGTCATTAGCGTTGTAACTGATCTACATATGGGTCAAAAAGCTAAAGCATTACATTGAAGATTTTTATTCTTCTAATCCAGGGAAAATTAAAATGTATTTTGCATCCAAACAAATGTTGTGTTTAAGAGAATAGACGACTGCTTTTCTTTACTCTCAAAAAGTACACCTGAAATTAGGAAGGCAGAGGAAAGGATCAGGACGAAGAATTTGTGTGATGAAAACATTTTTGTGCCTTTCTTGTAACTTTTTATGCATCTGTTATGAATTTTATTCAGTTTGCCGTTTGGTATATTAAGCATCATGTATAATGCTTATGGAAAAGTTGTTTAAAGGCCTCCTATAAAGTCCAAAGAATCTCAACTTGCTTGCTTTTGAAACAGAATTGTGTTTATAAACTTTCCATCGAAATTTTACAGTCGTATTATTAAATATGCGAGGTGTAAAGCTGAATCCAAATAGGAAGTGCAAGGCACAAACCAATCGGAGTTGATGTTCTTTCAACGCGTAGAGGAAATGTGCTCGCGCTGGCCCTCTAATCATTTTCCGCTTCCTATTTGAAGTCACCTTTAGCAAAGTAAATAATTCGTTATTTCATATGAACTGAATACCTAAGCACGTAAATGTGCTTAAATTACAAAACTGCAAAAAATTTTGTGTGTAATGTATATTTATAGTAGGCAATATCTGTATAGTTGTATTTTATATGGGTGTTAAAAAGTCTGCATGACAAATAAATACTAGAGAATTTTTGTTAATCCCAAACCATTCACAAGCTTATTTTTATAGAAGCAATTACATATTTCCCTAAAATTTCAAAACAATAAATTAGTTTATTTGAAAGTTAAGTCAATATTTATAAAGTTTAAATAATGCTACAAATTTGAAGGAGTTTTTAAACCAAACTAAATTTTTTGGATAAGTTAATCTTAGTAATAGGGGGAAAAAAATGAGTATTTGTAGTCTGTCAAGTTTGAAGTCTAAAAATAATGAATTAGCTGCATCAAAGGTTTGGGTTGATATCCTAAATGGGGAAAATTATATTTCCCAAAAGATCCTAACTCAATTTTCCCCCTGAATATTTAGCTTTAAAATGAAGTCATGATGTGCTGTACTTGGTTAAATAAACTTGCGTATCATACATCTTACAAAATATTGATTAAAAACAAAATTTAGGTTAATTTGCACTGTCAACCTTGAAGGGATCGTTTCTGCAGACATTATATCAATGGCCCTAATATCAAACATTACTCGGACCAGTTTTCAGAATTGGTGGGAAGGAAATGCTGATTTTTTCCCAGCGTATACATTTTTGCGACTCCAGAAAAAATATCTATTAGCTTAAAAATGTACTTTGATGAACTAAAGTATTACATAAACCAGCAAAAGCTGAAAAATTAGAAGACAAATTTTAATGCAAGAAATTAAACAAGGATAATGCATGGATGCATTTAATAGGTTCTTATATTGAGTCACAAGGCGAGTCAATTATACTTGTGAATTTTTCTTATCAAGTTTTGTGCATTCCCTCCTATCCTTGTTATTCAGTTATCCTCTTGTATGAAACTGAGTACAAGTAGTGATATATTAGATATTGAATTTTGTTATGTCCATGTCACTTGCATTTAAAAATATACCGAGTTATTCAGAAGTTTATACAAGGAGTATGATTTAGTGTTCTATATATATATATATTTAGTCAAACTTAGAGCTTCTTAGAAGTATTAGATGATGCATTCAATGTTTTCCCACTACTACAAATGATATATCCCATCATTTAAAACCACCTTTTGCATTTGATCACTGCCATCTTTAGAATGCATGACCTTTAGTCCCCAAATGTATTGTCCACATCTTTTGACATTTTTTTAACATTTTGTAATCATGTCGTATCACTGCACATATATATTCTTTTTTAAGAATGCTCATGTTTCAGGATACTTTACTATTCAACGAATTCTAAGTATTTACAATATTAGATTTATTTATATCGAATCCAGTTAAATATTTCTCGTAATAGCCCCAATGGGTTACTTATATCACACCATAAATGTTTTAATTTTGTTTTATTTTGACTATTTTAAGGTGAAAATATATCTTTTCATTTAAACGTCAAAGTGATTTTTAAAGAGTTGTTTATAAAATTTGGGGGGTTTTGCCATTTTGTAAAATTTTTAAACCACATGTGATATTTCTATTGTTGGTGTATGGGCCCAAATGATACTTTTTTTGGCTTATTTTTACTTAGTATTAGATATTTTATAGCTATTAGTTATAAAATGATACACACCCTTTCCTTTATCATTCCAAAGTGTTAAAAAAAAAAGGACGTCATCAAAAGCATGCATTTTTCATGTATAAAATTTCTTGGTTGATCTTCATTCTTAAATTTGCAAGAAATGTAAGTACTAAACAAAGCTTTAGGGTAACTTACAAAAACAATCAAAGCTCCTTATGCAATTATGTGGATAAGGAACAATTTTAAAGGGTATACTGTTTTTTTAATATACATAAAATATCTGATAGTTATAAAAGTATTATGCATAAGATAATGAGATGATATATTTGAATGATAGCAAGTGGCAATAAAAAAATGATGATTAAGGCAAAACCTAATGCATTGTTACTGCATTAGCCATTCTGAATATAGAGTCTTCTTATCCCTCAATTTCAATAAGTAGAGCTTCATACTAAAAATTCTGAGGTTCTAAACATTGGATTTAGTAAGCAAATTTTAACTGTGCCAGTTGCTCTTCTGATTACAGTTCAAACTTACTTGTTCATTTGGACCAGATGGTTAGCATGTAATTTCTAGAACTAACTTTTGATTTTAAGCCTTTGTTGCTACAAACTGCTGATACTATAATGGTGATTCTCATACATTCAGTGCAATAACAATATTAATTTTGCCCACATGGCTTATAACTTATCGAGTCTTTCTTAGAGATCCCCTCTGCAGTGTTTAAAAATGTAGTTTCCCCACTTCCAGTTAGAAACAATCAGCATGCTAGCAATTAAAAAGTTCTGTAGGCAATTTTACTGAAGACCTAATGCTATTTTAAATTATTTAAAGTAACTACCATTTTCCTGTTTTATTTTTGGATTGAAACTGAAAAAAAAAGTAGCATCTACACTGGCCTCCAAAAGTTAAGCACGCGATAGAAAATCAACAAAAATAAAGCTTTGATGACACAAAATTACACATGAAGGTAGCTAATGTGTTTTTGCATTAAAGAAAACAAGAATTGTGTTCAAAGAATTTTCCATGCTTCGTAGCCTCACACCGATATGTCAGTCAAATAAAATGCATTAGCTTATGTAAACCTATGACCAGAAATGAAACCTAAACCTATTATATACCATACAGATAGAAGGCTCTCACAGCAAAACCTCTGAAACTATTTGCAAAAGAAATTGGAGAAAAACACATTCTAAAGAAATTTATGTTCTCAAAATACTGTATGTTGTTCCTATTGCATCGAGATCGAGGGTACCTAAATGTTAGTATATTTTATTAATAATTTCTTTAAGAATAAAAAAAAAGTTTCATAGTTAGTATTTGTATATACTTTCAGCACCTCATGTAGACAGCATAACAATATTGTAGTAGAAATTAGATTTCTGCATTGTACAAAGTTGAACTTAAAATGCACTGTAAAAAGGATTTAAAATTTCACTCTAAATATGTAGTTGAGAAAATTGTCTTGCTCTGTTATAAACCATTGGTCTAATGAAAGTGTTTAAAATCTCCAACTTCAGTATTTTTAACATGTTATATTTAATAATTACAATTGTAAAATGCTACTTTGGAACAATGTCAAAAATTGAAATTAATCATTGCTTAATATTATGTACATATTTTATAAATATGAGAAAAAAGTGAGGTCCATAGATAAAAATGTCATTTTTAATAAATGCAATATTTATAACCTATTATATACAATACAAATAGCCTGTATATAATAGGATATTCTTAGTTCATGGAAATACATATTGTCACCAGAATAACCTTTTAATCTAGTTTGCCTACAAGAGAAATTGAAATCCTTATAAACAAAATTCCCTTTTCTCTAGAAAAATAACTTGGGAAACAACAATGATTCTTTAGGCCAGTGAAAGGCTAAAATGATATCTAGTTGTACTTAGTTCTGCATATCACTCTTAATGTGACTTGAGCTTATTTTGTTCCAATTATTCTTGAATACTTCATAATTTTGTACTTTAATCTAATATTTTTCAAATGGAAAATGTATGGATTTTTCTAATTTGATTAAATTGCCTCAGCAGATAAATTCATAATTTTCTTTGAAAATGTGTGAAATTTAACAGTATCTAAAAAACATTTCCATGTACTTGGTGAATTTGTAATGTTTGAAATGATTTGCAGAGGCAAATGCATAATTATGTACAATTTTTTAAATAAAAATTGAAACTCGACTTCTCTTCATAAGCGTGTTGGTGTATTATTCTTTGGAAATATACAAAAAAGATGCTGAAGACAAAGTCTTAGTTAAAATCTCAGACAAGGCAAAAAAATAAGCAACTAATATGTAAAAATATACAGAAAACTTTAAATAATATTTTGCTTTACAGGAAATCTATATTTGCACTCAGTTTCAAAATCTTATAGTGAATTAATTGTTCCTCAACTTAAAGTCAACAAATTGTTAAAATTAAGTAATTTTTTGTAAATAAATATGGAGTGTCTGTACATTAATTTTTTTAAATGGCCTATTTCAAGTTATTTGAGCCTTTCTAATGTAAAATCAGTGTTTGTGCCCATAATTTGTTTAACGGCTGGATTCGTTTTCATGAAACTTTTGTGTCCCGTCTTGTTTTTAGCCTGCAAGGACTCGCTTTTTATAACAAATATGATTGAAAAGTGCACCAATACCAGAATAGATCGCCGAAAGCTCAGCCAACAAATTTGCAATTTCATCATCTGTCAGAGGCTTATTATATTGCATTTTTCTTTTTTGGGGACATGAAGGCCCTACAGAACTATTGTCTCTACAACTCATTACAATATTTAAAAAAATAACTAATAAAGCTATAAATTCGTCCACCAAAATGTCCCACTCAACTCTGTACACTAACACAAGTAGATACTCATTTAATTTCCATTAACACTAAGAGTCAAAAATTGATATACATAATATCAAGCTGATCCTTTTACAATTTTAAAGTATTTTATCTTTTCCCCTTAATTTCCAAACATTGTGTTGGTCATTTAATTATATCAAAATAGAAACAATGTATAAAAGTAGTTATTTATTTACAATAGTATTTATTTTCTTTTGTTTTTAATTTTCTTAGCAATTTTTACAGCATTTTCAGGATCTGAAAGAAAAATGTAGTTTTAAAAAATAACACAAAGATAAAAGTATTACATTACTTAGTAAGCATTTTCTATAATTTACTCAAGAAATATTTTAAGTCAAGGAAGGAAGTAAAAACTGAATTATCGTCAACATTTTTCTAAAACTTGATGACAATGATTTTAAGATATTGGGGAGTCAAAAAAAAAAAATTTTGTATGGATTTATGATTTATTTTATTTTAAAAGTATATTTAAACATATAATTTACTAAAAGTAGTTAAAACAGACAAATTAGCACTTTTTAATCAAAATATTACTGAAGTAATTGTTTTCTTAAATCATTTTTTCACTTAACGAAAATTGTTATAAAAGTTACCACTTACTATAAATTGATGGGCTGACTAATTTCCCAGATTTTGTTGGATAACAGCCAGAAAATATTTTAGATATTATAGGTTTGGACAACATCATTTTCAATTTTTTCTTCATGGCATTAATTTGACGATGTTTAGCAGCTTGCTCACGTTGATCACCTAGGTCATTCAATCTTTAAAGAATTTGATTAAGGAAAGCAAAACATGAATTTTCTAGTTTAGTAATTTAAAAGGGCAAAGAACCTGTTAAAGATTTTAGTACAAACTGTAGAACAGTCTTACAAAGCCTGACACTAAATTTATATCAATGGAACTCGTTCAAATTCAGTGTTTAAACTTTGCTCCAATTGTTTACAGATATACCGACTTTACAGTAAAATAATTTAGCAGCAACGAAAATAGTTGATTTTCAAATAGAAATATGAATACACCTTTTATCTGCTTTTCTAGCACTTCGACCATAAAGACTTGGGTTCTTTTACAAAGAAAGGTTACATCATGTATGAGTAAAATATACAAACTAATGCAGTAAAATTAAGCAATCCAAGACAGAAATTCCAACAAAATGAAATAATTTCAAGTGCAGCATTAGAATTTTGCTTGCTAATTAAATAAAATTGATTATAATACAACTTTATATCACTATTCCCGAACTGCAAGTTCTGATTTCAATTTCTATACACATGGATTGGATTTGGTTTTGTGGCATTGAGTCCTCTTGGGACATATTATGCCAAACTCAAGATAAAAAATAAAATATATAATATAGCAAGAAAGTGAGGTGAGTCAAAATGTAATGAATGAATACTACATAAAATTATATGTGATGGATAAAACCAAAATGTCATGTAAAAAGTTAAAAATATTTGGATGAGGATTCTCTCCAATCATGTCTTCTAAAGTCAAGTTATAAGAATTAAAATATATCAGTCGTTGCCTATTAAAATGAGAACATTCAATTAAAATGTGTTTTACTGTTAGTGGGCAAATGCAGTAATTACAAATGGGATGATCTTCTCCGAGGAGGAGGTGTCTATGGGTGATCCTAGTGTGCCCAATACGGAGACGTGTTAGTATTACCTGCTGCCGTCTTTGATCTGGTGACTGCCATTGCGTTATATTTGGTTTAATAAAGTGAAGTTTGTTCTCGGTTTGTTCGTTCCAATCGTTCTGCCATTTTTCTTCTGAAAATTTATAAATTAAAGATTTTAAGTCGCGATAAGGAATGGTATGGTCAATGTTATTTACGGCCGATTTGGCGACTCTGTCGACAGTCTCGTTTCCTGCTATCCCAACATGAGATGGAATCCAACAAAATATTATATTAAAATTTTTGGATGAGAAATGATAAATTCTTTTTAATGACTCTAAAACAATGGGATGACTGTCATGATCAGGATGTTTCAATGACTGTAAAACGCTTAATGAATCAGTGAAAATGATACAGTTTTTATGACAATGATCAGGTATGTATTCCAATGCTTTATATATGGCCATGATTTCAGAAGTAAAAACAGAACATGACGAATGAAGTTTAAAAGTGTGAACAGAGTGATTAATAGTGAACGCAGCTCCAACATAGTTAGCCCTTTTAGACCCGTCCGTATAAATATGAATAAAATTAGAGTATTTTTCTATATGCTTTTGAAAGAGCTGTTTGTAAATAATATCAGAGGTATCTGCTTTATAGAAATTTTGGAACGGATTTTGGAATTCAAAATAATGATTAAACCAAGGAAAGAAATAATACAGTTTTTTCTGGGTGACGTCAAGTGAAGAAAGTTCGGATCCGTTCATTAAATCCAGCATTCTTAAATGGAATGTAGGGATGAAGGATGTTTTGGCTTGATAAAGGCGTTTTAAATATGGGCTGTGATCAATGGTATGCAATGGGTGATGAGGGATTGTGGAAATTCTAAAATAGTATTCCAGTGATAACAACTGTCGTCTGAAGTCCAGGGAAGGTTCAAAAGATTCTACGTACAAGCTGCTTACGGGAGAAGTCCTAAAGGCACCAGAACATAAACGTAAAGCGGTGAGGTGGAGTGTTCAGAGTTTGAAGAGCAGATTTTCTTGCTGAACCATACACCACGCAGCCGTAGTCCAATTTAGATCGAATTAAAGCTCTATAAATTTTAAAAAGGCAAGTTCGATCAGATCCCCATGATAATTTTGATAAAACCCGTAAAATGTTAAGAGCTTTTTCGCAACGTTTGCGTAAATTTAAAATATGCGGTTGAAAAGTCAACTTCTTGTCAAATATGATGCCTAAAAATTTAAAATTGTCCACAACATTAATTAAAATATCTTTGAAAAATATTTCAGGGTCAAGATAAAGATTTCGTTTTTTACAAAAATGAACACACGCGGTTTTGGAAGGTGAGAAACTAAAACCATTTTCGTTAGTCCAATGAGTGATTTTGTTAACGGCCTGTTGAAGTTGTCTTTCAATTAAACGAATGTCTTTAGCTGCGCATGAAATTTGCAGATCGTCAACGTAAATAAGACCCTTAACTGATGGAGGCAATTGAGAAACGATATTGTTAATTTTAAAAATAAATAAAGTTACACTTAAAACACTGCCTTGTGGTACTCCCTCCTCTTGTATAAAAACATCCGAAAAAATAGATCCAATCCTTACCTTAAAATATCTTTTTTGTAAAAAGTTTTGAATAAAAATAGGCAGATTTCCTCTTATGTCATAGTTAAAAATATCCTTTAAAATTCCATGTCTCCACGTTCGATCGTACGCTTTTTCAATATAAAAAAATATCGAGACGAGATGCTTATTTTGAACGAACACATTTCTAATTTCAGTCTCGAGAGCAACCAAATTGTCAACAGTGGATCGACCCTTTCGGAAACCACTTTGAAGTGGAGAGAGACATTTATCTGTTTCTAAAATAAAAACTAATCTCGCGTTGACCATCTTCTCTAAAATTTTGCATAGGCAGCTTGTCAGGGCTATTGGACGGTAGTTTGAGGGGTTCTTGGGGTCTTTATGCGGTTTCAGGATGGGTATTATGGTAGCATATCTCCATGAATGCGGAAAAGTGTGCTCGTTCCAAATTCTGTTATAAAATTTCAGGAGATTATTCAGAGAACTATTTGAGAGATGTTTGAGCATAACGTAACTAATATTATCTGGGCCAGGAGTTGATTTGTGAACTAAGGATAAAGCCTTTGTCAATTCGGAAAAAGTAAAATCACAATTATATGGTAATATACGGTTTGAACTGAAATTAACTTTATTCTTTTCAGATGCAATTTTAATCTTTTTAAAACTTTCAGAGTAGTTATTGGAGCTGGATATTTCGGAAAGGCATGAACCTATAGTGTTTGCTATGTCTTTGGGTGCCGATAGTATTTGGTTATTATGTTCTAGAATAGTAATTTGTCTATTGGGGTAAACACCGGAAATCCTTTTAATCCTGTTCCATAGTTGCTTACTTGTGGTCTTACTATTGATACTATTAACATAATTTATCCAAGAATCCCTCTTACTAAGTCGTTGAATTTTTCGAAAGGCCGCTTTTGTTTTTTTATAATTGATATAGTTTTCTTTTGTTGGATATCTATTGAAGGTATTCCAGGCTTTCCTTTGCTTCCGATACGCATCGCTACATTCCTCATTCCACCAAGGTTTCTTTTGTTTTTTAGGCGCATTTCTGACTTTTTTAATTGAGCACTAGCTATAATTATGTCTGTTATCTTTGAATTGACTTCATCGATGTCACCAGTTTCTACTGTGTTAGAAATATCTGCCAGGCTAGTAAAGAGTGGCCAGTTGGCAGTTTGAAAGATGTAGTTAGTTTGGTTGACAGAGTGAGGTTGGTATTGGCCTTCATATTTTAGTTTAATAGGATAATGGTCACTATTGTAGAGGTAAGGATCGACAGAAAAGGTCCAAAATGGTAAAATTGAAGGAGTGCAAATTGCCAGATCTATTGAATGGTAAGTAAGTGAAGGTGAGTGAAAATAAGTAGGTTGGCCGTTATTCATAATACATAAATCATTATCTGTTATTATTTTTTCGATTTGTTTGCCTCTACGATTAATGTCTGAACTGCCCCAGAGAATATGATGGCCATTTAGGTCACCAAGTATGATGAATGGTTGCGGAAGTTGATCTATTAAATTATTGAAGTCAGAAGTGGCGATACGGGTGTTAGGAGGTAGGTATAAATTGCATATTGTAATTAAGATATTGACATGAAGTCTTACAGCAACACCTTGTAAATTTGTTTGAAGGTTAATTTGAGTGGCTGGAAAGTCATGGGATGTAAGTAGTGCGACACCTCCACATGCTCTAGTTCCTTCATCGTGATCTTTTCTAAATATACTGAAATGACGAATGTTGGTGGAATCATTGTTTCTTAAATACGTCTCCTGGAGGGCGATTGCAGCTGAATTGTGTATATTTATGATGTTTTTTACATCATCAATTTTTTGACGAAAACCCCGGCAGTTCCAGGAAAGAAAGGAAGCCATAAAAATAAAATTTAAAAGAAAAGAAAAAACTATTTGTGTTTTCTCGTCCTAGGACGAGATCTGTCTTGTCGAAGATCCTTCTTGGACTTGGGTGGCGAAGTCTCCAAGCCGTCACTCTCTACAGAGGAAATATCACTTTCGGTGTTGTATAGATTTATGAGGTCACTGGTATTAGGATTAGCTATCAAGTTTCTGGATGTAACATCAGGCTGAAGAGAGGTTTGAGAAGTACTTTTAGCTATTTTAATATTACTTTGTTCAGATGATATGGCTCTTTTTAAAGAAGTATTTATAGATCGGTTTGGTTGATTTATCTGTTTGGTATTTAATGAGGTTGTAGCTGATGCTTTAGAAAAAAGAGGCGTTATAGGTAGGTTCATTGAAGTTTTATGTTGTGCAGATGGCTTAAAAATAGTTACATCGGTTTGAGTTCCGTTAATTTTGAAAGTTTTTTTTACTATTGAAGAGAGTAAGAAATTCCAGGTTTTGGGGTGCGATCATTAACAATTTTTCGTGCCTCCGGAAATGAAATGTTTTGCTGAACTTTTACTGTCTGAATTTCTTTCTCGGTTTGAAATTTAGGGCAAGACCTGGCAAAAGCTGGATGTTCACCTTTGCAGTTTACACAGCAAAGGGATGATGTAGTACAGACATTGGTCTTATGTTCTGTACTACAGCATTTCGCACAGGTTTCTTTGCCACGGCAAGCAAGGAAGGAGTGGCCGAATCTCTGACATTTAAAACATCGAACTGGGTTTGGTATGAAAGGTCGTACTGGGCAGTTAATATAGGCTATTTTTACGTGTTTTGGTATGCTTGGTGTATTAAAAGTTAATATTAAATGTTTTGTGGGTATTCTTTGACCATTTCTTGAAATAAGGATTCTTTTTACAGTAATTACAGATTGGTTGGACAGGGTTTCTAGGATATCTTGTTCGGTGTCATGTACTAAATCGGATTCTGAAATTACGCCTCTTGATGAATTTAAGGTTTTGTGGGGTGTAACAGTCACCTCTATTGAACCGACAGATTTATTTTTTTGGATGTTTAATGCCTGTGATCTATTTAAAACTTCAACAAGTACATCTCCTGCTAGGTTTTTTTTTATGTTTTTAGTTTCTCCTACCATTCCCAGTATAGTTTTATGGAGTAAGATTGCAGATATATTTTTTAGATTTCCGGTGTTACTTTTGATAATAAAAATTTTTTCTTGACATATATTGTTTTTATTTGATTTTATACAAAGTTGCTCCACTGAAGGAGAAGTTGAATTTGGGTTTTCCATGTTTGAAAAAGATATATTCAGTCCCCAGCGGCACCACCCACCATGGAGTCCAACGAGGGGATACAGGTTCCTGTACCGGTGCTAGCCAGGGACTATACGGACCCAACTCACCCCTATGACTGCCCTAAGGAGCTAGTTGGTGAGCAGGTCCTTAGTCCTAGCAGGATATACCCACCAGCCGATCAATGTACTGGGACCAAAGTACACCGCCTGTTTATTCGAAGCAGGAGCCGAAGCAATGTATTGGGGCGTTATGTTGTCCCTCAATCACCAGGATCACCTTTTCCGAAGACAGGTCTCCACGCACGGCAAACACGTGGGTGATATAATCCCCAAGAGGAGCTGAAAGCACAGACTGGCGAAAAGCTTCTCAAGGGGAGCCCTCACCTCCGAAAAGGCAACCACAATGAGGGAGGAAGAAAAAGCAAAAGCGTAGAGGAGGAGAAAAACGAAAGGGAGAAAAGATCACTCAGGTACCCCGGGGTTGTGAAGCCCGTACAAACCTAAAGAAGGAATGCCCCTGGGGGCTTCTATACACATGAAGTACAATGGTATTAAATAAGAATCAGTAAAAATCAGGCATGAGAATACAAAATTTCAAAAAAGAGGACAACCATAAAGTGAAATTAAATACATGCGAGTCAGGTGTGTGTGCACAGGATTTCGCAATAGTAAAAATTAACATTAGTCCGGAGCTATAATTGATTTATGAATTTATAAACAGTTAATGGTAGACCACAAATCGGGAGAAGCTGTGAATTACAAGCACATGCTAAATATCAGTCATCCGAAATAGCAACATCTCAAGGTAGATGTCTATATTAAAAAAGTTACAGAGCCATTGCAGGATTGAAAACTAGCTCGACTCTTAGACGGTTTCCCGAGAAAGTACAGATAAGAAAATTACGAAGTTAACATGGTTTGTTCAAAATTGTACAGGAAACAAGATTAAAAAGATTTTTTTCCGATGCAGCTATTAGTTTAGGGTGCATTAAGTGTTAAAGTCGAAAAAAAAAAACAAAATTTCTAACGTGCGTGAACAAAAAACATAGAAATTTTCAGTCTTTAGCCGAAATTTCTTTAGAGTACCTCTGATATGTGAATTTTTGCATATGAAAGCAGAACATAGAGAAAGAAAATAGTTACATCACCGTTTCAAAAATTAAAAAAAGGGAAAATACTGATACGAATTGTGTGGCTCTCATAAAGCAGATGACTTAGAATCTGCATGCATAATGCCACTAAGTATGCCAGGCAATAAAAACCGAAAAGTATGGTGATCACAGTAATGATTCATTTTAGGTGCCTTCGAACACTGCTATTGTTTCTGGCACTGAATGATAAACTTATAGCTGGAACCAATAATAGTCGCCAACTGGGAAAGAGTATTATTTCTTATGATTCAACAAGTTGCCTAACTTAGACTTGTTCAAAACCTTGTGATACAAATGTCAACTTATTTGAGCCAGTTAAAAATAAGAAACTGTATCCAATGGTGTTTAGATATTTATCTGAATCGGAAGAAAATATTTAGTATGCAAGTTAGTTGGTGAAATTCTTAATTGAAGGTCTATTGTGTAACATTTGAAATTAAGTATCTTTCAATTTTTTTTTATCATGTAAAGGATACAAATTTTCATCTTCAATATCCACATCCATTTCCTTAGCAGTATTCTGAAACCATCTATTCTCAGCGTCGAGTCTTTTCACTCTATGCTCGGTTTTATCAATCAAACGGCTTAAAGTCACTCGCTCCTTGACCAATTTATACACAGTTTGATTCACAGGAAAAGTTGGTAAAGACTGATCTAAAACAAAATAATGAAAGAACTGTTGAAAAATAAGACAGTATTAAATTGAAATATAACTGGAAAGTATGAACAATTAACAATGTGCAAAACACAATGAAAGATTGAGGCTATCGATCTAAAATAGGACTTCAGTTTAATTAAAAAAAGCACCATTCTGCGTTTTACTCTTAGAAGGAAGAAAATTGAAAGCATTCTTGGTAAAATAAAAGTTAAACTTTATGTTCAAAATGATTGTGACAGCATAAGGACAAGAACATGCTTGGATTTTCACTTGTTTTGCTGAACCAAAAAACATAATACTTATATCATTTAAATATTTTTTATTTTTTGACATTTTTATGTAGCATAGTTGGCATTCAATTTAATGAACCCATAAGATTTTACAAAATTTCAAGTCTCATCCAGATACTATAAACCAAATTTTAATCATCATTAATGATATTTTTATTAACTGCACATTAATAAAAACTTTTAAACAAATGTACATTACCTTTATTTAACGTTTTACAGATACTACGGTAATAGATAGCATCTTGTGGTTCAATCAAGATCAAACTCAATCCTTCACTTTGAGCTCTTGCAGTTCTTCCACTTCGATGTACATAAGTCTGAAAAATATGATTTTCACAGTAAGGCAAAAGAATTTTGAAAATACAAATGATGTGTTGCTTGCAACTACTACTTTTTAATCAACTTGTGTTTCAAGAAATGTCTTACATTTTAATAATTTACATATTGGATTTAAAAAAATTACATTAATTTTTAATACTAAGGTGTAAAATTGAATTTTTTAGAAACTTACTTCAGCAGTGCGAGGCACTTGAAAATGAATGACATGTTCAATTCCTTTTATGTCCAAGCCTCTGGCAGCAACATCAGTAGCCAACAGAACAGAAATTTTACTCTGTTCAAACTTTTCCAGGTTCTTTAGCCTTTGTCGTTGATGCATTGAGGCATGAAGAGGCAATGGATGACAATTTAATAGTTCAAGAACAGACCTTAGTCTACGAACACAGTCAATGCTATTGCAAAACACTAATGTTCTGCCAGGATGCATGAGGAGAAAGTAGTAAAGATATGTATCCTGAAATAATAAAGAATTTTAATAAAAAAAAAAACTGACAACCATTAAAATCCTCATTAAAATTATATTCTACAAAATTAATAAATACATTAATTTTCCAAGACTTAAATGTATTATTTTATAATTATAATGGTCTAATAATCAAACATTTTCTTAATGAACTTAAGTGTTTCCATCTCTCTCTGCAACAATTTAACTTAAATAGTGCAATCATATTTATCGTACTTCTTGGGTTGACAAGTATAGAACAAATACCTGAAAAGGGAATTCTACGATTTTCTAGAGAAATCTGGATAAAATTAAGGAGCATATGTTTGAACATTAATTAGTAATTAAAAAAAATTAATGATTAATTAAAATTATTGCATTTAAAACTATTCAAGAGAGATTTAACAGGTCAAAATAAAAATATAACTTTATAACCAAAAGCAGATTCAGTTTATTTATCTAGATAAATCTACAGAGTGACAACAAAATCCTCGAAAAAAAGTTCCCTGATAGTGTGACAAAAATTTCCCTGATTTTAAAAATCCATTAAGAAATGTCGGGATCCTTAATTGGTATCGATATACAGTACCCACACAACAGTATTTTATATATTTAGGGTCAGATGGGGTAAAAGGTTAATTCTCCACAAATATTTTGTATTTTTTCTCATTAGGTATTTTAATTGTTATTGTAAGAGTTGGAACCCTTAATGGAACTCTAACAATAGCAATTGATAAAACTGGGGGAAAAAAATATTTTCATCATGAACTTTTTATACATGTCCCTACATTGGCCAAATATACATCAAAATGAAATACAAAAAAAAACATAAAAAAATTGGTACAGCTTCAGTCTACGTTCAAAGCAGTGGCAACGATCGTGGCGCTTTTTTGGCGCACTTCTAGTAGCGAGTTAAGGCAACCCATCTGCATTACGATTATTATGGTTTCCATGGCAACATCGGCAAGCGAAAAGTTAAACCATCTGGCTCGGTACACACATCCGTTTTTTCAACGTACGGCGACGCTGCCGCAAAGCAAGAGCAGTCTGAGATACATTAGATCCAATAGATTAATTTACACATGCCTCCAGCGACGTACGTCCACCGTGCGTGCAATTTGTACCGCAGTTCCCCACCGCGCAGCAGCTCGCCGCACACGCTTCTCCGGTCTGAAGTAATTACCAAATGGTTGATCCAGTAACGTCTATTTTGTTTCAAAATATACTTTTTTGACACTAAGTTAGCGAAATAAACAAGTTTTCTTCGATAGAATATTTATCGCAAATGCACGAAATGAGTACTTGCGTTATTTCACGGTTATGTGTGCATAGTTGGGCTTCGGTGCTGCACGTTGAAAAATCGGATGTGTGCACCATGTCTTAGACTACGGCCGGTACAGCAGTTGTACCATGATCGCGCCAAGGAAGAATTTAGACAACGACCAGTACATTAGTTGTACCTTTAAAGTTATAAGAATCGCGCCAAGAAATAATTTAGACTACGGCAGTCACAGAAGTTGTGCAATAAAAGTTATAAGAATCTCGCCAAGATAGAATCGCGCTTGTTATATCGATAGTCGTAATTGGTGAGTCTCCTGGACCCACCACACTGACATTTTTTTTCTCACTCCTCCCATCCTTATCACCAAACTCCTAAATCCCCACCACAGCTCATGCATTTTGCCACTCTTTTCGGTACTGATTGCTCGCTCCTCCTCCTTTGGAACGTGAATTGGACTCCTAATTATTAAACTCTATCGTCTATCTAAATTATTCACCTTATTCATAGTGCATTGTCACTACCTTTAACTTTCCCTTATTTTTAAGTTTACAATCAATGAACTCTTCATTAATTCTGATGTGAAGGTTCGCAGTTCTCTGCAAGGTACTCCGGAATTGATACGTCCGTTCCAATAGTCGTAAACAAAAAGTTAAATTTTCATTTTGAATATTTAATATTATAAACGGAAGTGTTTGTCAGTCTGTTTTTTCCTGCACGCAAAGTACTGACAGTCCGAACGTTTTGCAATTTTTGGGAAGCGGCGAATTTTAAAATTCAATCTAGAACATTTTAAAATGAATTTGATGAAATGTAATTATTATTGAATGCAACAGCATAGAAGATCACAGATTCTAAATTTTTTTTTTTTCGTTTCCCTTATAATTTTGCATGGAGGAATGATTTTCTAGCAGACGATAAAAAACAAATAAACTTTTAAATGGAGTTATTTAGTTCTTTTTTCTATCTATTAGACCGTTAAAGACAGAGTAAAAATTTCAATGGATTTGAAATCTGCGGAAAATTTCACGCTACATCAATACCTAAAAATATGTTGTTGTTTTTTAAATAAATAAAAAAAAATTAAATGAATATCTTTAAAATTTTCGAAAGAGATTGTGACGTTTAGAGATTTTTAGCAAGAGAAAAGCAAAAAAAAAAAAAAAAAATAAAAAAAAATAAAACACCATTTTGGTGGCATTGTTTAGTTCCTTTATGGAAAATCGGGATCGTTAAAGACAGATTGAAAATTTCAACAGATTTGAAATTTGACACCAGATATATATACGTTTGATTACGTTTAACCGTTTACCTTATACGTTTGATTTTCTTTTAACAAATCATTTTTCAACTAAATATTTATACTGTTATAAGAAATGGTGACGTCACGTCGAAATCCCATTTGGTTTGCGAAGTAAACCAACAAACACCACGGCAACTCCGTTAGGCTGTTATCCAATTAACGAAGCAAACCATAGTTCACAATATTCATGGATTCACAAATATAGAAATTCGCAGGGAATTAATTCCAATAGGCTACGAATTTCTATTCCATTCGCAAACCAACAGCACGGGCAACAACATGATGCCTGTTATCCAATAGGCTACGAATTCTCATTTCGTTTGTTTATCAAACTGTATTCGTAGCATCTACGGGGGTTAGCGAGCAACACCTTATTAGTTAGCACCTGACCCCACGAAAAGAACTGTCACGGGCAACGCCGTACTGACCACGCACAGTGTGGCTAGTATTCTTTAAAGTTCTTTCAAAATTCATTGAACTGTCGGTTGATTTCAGTGGCTCATTTGAAATTATTCCTTCCTTGGCGAAATTAGAAGTGCGCCAAAAAAAAAGCCACGGCCGCTAAAAACGTAGACTGAAGCTTTACCAAAAAATTCTACAAAAATATAGCTGCAAGCAAAAAATATTAATTTAATGCACAAAAAACACATAATTAGTTACACAAATTTAAAATTGTATACCACAAGTTGTATCCCTGGCCTCATGGCGACGAGACGCTCCGGCAGCGAAAACCACGATGGCGGTTTTCGCTGTGTTCGAAAATTACGACGCCAGTGTTCTTTATTCTAATTACAATTTCGGCGAAAACGATTTATTCGATTCTCAAAAGTACCTGTAATCACACATTTATAAATAGGCCACAAACGACAATAGTTACCGTTTTCATAACATTTTTTAAAATTCCCTGATTTTTGTGAAATTTGGAAATTTTCCCCGATATTTCCAGAATTAAAAAATTCCCTGATTTCCCGGTTCTGTTACCACCCTGATCTACTTTACGTATGCAAACGAATAACTTTGTTCATTCTCCATAGACATTCCACTTCACCATTAGTTGTTCTATTAGGCTTGATTAAGTTATTAATTTCTAGTTTTATTTCACAGTAAAATGTTAATGAACTGTTCAATAACCAATTACCATATTTTATGATAGCGGTTCATGAAAAAGCCTAAATTCATTTTTAAAGACAAATATAATTTAATGGAAAATTAAATTTTCTATTATAAAAGGATTGAACGATTTTATAAGAGGGAATGAAAGAAAGTATTTTAGTTTAAACCAATAATTAAAAATCATCATTGTTGAAAAGAGTTTACATTAATAGGTCAGGTTATAAAAAAGCACAGTAACATTAAATAATTATGGAAGTTTAAAGTAAAATTTTCAGTCAAGACTGTCAAATAAGGTGGCCATGTTAACAAAACCGAAAAGCATACAACATACCTTATCTTCATTACTGCAAATAATTTGCGTTTCGGTTAGAGATTCTGCCACTCCTTTTTTATTGGTGATATCGATAATTTTAGGATTTTTCATCCCTATCAAACTAACCAATGATTCTAAAATAAGATACATAATTAAAAAAATTGAACAGTAAACACTTTAAAAAGATACACATCTAATATTGAAATACTATTTCAGTATAAGATTGAAATAGTATTCGAATATTAGAGTTATTGTGACTTTGAAATAGTATTCCAATATTAGAGTTATTGTTACATTGAAATACTATTTCAATATCGCAATAACTGTATGAGAAAGAAATGTATTGTCACAAAAACTAAACAGCAAGAATTAAGATAATGACATTTCTTCATAACCGGATTAATGTTTTGAAGAGATTTCAGATGAAAAAATAATTCAAAGTTGCTACAACTGCAAGCACATAAGCACTTGAAAAATAGTAACTTTAATAGCACACATTATTAAATGGTAAACTTTTTTTTATCCAATGGCGGGCATTGTTGATTTGTAATCATTTTGCCACTACAGGGCCAGAAGTGACGGCCATTTGTGAAGGAGCACCCAATGGGCGACCATCTTTACCCCTAAGAAAGAACAATTCAATTTACATCCATGCCATGACTCCAGATTCGAACCAGGAACCTTCCGATCCAGAGGCCAACACCTTAACCACTAGACCGGTTGGTCAGTAAAAAATAGTAAAAATAGAATCCTCCAATGCTTACTATAGCAGCCAATATTTAAATGAGGGAGGTAATTGAATAAGCGTTGCACTAGAGTAACACAACAGGCCACAGTCCGGACTCCATCCCAGAAAAAGATCCAAGGACAATTTTTGAACCATAATCGGATGACGAGGTCAACTCCAGAGTTGACACTTGATTCTCCAAACTTATACAACAACACATCAAAATGAAGATATGACAGATTTAACGAAACCAATCACCACACACACACGAGTCTATGAAAGGATCAAGCTTTGGAATCGAAACCCACCTGTTGCTAATCCACTACTCTATCAACTGGGCTACTGCAACCCTTCAAATTTTAAATTAATATAAAAATCCAATTATTATGAATCAAGTGCTAGAAACTTTGCCAGACAAACAAAAAATGAAAATTTTAACTAGATATTTTTCTAGCATGAAATTTGTCTTTCTTACAATGTCACATCAATTAAAGTTCCTGCCGACTCTGACCTCCCCCATAAGGAAACTAATAAGTATCACTTTTCTCCCTAGACTACTGGGGCATTCCATATGAAATGAGAAACCACCTGTGGTTGTATAGAGACAGATTTTCATGAAATTTGGCACAAGGGTTTATTTATGTACAAATAACAATACCTAAATATTTTGTTAAAGACTTGCAACTTTAAGGAGCTGTTGTGAAATGCTTAAAGTCGCATGTTTGAACAAATATTTCTCTAAAACTACTTAATGCAGACAATATATCATATTTTTGGAATCTGAAAGTTTTCTTTTTTGGAAATGACAATTTTAAATATATCAGTTTTATTTTTTAAATATAACAGTTAGTTAAAAAAAAAAATGAAAAATGTCAATTTCTTTGAATTAAAAAGCTTTCTATGGGATAAAGGAATTTAAAGACAGCTTTGAAATTCATGTCAATTAGAGCTATGTATGATAAAAGTACTGCTGAAGTTTGGAAGTTTCTTCCATTTCCTTCACCTTCAAAATAAGCATAGGAAAATTACAAAATGATGATCTTCACCTCCAAAGAGACATACAAAATCAGATGAAAGCAAATCAGAAAAAGAAATGTAGGATTGCCTTTAGTCCTAAAGCAACGTTAACAAAATGGGTAACATGCAAAACAATAGTATCAGATCCTTGCCTTATTAGCGACCGAAAGCTTTGTCAAACTATTCGAATAGGCTTATGAAAGGGTTACCACACTCCAAAATTATCACCATTCCTGACATTGATTTTTATTGCCAATCATAACATTTGCTTCCCATGCTATGCTTATTATGTGCTTCAAATGAACTTCGATTAACAGTCACTCCTTTAACATATATCCTCTGGGATATAATGAAGATGTAATCAACTACTCAAGGAAAGACAGGGTACTCACTCTCCAAGCAAAAGAAAAATTAGGGCCTTTTTAAGGACATTTTTCTTTTTCTAAGGCTATAACACAAATAGCAATAGATGAAAAAACTTTCAGAAGTGCTGTTTGGGTCTTTTTGGCAGTTATGGGATAATCAATTTTTAGCTAACAGTTAAATATCAAGCCATTGAACTTTGATGACACTTGAATTAGTATCATAGACCAAGTTTTTTAGGAATTTAAGCAAAATAAAATATGTAGTATTCTTGTACGAATTTGTTTGGCCTTGTGCTTGGCAGCTGAACCTATCTGCATTTGGATTTTGTGTTAGCAAATTCAAAACTAACGTCTTAAAAAATCTAAGGCTGTTAAACTATTCAAAGGACTTTTAGAAAATATTAGGGCTTTTAAGGGCCCTTAAAAACTAAAATGAAAATCCAGGCCTTCTTAAGCCTTTTTTAAGGCTTGTGGGAAACCTGGATGACATCATTTTGATGTCAAAATAAGTAGAAGAGAAATTCGTTTGGAATGCTGAATTTATTGACAGCAAAATATTTTTTTAAGAGAAAATTCCATCTAGTTCATACCTGAAAGCCAGATTATCAGAATAAGTTTTTAAAATTCCATTTTAACAGAACATTTGCATTTACATACTATATACAATAAATAAAATTGGGGCAGATATAGAAACATTAAATATTTCAAAGAAAATTAAATATTTGTACCAAGTTTTTGTTTTTGCTGTTTCCCCTTCTTATTTTTTAGAGCTAGTCGTTTAGGAGCATCATGTACCATTGTGAGAGTAGCTGAAAACACAAACACCTGTCTTTTCTTATTCATATCACTTCTATAAAATAAAACAAATAATAAATTACAAAACAAAAAAATTATTTCAAGAAAGTTTGAAAAATTGAATATCATGTATATTTTAGAAATTAGAAGTAATAGAAAAAAGTATTTACCCATTCATTAAACTTAAAATTTGGGTAAGTTCAGCAAAATGGCCTTTTTCTACCATTCTATCAGCTTCATCTATAACTAAGTACCTCACATTCGATATTTCACTAAGATGGTCTTCTCCCTGCAAATAGAGATGAGAGAAATAAAAAATTAAGAAAATTTTATTTCAGCAAACTGATGAAAGCAAAGTTTGCATGCTAAATTTCTTATTTTATGCATCTTTCAATAGTTAGTTCAGTCAATTGAAGGTGATAAAATAAAAACTTTTTACTTGATAGCAAACAAAACAACGAGAAAATTGCACATTATATATAAATAACTTATATTTTAATTAATACATTAATATTAAAGATGAATTAATAAACCTGTTAACAATAGGTATAACTCAAATTTCATTGCTTAAGCTAACTTAATTAACTAATAATAAAACTTTCATTGCTATTAAGCATTTAATTCTTCAACAACATAATCTCAAAATATAATTCAACAATCTTTTCTTAAAATTTTAATATCCTTTTGTGACTATAATTCTGACCCAGACAGTCGAGCATTTTCCAAGACAGGTAGGATTTTCATGCCAGTGGGTAGAGTAGACAGGTACCAAGATCAATCCTTAATGAAAAGATCTGAGGACACTACCTCCAATTTAGAAATATGGTCAAATGACGAAGTCAAGGCCTGAGCTGGCACTCCACTCCAAACTTCCATTCTGAAACAATGTGGGGACATTTAAAAAGTTCTGAATTTGGAATGTGTAATCTACTTGTTGCCAATCCAAGATTACCAACTTCTACCATGCCCCCTGGCAGTGGGAAGGATGTTCAAAAACTATATATTTTCATTTTTAACCCCTGCAAAAAGCTACTTCTACGTCTTATTCAGGAAAATGTATGCAAATATTTTCAATATAAAAACAAAAATAATTATAAATTGTAAAATAGAAGTTGGCCCATTTCGTTTTTAAGTAAATTAGCCAATTAGTAACTGAAAATATAGTAACTTGAAAAGTGCTAATTTGCATAAAGATAGCTGATAGTTCTAGAGGTAGATTTTCTGTAATTTCACAATGAATATTCGCAATCCTCTTCCACAAAAAATCTAGAATAATTGGAATCTGTAAATCAATTTCAAGTGAAGAATTAGGAAAGATTCATATTTCTCAAATTCTCGCTACCTTTAAACATTTCATCTATGAAAATCAATAAAAAATTCTGTATCCTTCTACACTCTCTATCCAAACACAATGGCACACATAAACTAAATACTAAAACTCTGTGGCACTCCAAAATATTATATAATTTTTACTGATCTGACTAAAAAATAGGTAATTTTGATTGACTTGCAAAAAATAATAGTAATTACCAACCCTGTTTGCTCCAAAGTGGTCTTCATAAAAACATATTTTTCAAACAATTTATTTATGAACATATATATCAAAAGTTCAAAACTAAACCATTGAAATTAAATAATCTTCCACAATTTTAAATGTTTCACTATCCATAAGGTAAACCAGTTTGATTATATATAACAACCTGTTGAAAATCGCTGTTCTAACCAACCAAATTGTTAAGTCTTTGAAAAGGAGTGATTAAATTTTCTCTTATACTTATTCTCAGAAAAAAAAAATACTGAAATGAAGGTAAGAAACAATAATTTTAAGTTAAACAAATTGAGTAAAATATGTTACTTCTTCTATCATTTCCCATAGTCTTCCAGGTGTTGCTACAATAATTTCTGGCCTTTTATTTAAAATTCTTATCTGTTTTTCTTTCGCCATTCCTCCAACAATGACAGAAATCTTTAGGAAAAAAGGAAATTACAGATAATTTATTAAAACTACTCAACACTGAGAACAATAAAATAAAAGAATAAATTACATGAAGCTTTTAATTTTCATTCACAATTATCCATATGTAAATGAATACAATACAACAAAATGCCATTAACATACAAAAAAAAAATCAATAAATTAAATCACACCTGTGTAAAAGAATTGATGTTTACAACATATTTCCAAGTAACAAAAATCTTTTTAAGAACTAAAAAGGGTAAGGATATCGGCACTTCTTAGATGATTCTTCATCAATAAGTTCAGAAATAGCCTCAAAGATTTACACACATTAAGAACCAAACTTAAGTGAATGTACCAGTAATACATGCTAAATAAATAAATGTACTATATTAGGTCTCAAGCGAAGGAGAAGCAAAACGCCTAACATTTTGAATATATTGTGTCCCTCGTCATAAAACTAATTGATAGTTAAACACATGAAAAAATTCAATCAGTTGCCAGACACTTCAGCTTTTATCCTGTTTTAGCAATTGAATGCTGTCAACGTGACTCCAAATAGGTTAATTGTGCTCAACTAATCAGTCCTTTATATTTTTGTAAGTTGCTACTATCTCTACTATTATAAAAGAAAATGTCTGAGAGTATTTGTGGTGTCCAGACAAATCTATGACTAACAGTAAAGAAATTTGGCACACAGGTTGTCGTAATTTTATGTGAAGCCCAAATTTTAAAATACAGTCTAGAATGTTTTAAATCAATTTATTGGCATCTATTTATTATTTGCTTTTCTAAAAAAAACAACATGTGAAAAGATCATATTCCAAATTAAATTTTTTCCTTTCATTTACTGAGCACAAACGATTCCAGCAAAATGAAGTAAAACAAAAGAACCAAAAATAAACGCCAGTCAAAAATTGTTAAGTCCAATTTTTGTAACTTCACAATCATTAAAGATCGAGTGAAAATTTCAACAAATTTGGAGTCTGCGGAAAATTTCACTCTAGATTGATGTCTCAGGTAGTCCGAATTTTATGTGAATTTGCAACATGCTCATGTCATGTCAGGTAGAGGGGGGACTGTTTCTAAAAACTATTGTTTTTTTAATTTTAATCTTTTCAGTATCAGCATGGATATGAAAAGAATTGTCACGGACATGAAGAGAATTGCTAGCCTGCTATCTCAACTATTATAAAAGGAAGTGTCTGTCTGTGTGCGTGTATAGAGTCCAGAGGAATCTATAGGACTTGCATTAATGAAATTTAGTACACAGGTAGTCCCAAAGATAACTAAACAGACCTCAAAGCATAAATTTTAAAATTTAATCAAAATGAATTTCTTGGAATTTATTTATCATTTATTTTCTTTTGAATGGCAACAGTGTGCAGAGACCAGATTCTAAAATTATTTTTTCCCTTTCATTTCGTAAACACAGACCATTCCAGTGAAGCAAAACAAATTTTTGACTGGAGTTTATTTCTTTTTATTCTATAGTACAAGTTTCTATCTGTGCCATCATTAAAGATAAGAGTGAAAATTTCAACAGATTTGAAATCTGCGGAAAGTTAATTGTACACCAGATCGATACCTCAGGTAGTCTAAGAAGGAATGAGGCGACAAGCATGTATCATGTCAGGTGGGACTCATTCTTAAAATTATCGTTTTTCTTTTCAATGTTTTCAGTTTCAGCAAGGACATGAAAAGAACTATCACGGGCAATGCTGTGCTAGGCTGCTAGTCAGTGACATTTTGCACAGAAGATCAAATTAAGGTCAATGCCACAACTTTGCATTTGACCCTTAATTTATGGATATCAGTGTACACGGAAGACATCTAACCAATGAAACATTTTTTTTTCTAAACAATATCTTGATACTACATTTTATTTACACTAGTAACAAATACTTTAGTTATTAATTATTTTTTTAAAAATATCAATAATTGGGATTTTAAAATAAAGTACAGTACAAATCACTTATAACGAGAACCCAGATTAATGAGGATATCGGAAATACTTGGTTGGTACAATGTTAAGTCTATGGGAGCATAACTCACTTTTAACAAGTAAACCCAGGTTATAGCAAGAAATATTTTTGCGATTCAAAAAATTTCTATCCACTTCCACCTCAGCTAATCCTTTCTTGGAAATTTTTTTTTTAACATTCCGAAGGCAACCGAAAAAGTTAGTGATGAGTCATAAATCCTTGCAAAAAACTAACAAACATCAAGATTGAATTTTTACCACTGAATTCTACAAGTGTTATCCAGCCTATGGACCAAGGGGTCCTCAGAAGTTTTAAATTAAACTTTCGTAAGCACTTGATTTTGATGCTTCTCGATAGAAGAGAAAAAATAGGAACAACCTCAAATGCTAATGTAAACATACTCGAAGCGATATGTTTAATGAACGATGCATGGGAAAACGTTACATCAACATGCATCACCAATTGCTTCCGTAAGGCTGGATTGGACATTTCTCACGAGGGGCAAATCACAGAGGAAGAAGTAGACGACTTGGAAAATAATAGAAGAATTTGAAAATTATGTATCTGTTGACGGGACCAATGTTATCACTTGCAAGATACCTACTCCCGAGGATATTGCAGCTGAAATTCAAGCTTAACTACCCCTAACATACTCAATGGCTTTTGAGTGCGCAGAAAAACTTTAATCTTTTTTCGAAGCCAGGGGTGCAAATAACGATGTTTTTCAGGCCATGAGTCTTCTTCGAAAAACAATAACGCAAGAGACAGTAAGACAGTTCAAAGCAAATTAAACAACTTCTCTTTTGTACTGTACAGAAATAAAAAATAAAGTAAGTATGTATGTATATATAATATTGTAAGTATATAGGAATTTTTATGATTTTTTCACAAACCTGTTTTTTACAAGCACTTGGTTATAACAAGTAAAAATGCGGTCTCTTCTTGCTCGTTATATGCGAGTTCGACTGTATTTAAAAATCAATAAATACAATTTGGAAGAGGAATACATACCATTATATCAGTGTGTTTACAAACAGCTAGTAAATGCTTTCTGATTTGAATAGCTAATTCTCTTGTTGGTGTAAGTATTAAACAGTACAAGGGTCTGTTGGCATTTCCATCTTTCTTCTGAAATTATATTAATAGAAAATCAATAATTGTAGGATATTCATAATCACATTTGTCTACAAAAGTACACTAAGGACTTACAAGATTTTTGCTTTCTTTGATGGATATAATGCCATTTATAATAGGAATTCCAAACGCTAATGTTTTACCACTACCCTAAAATTAAAAGAGAAAATCATTTTTACATCAGAATATAAATACAAGATTATTAATGTTTTAGAGACTAAGATATACAAGCTTAAATTCCATTCACATATAGTACTTTTTGTAATTAATTGTGTAGCTTTAACAAATAGTAATTAGCTTCTTTAAAATATTTAAGTGATCTATAAAATTCATGTTTTGATCTGCCTTTGAAAACAAATAGGTCAATTACGATAACCGCAATTAAAAAAATAACACCTGTTATAGAAAACAGAAGGAACTATTTTTTAAGTCTAAAGCTATGGGAAATATGCCTTACATGAAAGACAACACTTTCAAAGCAATCATATCAAGTTAAAAATTTGCTTCTTAGACTTTTTTTAATTTTAAACAGAATGAATACATTTTTCAGTACAAGAATATTTTAAGTGAAATTAATTTTTAGATATCTTAAAGATGACCAATATCTCATATGCCACCCCCCCCCCCCAAAAAAAAAAAGGGGGATTGAATTCACAAAGCAGACAAGCAGAAACTCATTAACTGACAATTGTTTCTTTTTACTTTACAGCTTTTTAAAAAATTTCAGTTTTTCACTCTAAAAATAAATTAAAACATTTCAAATATAACAACTTTCAAACAGATTAAAAAGGACAATGTATTTCTAATTTTTATGAAAATACTAGCCACTGCGTGGCTAGCCTGGCAACGCCGTGATGTAAGGTATTAATCTGGTGTAAAATTTTCATCAGATTTCAAATCAGTTGAAGATATATTCAATTTAAGAATTGTTTATTTAAAGAAAGTCATATTTTTAGGCATCAATCTGAACTGAAATTTTCTGCAGATTTTAAATCCATTGAAATTTGTACTCTTCATTTAACGGTCTAGGAGTTAGAAGAAAAGAAGTGTTACAAAAGTTAAAAGATTTATCGTCTGGCTGAATAAACTTTTCTCTGCGCAAAATCAAGGTTTTTTTTTTTGACATTATTGGCGTGCAAAATAAAAGTGGAAATGAAAATAATAATTTTCTGAGCTTCTCCGAAGCGATGAAAAGAACTTGGCATGGGTTCCAAGGTCACACAGGGAGAAAAGTCAAGATTGGGGATATTCTTCTTTACTCCGGACGAAGAACCACGTAGGAATAAAACTATTAAATTCATTTATAAATCTTCGAGATTAAATTTTTAAATTTCGCCGGCACTCAAAAATTTCGGACTACCTGTGTGCTAAATTTCATTGGTATAAGTGCCATAGATTGTCAGGATTTTGCGGCCGCGAAACAGACAAACACTTCCTTTTATAATAGTAGAGAAGAATATAGTGCTTCCAAAAAATGTTAGCTAATGAATTTCTACTCTATGCCAGTGACATACTTTTTCCACTGAGTTTTAGCACACATCAACTATCTGTTCTAGAAGATTTAATCATAAGTAAAAAAAAAAAAATGAAAATATATACTTTATATTTTTATGCAGATGAATTTACAGTAAAAAACAGTGAAAAATATGCAGTTAAATAATAAAATAGATATACTTCTCCAAATGAAAAATTATTTTGATTAATACTTATAAAACAAATAAACTAAACAAACACTCAGGCATTTAGCCTTAAATTTGTCTTTTATATAATGCATTTAAAAGTTTAGAAAAAATTAGTGTGGAGGAAACAAACACACTAACCGTTTCTGCAGCTCCTAATATATCTTGATTACCTCTGACAGCAGCAGGAATAGTTTGCTCTTGAATCTCTGTTGGTTTCTGAAAACCCAGGTCTTTCAAACCATTTAAAATAGAACTGTGAAAGTAGCAATTGCTCCATGCAGACATATCTGAAGAAAGAAAATGAAATTTAAATAAATTTTTCCCATGCGGAGACAGATTAGAATAGCAAATACAAAGAATCCTCATAAATTTATCAAATTCAAATATTTTCAAGGATGCCAGTTTGTTAATGAGTATTTTCAAGAAACTAGGAAATTAACATGTAATGTTAAATAGTTTTAGGATACAATTCAAGTGGGTAATTAATACTTTTTGAATAGAATTAATAGCCTGTTTAAAATATTGTACACTGCATATCTTGTACAATGCAATGAGTCTTTCATTATGATTTAAACGTATACCCAACACAAAATTTATGGTAGTCCATATCAATTCAGACAGGAGGGGAAGGGTTACCTTAAGACTAAGATGTTTTTGAATTAAATGTTAAAATTCAGGAAAAAGTAAGAAACGTGTAATTTTGTTTAGGTCAAAAAAAATTCCTGGCCCGAGATACAGGTCACCATTCATGGAGCCTTGGGCTCCATTTCTCACATTTACGATTTTCGGCAACATTTTTAAACGCTTCTCCTGATTAAAATGATATCCTCCATTTGGAAATATGTGTCCCAGTTCTCTTGCTGTAGACTTCTAATTTTTTTTTTTTGAAAAACCCAAAATAATTATTTTTTCCATAAGTGATAATCTCCAAAATTGATCTTTTGACTGCTGATCAGTAGCAAAGAGTACTACAATCCCTGAAAAGGAGAACTTCCATGCTTTTGAGTTTAACAGGTTTATAAACAATGATCATGTTTTAGCTTACCTTGGCCAATTTCTTAACAAAAATTCAGGAAATTTTACAGGAATTATATATTTTATGTGTCCTAAAAATGAGAACATGCCACTTTGGTTCCGGAATTACTCCTGTTTTAAAAAAAAATTCATTTTAGGATCAATGTGATGGAATAAAAACGATAAATTAAACGAAGTTGGAACTGGTGAAATGGTTTTGTTTTTCTGTATTTTCTTTACATAGAATCTTCCAAATCCTTAAAGGCCTTCTGGAACAATGTGGAAGCTTCCAGAACCATCCAGATAATTCTGTGTGTTTGGCCTAGCGTATAAAAGATAGGGCACATGAACTCAGTTTAGTTGTCAACAGGCAAACAAAGAGAACAGTTCACTAAATTTGTGGTTCAACAGCACTTAAGTAAGTTTCTGTAAGGATTCTGCCGATTGAGTTGTGGTGTTTTGTGGAAAAGACCGAGTTTGAAATATCTTCAGACTAGGGCAACAGGAGAGTGAAATGTGCTGATTATTTGCACATCCATAAAAGAGTGATATATAAAACTAGACTTTCTCTAAGTTGGTAATAATAGTGCTCATTTCAAGACTGTTTCAAAGTGAAAAAGTTTCTCCCAAGTTGAGGTGTGAAGTGGTTAGTAGTGTGATGACCTGTTTGTTTCAAGAATGTAGTGAAAGGGAGGACTCTCCTTACAGACACCTGGTTTGGAAAACAGCAGATGACTCTTCTAAAGTTACATATGCAACATGGGAAGAAAATCAACTCATATTAAGAAAACTGTTGTCATTGATATCTTAATTGACATACTTGGGAAATGGACAGTGAAAGCAGTAACACGCCAATATCTGAAGAAATTGCAACAACACATTGCTGAAAACTGGTCTGTGATTGTGCCACAAGAAGTACAAGGGTAACTGGAGTAATATCCAAGTTTCAATTTTTACAGGAGTCGCATATTTTCAAAACAAGACCACAAGTGTTGCAGTCATAAGTGACTAGCCCGGCATTGCCCATGTCGTTGGTTTGCGAAACTTTTACTATATCTTTAACGGTCTAGAAGATAAAAAAAAAGAACTTTGACTTCAGTTAAAAAATTTATCCTCTGGCTGGGAAATCAACCGCGCAAAATCAAAGCAGAAACGGAAAAAATAATTTTCTTCGCGTTCAGCGAATGAAAAAAACTTGGCATGATTCCAAACCCTGACTGCAAGGTCGCATAAGTAGAAAAAGTTCTCTGCGTTTGAAAAACCAATGGAAAATAAAACTATGAAATTCATTTAAAAATCAACCCAAAAATTGCAAATAATTTGGACTACATGTGTGCCAAATCTCATTGCTGTAAGTGCCATAGAATCGTCAGGATTTTGCGGCCCCAAACAAACACTTTCTTTAATAATAGTAGAGATGATAGAGGCCATGACTCAGCACATGCATTGTTGGCAACATGCAAAATTCAACAACAGCTGCAATCACAGCCAGAAAAGATTATCATTATTATTTCTGATGGTGCCCCTAGTCACTTAAAAAGTCGTTACGAACTGTCTGAAATGACAAAGTCGCTTCTGCCATATTGGAGTAGGTATAGAGTGCTACTGGTCCTGAGAAGTGGCCTTGCAATGGCGTAAGCCTGTTGAAGCACCACACGCTACAAAACATATTTCCAGACCAAGTACGTCTTCAATTCAGAATACCAAGGATTTTACGAGTGGTGAAGTCATATATCAACAGCCCTCATCCTGTTGCCTAAAGAGGAAGTTGAAGAATTCCACCAGCAGAAAAAAAGAAAGGAATTTAGAAGACACATGTGTGGACTCATAGTGATGGGCGAACCTATACTGCACGAACTTCAAACAGCAAGAAAGAAGAAATTTCCTATGTCCAAACAAGATCTCAGAAACAACAGGAGAATATTCAGATTCACAACCTACAAAGAGGGATGTTTCTATGACTGAATGGTGGATTACAGAGGTTATAGATATCAGTTGTGAGTTAAATGAAATCATCATGAACTTTAAGCTATCACATGAACCAGTTGCTGGATAGATTTCCAGCTGTAAGACAGCAACACCACCACTATCCCATCAGGTTTATGCTTCTTTTATAAATAAAATCTTGCTTATTCGATTGGCCTTGTTCTATGATGCAGGCGTTGTTCCAAATGAATTTATTTTCAAAACGTAATCTAAATAACTTGTCATATTTCACCACATATTCATTGTTCTACAACCTCTGTTCAAAAAGTTCGGTGAATGACCTTCGTACGCAGGTAAAAGTTTATAAGCGCAGTAAAGTGTTCATGCAGCTGTATGTGCATAGTTGTTTAGACAAGCAGTGCCTTGTTCTGATATTTTGTTGTGTTACGCTTAAGTTAGAAGTGCAGCATAGTGCATTGGCTTGGTAAAATACAAAAACACGGATCAACGAGTCAATATGCAATTTTGTTTTAAGCTAGGAAAGTCAGCAAGATTGTCATCAAATGTCTTAAGTGGAGTATGGGCAAGATACTGTACCTTTGAAGTGTGTACGAGTAGTATCAATGGTTTTTTGAAGGTTGTGACAGTGTGGAAGACACGTTACTGTGAGCGATTAGGATCACATAAAAAAATTGCAGGACCTGTTAGTCAAAGACCTTTGACTGAGAGTGTGAATGTTAGCAGAGGTTATTGTAGTTAGTGTTGGCAGGGCATTTACAATTTCGGGTAAACGTAAACTTTGCTCGCGTCTAGTGCCTCACCATTTGAGTACAGAAGAAAAACAAGAACGTTTAGACGCATGCACGGAATTCATTGAAATTGAAGCTAATGACCCCACTTTCCTTAATTGTATTGTTAACGGCGATGAGAGTTGGTGCGTCAGGTACGACCCCCAATCAAAAAGGCAGAGCATGGAGTGACTGGTGTGGACTTGCCGAAGTCGACAAAAGTCGGAAGCAGACAATGCTAGGAAAAAGACAATGCTCATTTGGTTTTTTTTTGATGATGCAGGCATAATTCATTAGCAATTTTTGCCCGAAGGAAACACATTAAATGGGCCTAAGTACGTTGAAATTTTGGACCTTGCCTGGATTGCCTTGTGAAATGGACAGGGCGAGTTAGGCCGCAGTATGCAGCAAAGGGCTCGTGGTTCCTACTCCACGACAACACACAACCATTGTCATGCCAGTTTCTAGCCAAAGAAAAGATTGTGTCACTTGCTCATCCCCATCTCTCCTGATCTTGAGCCTGCGGATTACTTCCAGTTTCCAAAACTAAAGAGAGCCTTGAAAGGACAAAGACTTTTGCCAATTGAGGACATTTAACAAAACGTGACCTCCGAACTGAAGTGCTTTCTAAAAGACTCCTTCTCACGTAGTATCAATGATCAGTACACACGTCAAATGTGTATAGCATCAGATTGAAGGACAGTAAACCTTGTTAATCGATATGTGTGAATACCTTTCTCAAAATATGCTTCACAGAACTTTTTGAACAGAGGTTGTATTTATAGGTGAAAGCTTGAAGGTTCAGTGCAGTATTCCAGGATACTGACATAATAATTGCGGCTATCAGAACATTATAACAATTTGACTAGTAAGCCACTCGGCCGCTTATCTATTACATAAGAGAACTAACTATCAAGTAAAATTCTAACCAAAAGTCATTAGGTTTTCATTCTTGAATCCAAAACTATAAAGTTAAATGAAGAATGGTCCGCCAACTGAAGGCAAGAATGGGTCAATCACCAACCAGTGCTCACTTCCAATTCATAATGTTTTAAAGATTGTCCCCCAGTTCCTATTGGTTCAACAGGAAGGCATCACTCAATATCAAAAGAAGATACTGATGCAGTTGAACAAATTTTTTTTTAGTTCATTGAATTGTTAATTTTTGTTCTAAGCAGAGTGCACAGAAGTGGTATGCAATGGAACCTGTAATATGTTTTGGAACTTGCATATATTTTAGAAGCTTTAATGTTTTTTTAAAGCTGTGTCTGTTACAAAATTAAAATGTCAAGTCAAAAGACTAGATTTTGATTTCATGAGACTAGTATGAGAGTATGTAGCAACAGAAACTGGTTTACTGTATGGATAAATGTTCAATTGCTTGTAAAACCTGTTAAACTGAAAAGTGGAAGTTCTCCTTTTCAGGGAATATACTGAAGAGTCAAAACATTATGACCACCTACTCAATAACGCGTTACGCCTCCTTTGGCCTGCAAAACAGCTGCAACTTGCCACATGGATGCCACAAGTTCTTGGTACATGACTGAAGACAGGTTGTACTAAATGTCTAAGCAGCGGTCACGCAAAGTCGAGATATTCGGACATGGTGGTGTTTGAACTCTGAGCTGCCGCTCCATGACACCCCAAATGTGCTCTATCGGATTAAGATCCAGTGAGTTAGGTGGCCAGGACATTAAGTGGAATTTATCAGCATGCTCCTAGAACCACTCCACAACAATTTGAGCCTAGTGACATGAGGCGTTGTACTGCTGAAAGATTCCATTTCCAGTTGGGAAGACAGACGCCATGTAAGGGTGCAACTGATCTGCAATAATGTTCAGATAGTTTGCAGCATTCATGGTCTGTTCTACCACAACTATGGCATGGTTCCCACACCGTTATTCAAAAAAAATTCAAGGACTTTTCAAAACCAAAAATATATATTTCAAGGACCTAAAATTTTTTATAACGACCTAAAACAAAGCATACGCAAAAGTTGTTGATTAAAAAAAAAAATATATATATATAAAACAACATCATTTTTTTTACTCTATTTTTTTAACTACTAATAGTCAAAAAAAGTAAGGTTATCACGATTTTGGTTATAATTTGGATTTTCTTTCTCACAGAGCCTGTGATTTTCTTTTGTTGCAAAGTGGGCTTCTCGTCTCAATGGTAACTATCAGGCTACTTGCACACCTATAGCTCATGGTCTCAATAAAATATTGTATGATAAATTCTTTTTGTGGCTTGAAGAAGAGTATGGGAGCTTGCATCCTGTGTCCTTGCACAATCTCCATTTTGCTGACTTCCACTGCCACTACAACAGACGGCTGTCGTGGTTTATTTTGTTTGAGAAACAAAACAAATCAAAAGTTTTGTCTTTAGATAGAAACTTACACATAATAAAAAAAGACATATCTTTGCAATCATTAAAATTGCCCTATCTTTGCGACTTTTTAAAGATGGATTGAAAATTTCAACGGATTTGAAATCTGCAGAACATTTTACGCCTGAAGACTATCTTAAATGTGATTTTCTTTTTAAAAAAATTTATATTGTAACTTTTATATTTTTGCAAGAAAAATGTGGCTTCCTTTCTTTGGACACATGCCAGGTTTCCAATGACGTCCGGACTGCTAAAGCTACGGTTTCCTAAGAAAGCGGTGCTGTTATCTAGCAACCGTGATACGTCATGATGCAGTGGGCATAACACGGCGGCCGTCTTAATGAAGACCAGAGGTGTCAACTTAGACAGAATACGGTGGAGAATGGATGATCTAGACGTAGTATTATTAGTATATCACATGGTATCAAAGCACAAAACACTGGTTTCATTCAGTATGACGCTCAAATGGCGCACCTAGTACTAGTCTGGACAAGTTCCAATGCAGGACGAATTACGCAATTATGTACTAGTTTTAAAAAATCAAGTACTTTCAAGGACTTTTCACCAAGTTCTGTAATTTTCAAGGGCCCCTAGTTAAAAAAAAAATTCAAGAACCGTGGGAACCCTGTATGGGTCCCAGAATCACCTATGAGAACGTCCCCAAGGCATAATACTGCCATCACCAGCCTGTGTATGACCTGCTGTACAAGAGGGGAGCAACTTTTCGTCTGGCTGGCAGACGGCATACCCTGACATGACCATTGACGTGATGAATGGGAAATCGGGATTCATCTGACCAGGGAACTCTCTTCCACTCATCCATGGTCCAGTCTCAATGTTTCCGTTCCCACTGTAGGCGTAGTAGACGACGACGACGCTTGGTCAATAGAGGCACACGAGTGGGACGTCTGCTGCACAGTCCCATATCCAACAGTGTCCGCTGAACTGTGTGTTCCGAAACACTTGTGCATGGACCTGCATTGTATTGGGCTGTCAGCTGAGCCTGTCTCGCGCCGATTTTGCTTTACCAAGCGAGACAATCTCCGACGTCCTTTTTCTTTGATGACGCGTGGACGACCAACACCTTGGCGTCTACAGCTGGTGTCACCGTCATTTATCCACTTTGCATGAATACGAACAGCGGCAGATCGTGAACAACCTGCCAGTCGTGCAGTTTCAGTTATACTCGTTTCAAGTCTTCGGGCCATTACGATCTGCCCTCTATCAAATTCGCTTAGGTCAGCAGCCTTTCCTATCACTCGCAAAAGTAAGTGCAATAATGATTACTTACCTTCTTCAGCAAGTTAAATACCATTATCACTTAATCACATACCCTCCACATCATCCAGACGAGTTCATTGAAAAATATGTGGATGGTCAGAATGTTTTGGCTTGTCAGTGTAGTACTTTATAGTGCTGACCAAAAGTCAAAAAATTAAAATTTTCAAGATTTGCATTCAAAAAATAATAATTTTTGTTTTATCAAAAAATAATTCAGAAGGCTACAGCAAGAGAACTTAAACACATATTTCTAAATGGAGGACATCATTTTAATCAGAAAAATATTTATCTTAAAAAAAATGCAACAAATATCTTAACTGTTTCAGAGATAGAGCGTTTTAAAATTTTGCCAAAAATCACAAGTGAGAAATGGTACCTGAGCCCCCCTCTCCCCTTCTTTAAGAACCTGTAGCTTTGAGAGAAAAAATTTTTGAAAAAAAAAATACAGGTTTCTTACTTTTTCCTGAATTTTAACATACGTTAAATTCAAAAGCACATATCTTCCTACAGCTCTTGTATATTCTATTTATAACAAATCAAAATATTCATACAACATAACTAAAAATAGTTTAAGGAACAGTATTCATAAATTACCAATTTCTTCCGATTCCGCATCATTGATGTTTGTTTCTGTGTCTTGTGCTTTTAACTTTTTCTTTTTATTTTCTGCCTTAAATAGAACAAAAACATTATTGTACAGGAAAATACAAATGTACTATGCACAAAATTTCTACCAAGACTGGTATTGGAAAAATGTATGTCTTGCTACAGGCAACACTGTTACATGCAAATAACACATCTTACGAATAGGCCTGCCAGGGGATAAATATCAGAAAAGAGAACATTTGGTAGAATTATTTTTAAAAAAGGACATGAAAAGTATACATTATTAATGTATAATTGTTAGGTATCTAATAAAAAGGACCGTCTTTGATGAATCTTGAATATATTAACCACTAGCCACTATGTGGCTAGCACGGCGTTGCCCATGCTGTACTTTGTAGGTGTGTACATTGTGAACGTTTGCCAACCACCAGTGTTTACTACGCATTCCCATTCGGTTTGTTTCGCAAACCAACACCACGGACAATGCTGTGATGGCATCGTCATTGTGAAATGTGGCCAAATTGGAATTGCGAAGAGATCCAATCGGTGTGATGTCACAATCTCTAGGAGAGTGGGGTGCCAGCTCAGGTGTTATCTTATCATCTGACGGTTGTTCAAAATTACGCGAGTTGCATGTAAGTGCTGTAAAAAGTGTTTAGAACTTTCGTATGATTACTTTTCAAGATGGATGTGTTTCTATGGCTTCCAGAAGACAAATAGCAGATAGTCAGCACTGCCGCTCTGTGCGACGCCTTGAAGCAGGGCAATCAATTACTGATATTGATCTTTTCTTTGGCATTCATTCCGTCATTTCACGATTATGCAAACAATTCCAAACAGTTGTCCGAAGACCTGTGGCCCGCTGCACAAGGGTTAAGACCCCCCGCGGAAAATCAATATATTGCTGTTGTAGCAAAGCACTGATCATGCATGGCTGTGCCAAAAGGCAATTCTTTCACCAAGAAATGAAGATGTCAATGCATCAAAAATCATCTCTTGTGAGAATTGCCCAGTAGTGTTCAAATTATAAATATATCGACATTGTGTGACACAGATGAGGCCTTAACCTACATGACAGAGTTTTTGAACACATTGGAACCATCATGAATATTCTCACACTAAAGATTGGAGCACTGATTATGTTCCTCACAAATATGAATCCACATTCTCTCTGCAATGGCATGAGACTGTCAAGAAACTCATGCCAAATACTATTGAAGTCACCATCATGACTGGACATGCCGCTGGCGAAGACATATTCATTCCTAGAATACCAAACATCCCTTTCAGATTTCACTGACATATCAAAGGCAAGAGCCTTTAATTCATGTTTTGCATGCACATATAAAAGACCTAGTTGTTTCTATTATGGGAAGTTCATGTAAAACAGAGGCTATACAGTTTTACAAAATTTCCTTTTTGAGATGCCTTCAGTGCTGATTATTTATTGCCTGTGAAAGATATGCCCTTCAGTGATGAAATGAAAGCCCTATTGCTCATTTATCAGTCTGAGAAAGAGGAGTTTATTTCAGATACGTAAACACTGTTACTGCAGGAAAGCACATTATTGGGAAAAAGTTATACTCTCAAGAATTTTGAAAAGCTTCGGATATTTCAAACCAGACCAGATAAAATTAAAGCTAAGTCAAAAAGAGGTTTTGGGTAATGACAGCTTCTATACCCATACCATATAAGGAGGAAAAATTAATGGATGAGCGGACACTTATTCAACTTGAAAATATGACCATTATTGGTCTCAAATTATGAAATGTAAAGCTGTGGATGGTACTATTAAATATCCAAATGCTGCAATGGCCATTAAGGCTGCATTGACACTTTCCCATAGTAATGTAGTTTAAGAAGTTTTTCTAGGTCTGCAGGGATAATAACGTAAGACAGAGCTTCAACATCTGTGCAGACTTTATACGCGAGATTAAATATTGCTGATGGATTGAAATGTTTCAACAAAACAACTGAATTGATTAATTCAGCTGGCATAGCTTACAAAAGCTATGAAGATTATTTAACTAAACAAAAGAAAGAGGAAGAATAGAGGGAAAAGTTTGAACAGTCAAACTGCAATTGAAAACAAAGTTGTGAAGGTGTCTGAAAGTGTACAAAATTCTGCTGTTGATCAGCAGCTAAAAGCTAACAAGAAACTTAGAAATACAAAACAAAAAATGACTTTGCCGCAGCACAACAGTTTAGAGAAAGAACTGAATAATAAAAAAAAACTAGCTCACTACTACTTTTTTCCTTAAAAAAAATCTAAAACTACCTAATTTTTATTTAAGATAATTCGTCCCCCTATTTCAATTTTTGAATGTTACTCATTCACTCCAATTTTTTCCTTTCTTTTAAATGATAATGTCTCTACAGTTATATTTCAAAGCTTCTAGTGTTCATGATTGAAAGTAAACAAGGTATGCCAAATAGAAAAATGTTTATAGTTTCATGCATAAGTTGACTGTAAGAAATGCAAGAATGACGTTAACATTTGTGCATTGAAACTTGGCTATTGGCCTTGGAATTTTGTTAGTCCCTCTTGGTCTTTTTACCAAGGGACAAAGCTAATATCTGTTGTGAGCAGTGATATTGTTAATGAACACATAAATTTTGATTTAATGCATGTGAGGTTAATTTTTTCTAGTCATAATATACTTAATCTGAAAAAAAAAAGGTAGTTTGCTTTAAGTTTTTGCTTTTTAATTACATAAATTATTATATGGTATTATACAAACCTGTTAAAAGCTTTAAATGGACTAAAATAACCAATTTTTATGTTAATCAGTTTGTTTATTACAAAGTTCTTTAATTTTTTTTTCATTTTAAAAGGTCATGCAAAAATTGTAAAGTAGAATGGAATTAAATTTCAACAATTTTTTCTTTTTTTTTTACATTTACAAAGATTGAGAGCAATTCTTAAAAACTCTTTCAACCTAGAAAAAAATAAACAGCTGAAATACAAGTTCACATCGTAATAAGTTTATGATCAACCACAGCTTGTACGCCTTCGCTTTGTGACATGATTGCCCAAGCCTGCACCCACCGAAAACTATAAAATGGGAAGCACAGCCACGACCACTAGGCCCCAAGGTGACTTAAAACCTCTCGTTTTATGTAATTCTTATTTTGTCATTATTGTTCAACTACTCTTGTTATTTTTCTTCAAGAGATGTTTTCTAACTACAGACAAGGGATCAAAGGCCCTACTGGGCAACATTCCCTGAATAAACATTCAATTATGGACCACTCTAATGTGTTTTCACTTGACCCAAATAACTTATTGCCGTGTGATTCCCAGATCATCTTCTGTGTTAAATCCTAATTCAATGTCTGCTGTTGAGTAAGTATTATCTCATTCTGCAGAATGCAAGTAGAACTACTCTAACAAAAATTGCACATAGTTAAATTTCAAATACCTTCATTTGATTCTTTACCCTGATATTCCTCTTAGCGTCTCCCACTGTTTTCTTTTGAATTATATAGCATAATACTGCCTTGTATCTTTATGAAATATATGAATTGAAATTGGCCGTTTTTTACTATGTTGTCAAGAATAAATGTTAATGATTTAAAAAAATTATAGTTGAACTTGTTTTTTTTTTGTTCTGCACTAAATCCTTGGGACAAGTAGAATATATGTTTTATGGCAGTAACTTAACGAAGATATCGACATCTCTTATCTCATAAGTGATTATGAACAGGGATCAGTGAATTCTTTTACTTAATTTAAATAAATTCCACTTTATGATTAATGTTCCAAATGTTGTGGTCTTCTATAAGAACCTTCTCGTTTTAAGATACACAGGAGTGTGTTCTCCTATACCCCAAGTTGCTAACTTCTATATACTAGTTTATCTTGCCACAGCAAGTAGAGTTTATTTGATAACTCAAAATACATTAAATTATAAAATCCTCCCGTTTGCAATAGTAAAATAGCAGACATATAAATAGGAATAATTAAAAAAAAAAGGAAAAACTTTTTATTACAATGGAACAAATTTTACTTGCAAATCTTCTAATTCTTCTGCATGGTACTTACTCTGAACATGTCTGCTGTTTTGCATTGTTTCATCGATTAAGTCTAGGTATAACTCCTTGTTCTTTAAGAAATGTCGGAAAGATGAGCGAGAAACAAAAAAAAAAACAAAAAAAAAAAAAACTTTATCTGTAATTGTCTTGAAAGCCAATTACAACTTACCCATGGATATATAACTAGTTGCTTAAATTTTTATGTTAGTCTTCCGTAAAGCGGAACATGATAGCTAAACGTACTCTCGTAAACTCCACAACATTTCAAATCGTGCGTGGAAAAGATTGCATCAATCGAAGTTCTGCCTCTCGTTGTCCAATATTTAGGATTTGTCTTTAGATCCAACCAATAGACTTCTCTCAACACTTCGCAGAATTCTTTCCCATCTTTAGTGTTCATGTTGATATTAAAGTCTCCAGCCAAGACTGATTTATACTCGTCACAATCTGTGCCCAATGCTTCTGAGATCGCTTCTAAAATGTCATCTGTACTCGAACCTGGCTTGGCATATAGTACGGCCAAACGAACATTGTTTTTTAAATAGACGACAACAATGTGAACTCCCGTGTCATAATTTGGGAACTGTAGAGCTTCCTGTGTTTCAATATTATTCTTGGCGTAAATGGCAACACCGCTGTGCTTTCTCGTGCGACTTTGGCTCGAATGAATCTCGATGCACAATTTAAAGTCTTGAAACTTGAAGCGATCGGTTGGAATCGTCCACGTTTCGGCCAACAATAGAAAATCGCTATGCGTGAAACTATGATCACAGGCAATGTCTTCATGATGCGCTTGGAGGGATTGGACGTTGTGATACATGAACTGATAGCTGTAACTCTCATCTCGTTCGTGAAGCCATGCAAACATTGGAGCAGACGCCGTAGATTCGAGACGTTTTAACTCTACTGTCAGAGGGTCGTCATCTTTAACAGGTGCCGGTGGATTATAATCGTTCAAGACATACAAACCAGATGCCTTTGTTACGCGAGAAAAGCCAACATATTGCAATGATCGTCCCATGCGAGAAGACATTCCAACTCCGACACAATCGAAGGTGCAACCTTGTGATTTGTGGATTGTCATGCTCTCGGCGACAATGAGTGGAAATTGTTTTCTACTCACACTCAATGCTTTATTTCGCGTTTGAAGAACAGTTCTTTTCTGACGCTCTATAGGCGTCCATCGATGATCGATTTTATTCTGAATCATGTAACGATAAGATGCTGCACGTGCTTCAGAACCTACTTTTGACTCTCGGTGAATTCTATCCAGATGCGTTTGATACCTAATTCATCCGACTTGCCTTTCATATTGCAAGTTTCTACTTTACGTAAAAGTCCCACTGATCCGTTGACCAATTTATCATTTGTGTCCAAATTACATGTCAACATATACTTTGCACCCAGCTTGAACGGAATGCTATAGTCCAAGTTGTTTGCTTTTTGACGTGGTAAGCCTCTTGCTTTGTTCAAGAGCTCTAATTTGGCTTTTCTACCACCCACGCCTGTGACATTATCGATAGATTTACCCTTGATTAACTCTGATTCTATTGCGTTCAAACGCTTGTGATTCGCTTCATCTACTTCTCTAATCTTACAGCACATTGACATTTAATGAATAAATATCCACAATTATTATGTACAGTTGAGTTATATTTTAAAACAGTTCCGTCATTATCTGCAGCAGTCGTCTCTGCTCGGAAAAAAAACGTCAGCTCTCAATGGCGTCCAGGGGAAAAAGTGTCTGTTCTATTAATTTTCTCGTAACTGAATACCGGAATGTGACTGGCTCGTGACAGTCTTGCCTTGCATTCCTACTACAATGCAACTGACTCCTACCAGTCTCGTTGCTCTTATAATGAGTTCTTTCCAGACTAGTAGACAACTACCGTTGTTTAGTATTCCTACATCTTTATATATTTTTTTCTTACACCGGACGACTTGAAAACCCTCTCCGAGAACAAAACCCATTTGACTATGGGTAAAAATGTTGGTTAGCAAAATGTCCGGATTTTGGACTATGCACTGTTGCATATTGGTTTTGGACATTTTTAAATTCTTGAAACATTTTAACATGGTACGGTCAAGTCTCTGAAAAGTATGAAACCCAGGAGATTTGAGTTGAATATATTTCTCGATATTAATCATCTCATAAATCTCTTTTGCAGAACATACTTGAAGAGTTTATAAATTAAACGGGTTCTTTTAAAAATATTAAAACTCTTAAGATTTTGTTTTGGGTAGTAATCCAAAAAGGCAAATAGAAATTTTGTCATCATCTGGGGAGGATTCTTTAGTCTAAGAAATTGCATCTTTTAGTTCAAGAAAGATTTCTTTATATAGGTAAGGGTATGAGCATTTACTGAAATCAATAGGGATTATAAGTCTCAATGACAATCTTTCAGCAAATGTGTTAGCAGGCTGTTTGGGAGAGGAGTGTATTATTAGTTAGGCATTTTGAAATTATTTGATCTAAGGGATCTTGAAAATACATTCTGTACTTCCTGATGAGAAAAATAATTCGCCTCATTAAATTTTTAGACAAGACAGAGCTTAGCAGTTGCATTTTGTCCAATACAATTTGGAGGCCAAATGTTCAGCTAGCCTCAAGTTTCTTTATTGTCCCAAAAGATAACTGCATTCTGATGTCTACCATGGGGGATAGCTAGAAGGAAAATCCAACAGGTTATATTGTTCCTCAATTCTGGAAACTTCAGCTTGAAATTCATTTGCTGAAAAATATCGGGGTGACTTTGTAACTGCTTTAAGTTGAGATTTAAAATTGTTTTATCTCAGGTATTATCTGTGCATAGATTTTGAGGCATCTAGACAGGGACAATTAGACAGATTGGGCGATCACTTAAAAAAATATCAGGGCGGACATTGGAGTTTATAGAGTAGAAATACCCAGAGAAGCAATTGATGTCAAGTGGTGTTTCAGTGCAAGTAGGTGTTAAACAGGTAGTCTTATAGGTATTGATTAAACTTTTGATTACTGCTACACAGGGTGATTCTACGGTCATGGGATAAACTTGGGAGCAAACATAAATTTTTGTACAGGAATGTATGGTTGGAAGTGACGCGTGGAGGCATGAACACAAAAAAATGAGACATGAACAAACATAGTTTATTTACAACCTCCTTGTAAAGTGCTTCTTTGCAACAATGTTTAAAATAAAATGCTCAACATTGCGATCACTAACAGTAATACATGCTTGGTAGCATCGAAGGAGTGATTGGCAAACAGTTCCAAATATACCAGGCATTTCGTGCATGCTTGCAGCCACAATGGATGGTTGAATGAGGTCTTCAATTGAGTCAACTGGACTCCTGTAAACTATGGTCTCCAGCTGCCCCCATGAGAAGTAAGCAATGCTCTATAAATCTGGCGACAGGGGTGGCCATCGGACTGGTCCAACCACGACCAACAAAACTGGCATTCAGGTAATTATGGACCACCACGTTAAAATGGGATGGTGCACCATCATGCTGAAACCCCATGTGATTTCGAACGACATTCAGAACATCTTGCAGCAATTCTGGTAAAACCTTTTCCAGAAAAATACGATAATATGAGCCATTAAGTCGCGTTGGTAGGAGATATGGGCCTATGAGAAAATCGTTCACAACACCCGCCCAAACATTCACAGAGAAGCGTTTTTGGAATGAAGGTGGACGTGTAGCATGTGGTTTTTCTGTTGCCCTCACACGAGTATTGTGCACAGTGAAAACACCTTCCTGTCTAAAAGTCGCCTCATCTGTGAATAGCACAGAAGCTGGAAATTCGGCTGCAACACACACTGCTGCAAGAACCATTGGCAGGATTCTAAGCGCAGCAAGTAATCACTTGCCTGCAATCCTTGAACTCTCTAAATATGGAATATTGTCGGGAAAATGTAAAAAAATTGAGAAGAACACTGGATGGTCTTTGTGTAGGAAATTCTTGCAATGTACAACACGGAGGAACCTAAAAGTGGTTTTATGCATGGAAGCCAATGGTGATTGTGCCTCGCTGGCAGGCGGGGATCTTGCGTTATACGCTGTTACTTATATACAAAAAATTTCTTCCTGGTAGTGTTTTATACGTTTAGAAGCCAGTAGTTATTGCAGGCACGGGTTGCATGTTACACTGTGACTTATCTAAAAAAAATTCCTCCTGGTACAGTGGTTTATAAGCATAGTAGCCAACCGTGAAAGGTTCTCGCTGGCCCCAGAGGGTTAGCGAGGTAGACGGCAGGCTGGGATCACGTGTTATACGCTGTGACTTATCTAAAAAAAATTCCTCACAATACAGCTGTTTATATGCATGGAAGCCAACAGTGAAAGGTACTCGCCGGCAGGCAGGGGTCTTACATTTTATGCCATGATTTAGCTACAAAAAAATTCCTACAAGTATGGTGGTTTATACGCATTGAAACCTTGTACGTTATATGCTGTGACTTGTATACAAAAATATTCCTCCTGGTCCCGTGGTTACAAAATAATTTCAATTTCATATCTTCATCTACGACCAAGAATATCCCAATCGAGTTGCCCACATAATGCTAAGTAAATTACCAGAAGAATTCTAAAATGAAATTCCATCTCAATTATGGATAGAACAAAACCTCCATTGATTTTTCTCACATTGAAAAATATTTGGTGTGTTATCAGGATAACAGAAAAGAACTGACTTATTTACAAAAAAAAAAAATCCTCATTTTTAATTCCATATAGAGTACAAAATCCAAAATTGTTGAACATCCAAACATTTCGCTAACTGACGTTTAAAAATGTTTTTTTTTCGTCATTCCGTTTTATTTTTTTTGAAAAATGAGTTTAACCTGGACTTATTTGAGGAAACAATGCAAAATAAAGGACATGTTCAGAGAAAATACTCCTCTGTAAAAATTAGAAGCAGGGTGTAAAAAAATCATGATTTTTTCAAAAAAATCAATAATCAGATTTAAATCAAAAACGGATTTTTTTATTTAAATCAAAAATCGGATTTTTTTATTTAAATCAAAAATCGGATTATTTTATTTAAATTTCTGTAGAGCCTATAAATTTGTTAAATTAAAAATTGAGTTTCTGACATGACATGTAAACTAATATTTAATTAAGTAAACAATCGGAATTTGTGATATGGTAAATTAATATTTATTTTACTAAATATCACTGTGTGTTACATGACAATACATTTAAAAAATGAATTTTCAAAACAAGAGCAAAAGATAAGACATTTGTTTAACTTTAAAACACAAGTTGACATCCTCCATAGTTTTACTTGAGTAAATTAACATAATCATGTTAATAAATGTATCAGTAAGTGAGACCTAAATTAGTCTGATTAAATAAATATTTGTTATGGGTCACTACTCTTAAAGGTGACTGTTTCAGGCTGCATTTTGCAAAATAAAATATGTCCATTGTGTTTAAACTTTCATCCTTTCAAATAGAAAGCTCAGTTGAATTTTTTATTTAATAAATTATTAATCACATTAACTGTGTTATTTTGTATTTATGTCTCAATTAAAAAAAGTAGTAGAAAAATCACTATAGCTAAGCCATTGGTCAATCAATTAAAGGGGTAACAAGTAGTTTAGGTCTACTTTGTGAGGATTTTCTTTGGCTGTCTTGACATTTACATAGATGTAGGCCTACTGCTTTATTGTTTGTAACATAAAATTATGCATGAACATCGTAAAAACTTTCAAATAGATGTCAACTTATTTTTTACTTTACTGTTTAGCAGAATCCCTGACTCAACAGATTACTTAGTCCATAGACACCTCAGATTATTTGCAAGTGTCCAGTGCCAAACATTTTTTTTAAAAGCTCATCAGTACGAGCTGTAGCCATTAGTGCTGAAATCACCATGTGTGCAGAAAGTTCAAAGCATTTGACAAATTCTGTGATTTTTCTAGAGTGTATTTACTTAGTCATAAAAATGTAAGATTGGTTGTGATTTAAATCAATGATTTAAAAAAAAAATCATTTGATTAAAATCATGATTTTAATCAAGTGATTTAAATCTTGACACCCTGATTAGAAGATTTGCAAGTAAAATTTCTTGCAAAGAATTAAAAACGATCTTCCTTTAAAAAAAATTATTCCTATTTACGTATTGTATGCAAAGGTTCACAGTGTGGACTTTGCTATATGGTGGCCATCTTGGAATGGGCGCCCATCTTGTTTGGCGAAAAACATCTCTTTGGATGCTACCACTCCACATCATATAACGCACAACCCCTACCTGCCGGCAAGACACAACCACCATTGGATTCACTGTACTGGGAGGAATTTTTTTTGTAGACAAGTAACGACGTATACTAACGCAAGGCCCCACAATCACCATTGGCTTCCATGCGTATAAACCACTGTACTAAGTGCCCACCCGGTCATGGTCCAGTGTCACCCTTATTTTGGTTCCTCGTACATTTTGAGAATTTCCTAGACAAAGGCCATCCAGTGTTTTTTTATATAAATTACTGAAATAAATCTTTAGAGTTTCTAAATGTATGCCCTCATCTAACATTTTTGGAAAATAATAAGAATTAATACAATTAGTTATTGGGGAAAATGGGGTACAATGAAACATTACTTCTAAAATCAGTAAAATTTGTCACAGAAAGTTGCAATTTATATATATGTTATGCAACTATATGTTCCAATTACTGATGTGATTTGGATACATTCGCACTTCTACAGTATTAGCAATAAAAGATGATTGGTTTTTCACCATTGAAAGTAAGTTTCTTTACTAAAAGTAATTTTATTTCTTTTTTCTCGTTGTTATATGTAATAATTATTTTTTCTATACATTGTTATCTTTATTCCTCCAAAGCCAAAATTAAAAAAAAAAAAAAAAATATTAGAAATTTGAATTTTTATTTTAGTAACCTCAGTACGGGGTACAATGAAACACATGCAGATGGGGTACAATGAAACATGTTTCATTGTGAATACATTTACCGAATAAATACATTTACTTGAAGTAATATATCACTGGTAAATATAATATCATTGATATAAAATAACATATTACTGGTTGTCACTAATATAAATAAAACACTTTTACTAAGGAAATGGCAACATTTAACATTAATAGGAAAATACAACACCATATAAAAACAGTAATTTTGAAAGCATGCAAAATTAAACTGCTTTATTTTCCTTAAAAAAAGTACAGATATCAATAGTAAGTTAGTTTTTAAGATTCAAAAACATTTAAGAATAGTTTATTTATTTCATAGGTCTAAACTGCACTTGCTACAGTTCACAATCCTCCTAAAGTTCTCAGTCAAAGGGGCCAAAAACAAATAGGTCAATTAACTTCTGGTGAAAGGGGTGGTCTTGTTACTATGTGTGGATTTATTAAAGCTTCTGGAAATTCTATACCCCATTATTTAGTATTTCCTAGAGTAAATTTCAAGTTTTGCATGTGTTGAATGGATTTCCACCTGGGACTGCGGGTGATGCAACAAAATCGGGATGGATGAATGGAGATATTTTTATTAATGTTCTAACACATTTCCAGGCACATCGCTGTTTGAAAGAAAATCCAGCTGTACTAATAATGGACAATCATGAATCACATATTACGATTTTCAGTCTAAATTTTACAAAAGATAACAGAATTGTTGTTGTAACCCTGCCCTCACATACCAGTAACAAATTGCAGCCTTTAGACAAAACTGTTCAAGTCACTTAAAAATTTCTTCAATCTAGCTGCAAATGATTGGATGCTGTGTAATCCAGATCGTACACTCTCTATCTACGAGATATATTCTTTGCTTGGCACTGCTTATTGTAAGTCTTTCACTCCACAAAATATTACAAAAGGTTTTTCAGCGACTGGAATATGACCTTTCAATAGAGAAAAGTTTTTATGAAGAAGATTATTTGTGTTCGTACGTGTCAGATAGGCCTTCTCCTGCAGAAAATTATTTCCATGGTCAGATCAACGAAACTGAAGACCAGACAGACAAAACACAAGAATCAGAAGTGGTGGATCTTGCCATTAATAGATCAGAATCACTGACTGCAAGTTGTTCAGCAAGTGTTCATACACCATGCACTAGCTCTAAACCTGTGAGGAAATACATTTCTCCTCAAGATAAAACATTACCCCAAGACTCTCTCTCTCTCTGGTCCAAGAAAAGTAGTAAAACATTAAAAAAAAAGAGTTTTGTTCTACCACGCCAGTAAAAAATGCTCTTGTTAAGCAATTAGAAAGCAAAAAGAGGGAAAAAATTAAGAAGATATTGTTTTCAAAACAAACTACCTCCTATAGACTCTGAAGACGACAATGATCCAGATTATTTTCCAGCTCCAGCTGATCACTGAAGTACTAAGAATGAGATATCCACACATAACAGGTGTGACACAAGCAGTATCTGTATAAATGATTATTTTTTATATAATCAAGGAGGGTGAACTGAAACGTAAGGAAATATATTCTGTTGGAGAAATCACAAATTAAAATGAAGTCGAATGTGACTAAAATAAACTATATAGGGTGAAAATTGCTTGCATCATTTGAAGTGTTTCATTGTACCCACGAGACATTTACTTTTTGCTATTTTTCAAGCATAAAGATATTGTTTAGAACCTAATAAAAATTTATTTAGATGGGGAAAATACAAGATTAAAAGTATGCATTAATTATATTTTTATGCATGCAAAATTGTGGATAGGAAAAAATGGATGGTATGTAGTATCCGATACGTTACAACTTTCGAGCGATGTATTGCCAATTGTGGTAACCTTCCCGTTTTCGTTTTTTCTTAGTTTTAAGGCAACCCTAGATATTTTCTCCTGACGATAATAAACGGGTCTCATGATTGGTTAAGGAAGAAAATACGCTTTTCCACTCTTATTTTTAATGTAGAACGGAATTAAAATTTAGACAGTCTTTGAAATTGTTGGGTGCATATGAATTTTGCTCTTGATTTATAAAATCGACTTGTTTTATTAATTTTCAAAATTTTTAGGATAAGTTTGGAAAGCAGATTGTAAGTTACAATTTTTTAAATTTGTCACTTTATTTAAATTTCAATTAAAATTTCGAAAAAAAATTTGGATTAAATTTGATTTTTGAAATTGCAGATTGGAATTTAGAATTTTTTTCCTCTTTTGGTTGCTCATTTCCCCTTAGTTGATTTGATATAGCAGTGGATAGTGTTATTGAACGTTAGAAAATGTTTTTTTTTTTTTTTTTTTTTTTTGCAAACATGTAGTAGCTTGATTGGGAAGAAGGTGAAATGTCTTTCATGTGAGAATGATATGATTTTAACATTGAGAAAGGATGCTGGTGATAGGTAGGAGTGGAAATGTAGAAAGATAGGACAAAAATTTGGCAAAAGAAAGTATAACAGGAGTAAGAAATTGGAGGGTAAATGGGTGTTTGGAGGACTTGAACGAGGGACGGATAAATGTTTTATGGTTGAGGTGAAAAATAGGAACCAGAAAGTTTTGGCTGAGGTAATTCAGAGCTGAATTTTGCAAGGAACTACAAAAATTTCTGACTATTGGAAGTCATATGCTGGTATCAATACCCGAAGGACAAAGAGTTCAAGGGTTATCGATTCGAGCATATGACTGTTAACCATTGTCAGAATTTCAAGGACCCGGCTATGAGGGTAAGTTTGATTTTTGTTTAGCTTTTGGTTAGATTACAAACACTGGACTATGCTTGGGTGGGCACCCAATACGGTGACTTATACGCATGGAAGCCAACGGTGAAAGGTCCTCGCCGGCCCCGGAGGGGCGGCGAGGTAGCCGGCAGGCGGGGATCGCGCGTTATACGCTGTGACTTATCTACAAACAAATTTCTCCCGGTATACTGGTTTAAACGCATTGAAACCTTAAGCGCAATACGCTTTGACTTCTCTAAAAAACAATTTCCTCTTGTAAAGTCGTTACAATAAAAATATTTGTCTTGCTTTTCCATATATGGCTCTATAACCTGGAATATCCCCATTGAGTTGCTCACATAATGCTTATTGCTAGAAAAATTGTGAAAAAATATTTTTTCACACTTATGGATAGCAGAAGAATTTTTGGATTTTTGGTTTCTCATCAAAAACCTTTGTGTGGATTATGATCACAGAAAAGAACTACCTTATTAAAAAAAGATTTCTTGTTTTGAATTTTCTATGCATTGCAAAGTTTCCAATTCAAAATTGATGAAAATCCGGACGTTTTAAAAAAAAAATCACGTTTTTTTTTAATTATTATTATTTTTTTTTTTTAACAATTATAATTTTTTATTTTTTTTATTTAATATATTTTTTTTTTAAGTGACAAAACTAGGATTAAATTGACGCAAAATTGCGCACATGTTCGGAGAAAACCAGACTGAAATATTAGAAAATTTTCAAGTGAAATTTATATTGCTTTTTTCTTAATTTTTAAACAAATTATTATTATTTATGCACTGTATGCAAAGGTTCACGTTGTATATGGCGGCCATCTTGGAATTGCTTACATCGGCCGCCATCTTGATTTGGCGTAAACAATCGCTTTGGCGGCCTAACGTTGCGGATGCTACCACTCCACCGAAAAAATAATTAGTAAATTTTGTTTATTTGTACCCCGTCTTCCCCTACAGTACAAAGTCCCAAAACCAGATGTTTTTGTAAACAGCGTTTTTTGCTCGCTTTTTTACATCTTTCCGACAATTTTTAAAAATCAAGGATTTAAACCTGCACATTTGATGAAACAACGCAATATAATAGACCTGTTTACAGTAAATACCACACAGAAAAATTAGAAGATTTGCAAGTAAAAAATTTGTTGCATTTGTATTAAAACGTTCTTTTTTTTTTTAAATTATTCATTTTTATATATTTGATATTTTACTATTGCAAATGCAAAATTCGCGAGGGGTAAACCCTATTAAAGCAAAATAAAAGTGCAACTTGAAAGAATCATCGAAAAAATACTCAAATCAATCCAATCCGGAAATCTAAAGAACAAAGCAACCACATGCACCACAACCAACACAAAAATTGTTTTTAAAAATGGCAAAAAAATACGAAGGAAATAAATTTTTTCTGAATAGGGTTGCCTTAAAACTGGATGAAAAATTGAAGGTTAACCTATTTGGCAATAAATTGCCATATGTTGTAATAGCATACTACAAAACATACCACTTCATATTTCTATTTCAAATAGCACATGGGGAAATACCTTTTTACTGAGTTTTGCTTTACGTTTCTTGGATTTTGGAGCTTCAGACTCTGGTTTTACGATTTCATAATCGGATAGTTCTTCAATACCTCCGAAAAATTCCAATTCTGTAGAAGGTATACTGCTGGTATCGATAGGTATTGACTTCCAGTTGTTCAACTTCATGTTCACATCTGAAAATAAAATTACCTAAAAGATCAACAATATATTTCATACAGCAATGAAGCACAGATAAATATTTTATCATTCTAACTCATGATCTTTGTAGGCACTTGTATTTAAGATGCTGATGCAATAATTTTCTGCGCTAAGACTGCCAGTGTTTGATAAAATATTGCAATCCAAACACTGACAGTCTTAACAAAGAAAATTATGCATAACTCTGGAACAGTAAAATATCAGTAAAACTAAAAAAAATTAACAAATTTAAAACATTTTCATCAAAGGAACGAAACGAGTTTCAAGCCCCTTTACCACTCAATGAATATTATAGTATGCAGAATGCTGGCTTGCAGTTGACAGCATTAGTGCTGATTGGCTTGGGTTTTAAGGAGCAAAGGGTAGTATTAGGCAAGTAATATACATAGACAGAAAGTTTTACTAACACAGAAGATGAATGAATGAACCCACACTGCCTACAACTCACAAGTTGCTACTTGCTGGAGTGATAAGAATTGAACAAATTCTCACCCGAGTATGAAAATCCATGGAATTTTATTGCATGCAAGTAAAAATTATAAAAATCCATAATATTAATGGTTAGGTTTAAAGGATAGCTATTTACTAGAAGATAACGTACTCTGGATTAAACTTAAAAAACGTCACATTTGATGTAGTTGACATTAACTAACAAAAAATTGCATTGCCCATTACAATACCTGCGATGAAATGGTAAGAATTTGGTTTGTCACTAAAAATAGTTTTTCAAACAGCAGTATGAAAATTAAACGTTAATTGTAAAAGAGATAGGTTTCTTACAACAATAAATTGATATAACTTACAGAGAAAGAAGTAAAACCAAGCAGAAACTAGAAAAATTTGAACTTCAGTCGTATCATTAACACCTAAAAGTTATAGCAGCATGAAATTGGTTATTCTCAAAAAGCGCGCATGAATAACAAGTGGTTCGAAATTTTACCTATATATACCAAACAGAATCAAACGATTTTGAAGTTCCGGAAAACGGTTGTAAACCTGTTCAAACAGAAGAACTGATAAAAGAATCTTGAACTAAAACTACTAAAAGTTAAAACAAATCCAACGTAACGTGCTTACTCAGGCTTGTTGTGTTGTGTAAGGTTGATTTCACTTCACTTGCAAACTTCACAGAACAATTTAATCTGTGGTAAAATTTAACTTCGTATTTTGTGAGTTTCAATTTCTGAAATTCTTTAAGTATGTCAAAATAAATAATTCTTATCGCTAAAAGTGTACTTAATTTCACAAAATTTGACAAAAAACAGAACTCGCTTAAATTTTGCGTTGTTCACAAGCCTTTTATTACGCATTCCCGATGTTTGTGCAATTGCTTCTGATTGCTCAACATTGCAGCAGATGTTTTATTGTTTTTATTTGAGATAGATAAACTAAAGTGAAAGTTGAAGCTGGAGAATAGGTTTTTAGTTTTGTGTTTCATACGTTGTGTGACAGTTCAAAATTTAATAGAAGAGTCATCAATTGGGTTTGTCAGAAAAATTAAACAGTGTCTGCTGTGAGGGAAATCAAAGAACACATCTGAATAATTTGAAATCACTTGGTTTTCTGTGGATATGAATCAACAAGGTTAGTAGGGTGGTAGTTAACGTTTTTGTTGTATCTCAATTTAATTTAACTAGGTGTCTGCTCTTTTCAATATGAAATTTAATTTGAGAATTTTCTGGAGCTGAAATCCATTTAGGAAAATTCTTGTTTTATGTCGGGTAATTCTAAAACTGTTCGCTCAAATATGAACACGAATGAGACGAAGATTAAAGTGTAGTACAATTCTAACTATCTAATATCCAGTGGTGTCTCCTTGCTTCGAAAGAGATTCTAATTCTACTACAAGAAGAAAGATGAAATCTTTTTTCATTCCCTTAATGTTTTATAGAATTTTTCATTAACACTCCATTGTGAATACTTTCTTGTAATAATTACTGAATTATAAACTAGTGATATTTTTTGTTTCTTACATTTTGAAAAGGTAGGATATCCAGAACAGAAACAAATTTGTCGTGCTAATGTATGACTATTACACCAAGTATTTATCTGTATGATTCAAATATTTGATTAGTGTAGCTGAAAATAAGTGTGAGTGAACTTTAAGACTCACACTTCTCAAAATAGTAGTTATGCATAATCCAGTGTGAAATCTAATAATATTTTATGTTATAGAAATTAAAACATCTTGCTTTGAAACCTACAAAAGAAGTCAAAATCAAAGAGAAAATATTTTCAAAGAATATGTACCCAACTTAATTGGATTCCTATTTAAATCTATAACTTTCAAATCCTTGATTTAAATCAAAATTTTAATTATTTATAGATATTATTATAGAAATTGCTATCAAATCCATTTATGCAAAGGTTCACAGTGTGAATTTTGCTACATGGACACCGCGCCATCTTGTTATGGCGATCTCCGCCATCTTGGTTTGGCGACCAAAACAAACGCCTTGGCGCTACAGTCCCGTTTGCGACCACTCCACCAAAGTAATTACTGAACAAGATGCATGTTGTTTTTATTCAAATAAGTTAAAATTTTCACTCCAAAATTATATTGAAAATCATCCTTTCTTTGAACATACTAACTGACAATTTTTGCTGATTGGTATCATTTCATTTCTACCAGATGACAAGTGCACAACTAATTCCGTGTTCACACAATAGATATGTACCATAAAAATGCATGTTAAAAAATTTGTGTTTGTGTTGAAAAAGACATTGTATTTATGGAAGAAAAGAAGATTTATTCCAAATCGAAAAAATCTGTAAAAAGAATTGAAACAACATGAAAATATTCGTTTTAAGCTTATTATTTTATATCAACAAAATACACACGTAATATGAAATAAAAATCTATTAAAGTAAATTTGCATTTGAAATAAAAAAATTTCATGAACAAAAAAATCTGTTTAATACACATAACATGATTTTATTCATTTTCACTGACAATAAATGACGCATATGTCTGTCTACTGTGACTACTAAATAGCTATCACTAGAAATGTTGTGTTCATTGTCTTCTCCCTTTATTAATGAATTTCTTTCTGTGATTTCTTGATCAAAAACAGCAAGTCTTCTATGGTGCTGAACACAGAAAATATCCTCTCAGAAATATAGAAAATACAGTACACAGAAATATAGAAAATACAGTACACAGAAATATAGAAAAAAATACAGTAGTACACAGAAATAAAAAAACTTTTAACAGCACAGAAATACAAAAAATATCACTACACAGAAATACAGAAAATATTATTGCATGTGGCACACAGTTTCATTGCAAAATATCATGTTTCAAAAAAAATTAACTATATGTTGTCAGTGAGATCCCACAACCGTATTCATCTAGGTCCAAAAAATTTGCGTCTCAGTTTATGGGTTAAATTCAAAGTAATCTAAGCTTGGGAACTCGATGGAAAAAACTTTGCTCATGCTTGGCATTTGAGGCACTACCTATTCTATTTAACTATCATTGCATTGTGATTTATTTTACTAATTCCTATGTTACATTTAAATTTTTCAAAAATTTATCCAGCTATATTTCCCAATATAATAATGTTTTACATAAAAAGTAATGTTTAAATAAATCTAAATTATCTAGAAGCTACACTGTGATTTGTGTGACTAACGTACAACATATTTAAACTTGTATGAGCAAGGAATTAATTATAATTATAAATATTTGATTCAAATAAAAGAAATCTAATTTCAATCAAATATATCCAATGTTGATTTTTAACAAATTATATTTTTTTCATACCCTGTTGGACACATAAAATTATCTACAAATGTTATTTACTCACTGTTTAAAAATAACTTATGCCATTGACTCCGTAACCAAAATTTTTTATGCTACTAGTGACTTGAAATATTTTATTAGAAAACCTTTTAATAAATTTTTTAACATTTTATATTCATACTTGTTTGCGTTAAAGAACTTTTGTTTTAATTTTAGAAAATAGACAAGAATTGTATGAAGAAGTTAAATTGTATAGAACTGCCCGAGAAAGAGAAAAGTAAGTTTTATTCTTTTCTAAAAATGGAGACCAACAGTTTTAGTATGTATCTTAGCTTAGTTTTTCATTATCTCCTATTACTGAGAACTTGTTATAAAAATTAAACTTGAGATAATTATTTTTGTTACTTAATTCATACACAAACTTTTAAACCCAATCCAGCAAATTTTTCATTCAGAACACTTTGTACTATCTGTTAAATGGTGTAATTTGTTGTCAGAACTATGTTTTATTTAAACTAACATAAATGATACCTAATAATCATCCATTGTAAAACTGAACTTCAAATTTAAATATTTTTTGCAAAATTGGATGTGCATTATTTAATACCTGCATAAAACATTTATTGTACAAGTAGGCTATGTATTAAAAAAGTTGAGAATATATCGATACCACTATGCCAAAGGCACAAATCTGCTTAAACACACATTCAAAGTTTTGATGCTTTGGAAAAAACCGAGTTATGACTTAAAGATTGTTTTCTCATGAAAATTGGCATTTCCACTAAGAATCAAGATGGTTTGTGGCTTTGTCATAGCATAAAACATGAAATAGTGACTTGAAAGCAGTGTGGATATCATGTACATAGATTTTCAAAAGGCTTTTGATAAAGTACCTCATGAGGCATTACTGTTTAAATTGGAAAGGCTGGGGATTCAGGGAAAAACATTAATATGGATAAAGAATTGGTTATTGGGTAGAAAGCAGAGAGTGCAGGTAAAAGGAAATTATTCACAGTGGACAGAAGTTATAAGTGGGGTGCCTCAGGGATCAGTTTTGGGACCAATTTTATTTATAATTTTCATAGATGATATAGGTCAGGGGATCAAGAATAGAATCAGTATATTTGCAGATGACTTAAAAATATGGGGGACAGTGGATACCAAGTTACAGATAGAAAATTTACAAGGGGATTTTGATAAGATATCCGAATGGTGTGTAAAATGGGGTATGTCATTTAATGTAGGGAAATGTCAAGTTCTGCATATGGGTTACAGGAACAGTGGAGCCGAGTACAGGCTGCAGGGAGTAAAGGTAAAGGAGGGAGAAACAGTCAAGGATCTTGGGGTGATAATTCACAGGGATTTTAAAATGGGTCATCAATGTTCAGCTGCGGGTAAAAAGGCTAATAGGTTACTGGGGTATATTAAAAAGACTGTAACTTCAAGGGATTAGAATATAATCTTGCCGTTATATAAGGGTTTAGTAAGACCACATCTAGAATGTGCTGTACAATTCTGGGCTCCATATATGAGAAAGGACATAGAATCAATTGAAAGGGTTCAGCACAGAGCTACAAAAATAATAAAGGGGCTAGCAAATTTCGACTATAATGAACGTTTAAGTAAGCTAAACATGTATACACTGGAAAGAAAAAGAAGGAGGGGGGATTTGATTCAGCTTTTCAAGTTTGTAAAACAAGGGGACACAGAGGGCTTAAATTTCAATAGGGATAACAGAACAAGGGGTCATGGGTATAAATTGAATAAGACACATTATAATCGGGATTTAAGGAAAAACTACTACTTTAATAGGGTAATAGACAGTTGGAACGCGTTGCCAGAAAATATAGTTAATTCAAAGGGAGTGTACGAATTTAAGACACAATTGGATAGTCAGTGGGAATTGGAGAATTCATAAACAAAGGACCAGCCTTGTTGGGCTTGAGCCTGTAGCTGGTCGTCAATATTTGTATTTGTATTTGAAAGATACAGTTATATGAAAATCGACAAAAATGCAAATTCTTGCCTTTGGCGTAGTAGTGATGACATGTCATATTGTTAAAAATTGTCAATGCTAAAAACTGCTAAGATTCAGTGAGGTATTTTTGTAATAATATACTGGATATGCTGTTACTCTGTGGTGTGTGCAACTGGCTTGCATAGTTGTACTATTCTCTTGTTTCAATAGTTTTTTCAGCAAAGATAATTCAATAGCAGTTTGATGAATGAACAGATTGCATCTCCTGCTGAGAACATTAATGATGTAGCTCCAGAATTGCCGATTTTAAGTTATGTAGACCAACCAACTCCTGATCTAGTTTTAATATTTATTGTGCATTAGTTATGAATGCTTAGATACACTTGTTTCTGTCAGGAAGGAATGTAAGTAGAAAATGGAAGATTGAAATTTAAGACAAAATCTTTGAAAGTTGATTTCTCAGAACAGCGTATTTGGTATTGCATCACTAATGTTCAGACTGTATTTGCAGAAATTTTATCAAAAATACGCCTCCCTTTACATTTCTGAAAAAGAGCTTCACATTATTTGCAGTGGTTTTCAACTGGTATGCCTTACAGGTAGTGAAACAGTTTAAATTGTGTAAGATTTATTTAATATCAGTGGTTCAGTTTTGAACTTTTGATAAGTGTCTTCATCAATAATTCTGAGTATTACCAGTATAAATAATTTTTCATAATGTTATTTCATTCTATTACAAAGTATCATAAATTAGTTTTAAAAATATTTTAAAACCACTTCAAAGCAAAAACAATTGATAAATGCTCCTTTTTGTAAATTAATGTTAAACAAATGTTCTTTCTGATCAGTAAAAAATGTGTAATACATTTTGTTATGGGCTGCAAAATTTTATGATGTTTGTGCCATGGATGAAAAAGTTTTAAAATATCTAGCCTATTGCTTAACTAAATGTCACTAGATGCTATATGAAATTTTACATTGAGTCTGAAGTTTAAAAATGTCAATGAAAAAAATTATAGAAATGTTTAAAATGGCTAGTGTGTACTGCTTTTATATTTGTTGTAAGATGCTGTATAAAATTTGACATTAAGTCTAATTCATGAAAGTATTTTATGCCCTTCAACAAAAATCTAATCCTTGATATGCTTTATATTGATGGGTGAATCATCAGTAGAAGGGGTTTTCTGTGGTCTTGATATTTATAAGAAATCGAAGGAACGCACATACTTTTGGATATTCGAAAAGCAAAACAGCTTTTCCAAAGTGGTCAGCAAAGCAGCACCAGTTCCTAGGGGAAAAATAGCAGTTCATCGAAAATGTTAGAAAAAATATACGAAAATATTTTGTGCAAAAATGTCTGTAACTAAGATTGATTGCTTTAGCTTTGAATACTTATTTGTCCTATAAAGAATTTACCTGTCTGGATGTTGACTTGAACTCCTCCAAATCTGTTTTTAAACAAACTGTACTCTCATTTTGTTGTAAATATACAAATTTTCCTCATGTGGGTAGCTTTTCAGAATATTGCTACCCCTTCTTAGCACTACTGCTCTAAAATGAGAAATCATAGATGGCTTGTACTGTTGAACAAAAGACAGAACAACACATCAAATTAAATGTAAACTGCTGCTGTCAGTTGAGCCTGCTCAAGCTAGCAATTTTTCAAAATGTCCCACTGTGTTCTTGCTATTGAGGTGCTGCTCATCTTTTGAGATGTCACAGCATTTTAACCATACATTAAAACATTGACATCAGTACCTCAGTTTGTAGCTAAAGAGCCATTCTATTGAGCTCCAGCAGAAAACCAAAATTTAAACTACAGTAGGGTGTCTGAAAATGTATGGTCAACGTAAAAATTTCATAGATATCCAAGAAATATGATCCATATATTATTACTACCATCAGCTGTACGCCAAGAGCAATTTGATGCTTCTGGGGTTCAAAAAGCATCAGACAAGACACTGTATGAGTAAAAACAGCCCAGTGAAGTCACAAGGAAAGATGGAAAATGTTACTAGTGACTTTGGAACTGTGATCATTGACTTTTTACGCACCCGGCATTGATGTGCAGCACAAGCCATAGGCATAGTTGCAGCAACATCCACCCTGGTGTCTAGGTCAGTGCAGCAGGGTGCTGAGACATATGCACTGAGTACGAGGCTTACTATAAGCATGCTAGTGATACAGTTTGCTCGACTCACCTCTAGATCCCATCATTGAGTAGCTGATGCGACAGAAGGCAGGTTCTTGGACAAGTAATCAACATGCCCTTTGAGGCTGTTGATTAATTATACCTTCAACATGAGCATAAAGAAGCACTTGATCCTTCTGATATCACCCTATGCTAGCCATTTATGATACCAACCAATCTGTAAAATCCTGTGATTTGTATATATATACTGTTTTTTCAAACTATTTGTATTTATAGAACATGTTTTGCAAATTGAAATATAAATTAAACATTTAGATAAATGTTTTCAATTTTTTTGGCAACAAAATCCAGATTCTTTAAGTTTTTTGTAATGAAGTAATACAATTTTTTTAAAACAAATAACTAGAAACCGTAATATTGTGTTGCAGTGTTAGAATTGTTGCATATGAGTTGGGTCATTTCAAAAGTCTTAAGTGCATATATTTTACTTGTAAAGATATTGGTTAAATAATTCTAGACATCATTTTAGCATGCAAGTGTCTACATTTACATATATTTTTCAATGGAAATACTTTACCTAGCTTCCATATAGCATAAAGTTTTGATATATGCCCATGTAAATGAAGATTTGTGTAAAAATATATAAGTGCCAATCATTCTTCAAAATTGTCAGCCTCAAGTCTTAAAGTTCATTTGCTGATTTTTTTTAAATTTAGAAGTTAAATTGAATACATAAAGGATTCTATCCTAGGTATATCAGACAATTTAATACTATCTACTAAAATGGATTTGAAAAGGTGTATATGGTTCTAAATGCTTAGTATGCAGACTTACTGAAAAGGATTTTTAATTTTATCTAGGTATGATAACATGGCAGATCTATATTCGGTGATCAATACTTTACAGTGCTTAGAAAAGGCCTACATAAAAGATTGTGTGACTGCAAAAGAGTATGTATAATTATGATATTGTGTAATAAAAAAGTTAATGTCATCATTTTCGATGTTCACATGTACTGCCTCTTTCCCTTTACCTACAAAATTTAAATCATTAGATTATCATTTATAGCTTACAAGATACAAGCACGACAAATCTAGTAATCTTTTTTAGTCACTAGTTTTCAGAGACTCGCCCTTGCCTGACTGAATTTAACACTAGAAGCGCCGTTGTGGTCATTTTGACCACTTTTTCAATTTCACTTGCTTTATTTGACCATACAGTGGAACTTCGAAGCTCATATTTTTTACTTTTCTTAAAATACTTCCAAGCATACTGTGACAATTTTTCGTATTTCTATGTTAATTATTAAAATAAATAATCGAAGAAATACCTAGAACAACCAACAAGGGTCATTTTGACCCTCATAAGGAAAATGACCGATTTTCAAATGAATGTCTGTTTTGGAATGCTCGTTTTTGTTTTCTGCGCATGGGGAAACTCGCACCTCTTATTGCGATGACTCTCTAAGCACTCTCAATGTTCTTTGAAATACACTGCATCCTAGTAGCCCTAGTGTGCTACAGAACTTTTTGAGGGAAACCAGTTCTGCTACAGCTGCTATCGAGAACGAAATTCGTCGCCGCTTTCCACAGTTGTGTTCTTGGAGTTTTTGATTTCAACTAGTGTGTAAGCATTTTTCCGTATAAACAATATCGAGAGGATTGAGTAGACAGGAGGTCCTTGCCTTCTTGAAGTCATTAGATTCAGATATCAGTGGTTCACATAGATCTATGTGTGTATGCTATATTATACATTCCAATATAGTGTAATGCAATGTATAATATTGTGTTATGTAATGTATAAAATACATATTGTGTAATATATTATACATTCCAGTATAGTGTAATGTATTATATATTGCCATATATTGTCATTTTTTTGTTGTCATTCCAAAAGAATAACTTTTTATGCAAGAAAGAATTAACTCTAAAAACTTTTTAAAAAAGAAAACTCTAAAAAAATAAAAAGTCCTTATTTTTGTCATTTCAACATCCATCATCAATTTAAAAAAATTTACTTTGATATGGCTTCAATTTTTTATGAGGGTCAAGTTGACCCCCAATGGCGGTTTTCGATAGGTCTAAAATCCGGCTGTTCTAGTGTTGAAAATTTATTTACATCAAGAAAATCAGGTCTCACAGAAGTAACTGCCATAAAAAAGTTTTGCATATTTATACTATCAAAGTTTAACTTTCATTATCAGTGATGATGAAAGGTCATATATCCATCTGGTTTAAAATATTCCTGTTTTGGGGCATGATAACAGGATCAGATTTAGTACATGTATGTCATACGCCATTTCTCAAGCCTTCGTCGAACTTGCTTCTCTCTAGCTGGTATCTGCTACAATGTTTACTTTCAGGCAAATTTCAGAATTAAATAGTTCAATGGAGCCTTGGGCTCACGAAACAAAGTGGCTACAGCAGTATTTCATAGTAATTGCCATTCAAGTACCCAAATGTTACAGAGCCATTTTCTTGACCTGGTTGTTGTGGTACCAACTAATCTATAGATTGCTGAAGAATTTAATATCTCCCATGCAGCCAACTGCACAAAACAGAATGTTAAAAACAGGACTTGACCCTGACTTGTTACTTTGTATTTCCATTTCTAGAATTGCCAGAGCAATTTGAAATTCATAGAAAATTTGAAAAAATTACTATTTTTGTCAATTTTGCAGATTTTTAAGTGACAACTGTTATTTTCTGACTTCTTAAGGGACCTTTTTCCAAAAAATGTAGCCGACCAACCGGTTTAGTGGATAAGGTGTTACCCTCAAGATCGGAAGATTCCTGGTTCGAATCCGGATCCGGGCATGGATGTTTGTAAGCGTATGGTGTAGAGACGGCTGTTGCACCTTAAATCTGTTGTGGCTGAAAGTCCTCACGTTGGGTTGGTGTGGAAGTTTGGACAGTGGGGTGCCAGCTCAGGTGTTGGCTCGTCATCTGACCATAGTTCAAAATTACAAGGTGTTGTCCTCGGCTCTTTCCCTAAAGGGATTGATCCCAGACCGTCGTCAATAGCCTGTCGTGTTGCTCTAGTACGACGTTAATTAAAAATTACCAAAAAATGTAACAGAAAAAATTTTAACTGGTGTCAATAACTTATTGAAATATAGGATTGCAAACAAGCTGCTTTTGGGGATAAAAAAAAATCTATATTTATGCGACTTTGAACTTTAAATGTCAATTAATTACAAAATATATGTTTCTGAAACCTAATATTTTGCAGTTGCTTCTTTTTCTTTCACCTTAAAAAGTGGCTTTCATTAAAATCAGTGTTATATCATCTACAGTCGATTTGCCTGTTTTGCAATGACCCAAATATGTAAAATTATCATATTATTTTTGGTATTACAGACAAAAAATGCCCATTACAAAATCTGAAAACCTTCAAGTAAACCTTGAACTAAGTATTAGTTTCTTAATAAAAATATCTTATTTACTAGTTTTTGATTTGAATGTTTTTCCTTAGTAAATACTGCATTTGAGTATTATTTTCTTGGGTTTATAATTGATTTTAAAGTCTCACTTATGAAATATTCAAGGTACACTGCTGCTTGCTCCAAGCTTCTTGTACAGTATAAAGCTGCCTTCAAACAAGTACAAAGTGAAGAATTCCCAAATGTAGAAGTATTTATGAAGAAGTTTCGAGTAAGATTTATTTTTGTGAATATAAAACGTTTAAGTATTTAATAATGTAGGTTAATATATTTACTAGTATTCAAAATTTTATCCTGAATACACTTGTCTATGGGAATAAAAAGTTGCTTACATGTGCCAGTTTAATTTCTTGTATTATTTGTTATCTCAGCTTGACTGTCCTGCTGCTATTCAGCGTATTAAAGAAGATCGACCCATTACAATCAAAGATGATAAAGGAAATACAAGCAAATGCATTGCTGATATTGTCTCTGTAAGTACAAATTGGGTGTACACAAGGAAGTAAAAGAAACATTTAAATATTTTAAAGCCAATTTAAACTATATGTATAAACTCCCACCGAATCCAATTTTGCTTGAAAGTTAAGATATGGATCTAACCTGGTACAAAAGTTGTTATTTTTCTAACTTGATATTACATCGTAGTAATCAAATTAGTTCAACTTAATATTTGACACTGAAATATTTTTTTTTACATAATTTCATTTTCTATTATTTGCTTATTACATAAAATGAATCATACTAAAAGTTAATGCTATTGTACTGTCATTTAAGACAAATAAATAGTAATAATCTTCTTCATGATATAAGCTTGTCCCAAGGTTAATATATCAACTAATTTAGCTTTAGATAGTTTCTTTAAAAAATGTGCAGAATATTTTTTTCATTAATATTTTAAATATTTTTCTTTGTAGAGTGTTTTAGTGATTTTTTTTTGCCAAGTGGCATTGACATAAACTGAAGAAATTTTTACTACTGTTAATATATTATTAAAATTGTATGCATTAAATATTTATGTATTAATCAACTTTTAATTGTGCTAATTAGAATGTTATCAAGTAATTGTTCCATATAATTTCAGCTTTTCATTACTATTCTTGACAAACTGCGACTGGAGCTGAAATCTATGGATGAAGTATGTTTATAATAGATTTCTCTGTTATATATACATAACAGCATTTCCTTTACTTTGTTTGGGTTAAGTGGTGTTATACTCTATAACAAAAAAATTGACGCACCAAAAAAGAATCATCCGATTGCTTTGAAATTTCGTATGCAAAAATGTTTTGACCAAATATGCAAATAATTAAAATTTGGTGTCCAATGAATGAATAGTGCGATCTCCAGCGCATCAGAACTGTGCATCCAGCAGATGTATATAAGGAGTTGTTTTTGAACTGTTGTTAAAAATTTCTGCTGCATTGCGATTTAGGATACCTTTTAACGACTGAAAAAATGCCTTGCCGCAGGATTCGAGTTCATTACGAGCAACTTTCAGAGTTTGAAAGAGGTCGTATCATTGGATTGAAAAAGGCAGGTTGGACAAATCGGAGAATCGCTCGTCATGTGAGTCAAAGCGATGCAGCGATTAGAAGATGCTGGCATGAGAGGGTGGACAGTGGCAGATTTTAGTGTCATGATGGTAGCGGTCGACGTAGGGCCACAACAGATCGCGAGGACAGAGTGATTGTCAGATCAGCTGTCACAGCACCTGATTCATCGCTATGAACCATCAGTCGTGCGACCCACACACGAGTGTCTACCATGACCATTCACAGACGGCTGAGAGAGTGAAATCTACGCTCGTACCAACCGTTACGCCACCTGCCACTCACACCTGCACACTGTCGAGCCAGATTCCAGTGGTGCTTGGCTCGATCAGGCTGGAATGAAGCTGACTGGGGACGTATAGTTTTTAGCGACAAATCCCGCTTCCAACTGTGTCCTGACGATCATCGAAGATGTGTCTGGAGACGTCTAGAGCAGCGTGCCGATCCTGCTTTCACTATTGCACGCCACACGGGCCGTCAAGAAGGAGTTATGGTCTGGGGTGCCATTTCCCTTGATAGCCGGACTCCTTTGGTCGTCATTAGAGGTACACTTACTGCACCGCAGTACGTTGACGACATTCTGAGACCTGTTTTGCTACCATTCCTTTCGCAGTACCCTGGGCTTATTTTTCAGCAAGACAATGCCAGACCACATATGGCACGTGTTGCTATGAACTGTCTTCAAGCTTGTCAAACACTTCCTTGGCCAGCCAGATCACCAGATCTCTCACCCATCGAGCATATCTGGGATATGATGGGAAGGCGACTGCATCCGGTAGGGAATGTTGATGACTTAGTCCTACAATTGGAGCAAATTTGGCGAGAAATACCGCAGGAGACCATCCGGGAGCTTTATCGGTCTATGCCACGCCGTGTGGCAGCTTGCATCCAGGCTAGAGGCGGGTCAACACCTTATTGAGCTCGTTACTGTAACTCTGAAATAAATCATTCAATTGTTCTGAAATTTTAATCATTTTCTATTCTGTACATAATTTTCCTATCCGCCAAATTTTGTCTCCATCGGACAACTCCTTCTTCGTGTGTCGATTTTTTTGTTATAGAGTGTATTTTGAATGAATTGCATAATTAAAAGCACATCTCAGTCTTGATACCACATGAAGATACTCAACATCTCTTCAAAATCATACCACTCTCTTGTTGAAAGGCATTCACCATTTTTTGACACTAAACATATTTTTGCTCAGATTTTCTTTTCTGCATTGATTTCCAGATTTCTTATTGCTCTGCTTTCAGACTGCCGAAGAATTTCATTAAAGTGAATGCTCTCCCATATAGTTTTAGCAATAGTTTGTACCTCCATGGCTTAAGCCATGTATATTTAAACTAAGCAGTGAAATTCCAGTAGTGGTTTATTTTACATTGTTTATATTTTGTTGTTGTTGCCATTCGTCAATATACAAATACTCTATTTCTGTGCCCAGCAGAGATTTTACAGTATGCAAATTATGTTTTTAGAGTTCGCGTTTCTAAAATGTTTTTAAGACATTTTTTCAAAATTTACGCATGACAATTGGTTTTAAATACATCAATTGTTGCCTTTCAACAATAAACAAATGATGTTGATTTCTGTGCTGTGTATGTTAGTAAAATATGTATAGATTTGTGCTTCATATGTACAGGTGTGCAACCAAGATTCCATTTTAGAGCTTTATCTAGAATAAAAATATTAATTTGCAAACTGCAAGTGACAATGCATTATTTTACCATGTAAGGTAGAGGATGCTGATGAATTTTTATCGATTATATTTAGACGTTGTTGCATTGGTTTCGAACATTTTATGAATTTTAGCCAAGTTATTGGACAACCTGATAGGTGTGAGTAAATTTATGCTGGTTTGTCTGTACAATCCCGAACATGCATTAAACCTCAAGTAGTCCATTTTGAGTAGAAAATTTGTGTTTGTATGAATAAATTAGAAAAATATTCACAGTAAATCTTTTGTCCAAAATATCGCCTTTGATCCATAAGTATGTAAGATTTTAGTTGATTTCCAAAAACAATGTTTTTGCTTGGTTTTTTTTATTCAAAATGAGAGCATTCATGGAATATTTGTATTTGTTAAATATTTTTCAAATGCATTTGTAAAACGCAGCAGATAAAACTTACATATCTAATATCGTATGAATAGTTGCTTCTCCTGAGATCTTATTTCCTATGAATTTTTCATAATACTTATAAACTATGTTTCAATGCATCTAACTGATAACATTTTGTAGTAATTTAAATTTACAGAAAATTAGGTGCCACATTATCATATACTATATAAACTGACTTACAAATGTGTGCATGATGTTTATTAAGTTTTGTATCAAGCCCAAAATTAAATTCTTGAAAATATTTTAGTCATTTATAAGATTTAATCTGAGAAGTTAACCATAAAATTAGAGATAGACCAGGTATATGCATCCATAAAACTAATTTTGTCCATGCATTAATCACACATTGGGGTTGTTGAAGTGCGAAAGATATTTGCAGAATTGATTGTTTAAAGTGTAGTACACAGTGAGATGTATCTAAATTAAATTGCTTTTGAGAAAATTATTTTGCATGTGTCATCAGTGGACTGGGTATTGAACACAAGTCAATGAAATTAAAATTTTAATTTTTCTCTTGGTGCAACCACAGAGGCCATTAAGCTGATGCTCTTATCAACTTTAGTCTTGACATGTTGGGTAACAAATTTGTCTATCACATTTAAAACTAAACAAAAAGATACACTCAGGAATATATTTTAATCTTGTTACTTATTTATGCTGCACTACTTTTATTAAAATTAAGTTAAATCCTATACCAGTTCATTAAATTGATTCTCTTCGATGTCTGTACTTGAGAAATTAATGATTTTTTCCCAACTCATGCCTGGGTATGAATTAGATAAATAAAATTACCAAGTTCTAAAGCCAACCGGTCTGGGGGTTAAGGTGTTAGCCTCTAGATCGGAAGGTCCCTGGTTTGATTCTGGGTCAGTGAATGGATGTTTTTAAGCCTATGGTGTAGAGGCGGATGGTGCATTTTAAATCTGTCATGGCCAAAAGTCCTCATGTTGGGTTGGTGTAGAAGTTTGGAGAGTGGGGTGCCAGCTCAGATGTTGCTTAGTCATCTATACGGTGTTCAAAATTACATGGTGGTGTTCTCGAGTTTCTCTTCTGAGATTGATCCCGGACCGTTGTCAATAGCTCGTTCTGTTGCTCTAGTATGACGTTAATTAAAAATTACCATTACCAGGTTCTAAAATATACACTGTTATGACATTCAGGTATTATTTTATCCCTTGATGAAATGAGTTGTACTATCTTGTATTTAATTTATTTCCAATTTCCATTATTTATTTTCTAGCTTCAACCAGATTTAAGGGAACTTTATGACACAATGTGTCGCTTGACCTTGTTACCTGCAGATTTTGAAGGAAAGCAAAAAGTTCATGAATGGTCAGTATTTCTATCATCCTTTATTATCTATTACCAATTAAAAATTCAATAGAATTATATCCTTCTGCCATCTTGTAAATATTCTGATCTCTTCAATAATGTTAGACATTATCACATTAGATACTGTGGGAATTTTTGACTGCATTTTTTCAATCCTGGAGACAACGGGGTATCGCTTAAAGCAAAATTGTCCAAAGAGCTCCTATTTTAAAACTTGACAACTCTTTTTGAAAATTCACCATAGGTCAACTGAAATTAAGTTACCAATTATTAACCAAATTGGTTAATAAAATAAATATTCCATTCTATTAACCAATAGTATGAATCCTTGTTTCAGTCTCGCAATCATGCCTTCTGCTTCTGCATTGGAGAAAATGTTGACTTCCACCAATGATTTCCAGTCAAAACATTTGTTAAATATAAATATTCTGATCTCTTCAATAAGACACGCATGTGATAAAATGTGGCATTTTTCTGTTTGAACTGTTAAAAATGTGTGAAGCTAACTCAAATACCTGCTCAAAAATCTTTAATCAAATAACTCAAAAATCTTTTACTCCATACTGTATAATTTGAAGATCATGTGCTGAGGATGTGAAAGCTGGGGCCTCAAAAACTGCGACTAAAATAAGCTTTAAGAGAAGAGTAATTTTTTTTTTAAAGAATTTGCACTACTGAAGCTAGTATTTCATAAGTGCTGTCTGTGACAGTCCTGATGTTGTGTTGGATAAGTTGAAGTATAGTTTTAATTTATTGTGGAGTCGATTAAAATTAAGTGAACACTGGAGCCTGTGGTAATGAACAGTCAGATTACTCGGCAAAGAGGGGTACTGCAGTTCAGATTCCAAGCAGAACCATCTCACAATTCCATAAAAAATATGTATCAAGAATCTAAGAACCTTTTCTGCTATGAACTAATAATTAGAAACTCGGGTAAACCTTGATTTACTAACCATAAATACACTACCCTACAATAATGGACCGGATGCCGGTGGATTTGCATAAAATCCGACTACTTGTTTGGGGGAGTTTTTCGTGGTATGGCCTGGGACCTTTGCATGTTGTTCCTGGTAAATTGAATGCTGACGTCTACATGAACATTTTGGACCGTCAGGTTCTTCCAATGCTCAGGCAATTTTATGGAATGGACGAATGTTACTTGCAGGACGACAACGCTTCATGTCATGTCGCAGCCTCTGTCAATCAGTGGTATCAAGATATGGATGTAAAACATCTTCCATGGCCTTCTCGGAGTCCCGACCTAAACTCAGTAGAACATTTTTGTAATGAGTTAGAGTGACGCTCATGGACCAGGGATCTCTGTCCAAAATCTACCGTTGAGCTGGCGACATTCTTGCAGCAGGAATGGACACAAATACCCATAGCTGTGTATCAAAACCTTGTTGAAAGTATGTCCAGAAGGGTTGCTAGTGTAATTGCAGCACGTGGGAGACCATCCCCTTACTGAAGCATGTATTCTTTCCCTTATACTATCACATCTTGCTGTACGGTTCATTATTATAGGGTAGTGTATATCACCGATAGCTATTGCATTAACCTGACTCCGTCTGAATTGTTTGGTTAAGCATCTCTACCACCTCTAAATTATGCATAATTCCTGCAGAACCCTTTGTTCTAAATCCCAAGAAATGACGGACATGGGTAGCCTGATTGGAAGAGTAACGGATTAACAACTGGAGGGTTGCGTGTTTGAATCGGACCAAAGACTGCCATGTACATGGGGGCTGGTGCACCTTAAATCTGTCATGACCTCAAATGACCTCACATTGGTGTGGGAGTTTGGATAGTGAGGGCCAGTTCAGGTGTGATCTTGTTATCTGACCATGGTTTAAAATTACTTGGTATTGTCTTCGGAATTTCACTTTGAGTTTGGTCCAAGACCGTCTGCAATAGCATGTTGTGTTGCTCCAGTTTGATGGAAATTAAATACCTAGCTACCCAAAAAAATAGACATTAACAACCAATAAATTTATACTACTGGGCTCTAATCAGGACCTATGCTGCCAATGCTGGAAGAACAGAGGGGCAGCTAATTTTTCTATTTCTCGTCTTGCCTTTTTTTATCAACTCTTTCGTGTATGCTTTTGTTACCTTTGTTATTGAATTTTTTTTCTACCTGCCATTCAAAATAAAATAAATTCTAATTTACAAATTTAATTACAAATGCTCAGTCCCTATATTTACTGTAAGTGTAATATGAACATGCTTTGATTCTAGGTTGCAAACTATGTCACAGATGGCTGCATCTGATGAACTCACTGAGAGTCAAGTTAGACAGTTTATATTTGATTTAGAATCTGCATATAGTAGCTTCAATCGATTGTTGCATGAGTCATGAGGCAATTTCAAAGAGCTTTTTGGGGAACAGTTTGTAATCTTTGACTCAATATTGTATTATGAGTATATCTTTACTTAAGTCACTTGATTACATTTTATGGCAAATGTTATATTATAGTTAATATTTTCTACATCTAAAATAAATTAGAGCACCCTTGTAGAAAGATGAATATGTCCTTTGAAGGTAAAAAAAATGTGGGCATTGATTGTAAAAATAAATTCTGACTTAAGAAATTTGTTAGAAGTAATTTATTGTGGCATATATATTAAATACATAAGGCTGAAGGGAATGTATGCTTAATATTTTAATAAGCAACATACAATTCCAAGTAGCAAAATAATGGACAAAACTGTTATGCTGCAGTTTGCTTAAACCTGACTTTATAAATGGTATTCTTTATTTAATTTGTAATCTAAACTTATTAACCTGTTATTAAATATTACAGGGATCATGCATATGCGTAAGCAATACTGTGAATATAAACTGTTTTTATGTCAAAATACCCATGTACAAAAAATACACATTTATGAATAATTATTGATATTTTATTTTTCTTTGTATATATTGCCCTTTTATATCTTTGGTGTGTGTTGAATTCTTAAAATAAATATAATAGTCTCACAAATACTGATTGTTCTTGTATTGTATCATATTTCATAAAATTTGAAGCCATTACTTGCCATAAATTACCACAAAATCGGTAATATTGCATACCACTTTGTGTTATAAATATGCTTAGCTTCTTAAACTAAAATACAACAGAAAGATATCATGTCCTATATATTAATGAAAAAAAATCGCATCCAGATGAATTTTAAATTACATTAAAACTAATTTACTGATTTCTCAATAATCGTTGTTTCTACTAAATAGATGAGACGTTTCGCTTTACAAAACAAACAGAGAGTTGGATATTTTTATGGTATTAAAATGATCAATTCTTTGAACAGATGTTGATTTTTTTTGTCCACCCTAACATTAAGTCAACTATTGTATTTTTGTCAGATGCTAATGAAATATAAACTGACTGTTCAATATTAAAATTCACAGTAATGATAACAATAGTATGAAATTCAACATTTAATAACAAAATATAATAAACTAGCCACTCGTGGCTAGCCCGTGCACAAACCAGCACGACGGGCAATGCCGTGATGTAAGATATTAATCTGGTCTAAAGTTTACTGCAGATTTCAAATCCAATGAAATTTTCAATCTATCTTTAACGATTCCTATTATACGAAAAAAACTAAACATTGCCAGTCAAAATGTTTTATATTTTTTGCTTTTCTTCTCTCGGATGGAAGAGGGTAGGAAAAGTAATCTGCATTTCCTGCCCTTCGTGTTAAAAAAAACAAACAATCTATTTATTTTTGGAAATCAAAGTTGACGTGATGTCACAATCTCGTGCAAAAATATATAAGATATATTCAATTTAAAATGTATTTATATAAAGAAAATCTTAGTTTTAAGTATCAATCTAATCTGAAATTTTCTGCAGATTTCAAATCCATTGAAATTTTTACTCTATCTTTAATGGTCTAGGAAATAGAAAAAAAGAATTAAGCAACTGCAGTTAAAATATTATTATTATTTTTTTTAACATCTGTTGGAAAAACATTTTTTTTTAGAATATGTAATCTTTTCTATGCTGTTGCATTCAATAATTATTAAATTTCATTAAATTCATTTAAAAATGTTCTAGATTTAATTTTAAAATTCACAGCAACCCTAAAATTGCAAAAAATTTGGATTACCTGTGTGCCAAATCCTATTACTGTAAGTGCCATAGATTCGTCAGGACTTTGTGTGCAAGAAACAGACAGACAATCACTTCCTTTTATAAAATTAGAGATGAGATAATTTGTCATGCTTCATAAAGGGATGTTTTGTGTAACTTTAGTATAAATTAAGAAGAAAATTAAATCAATCTAATTATCTACTGCTGTAGCTAAGTATAAACATTTAAAATGTTAAAAATCAGATTGCTTTCCTACACTAATTTTGATCACTTCTTGCACCCTAATAAAAAATGTAACAAAAATCTCAAATTTTTGTTGGAGAACAGTTGCTAAAATTTTATTTAGGAAATACATTTACTCCACCCATTTAGTGGGGTGCCAGCTCAGGTGTTGCTTCGTCATCTGACCGTGGTTCAAAATTACGAGGTGTTGTCCTCGGCTCTTTCCCCTAAGGGACTGATCCCGGACTGTCGTCAATAGCCCGTTGTGTTGCTCTAGTACGACGTTAACTAAAATTGGAATGGATAAACATTTGTGAAAATTTGGCAAAATTAATAGAATTGTACCGTAAGAAAGAGTACATTCTAAGGAATACTGCAATGTTTTCAAATTTAAAAACTAATAGTAATAAGATATAGATATGACAGTTGTAAAAAAAAGTTACGAAAATGTCCCGGATTTCAAAAAATTATCGGGAACCAAATTGAAATTTCTAAAAAAAACTCGACGAGCTGCAAAAATTCACGTTTATAAGTACTCTATAAAAAAAAAATCATGACTGAAAATTTGTACGTCTTTTGCTCACTCGCGTTAGAAATTTTGCTTTTTCAATTTTGACACTTAATAAACCCTAAACCAATAACCGCATCAGAAAAAAAAAATCTTCGAAATTGTCTAGGGAACACGATGAACTGACCATGTTAATTTCGTAACTTTCTGATGCGTACTTTCTCGGGAAATCGTCTTAGAATCGAGCTAAACAACACAGTTTTCAATCCTGAGGCGGCGGCAACGACAGTTGATTCCAAGTCTTGACTTGAATACACCTTTAAAATTGTAACAATATTGGGGGGGGGGTTTGCACTATTTTGATTTCATAAATGGAAGAAACACACACACACACACACATCCAGAAATATAGTGTTGTGTCGACAGACCTGACGACCTTTGAACTGAGTGCAGAGGCACACTGAGGGGGTACGCAATAAGTCGAAATTAGTGATGGGTGACCTTTGGGCTAGTGTAACTTTAGAGTGAGGACTGCAAGTGGTGTCATTTTAAAGCTACCGAACTAGGCTGCAATATCAAACTGCACTTCAATTGTTTAAAGTGTAAATTAATTGAATATTCACACAATAAATAGCTCGGGTGTTGCTTCGTCATCTGACAGTGGTTCAAAATTACGAGGTGTTGTCCTCGGTTCTTTCCCTTAAGGGACTGATCCCGGACCATTGTCAATAGCCCGTTGTGTTGCTCTAGTACGTAGCTAACTAAAAAAATTACCATTACCACAATAGATAACACAGCTTTATGAAAAAAATTTATAGTTTGGTGCCCCTGGAATTTTTGACTATATCTGGTTTAAAAATATGTTTTTCTCTTTTAGAGATTCTTTAATCAGAATCTCTTTTTAGAATAATTTAGAATTTCTCTTTTAGATCAGCTCTACTTTTAGAGATTCAGTGTAGCTAAATTATGAAATATTGTATAAAAAACTCATTGAGTAGTGCAGGCCTCGAAATAGATTTTTTAATTCAGGTGCACCTAAGTTTTTAATTTAGGTGCATGGCATGCACCTAGCGGGAAAAATTTAGGTGCACAATTTTATTTTCATGTGCACAGTGCACCCGGGTATTTCGAGCCCTGGAGTAGTGGTTAAGTACTATTTAAGGTGGATTGGTTCATGCTCCTCTTTCTCTGTACCGTTGTCCGCTGATTGTATGAAGTAATATTTGTTGACATAGCGTTGTATAGACAGAATGGGATGATACCTAGTGCTTATACATAGTGTTGGACGGAAAATGGACGTTTTTGTAATGGGTAGTACTTTTAGGGGAAGGGCGCTGACTCCCTCCACTCGTAGCCCACACGTGTAAGTTCAGTTGCAATGTATAATTGGAGCGTAGAGCATCATGTGTTTGCAGTGAAGGAATTTATTCGACATGGTGAGTCTATCCAGTGGTCTATCGTTGCCACATCGGCGTGCCTTCCGTCGTCCATTTTAACCTCAGATGTGCTTCCTTCTCGTAACACAATTTTGAGGTGGGTGAATGATTTTGCTCTCATGGTAATGTGCAAATGAACAAAAACTGGCCCCCGTTGAGACAGAATGGTAGTCCCACCAGAAAATATTGATCGCGTAAGAGCGTCTGTTATTCAGAGTCCAAGCCGGTCAACCAAGTCAAAAGTTTAAGTCGACATAACGAATCCTCGCAGATTTGAAGAATATGAAACTGACAGACATGAAATTGCGCTAATACCGAACAAGAGATGGAGTCTAAAATTTGGTGTCCCAATAGTTTGGAGGGAACTCATAAACCACTTTGATGACTGTTATTTTTGTATTGTGGATATATATATATATATATATATTACCGGCATAAAACAAAATAACCACAACAAGTGAACCTATCCTGATTAAGTCCTACAACACGGCCTGTTCCTCCCTCACACTCATTGTAACCACAAGCACCAAAGCGTCTTGAAAGTTGATATTGCTATTCAGCTGTATAGCGAGAAACTTGCCTAAATATAAACAGAAAGGAAATTCAAAAAATGTATTTCTATTCTGTGTTTTGATTTTATATTAGAATGACCCAAAACACATAAATGATTTGAAATAGGGATATAAAAATACTCAATGTACAGTAGCAGACAAAAAACCATCTCACTTCATTCGAGCAATTTTAACCATAAAGAAAATTCAAAGATGCTGTTTGACAAGAACAAGCGTCTTTTATATTGAAATGCACAGAACTTGCATATGGGACCGTCTTCATATTAAATTGAGCACCAACTTCATAATTTTCAATAGGAACCCCCTATTGAAAGCTCTTGATCAGGATAGCTTTGCATACATAGGACAAAAAATGTCTGGAAGAAGTACAGAAAAAAATTAAAGCTGGAATATTTGATGGTCCCCAAATTAGACAGCTCATAAACGACCCTCGTTTTGTGGATTTCATGAATGCGACAGAGACCAAAACGTGATTGTTGTCCAGAACTATCTGGGCAACCACAATGCTAAAAACTATTTGAACTAGTTAACAGCAGAATATAGGTTCATTACTTGCACAGCCATTCAGATCATTTCCCTGAAAAATCTTGGCAATATTATTGAAGAACAAGGTGAACAATTTCATAAGAACAATGGAGAAACGATACCAGGGCAGATTTGATACTCATGGTGGCAGATTACTGTTAGAATCTGCAAAGAAACTAAACAATTTCGAAGTGGAACAAAATTAACTTGTCCTTTCATTTAATTCTTCTTGTTTCTAATCAATCTCTTGTAGATCTACAGGAGTGTGTTATGTTTTTTTCAATTAAAATGTCACAAAATTGATTACGGAAAAAGTTTTTCAATTTATCGCCTATACCCTAATTTAATGTGTTAACGCAAATAACGCTACTGTCATCTCACAACAAGAGGTGATGGGCAAAAACTAATTACATGTATTTTTCAGCACATAAAATCAGTAAAATGCCTGCACCAAATTTGTGTTGGGCTATGTAATCATTATTCCACAATCTAACATCATGTCCGAGTATTCACATCAAAACTGGTTTGTATTCTCAATACAACCACGACCAATTTTTTTCAGCTAAAACTAGAAAGTATTTATATGTAACGTATTGTAAAAATTGGAATTTATTATAATTAAAATCTTGTTAAATTAAATAACTTAAATTAAATTGGAATTTTTGCAGTTAACTGCCAAGGCATGCTAGTGTTCTGCAGAACAGCTTAGAAAGCACTGATTATTGAGATAATTATTCGTGACTAGAATAAATTATACTTCTATTAAGCATAGATGAATGGTAAAAATAGGATTATTCTTTCGAACCTGCAGATTGCAAGCTGCTAACACAATGGGCGAATCACCCCCACACACACTGAGCCACAGTAATTTAAAAATTTCAGATCAGTGTTACTCAATTGTCGGACCTTGGTATTAATTGTACCACCCAACTATGAGAAGTTACCCTGGAACTCGCTATTTTTGTTTACTGAAATTAAAAAAAAATAATTTTATATTCCGAGACAATACTTGTTAACGTTAAAGAACTCAGACCCAGAACGCCTAAATAACATCTGTGTCATTGATGAATTAGCAAAGTAGAAAGAAAATGTGTCCTTTATATTTGGATCTATTTCTCAAATCTAATACAGATTCTTATTGCAAGTTAACGCTGTACAAACTAAGGGTGAGAACCACTGCTTGAGATAAGTTTAACTTTCTATATGTAATAAATAGTACATGAAATTGTCATGTGTTTTTTTTGACATTTCTTTGAACTAGACACTTATTAGCAATACCTTTTTGAAGTAGGACACCATTTTACACTTGGAATTTTATTTATTAACATATTAAACATAATCTGTATGCAAAAATATATAAATACAACTCAACTTTTAATGTAAAACAAATCAGTCCAATGTATAAGGTAGTCTAAACTCTCCACATGCTACAAAAAACATTTATCTCTAATTTATATTAAAAACATATTTTGAAAACATAGTTCTAAATTTGTCTACTACACTAACAGTTTTTTTTAACATACATTATGCATAGGTATTAAAATATTTAGTTACTTCAACAAACTGAAGGATACTATGCAAAAAATTAACTTGGTATTATTTCAACTGCCTTTGCAAAGGACAATTATTTATGATAAAACATTTTCGCTACATACAACTGAAAGTCACAAACACAAAGAGGTAGTCCTAAATAAATATTTACCAAGAAAAATTGTCAATGCACAACACAACCATAAATTTAAATAGGTGGCAAAAAGCTCATGAAATACCAAATATAGTGCAAACATAGATTTTTAGAAAAACAAATCATAATTTTCACAAAATCTGATATAATAGAATAGAACAACAGTTTCATAGCAAATGCTATGTAAAACGAATAAACAAAAGCTATATAATAGAACATTTAGCCCTATGGTGTATGATCTTTCAAAAAATTATTTTATGATGGATGGTAATAAATATCAAACATTTAAACTAAAAAATAAAATAAATATAATTCGTAAAACAAATTTTTATGTACAAGCATCACAGCAACTTAAAAAAAATCTTCATTTAGACTCTTGGAAACTACACCTGGAGACAAATTTTACTTGACTTTGAATGCATTCGAAGCACACTGATTTCAGATATTTCAGTCTAGAAGTGAGGCATACATACTTTACCAGCGAAGAGCTCAGAAATAACAGTAATCCACAAAGCCAAAACGAAAAATATATACGATAACCCAACTTGATGACTACTAGGAAGTTGATACGCTTCTCCACCAATCTCTTCCATGGTGAAACCCATGGGGAAAATAACTGCAGCAAGGCAAAACAAAACCATGGCAGAGAATCCAACCCATCTCGCATAAGGAACAACATGTTCATTCCATAGAGAAAGCATAAGCAGGCCTACAGTGCTTGAGACACAGATGCAGCCAATGATGATACATATCAGCGACAACATCCATTCTGGTTGTAAGCTAGGGGAAAAGCACAGTTGCTTTCTTCCATATATTGTCATGCAGTTCCGCAGAAGTCCAAGTCTAGTGTTTCCACCAACATCGGAAACAATCCAATCGGGTAGTATTAAACTAATAACAGCAAAGATATTAGCAGACAAAAACAAAGCACCCGAAATAAGCGTTAATCGATCCATTGCTTACATTTTGAAGAGTTCGTTCAGATAAAAATTTTAACAAAATACATAAAAGTGTTTGGTGCTCACTGAGAAAATTCCAAACGTTCGATATTAAATAAATAAACACTTGTTTTCTGCTGTGATGGTGCGTTCAGTTCACTTCGCTATTAGTGTTACTTCACTTCAGTTACAATGGGCACAGAGCAGTAAAACACAGAGCGAAATCGCATATACGCTAGCGCCCTTGGTAGCGGGCAGCGGAAACTACTATAGTGTCGGATCTAGGCCTCGTTTCCATAACAACGAAATTAGGTTTCCATAACAACTATCTCAGGCTGTTTTATTCTATTTGAAACGCCATTTGTATTTCTGATTAAAAACTAAATATTTTTAGCATAAATGTTTTAAAATAACAATTTTTAATGACTTCTAAACTTAAAAATAACCTTAATTTATGAATTATGAAATCTTTTTTCTTTAATTTTAGTTTATACTTTTTTGGGAATGTTTCTTTTTAAAAATACGAAAATATTCCAAAACAAGCCTCTTTTTGTTTTTTTTATATGGAAAATTGTTAATCTCTGTTGATATAGTCTGAAAAATTATTTGAACGATGAAGTACATAAAATTTTTTTATTCACATAATCAGGTATTTAGTCTGAGATAAGGTACATCATTCATTTTTTTTTAACTAATTATATAATTTGAAAAAGGAACCGAAATTAAGTATTTGGTCATCCGGAAAGTTCTGTTCGTTTTCAAATCGAAGCCTAGCTTTGTTATTACTATTTTGCTACCACTGATAAGTAGAGTGCCTATATAATAAGAATGGCGACAAGGGACCAAATTTGGCCCAATGCGCATGCGCGGCAGACATTTTTCTACCAGAATCGTCTCAAAGAAGGTTGCTGGGCGAATTAATATATAATTTCAAGGAGAGCAAAAAGCATATGATTGTTGTAATATGGATACATTCGGATTAAATTAATCATATAAACGCTCAATTACATGCGTAATTGATGAGATGGATTACACAACGAACTAACTTAGATTGCGGGAAACACCACGTTGTTAAAAATAAAAGCTATTTTCTTAAAAAGTCTTCAAATTTATACTGACAAAACACTAAAATAATAATTAATAATAAATAAACATTCTAGAACACGAAATGGAACATGAATAAGCTATATTTTCTTTTTTATTTAATGTACACACGTTTTTCCCGAACGCACAAAAAGCTCCCATGTTAAATCTACGGGAGCTAGGAAAAGACCGCCTCGGGCGGTAGAAAAGGTCTCTAAGCCAATCAGAAAGTGTTTCCCGTATGTCGCCACTCTTATTATATAGGCACTCTACTGATAAGGAGTGACCTTGATTGAAGCAGATGCTTAATATCGTTCTTTTCTGCGTACACTGCATAATTATAGCACGTGCTGTGGCATAATTTTTGTTTTACTGCAGTGCTAGAGAAGAAGAACCAGAAAGTTAATTTTCCTCATATTATGCTCTTTTATTTTAAGAAAGGAAAAGTTGCTAGTCAGACTGCTTGTAAAATGTGTGCTGTATATGGACATAGTGCTGTTTCTGAGGCCCTTGTTCGAAGGTGGTTTGATAAATTTAAGCGTGCAAATTTCAGCCTCGAAGATGAAGCCCGCTCTGGATGACCATCCTCTTTAAACGGCTTTCTGTATGGTGGGACTATAAGGAATTCTTGCCACAAAATCAGACAATAATTTCGGAAAAAAAAAACAGTTATCAAATGGTAGTATTAAAAGCAGAAATTGAAGCAAAGCGGCCAGAACCTTATCTCTAGGAGGTATTGCCAGAACTGACCAATCGTCGAGGTGTTTTCTTCCAGCATGACAATGCGCGGTCCAAGTTTAGTTGACCGATTATAGTTGAGCAATAAAAGTTCAATAAGACCTGAATCAGTTTTTATTCACACATTTCAATAGAAACAGATCAAGTTTCATTTTTAAAATGGCGTCGAAAGCAGCTGTGCGTGTAGTTGTACAGTTAATAAGTTTTGTTAAAAGAACGAAGTACAATTTTATTTAACATGAGAAGAAATAGTAAGAAACGTCGTTTTAACAAGTTTAGCTTTAGCAAGTATATAAGATGGGCTCCTGCAAATAATAACCACATTGTTCTCTGTTGCATGATTCATTTTAAATTGACGACGACCATTGGGTTGTATGAAGAGATGGTGAAAACGCAGGTGATGTTTTTAAGAGTTCTAATCACTTTTATCTTACAACAGTTTGAATTTGGTCTTCGTAGATGAATGTATCGTAGAGAGGCATCTGTTTTAGCAGGACAGCGATAAATGTAGCATATATGTCGGATTCATAATCAGCCTAATTTTTATTACTCTGCACTACTTTATCAATTGTAACTCTTGCATCTTTATTTTCATATTTATCTAGTCAGTGGTTATGATACAGTCCTAAAAATATTAGCATCACACTTTGAGACTACTTGAGGCTATTTAAAATTTTTTTTCTTAGATCTGAAAACAAAACAAACACGCGTGACCAGATGAAACCGAACTTGACTGTCAACTGAAGTTCACACGTTTCAAGACAAGTTTCAAATTGAAAGCAGATGGCGGATGACTTATCACTTGAACCATAAAGTTTGAATGGGCCAAACTTTTCTTGATCCACTCAAAAGCTGATCAAAACTCTATTAAAACAAAGGTTCTCACTATAGTTTTCACTCAACTTTTGTTGATCAACTATAATAGGTCAATTAAACCTGATTCGTGAGAACGCGCCTTTAGGATCTAGCAAACTGCAAAGTTGAAGGATGAACTTCAATGGCGACTGTTTTGTGATTTGAATCTGCCATAAATTGCCAAAAATAGTAGTCTTTTTGTTAGGAAGAAGAGTTTAAAGTGATAGGTATGGGGGAAGTATAAAAAAAATCAAACGTTTTTTTCTATTTTCCCGATTTTTCAAAATCTGGTTTTCATTTCGTACTCTCGACTCACATGTGGTATGTGAGATGTAAAAAAACTTCATATTCACATAAAACAACAAACGAATTGAATAATTAAACGAAAGGGGAAAATGTATTCCACTGTTAAAAGTAGTTTTGTTTGAGGTGAGAGAAGGGGTCCCGATATCCCCTTTTTCTTGACGGGAAGAATATAACTTTGAAAGTTTTTACCTTGATTTGCGATTTTTTGAACTTTTGTATACGAAAATGAATGCACTCAGAAATTTTCTTTGGGAATGGATGAAAAATTGATCATTAAAGTACTAATAAATTCATTTCTAGAGAATAATTCCATGTCAAAAATTTCATAATCGATATGCTTCGATAGTCACCCACTCGCTTTGGACAAAAGGTTGGTGTGAGAATTGTGAAATTTAAAACAAAAAGATTTAAACTATTAAAAATTTATCTAAAAATTAAAGAACGTTTAGAAAACTTCTTATTTCTTTTCCTACAGAACCTCGTCATCTTCTCTGATTTATTCAAAAGTTCTTTAAATTTATATTAATCCATTTTAACATGGCATTTCTTATGCACACAATGTTTAAATGTAGGAATATTTAAGGATAGTTGGAAACGAACTTAACTTCTGTTAATAATTATTTTTAATAAAATGCTGCTATTAAAATCATAATATTGAGAAACAAAAAACTTTTAGTCTCTAATTTACTTCTAGAAGTTATTATTTTTGCTTTGTTTTCGTCTCATCTTTTCTACACAACAGCTAATTTGACCGAAATGGTCTAAAATGGATTGCCAACTACTACGAACATCCATACCAATTACGGGATCTGAACACACCCTGTTGAATTGAAGGTCAGAGCTTGGTTACCAGTTTGTCTATGAATTTTTTCATCATTTGAAGCATAAATAATTAAACTTCATTTTGACCACATTAAACAGGCATGTGAATTTAAATCAACTTGATTTCAATCAAGTGATTAGTGATCGAGTTTCCTTCATATATTGTGCTTCATAATATTGAAAATGAAATAACTATGAACAAAATGCATGTTATTTTATTCAAATTTTAAGAATTTGCTCGTCACACCAAAAATTATACTGAAAATCGTCTTCCCTTTGAAGACTTTAATAGTATTTGTTGATTGGGGGGGGGGATTATAATTATCAGACAAATATTCCTCTTCGTTCATTGACCATTGTGTTACTTACAAAACCTGCTTATAAGCGTGGATTTTATTTCAAACATTCCATGAGATTAAAAATCGCGCATAGCCTATTTTGAACCGTGCTCCATGTGACAGGTGAAGAAGCTCATTATATAAACATTCACTCAAATTGTATCTTGCATTCTTTAAGATGTTATTTAGTATTGCAATCTTGTAATGAAAAAATAAAGACACTTAGTCCCAACGAAAAGGTTTTCTGCAGCATTAAAAAAACCATTCCAATTTTGCGCAAAAAATTTATTATTGACAATGTTAATGTTTTCATTATGTTTTGTATATATATTTTTTTTTTTTTTTGGTAACTTAAATTTAAATTTTATGCATTGATCCTCTGGAATTCCCTTGCACTACTAGCTTAACCATTCTGCATTCATGGAATCGAAATTTGGATTAAAAGAAACGGACGGGGCTATGTCAGGACACAGCCGCTAGGTTTAAGGCGTAGAATACGTCAGCGAGGCCATACGGTGAATTGAGAGTGATGGAAATTAGTACTAGATTGTTTTAATTTCACACATCAAATGTTCATCGCTCCCCGCACATACTATATTACAAATGGGTGCACTCGATGTTGATGTTGAAGGTTGTGGCTGAGTACCGACCTGGGTTAAATTCCTTAATATGTTTATAAAACATTTGCGTCATCAGATATACTATTTTCGTCGAATTGAGCAGTGGAGGTACTTGGCACTCTCGTATCAATTTGTTCGCTTTGAAGATGCGACGCCTAACTTTCAACAAACAATTACACATTCCGAGCCCGTTGACACTCAGCATCGGATGTCTGAATCTTCTTGGATTTCTCTCTCTCTTCCAGTTGACGTTTTCTCTTATTCTTCTAGCGTATAGTATATATTTGGACACAAAAACATTTTTACGATTTGCACTTTGAAGTTCAATATTTAAACAAGTATTAAATATTTCGGTTTTATTTCTACTATTATGTTTAAAGCAAAGAGACGAAAGAAAGAACGCCTCAAACGTCGTGCTCACACAAAAGAGGACGGAGCTAAACTAAATTATGTGAGCAGTACGAAGCCTCAACTTCAAGGCGCTCTTTCCGAGCCCGTTGACGCTCAGCTTCGGATGTCCGGAACTTTTTTCTTGGATTCTCCATCTCTTGATCTTTCTTCCTGTTAACGTTCCTATAATTTTTTTGTGTTTGTTATTATTTTTTTTATGTTGGGATATTTTGAAATATTTTCGAAATTTCCACACTTTGAAGTCCGATATCTAAACAAGTATTAAATACTAAAGTTTTATTTCAATTATTATTTACTAGCCACTGCGTGGCAAGCCCGGTGTTGCTCGTGCCCGTGGTGTAAGTTATTAATCTGGTGTAAAATTTTCAGCAGATTTCAACTCCGTTGAATTTTTTAATCTATCTTTAACGATTCCGATTTTACGAAAAAGAATTAACAATCCCAGTTAAAATGTTTTTAGCTTTTGCTCTCATTCCCTGAAATAGAATAGGATAGGAAATGAAATCTGTTTCTTTTTTTTAACTCGAAGGGCAGAAGATGCAATCTGTTTCACGTGACGTCACAATCTCTTGCGAAAATGTAAAAGATGTATTCAATTTAAAATTATTTATTTAATGAAAATCATATTTTTAGGTAAAGATCTAAAGTGAAATTTTCCGCAGATTTCAAATCCGTTGAAATTTTTACTCTATCTTTAACTGTATAGGAGATAGAAAAAAGAACTGTGACTCCAGTTAAAAGATTTATCGTCTGGCTCGAAAATCATTCATCGCTCAAAATCAAAGCGGAAATGAAAAAATGAATTTCTGAGCGTTCTCCGTGATGAAAAAAAATGTGGCATAGTTCCAAGGCTGACGGCAAGGTCACGTGGGTATAAAAAGTCAAGATTGGGGTGTTTTTTCTTTCGTGGAAGAAAGCCGTTGAAAAACCGATGGAGAATAAAACTATTAAATACATTTAAATACCTTCTAGATTGAATTTTAATATTCGCCGCAACCCAAAAATTGCAAAACATTTGGACTATCTGTGTGCCGAATCTCATTGTTGCTGTAAGTGCCATAGAATCGTCAGGATTTTGCGGCAAGAAACAAATAAACAAACAAACACTTCCTTTTATAATAGTAGATATAAAATGCAAAGAGACGGAGCAAATGACACCACAAACAAACAAAGGTGGCTAAAGCTATTCTAAATTATATGATCGGCAGTGCGTATTTTCGTGACTCAAGTTTAAGCTGCGCATTATCCAATGACGTCAGGGCAAGATTAATGAACATTTATGACATTCTTTGTTTAATGCTCTTTTGAACGCGTTTTCGCACGCTTTTATGTGGATTTTAAAAACTAAGCGTGGTATACCGGTTTCGAAAGGTAAGACCAATTCTACATCAAAAGTCAGTTCACTCATCTGGTGATTGAGAATGTTGAGAAAGTAGAGTATGGATTGAAATGGAAAATTTTTGGAATGATTACGATGAACTGCAATGATGAATTCTTTATTTCTAGCTCAAAATTCTACTGTACTGGCATGTTCTGGGGATGCTTTAACACTTGTTCTATGTTGTTTATAGAGAAAGCTTAATTTTCTTATGTCATGTACAAAACCTTTTCGTGTGCAAGGAATATACGAAATCCTTGTCAGAGAATTTGAAAATTGAGCATTTTTAATGGCAAGTTTTTGTGTTTTGTCTCATTTTATATTATTTACTTACACATAACAATATTTTCAAATAGGTTTTTTTTTTACAAGCTAAATATTAATGAAAAGTAAGAATTTTTATGATGGTTTAATTTTTATTTTTTATTAATGATATAATTTTTTTGAACTATTAAATTTGAACTAATTAATTATTTTGTACAAAAAGAATTAAAGAGATATTTTTGTATTATTCATATATGATCAATATATAATGCATGAACAATTCAGAAATGTATATGATTTGATATATTTTATACAAACAGATATACAAGCCCCGCTCCCTGCTCGTCAACCACCAGTGATTGCTACTCAATCCAATTTGGTTTGCTTCGCAAACCAGCACTTCTTTTACAAGCATCTTTCCGGGCCATGAATATTTTAAAACCCGAAATCCACCAATCAAGTAACAAATACGTTAGCACCTTGAAGAGATTTTTGTAAAAGCCTTAAACTCAGTAGAAAATAATTTGAAGTTAATTTTTATTGGATTGATATATAAAGTACACATTTCGAAACATATTAGGCTAAAAACAATTCCATAATAAAAATTGGGTGTTTGTACAGTCACGGAATAAAAACCCCGGAGCCACCTCCTCTATTTCGAGCACTATTCATACTGGAGCAAATTCAAAGTATCGTTCAATAGGGAATAATATATCCTCTATAGATTCAAATTCAAAACAATTGCTTAAGGGGACGTCTTTATATCAAATTTTGCACAAACAACAAAATTTCTAATGAAAACAACACGTTTTGATGCCATAATCAGATTTTGCATCGTTAAATGAGTCTAAATATGAAATTTCATGATTTTACTATCTTTATGTCCCGAGATATTCCCAAAATTCGTGTCAATTTCAGGAATGATCTCGACAGAGAAGGTAGCTATTCGTTGATCGGGATTAATTGTAGTTATAGCTACCCAAATTTCAAATTTGAACACCATTTCAAGCGTATTTTTCAGCGATCGGAGAGTTATTGTATTTGCTATGCAAGCGCAAACGATCCGAGAATTACTATCCGAGGTTTGTCAAACGTCTTTTAAACTTTTGACTGTCCCTTAAAATCACACAATAATTTAATGTAGCGCAAAAATGAGCTGAAATTTAGCATGGTCATATTAGAAGTCCTGAATCGATTCTCAGTAAAATATAAGGTTCCATTCATAACTTTTTCAAACATTAATTAATAATTATAATTACATACTAAAACAATTTTTTTAAATAAAAAAATTAAGTGGATTTTGTTTGGATTGTTTCACAGTAACATAGTACAAAATATCAGCGCTATAGAAATGTTATTTAGGAAGATATGCATAAAAGTGTAAGAAACTGATTTGACCCCATTAGGAAATCTTTTCTTTCTGTACTCATAACTTCGAAACGGCAAGACCTAATGACATGAAATTCGGTATCTGATGTTAAATTTTGATATAGATTCGATATTTTGTGTCGAAATAGGGGGTTCCTATTGAAAATTATGAAGTTGGTGCTCAATTTAATATGAAGATGGTCCCATATGCAAGTTCTGTGCATTTCAATATAAAAGAAGCTTGTTCTTGTCAAACAGCATCTTTGAATTTTCTTTATGGTTAAAATTGCTCGAATGAAGTGAGATGGTTTTTTGTCTGCTACTGTACATTGAGTATTTTTATCCCTATTTCAAATCATTTATGTGTTTTGGGTCATTCTAATATAAAATCACCGATTCCCACCTTTGATGTCTATGTATTTTCTTGCACCACGTCCAAACGGCTGATCATATTTAATGAAACTTTGCATACTGTTTGTGAGCACTCAACCATTTAATGACAGCTTCGTCGAGTCAATCTTGTCTTCCCGTTTTACATCTGTGTTTGTGTATCATATAAAATTTGTTCAATATAATTTCATAAAATGTTAAATATTTTATAAAACACAGAATAGAAATACATTTTTTGAATTTCCTTTCTGTTTATATTTAGGCAAGTTTCTCGCTACACAGCTGAATAGCAATATCAATTTTCAAGATTCTTGAGTGCTTTGGTGCTTGTGGTTACAATGCATTGCTGTCCTTAGCCTCTATTGTTCGATTCAAGTTATCAAGTTTTTTTCCTTTTGAATTTGCTTATCGCTAGTGACTAGGATAAAGTTGTTGGGTTTAGAATTCTTAGAGATTATGTCCTTTGACTAGTTTTTTTTGTATTAAAATGCTTGGGTCGTCAGGTTGCCGAAGTTACAAATATATTGTGTTTGAAGTCTTAAGGATTGTAATAGTTCTTTTTCGTTCGCTATAGTATTTTGTGCAAACAAGTTAATATGATGCAAAAATAAATCGACTTTTATGTAAGACAATAGCTGAATGACCCGGCGTTTTGCTCGGATTTCAAATATGGCCGCAACATTTCCATGTGGTAACACAAATACACAACCCTATAAAACGTGTTTATTACCGCGACAGCTAAAATATGACCGCTGCATTTCCCTGCGTTAACTCAATTCCACAAACTCCGTAGAAAGTGTTTCCTTGTCCATGTCCATTTATTGCAGAAAAACAAACTTTAAACTTTAAAATTGGTGCTTCGAGGGGCACTTTTAGGACTACCTGTGTGCCATCTTTCATGGTTACAGATGGGTCTGAAGAGAGAAAAGAAATAGCCTATGTTTTACGCAGTGTTGTAAAGTATAAGTGCACCAAATTTGGTGTGGATTGGTCAAACGGTGTGCATTTGTATAGAGAATACACATACAGACGTATATTTTGGGAGTTGATAAAGCCCTTCTCTTCAGGTCCCATCTAGTACAAAGTCTGTCTGTACATCAGTCTATCTGTTCTCTATACAAATCTCCACCATTTAATCAATTCACATCAAATTTAGAAGAACCCTACGGTTAACGTAGGCTACATATTAACCCCTGTCGTATTTGTCCAAGGTGTGAAGAAGGGGCTAAAATAATTTGAAATACCCATAGCAATAGCATTGAGTATAAAACTATTGAGGTAAGCAATTCAGTTTGTTTAATCGATATTAAAGGAAAAACATCCTTTCCAATAAAATCGCTGATAGATAGATTACGCTGGGAGATATTCTTCGAGATTGAAAAGGAATAATAAGGTGTGATAACATTTTATATAATTTTGCATCTGGTTAATAAAATATCTTCTCTGTTTGACCATTAACACATGTTTTGTAAATCGAATGACAAGCTCTGAATTCATGTATTGATGCATGCTGTTGAAAATCTGAGTTTGAGCTTGCACGACTGTGACAATGTCTCACGACACTAGACATGGAAGTGTGTTATGGTAGGAAGGTAGTCGATTAACGTCGCACTGGAGCAAAGCAACGGTCTATTGAGTGTGTAATGGATCGGACTAGATTTAGGGCCTGATGGCACAAAGTCCTGTATATAGCTAGATAGTTGAATTTATGACACACTTCAGCAAGACAACGGGCTGTTGGTAATGGTCCTAGATTAATCCCGAAGAGAAAGTAGTCAGTATTAAATAGTCAGATCCGAGGACAACGCCTCGTAATTTTGAACCATAGTCAGATGATGATGTCAACACCTGAGCTTGCACCCCACTCTCCAAATTTCCCTACCACGGCAACGTGAGGCCACGACAGGTTTAACGTGAACTAGCAACAATGTACTACAGAAAGTTGGATCGAGTTTCGAACTCGGAACCCTCAGGTTGCTAATCAGCTTTTCTACAGCGGCCTATGTAATGATGGGGATTAACCACTTCACAATTACAGGCACGCTGTCCATTGAAACCCTGTTCCATTTTTTATAAAACATGAAAACCTTCAAAGCAACGACAAATAAAGATTAGAAACTTTAACAAGATCGTCAATAACCATTTCCTTGGAGCAAGGCGTCCCACCATTATCAGGACAGAAAAGGACAAAATATGTTCCTTTATCAAAATCAGTTCCTGTACTGTCCCAGAATGGGACAAAATCTGTTCCATTTTGTTAATGATCAAGATAAGTACGCAGTATTGGCATGGTTGTCGCTCTGCATTTTTTGTAACACAGGGATTCATTAAATTGAACCTCGATTTTTAGATTAAGGGTTGTGTGTGTGGACTAAACACCAAAAATTATCCAAACATTTGAACCTATTGTTTTTGCGAAAATATTTTTGAAATGATCTGTTTCGAGTAGTTATAATACAAATTAAGTATCGGTCAAAATTAGTTTTTTTCCCCAAAAGATTTTCCATTTATTTGTAGTTTATTTTTATCCGATTGTTTGAGTGAAAACAATGCTTTTTTATAATTGGACTTTGAACGAATTTACTTAGGAGCCAAAATAAAATGTCCCAGACGCTCAATTTAATAAAATGCTTTCGTATGGTGAATGGAATTTACTCACCCACTGAATTATGTAATTTTAAAGTCAGATAAAAAACGAAGATATGTTTTGAAATTAATAAAACCATGCATAAAATTGAAGAAAATTACAAAAACAAAGCGACACCGGAAAGAGTTCAATTCTATGATAACCATTGTTAGTTATGGTAAGAAATTCTCAATCACAATTCATTCGAAGCTAGTAGTTACGGGATATTATTCCCTTGAACCCCAATCTCATTCTACTCCAACCCAATTTCCTAGTGCGTTAAGCTATTATTCTTTTGTTTCCGCTTCTTTTTTATTAATTGACCGTGAGATTAGGATCTAGAATCTTTTATTTATTTGAGCACCAGACAAAAAGACTACTCTGGACGTGTCTAATTACTGGCGCAACGTTATGTGTTGAAACAGCTGGGAGACAGTCTTGTTACGCGGACATTGACAAGCCAGGGTCAGCGAACAACACTGGACCCTAATTGCAGACAAGGCTTCCACTAAGATGAATATGAGAATTGATGTGAAATTAATGAAAAATCTTGATGTGGCAATGTCTTAAGATCTGAAAATGGGCACATGAGAGATGTGGTTCATTCCACAAGACAGCTGAGGCTAATAGGGGCAGGTAGGTAGTTATAATAGACGTCGCACTAGAGCTACACAGCGGGATATTGTCGTTTTAATAGGTGTAGGAGCAATTGAAAAGCGATGGGCGAGTCGAGATACAATTGCCGATTCCAACTGGAATTTTTTTACAGTTCATCTGACCGGGGTTCAAAATTACGTGGTTTGGGTTGGTGTGGAAGTCTGGAGAGTGCCAGCTCAAGTGTTGCCTCGTCATCGCTGAACCAGCCGGCAAATTTTGAACTGGGTTACCACGCCCTGAAAAACAATGCGAGTTGAGAGTGCTACAAATTCCAAGTGGAATATTTGTACTGATCATCACCTATCCGGTGATTTGCTTCACGTTGGGTTGGCGTGGAAGTTTGGAGAGTGGGGTGCCAGATCAGGTGTTGCTTCGTCATCTGACCGTGGTTCAAAATTACGAGGTGTTGTCCTTGGATCTTTCCCTTAAGGGACTGATCCTGGACCGTCGTCAATAGCCCGTTGTGTTGCTCTAGTACGACGTTAACTAAAAATTACCATTTACCGGTGATTTGCTATCGTTGCTGAGAAAGAAGGTTGACAAGATAAAGTCTTTTAATCTTTCTTTAATCAAATTTATCAACACCGACCTCCTGGTGAAAAAACGTACGTGCATGTATTTTCATATATTTCTCCAATGTTAAGAGAAGGTGTTAGCCTCTAGATCGGAAGGTTCCTGGTTCGAATCCGAGTCCGGGCATAGATGTTGTAAACGTATGGTGTAGAGGCGGCTGGTGCACCTTAAATCTGTCGTGGCCGAAAGTCCTCATGTTGGGTTGGTGTGAAAGTTTGGAGAGTGGGGTGCCAGCTCAGGTGTGTCTTCGTCATCTGACCTTGGTTCAAAATTACGAGGTGTCCTTGGATCTTTCCCTTAAGGAACTGATCCCGGACCGTCGTCAATAGCCCGTTGTGTTGCTCTAGTACGACGTTAACTAAAAATTACCAATGTTAAGAGTCTCTACTATTCGGTTGAATGATGTGCCATCTCAGGTGTGACCTCGTCATCTGACCGTTTCTCAAAATTACGTGGCTCTCGATTATTTCCCTTCTGGTTTGATCCCGGTGATGGTAATTTTTAATTAACGTCGTACGAGAGCAACAGAACGGGATATTAACGACGATCCAGGATCTCTCCCATAAGGAAAAGATCCGAGGACAACACCACGTAGTTTTGAAACAATGTCAGATGACGAGGCAACACCTGAGCTGGCACCCCACTCTCCAATCTTCCACAGCAACCTAACGTGAAGACTTGGCAGATTTAAGGTGCACCAGTCGACTCTGCACATAGACTTACAAATATCCATGCACTGACCCGGATTCGAACTAGGAACCTTTCTATCTAGAGGCTAACACCTTAACCACCAAACCGGTTGGTCGGCGGTTAAATCCCGGATCGTCTCCAATAGCTGCAGCTGGTACTGCTTCAGTGGTGCAACTCGTCATTTTTTGGACCCTGCTCCATGAAACCAAACTATCAATCGTCCTGCTTCAGTGCGATGTGGTAACTATACTTACCTCCAATCCGGTTTGGATGTGCGGGTGGAAGTCACGTGGGACTGGTAGGTAGGTATTTTAATTAAAGTTGCACTGAGGAGCAACACAACGGGCTATTGACGACGGTCCGGGATCAAACATGAAAGGACCACCTTTCCAAACTTCCACACCACGCCAACGTGAGGACATTTGAGGCCACGATAGATTTAACCTGCACCAGCCTCCTTTATAGACGACGGTCTTTGGTTGCATTCGAACTCGCAACCAGTGCCCCAGTGCGACCTTTATTAACTACCTACCTAGTACGAAACATTTTTTGGTCAATAACTGCAGTTTACGGGTTTGTCTGTGTTGAATCATGTTTTCTATTTTATTCGTTAGCCTCTTGGTAATTGGTAATTTTAGTTAACGTCGTACTAGAGCAACACAACGGGCTATTGACGACGGTCCGGGATCAGTCCCTTAAAGGTTAGCCTCTTGTTTGGAAGGTTTCTGGTTCGAATCCGGGTCCAGGCATGGATGTTTGTAAGCGTATGGTGTAGATGCGGCTGGTGCACCTTATATCTGTCGTGACCGAAAGTCCTCACGTTGGATTGGTGTGGAAGTCTGGAGAGTGCCAGCTCAGGTGTTGTTTCGTCATCTGACCGTGGTTCAAAATTACGAGGTGTTGTATTCGGATCTTTTCCTTAAGGGACTGATCCCGGACCGTCGTCAAAAGCCCATTGTGTTGCTCTAGTACGACTTAAACTAAAATTACCAATTACCATTACCTATTTTATTCGTAACACTATTACTTCTTGTTCGAAACAATGCATTTCAACATCTCTGTGTATCTATAAAATACAATTAATGGATTGACGAAAACTTTAATTTGGTACAGCTCTTTTTTATAAACTTTCTCTCTTGCAGATCAAGTTTCATTTTATTGCAGCATAGGCGCTGAATACCAACGAGCGCTCTAAAGCAACCATATTAGTAACTACAACTCGTATCACCCGCAGAAATACCGAAAATTAAGACATCCGATACTATTAGTTTTGCGTCAATCCATTTAGCCGTGATAGCGATAAAAAAATAATTGAAACTAGAACATACGAAGAGAAAGTGATCGCTCCTCGTCGTCCGTCGGAAGAAAGTTGTAACTGCGTTTCCTCAAGAGGGCCGAGAGCGTTTCTTGGAGAACACGAGCACAAAGGAATTGTTCCGAGAAGAATCAGACCGAGACGATCCCTTCCGAGCTTCAGATCGAACTGGATGATTAAAAAACATCCGCATTTGAGTGTGGTTTCAGAGTTTTGCGGCTTCGTCCTTCAGAACGAAAGTCATCGATTTTAATCAGCAGTAACAATTACGAGTGAAAGTTGAATTGAGGAATAGTGTCACATCAGCGACGTGTTGAGGAGGAAAATCCGCCATTTTACTTTTTCGTTCAAAGTGCCTTCTGAACAATGTTTGGGAAATTTGATGACAAATGGGTTCAATGATAATGGCTTGACCAAATATGGTCCTTGCGCCATAAAACCCAAGCACCACTGACTGACCTTGCATAATGGTACGGGGAGCCATCAATTCTAGTTATGGTAGCAGGTAGTTCAGTAGAACTACAATACTTCCTACGTCCAGCACATTCTGCAACTTGTTGTTTTACCTCTTATGTCGCGTGTTCATGAGGCTATTTACCAGGACGATAACTCCCGGCCACACATGACTCGCCTCCTTGGTGCTGAAACCCTTACTTGACCATAGATACCCTCATAACTGCCCTACTCAGAATGAATATTGGAATAAGTTAGCCCGTCACACAATTTCACTAAACAGTCAGTTTTTCGGATCTGTAGCAGTAGCTGCAGAATGCTGGGTATAATTTGCCATAGCATAGCATAGACTCCATTTGACTTACCACGCCGTATCTCTCATGTAACGATACCAGAGTTTACAATTTACTTTTGTTCAATGACCTCCTCTATCTATATATATAATTCTCTTACGTGGCACGAAAAAAAGACGTTATATGCTAACGCGTTTTGGCAACATTGTACGATTTTTTGTTTACCGCAAGGCCTTGCGCATCAATTAAATTTATAAGCGTTATCAGATGAAATTTTATTGAAAAAAATAATTTTAGTTGAGCTGTTGCAGTTTATAATGGAAATCAAAGAAAGCAGAGGATTTTTTCAGGGCCATTTAAAAAATCGGTCCTTTTCAGGGCCAACCATTATAGTTCAACAAGACGCTTGCACTACTACAACTTTCGGCAACAAACTCAATGAAAAAGTGTGGGTGGTTCGAGTGCTGGGGAAATGCCCACAAACAACATGTTGAGTATTCAATTTTAAAAGCAGCGCTCACATTTCGAGTCAAAATTTGCTCAAAGTTTTCATTTAAATTTTGATTTCAAAGGTACTGTATATATATTTTCTGTAATACAGTAATTGTAGATTTGAAAAACATTTTTTTGGAATATCATATTTTGTAAACAATCCCTTCTGCTAGGACACATGTATTCATTGATGCGAGCGAAGCGAGTATAGGTTCGTGCAGCGAAACAATGAGGATTGCGAAGCAATCCTCCGGATGTTGGCGAGCGTTAGCGAGCAGGGGGCAGGCCCCCTAGTATCTATATAATTCTCATATGTGGCACGCAAAAAAGACGTTATTTGCTATCGCGTTTTGACAACACTGTACGATTATTTGTTTACCACGAAGCCTCGCGCCTCAATTGAATTTATAGCGTTATCGGTAATGGTAATTTTAGTTAACGTCGTACTAGAGCAACACAACGGGCTATTGACGACAGTCCGGGATCATTCTCTTAAGGGAGAGATCCGAGGACAACACCTCGTAATTTTGAACCACGGTCAGATGACGAAGCAACACCTGAGCTGGCACTACACTCTCCAAACTTCCACACCGACCCAATGTGAGGACTTTCGGCCACGACAGATTTAAGGTGCACCAGCCGCCTCTACACCATACGCTTACAAACATCCATGCCCGGACCCGGATTCGAACCAGGTACCTTCCGATCTAAAGGCTAACACCTTAACCACTATACCGGTTGGTCGGCGCGTTATCGGATAAAATTTTATTTAAGAAAATTGAATATTAGTCGAGCTGTATCAGCTTATACAAACGACATGTTGAGCATTGGATTTCCAAAGCAGCGCACACATTTCGATTCAAAAGCGAGCAAGGTTCGCGCAGCGAACCAATGAGGATTGCTGGGAAATCCTCCGGGGGTCGGCGAGCGTCAGCGAGTAAGGGGCTTTCCCCCTAGTATAATGTAACTCTACAGTAATAAGTCTCATGGATAAGTGGCTCTCAACCTTTGTGAGACTAAAGTATTATTTTTTTCTAATAAGACGGGGGTCTGTTCCCTATCAATTTATTCGTAGATACCTTTCCAAATTCTTCAATGTTCATAAATTAAACAATCAGAAGTATGACATAGTCATTAAGAGTATTTGTAACGCTTTATGTATACGGTGTAGTATATTGACAAGTATAGAATTATATTTAAATTAGTTACCATTCTGATCACAAAACATTCGTAGTAGTTACTTCAATACAGGATTTCTTAACACCAAAATTAACACGATTTCCCTTGTCTGTTATTTATAAGAAAATTTTAATCTGTAGGCCACTATTATTTTTGAAAAACCTCGTCATTAGCGTGACACGTTGTGACGTGGGTTTCCGAAGAAGCACTTACACGAGAAATACAAATACCCGAGTCAATGTGAATATTTCTTGCATTTCGCAGAATAGAACACATAATCGCACGTTCACTTGGATTCCTTATGAGAGATATTTTCAGTGTAAGCAAATAAACCAGGCAGAAAACAAGAATTTTATAGTTTCGCTAGAAGGTGAGTCACGTGGTATTCAACAAGTTTGTTCCTTAAATTAGACGAATTGTGTGGTGGTGTAATAAATTCCTTCCGCATCTGGCGTCTTTAGCGTGGATTCTGGTTCTAAGTTTATCGTTCGGTACCCAAAGTCAGTAATAAAAAGTTTGCGGGAGGAAAACCACCCATAGTAATCACCATTCATGCGTTTGGTATAGCAGCCATTATTTCAAGGAACGTTTATTCACACTAATTCCTAAATTCACTGGCCCAAGGTCGACTGCCTACTCCTCGGAGCCGTACTACACTTCTTGTTACCCAAATGTTCTAGAAGTGTACATATCGGGGATACTTAAATATGTATCCTCTCGCTGATTTGACAACGTTTAAACAAATTGACATTGATCAATCGACTTCCATAGTAGGAATTGCTATTCGTGCTGAAGGTAGGTTCTTAATTAAACCGTACTACAGAAACACAATGGACTATAGGTGACGATCCGGTATCAGACTCCAAGGAAAAGATCCGCGGTATTTGGTCGTGATCTAACCGTGGTTCAAAATTACGTGGAGTCGTTGTCGGATCTTTCTCTTAGAGATTGATCCCGGACCGTCGTCAGTATCCGGTTGTGTTGCTCTAATGCGACGTTAGTTAAAAATTAACAAATATCCGAGGATTTTGATATTTTTAAGTGACGTCAAACTAGAGCCACACAACGGGCTATTGTTGAAGGTCTGGGATAAATCCCCGAAGGAAATATACGAGGAAAACACCTTGGGTTGGTTTGCAAGTTTGGATAGTGGGGTGCCAACTCAGGTTTTGCCTCGTCCTCTGACCGTGGTTCAAAACTACGTGGTGTTGTCCTTGGTAATTGGTAATTTTTAGTTAACTTCGTACTAGAGCAACACAACGGGCTATTAACGACGGTCCGGGATCAGTCCCTTAAGGGAAAGATCCGAGGACAACACCTCCTAATTTTGAACCACGGTCAGATGACGAAGCAATACCTGAGCTGGCATCCCACTCTCCAAACTTCCACACCAACCCAACGTGAGGACTTTCGGCCTCGACAGATTTAAGGTACGCCAGCCGCCTCTACACCATACGCTTACAAACATCCATGCCCAGACCCGGATTCGAAGCAGGAACCTTACGGTCTAGAGGCTAACACCTTAACCACTATAACGGTTGGTCGGCGGTGTTGTCCTCGATCTCTACCTTAAAGGATTGATACCGGACCGTAGTCAATAGCCCGTTGTGTTGTTCTAGTACGACGTTAACGAAAACAATTATCAATTACCATAATCTTATACGGAGTAAAACACCGCGTTATTTTGAACCATGGTCGGATGACGAGGTCATACTTGGCGACGTGCTGAAATCATAATCGAATAACGATCCAAGTGACGTCTCGTCCACATTCCATCACAAAAACACTACCGCCACCTACATTTAGCTAGAAAACAAATGCCTCTCTTACCGTTTTATTAACTTTGAACCCGCACAATCAAAATGTACATCTCAAACACCTCAGGTGGAGAAAACAGTGTAAAATTCCTGCTTCAGCGACTGCAAAGGCCCTATTATCATGTAAATGTCGGGTGCTAACAAAATGCTTTGTCATGCAAAGGATTTTGTCGCAGACTTTTATGAAGAGAACAATGTTCTTATCTGGTCAACATTTGACCTTTAGCCACAAGACAGTTAGAAAAATGAAACAAAATTATGTCAGTTGTACGTTCTATGGCAAATGATCTTGTTCTAGATCGAAGGAATGTCATTATGTTCTTAAATCCTTCGAAGTAGAAAAGGAAGTCAAATGTTAAATACATCATTTAATGCACAGTAGAGTTTAATCTAACAAGTTCTGAAATGAAAATTTTACTGGGAATCCTCTAGAGTGTAACAAAATCGTAAATATACCTTTTATAATATGCGCTGCAATGTTCCAAGTACAAAGAAACCATAACGACTGTAGCTTAAAGGAAAACATACGCTAATTTAATTTTTTTGAGGTTCTGTTGAGAAAAACCCTATTGAATTAAAAATATTCCTAGAAAAATGCGGTGCTATAAAAGAGCATCCAAACTGGAATTAAAAAAATTATTTTTAATTTTTTTACTAAATTTACTAATATTTCACGCTTAATCGCCTTCGCAATAGTCCTCTTCCTAAACCACACAAATTTGCTATTTCTATTTCTCGAAGCAGTTTTTGAAATCGCATTCTAAATTATGCCTTGAAGCTGTTCTATCAAGCGGGGTTCGATTTAACCTTCCAAGTGGTTTCGACGCGATATCTCTAATAACTCTCTCTATATCTCTAACGATATCTCTAATAACCAATGTTGCTAATGACGACCACATCTCATCGGCAAAATATTATCAATGCTTGTATGATGACGAGATCAAGATTTGGTATGTTTTCATCTCATGACGAGATATCTCATTCAAGTTCTGGTCAGTATGGTTAATGACGAGATGTTAATGTTTAATGTCAGTTGGTAAATGACAACCAACGGGAGGGCTAACCCTACTAATAGCTGTCTCAACTTGGTATTCCGTCATTCATTAGATTAGATAAAAACTGACCAGATCTTGATGAGCGTTATATCTCGCCATTAGAACAAAACTGACTATATCTTGATCTGGTCATTAAAAAAAATTGGCAAAATCTTGATGACGAAATATCTTGTCATAAGCAAAATAGATAATATCTTGATGGACGACATTTCTTGTCGAAACCACTTGGATGTTTAACCTTTAACTGCTGTCATGGGTCTCACAGACCCCGAGTCATTTTTGACAGCTCGTTTAAACTCCTTAAAGTGAATATTGGTCCCTGTCCTATTCAGTACCTTCCTACTACATCCAACAGAAGCCACATTCTAAGACTGGTTTGGCTGCCCCAACTATTTCGTGTTTTACACTATTTGCATTTCCCGCGTTGTCTCTTAGACCCCTTCACAGCATTTGCGTTACCGTTCTTGTTAAATGAAATCGTCTAAGTTCGAGTAGGGAATTTTGGCAGAGAGCCTAAAATGGCAACAAACTTTACTAAAAAAACGACCTGTGTATCTTACACAAGAAAGAAATTCAGGATATTGTTGATAATTGGTCGGAAATAGAGTATTGGGAGATTGAAATTTCGGATATTATTACAAGCGAACACGAAACGGATTCGAAAAATTAGGCAGATGAAGATGAAGACATTTCAAGTGCGTCTTCACAATAATAATATTTCTAAGGAAAAAATAACTTCAAATTTGATACCTGGGGGGAAACCTAATCGTGCCGTTAACAACATAGTTTTACAGTTTCCAAGGTTGAAACGTCCTTGCAAAATTAGGTCCGAAAGCTGAACCTGAAGAGACAAGGAATCTACTTAGCTTATATAGGAATTTTTAAAATATATTTCATGTTAAGGATTGAATTATCTAAATTTAAAATATATAAATAATAATTATCTAAATAATTTTTCATTAATTTATTATATCAATCAACTTTATACGCACTTTAGTGAGCGAGGTGTGAGTGCCCTCCACACTAGTTACGAGACGGTTTGTGACACAGGAGTTAAGGGATTAGAAAACAGTCGCAAAGAGGTAGATATGACACTTCTGAAAGTTGAGTTTAGAAATAAACTGCCTGGTAGTAATTCAAGTCGGAATAGTAAGCAGTCATTCGCGGTAATGGTAATTTTAGTTAACGTCGTACTAGAGCAACACAACGGGCTATTGACGACGGTCCGGAATCAGTCCCTTAAGGGAAAGAATCGAGGACAACACCTCGTAATTTTTAACCACGGTCAGATGACGAAGCAACACCTGAGCTGGCACCCCACTCTCCAAACTTCCACGCCAACCCAACGTGAGGACTTTCGGCCACGACAGATTTAAGGTGCACCAGCCGCCTCTACACCATACGTTTACAAACATCCATGCCCGGACCCGGATTCGAACCAGGAACCTTCCGATCTAGAGGCTAACACCTTAACCACTATACCGGTTGGTCGGCCATTCGCGGAAATGGATGCGTTGTCGCGCCCAATAAGTCACTTTTGTGACATTGCAAATTGTTGCAAAATTTTGGCACTTGCGATGAATAAATGTGTTTGTCGAACATTTAAAAAAATTAGAGTATTTGGTCGTACTAGAGCAAAACAATGTTAAAAACATATAGGTAATACTATGGTGAGTATTTTCAAAACGGACTATTTTCGAAAGATAAAAAATTGTCAGCATTATCTGGACATTGCTCTTGCTTCTTCGTGCATTTTTTTCGTGTCTGGGAGAGTTTGGGACTTTTCCTTGAGAAGTTTACGCTTCAGTTTCAGAGTTTTCAAAGACTCAATTCTTCATCAGTTGCAAGTTCTTTTGCTGAGTACACACATGATTAACGTAAAACTATCCACCTGATTAGCTTAAAACTGGCGAGTTAATTTTAGTTTCGTTTCATAGATAAATATTAGGCTATTAAACATTCTGAAATCCTAGTGTAGGATAGGGACACCATAGCCCAGTTGGAAGAGCTAAGAACTATCACCCTGAAAGTTGCGAGTTCGAAACTCTGAAAAGCTGAACGTTAAATCTGTCCTGGTTTCAAATGTCCTCACGTTGGCGTGGTGTGGAAGTTTGGGTAGGTAGGGAACCAGCTCAGGTGTAGTTCTAGTCATCTGACGGTGGTTCAAAACTACGAGTCATTGTCCTTGGATCTTTCCCTTCGGGATTGATAGTCCAATAGCCCTTTGTGTTGCTTTCAGTGGGACGTTAATTAACTACTTAATCCAACCTTCGAGTAGAAGAACTTTCAGTGCACTTTGAACCCACTGAAAATGACTGTTTTTAACGAATTATACATCAACCTATATCCCGACTGACCAACCCGCGGGCCGCATGTGGCCTTCCAACAGTCTCAAAAAGTCAAGATAAAAACAAAATCACGAGAATAAAAATGAAATAAAAAAATAGCAAAATAAAAACTCACATTTTGCTAAATTACCCATCATTACACATCTGAAGAATGACCAGAACCAAAACACAATTAAAAAAAGCATTTTTTTATTTGCAAATTTTTTCGTATTAGCCAAATCTGTTGTGAATAACAGTTGTTTGTGGGAAGCATTGTTCGTTAAATTACATCAATGGTTCGCAAGAGTTAATGCACAAATACTGGTTTGCAAAGGAAATACGAAATTAGTAGATTAGGAAGTATGTTCTTTGCTGTATACTTTTTTTTTCTATTGTTCTAAATATGCGTTGAGTGCTTTTCAAAATAAATCAAAGACGTTCTCGGGAAAACAAAAACAGAAAACAAACAATTCGAACGGAATCCGATTATATGTTCTATAGTTAAAATTCCTCCATTAGTGCCTTTAAATTTTGAAGACAAAGTTTTTCAAGGAGTGCAACTTTAAAGGATATTTGAAACCAAACACGTTAAAAGGTATGCATAATTTTGAGAATTTGAGAGAAACAATTATCTATGGTTAAAAAAGAAAGGCCACAAAATATATTATTAATAAAATATATTATTAGTATAAATTTTGGGACAGCAATAGCCCGGTTAGAAGGTAATGGATCAGTCATCGGAGGGTTGCGAGTTTGATACTCCGTCCCGTCCAAAACCGACGTGTACACAGGAGCTGGTGCACGTTAAATTTCGTGGTTTCAAATGTCCTCACTTTGGCGTGTCGTGGAAGTTTGGAGAGTGGGTTTTCAGCTCGGGTATGACCGTCATTGGATTGCGGTTCAAAATTACGAGGCGTTGTCCTCGGATCTCTCCTTTCGGGATTGATCCCTGACCGTTGACAATAAACCGTTCTGTTGCTCCAGTTTGATGCTAGTTAACTACCTACTTACCATCCAGATAGAATAAGCTGTCCAAATTTTATGACGCAGCTGCTCAACTTTCGAATTTTGTAACTCCACAGTCAAACATATTTTCTCTTTTCTTAATGAGGTAAGAACAACATAAGAAGAGTTTCTATTTAAACTTTTTCTTAAGGATCATGTAAATGATCTCATCTCTCATTAATCATGATCCTAACATTCCTCAATTTAGTCCTCTAACCGGGTTCAACAAGGTATCTCGTTTATCAAGATGTGACCAACTTCGCTAATGACGAGATATTTTTATGATTGCCGATGCCGATTTTTCAATGACAACGAAATCAAGATATGTTCTGGTTTCCTATAAATGACGGGATATCTCGTCGAATCAATCACATGGAATGTTAAATTTAAAATATGGTTCTATTTAACCTTAAGCCATACAGGTCCCGGTTTTTTAGCCGTTGTGTAGCAAACAATGACCGTAAAGCGATAAATAAAACCGGTTGCATTTATTTAATATCAATTTTGATGGATTATACGATACTGTGAGTATAACCATGTAATGTTATACTCACAGATAAAGATGGAGTTTGTTCATTTTGATTAGAAAAGAACATCTATCCTCGATTTGGAAAGTGTGATATGAAAGTATCTAGATTCTGCAGGCATTCTTTTTTTGTTTGTTTTGGTGGTGGGGAGAGAAATTTTACTTTTTTGAGGCTCTCTCTCTCTTCATCGTATGTTAGATAACGTCAAATAGAGAAAAGTGAATATTTATAGTTCCATTCTTGTGATATAGATGGCGCTCGCTGTGTAAACTTCTTGATAGGTTTCGAACCAAATTTCAAAATGCAGCGCTCTGAAAATCCCGAAATGAAAACTTTTGTAAATTAGATGGAAAAGAAATCCGTGTTGAATGAAATAATTTTTTGATGATGTTTCCGTCTGCTCAGACTTCCGAACAGGACTTGATATTTTTGTAATACATATCGTCGGACGTCGTCTTAAGAGCAACAACTCCATTAACTGACAAAAAACAAACTTTACAGCACTTCATATTAAAGACTAACTATTAGTTTTTTTAATCAAAAATAATTATTATGAACAATGCGAGAATGTTTTTTACTTTCAAACGGAATACAAAAAAAAAAAAAAGTTCTCAACAACTTGAAAGTAATAATTTATCGTCAAAATTTGTTTTTTCTAAAAATGTAAGTTAATGAGTTTCTGCTCTTAGTGAACGATATTTTGGGAAAACTTATAGTCAGTACTCTAAAATAAATAACTTTATGTTAGAATAATTGTGATTAAAAATTTTGCATAAAAATATGTTTTCTTTCTTTGTAAATGATAGATGGGATAGTTCCTGGTTCGAATCCGGGTCAGCGCATGGATATTTTTAAGCGTATGGTGTAGAGGCGGCTAGTACACTTTAAATCTGTCGTGGTCGAAAGTTCTAACGTTGGATTGGTGTGGAAGTTTGGAAAGTGGGATACTAGCTCAGGTGTTCCCTCGTCATTTGGCCGTGGTTCAAAATTACGTGGTGTTGTCCTCGGATTTTTCCTTTGGGGATTGATCCCGTACCGTCTCCAATAGCCCGTTATGTTACTCTAGAACGACGTTAATTAAAATTACCTTATATCTTTGTAAATGAGTATTAATTCATTTAAGTATGTGGTATAGAAATAAAATCATAACAGAAATAATAAAATCTTAAAAAGACATAAAAGTTATGGTAATGGTAATGGTAATGGTAATTTTAGTTAACGTCGTACTAGAGCAACACAACGGGCTATTTACGACGGTCCGGGATCAGTCCCATGAGGGAAAGATCCGAGGACAACACCTCGTAATTTTGAACCACGGTCAGATGACGAAGCTACACCTGAGCTGGCACCCCACTCTACAAACTTCCTCGCCAACCCAACCATAAAAATTATGAACGGTTTGTTTTGGTTTGCAGTAAAGTAGCCATAAATTACTAAAAGAATGTATCAACTTATTAGATTTTTAAATTCCATACCATTTAAAATTATTTAGATTTTGTTAAATTTTAAGAATAAAGAATGGTACTTCCGGTCTCGCTCATTTGGTGCTTTTTCGATGAACTTTAAATTCACAAATAAGAAAATGTCTTCCAAAGCAGGTGAATTAAAATCAGGAACAAAGAGGCGTTGAAATCAAAACATCAGAATTAGCATGATACCGTCGACATAAATGAAACCCACTAAGTCAAACAACAGTTCTGTAAAAAAGAGGGGGAAAATTCTACTCACTAATGTGTATTTATCAAGAATTCCAGCCTTAAAGCAGATCAAAAATGTCTTACAAGGGAACCTTTTCACATCGAACCCTGCAAAAAAAGTCACACAACTCAAAATATAAAATTTTGATGTCATGTCATTGAAAAATATGATGAGTTGCCCCAATACTATTTCAATGTAAGTTATATAGTATCCTTTAAGTTGATGTTTCTAAAATTCTGTAATTTTGAGTTGCGTCACTTTTCTTGCCGGGCTGCAACATGTTCGTCGCATTTAGAATGGACATTAGGCGTATTTTGTAATTTTTTTAATGTTGATTCAGAATATGTGATCAGTTTTTTTGAAAAACTCATTTTTAAAGCAATTATGACCCTCTTAAATTTGATGAGTTGGCGACTTCTTGGCGAAACGTTTCTACCTTTAGAATTTTTAAAGTGTTTTCTTCCCGTCGAAATCAACAGCCACTTATAACACGAGTCAGAGTTCTGCAGACTAAAATGGAACATTTCTAAAATTCAACAACTAAAGAATGCTGCAATACTCATTTCCTTTCACTTGAGAGATATAACATTTTAAATTTTAATAGTGGCATACGATATCAAGTTAGATAATAAAAGTTGTCTAAAAGAAACAATTTATTGATAGAAATCAAACGTATCTTATCATTAGATTTTGAAAAAAATATGAATAGCTTTTTTCTTACATGAAAATTTTTGTTCAAAATCTATATATTTTACGAACTGAAAAGGCATCAATCTGTCACCATGTGTTAAAATTCTAAACCGTTTTTCATTCTTGAGTTCAAGTTATCTTTTATGATTATAGTCTGCATTTTTTTATTTCTCCCGATTGAAAAGTTTTGGAGTTTTACATATGACAAAATAATTTTAAATAAAATTTTTAAAAGTATTTCTCTCACACTTTTGAATTTTCTGCAATGATAAATGGAAGCACATAATCGGTATTCAACTATAGCAGCAATTTCCGGTAAAGTTTTCAATAAAAAAAGCCGTGAGGAGTAAGGATGTTTTCCCCCACGATAACTTCATCCAAAACGTTCCGATTTCAAGAAAGCGCACCACTATCATTTTTAGGTCGCTAAGTAGTCAAATTTTAAAGAGTCACCATTTCTCGTTAAGTGAGTTTTGCAAAAAACTGATCACATATTCTGAATCAGTATTAAAAACTATACAAAATGGATCTAGTGTTGATTTCAAATACGACAAACAAGTGAAAAGGTTCCCTTGTTACACATACTCATACACATACATACTTCATCAGAGTCTAAAGATCACCACATTCTGCTCTAGAAAAATGAAAAACTCAAATCTCGAAAACTTAGACGTAACAAAGACAGGAATGCCATGCTTAGGCCCGGTGCACACATCCGGTTTTTCAACGTGCGGCGCCGCTGCGGCACCGAAGCCCAACTATGCACACATAACCGTGAAATGACTCACAAACTCATTTCGCGCCATTTGCGATAAATATTCTATCGAAGAAAACGCGTCAATTTCGCTTACTTGGTGTACAAAAAGTATATTTTGAAACAAAATAGACGTTACTGGATTCAACCATTTATTAATTATTATATTTATATTCCATTTATATATGAAAACAAGGTACTTAAGAACTGAGACGCGTGTGCGGCGAGCTGCGGCGCCGTGGGGAACTGAGGTACAAATTGCACGCAAGTTGGACGTGCGTTGCCGCAGCGGCACCGGAGTCATGTGTGCACTACTCCATTGGATCTAATGTATCTCAGATCGCACTTGTATCTCGCCGCACGTTGAAAAACCGGATGTGTGCACCGGGCCTTAATGTGATACTCAACGTAACACGCGAAATGCAGTAAATTCGGGAAGTGCCTTTTCGTGATTGTTCCTTTCAGGACTCCCAATCCCTCGCGTTAGAGGACACAGGTGGTCAAGGGGAAATAAATAGGGTCGATCCGAGATTCTCGTTGTCTCCCAAGCTTGCATTTTTGTTCCGAAATATCTAAGGTCTTTCGATTTCTGAAAGAAAGTTCTCCGCAGAACTATTGGGCGCACCGCTTGGAGGGATAGTGTGCTTTGAATCCGACGAAATGAGAATGTATTTTTATTTAAAGTGTTAATAGAGAGAGAGAGAGAGAGAGAGAGAGATAGAGAGAAAGAGAGAGAGAGGAGGAGAGAGAGGGGGAGGGGGAGAGTGAGAGAGGGGAAGAGAGAGAGAGAGCGAGACTGATACTGTTGATAGTATTTTGCAGTACTGAAAAATACTATAGTGAAATACTGTAAACTACTGTAGTACAATACTTTGCACATACAACGTAAGAAAGAACCGTAGGAAAGTCAAGCTGATTCAAGAGGCTGAGATTTTTACCATCTTTGGTTATAATAGTGGTAGTAGTACTGATCGTCGAGGAAATCAAAGCTTACTCAGATCTGAGGTAGAACTCACACTACTGTAGAACATATTCTACGCAACACTGTTGTGCAATACTGAATACTACTATCTTGCAGTACTGAGGTACTACTCTAGCGTAATACTGAAAACTACTGTAGTACAATTTTTTACACATACAATGTAGCAAAGAACTGCATGGAAAGTCAAGCTGACTCAAAGCTGAGTTTTTCGTCATCTCGATAGCAATACTGGTTGTTGCGAAAATCAGGACTGGCTCAGCTTTGAGGCAGAACTGATTCTACTGTAGTGCATATTCTGCGTAAGATTGTAGTGCATGATCGAATGCTACTGTCTTCAATACTGAATACTGCTGCAACGCGATACTGTATAGTATACTGCTGCAACGCGATACTGTATAGTATACTGCTGCAACGCGATACTGTATAGTATTCTGCTGCAACGCGATACTGTATAGTATACTGCTGCAACGCGATACTGTATACTAGTGTCTTCCAATACTGAGTATTGCTGTAGCGGAATACTAAATACTATTGTAGTACTACACTGTCTGCATATTAATACAATGCAGTAGTACATGGTATTGCACTACAATAGTATTCAGTATTACGCTACAGTAGTACTTAGTATTGCAAGATAGTAGTAGATAGTAGTACAGTACTATACATACAACGTAGGAAATAACAAACAGTCGCCAAACTAACTCAAAGCTAAGGCTTTCGCAATATAGGTTGCAATAAATACTGGTAGTTAGGTCATACGGTTATCAGTGTTGATTCAGCCTTGGTGCAGAACTGATAAAGACTCTACATACTACTACAGTGCAATACTGATTAGAGTGACGGTATTTGGTACAATACTCTGCACACAACGTAGAAAAGAATCTACAGTTGGCAAGTTGACTCAAGGCTGAGTCTTTTACCAATTCAGTTACAATACTATTAGTAGTGCTGCTCTCGTTTATCAACGTTGAAAACAGTGCATTACAGTATAGCGACTAAAGATTTCCATTTCCAACGCATGATACTTGTTAAGGTTGATACTTGTTCCCTGTTATATTTATAACAAATTAATGCTGCAATTAATGTATACATTAGTAAGTATATTTTTATTTTTCAAGTATATTAAAAAAAAGCAAGAAACGTCAATTACTAAGTGAGTAACTTTTCTGAATGTTGATACTGATACCTGTTTTTCATTCCTTGCGTCATTTCCAGAATTATAAGACACAACTGCTTATCAATTATGCAAATATTCTCTGATTGATTTGAGATGATCTAGATTTGTAATGATTGCTCTTGTATAAGTTCGAATGCATCGTTAAGAATCGCATATTTATACATGCCCCAAAGGGAACATTGCGGTTATTGCTTTCACCCTGACCTCTTATGCTCCTGACCGATAGCAAAGTGAAGACTGTGATGTACCGGCTTGAGGTCTTTCTGACAGTCTGCCTTAAGGAAAAGCATGCTTCTTGATCACACCCTTTTTATTTTTATCCGAACAATGAATGAGCAGAAGTAGTAGTTAATTAAACTCGCACTAGATCAACACAACGGCCCGGGATCAATCCCGAAGGACGACGTCTCATAATTCTGAACCACGTTCAGATGATGAGGTCAACATCTGAGCTGGAAACCCCCTCTCCAAGATTTCACACCACTCCAACGTGAGGACATTTGCAACCAAGACAAAGTTAACGGGCAACAGCCCCAGTTTGGCTGAAACGAGTTTCGAACTCTCATCCTTCCGGTTACTAATTCGTTGATCTTACAACTGGGCTACCATGGCAATATCACATTATGTGTAAGGTAATTTTAATTAACGTCGTCCTAGAGCACCACAACGTGCTATTGACGACAGGCCGGGATCAATCCCCTAAGGGAAAGATCCGAGGATGACACCACGTAATTTGGAAACACGGTCAGATGACGAGATAACACCTGAACTGGGACCCCATTCTCCAAACCTCCACACCAACCCAACGTGAGATGTTGCGGCCACGACAGATTTAAGGTGCACCTGCCGCCTCTACGTCATAAGCTTACAAACATCCATGCCCTGACCCGGATTCGAACCAAGAACCTTCCGATCTAGAGGCTAACACCTTAACCACCAGATCGGTTGATTGACGAATGATCAGCGAACATGCTACATATCTCTACGCCGAACATGAATCCTTGTACATATCTGTACAACGAAGATGCTACATAGTTCTACAACAAACATGTTACATAGTTCTACAACGAACATGCAACATACAGCGAGCATTCTGCATAATTCTGCAACGAATTTGCTATATAGTTCTATAACGAACATGCTACATAGTTCTACAATGACCATGCTACATAGCTCTACAACGAATATGCTGCATTCTTCAAAGAACACGCTATAGAGTTGTCGAGCAGCTAAAAATATTATTCTATTCCTTGTATCCTTATGCTGGTATGGTAATTTATTTATACGTGATATGTTTGATATAGGAATAATTTTTTTTTTTTTTTATCAAATCGATTTTTGTTCGTACTGATCCTACAAACAATTACACTTGCTTAAAACCATAAGACACTTCACAGTCCTTCAATGTTGCTGGTGAAAACGAATACTGACTTTTATATCGTAAAAATACAAGAGGTTTCCATGGTTGATTAGTTATATAGCTACGAGAAAAACAAATTATTCCTTTTTATTTACGTATTGTTCATAGTAGAGCAAATTCAATCTCGATATCCTCAGGAGTAAATGTAACGATATGCTACTGGTATTTAGCCTTTTTTAATATACCCAGAGTATTTAACCACCTAACATTAACCCCAAAGGATTACTTGAGATAGTTGAGATGGCCTATGAAAGGATTAGATTTTTCTTCATCCTATGAATTATACAAAAATATCATAGCATGACAAAAATACAATGACAAACTACATGAATTATACAAGTACGACAAAAGAACAACACAGGAATTATACAAAAACATAGCGTGACAAAAGTACAACAACATGAACTGTACAAAAATGTAGTAGGACAAAAGTAGAAAGAAATATTTGATAAGTAGATCAATGCTGTCCTGAAAACTGTCGTTTAGGTAATGAAAGCTGGAATCAAAATATGTGGTAAAGGAAAATAACAGGATAAGTCGAAATTCGGCCAAAATGAGATGAGTGTGTTTGATGGAGGATTTGTCTTGGGGCCTTACGCGTTGTGGAGAAGTAATGTGCATGAAAAAAGAGTAACAAAGAATGCAATCAAAATAAATAATTACAAAAATTTGATTTACAAGAAAAGGGCAAATCTAAAAAACGCGATACTGGAAAGTAGTTTTTAGACTTATCCAGTTTGAAGTTATCCCTTTGAAGTTATCCCCCAGAACTAGGGTATAGATACATTTCCTTTGATGTTAGTTATGAAAATTTTCTTTACGTGTAAAGCTTAGTCTCCCAAACTGGACACTATTGTCTCCTGTTGATGCTGGAGGAATCTTGGGACGGTTCCAAAGGAAGTAGAGGGACGTTGAAGAGTAAGAATGGGCTATATATACAAGATACTAAAAACATTTTCCGCCTAAAAATGTTTTAAACAAGTACTTATTCACTTGACCACACAGATACTCTCACCACAGTGATGTATTGTAGAAACGCAGAACGTTGAGAACATGCAAATTATAATTCGGGATTTCTCTAAAAACAAAAAGCCCTTTCGCAGGAAGCGAGTGTTAGCATGAATGTATTTTGCATTACTTTTAACTATGTTTATTTTTGTTTGATATTAATAAATAACTTTATTATTTGTTTTATTATTGCATTTTAATAAATAGATGCATAATTTATTATATATCTATGCCGCGATATTTATAAAGTTTTATTTCATAACTGACTTCTTTGAAACTCTAAAATGGTATTCACAGCTAAATACGTATTTTGGGGAAATTAAAAAATTATAGGCACAGCTACTCTCAGAATTTGTAATTACTTGAGATAGGTTTATAGGGGAAGGAATGCGTGAAAAATTTGTTTTTGAAAGGGGAAAGGGAGAGTTAAACCAAAAAAGTTTGCTAAACTATGTTGTACAGAATGAACAAGAATATACATATAAGTATGCTTGCTCAAATTCGAAAGTAGCTATTTACTATTTTATAAAATGAAGTTAAGAAGCTATGTATTTCCACTCTAAAATATGTCTAAAATATGTCTCTACACAGTGTGTCATTTTTGATTCTAGGTGGACAAAATAATATTTTCTTAGTGTCGCAGATTGTCAAACACACATTATATCTTAAAAGCAGTATGTCCCCTTAGCAAAACCACGGCTTTATTTTTTTAAATAATTCCTCCTAACAAGATGTACAGGGGTCCAAATTCGAACTTTCTGCGTTGGCTGCAAAACCAATCTGGCGAATGCGTTTTAGTACTTTGAGGAAATCTGAAAAGTATAGCTCCTATATTCTCTTTAGCGCTATTTGGTGGATAGTATCATTAACTTTTATTCATCGAGGTATGTTTACGTGCTTTTAGTTTCTTGAGTACTATTTCATTAATTTGCAACATCCTTTTGAATTTATAGCTAATAAGCGTCTTACGCAACTGGTGATTTCAAATTTCAACTAGACTTTTAACATATTATAGCACCGTATACCACTAAATTATTACATATGCATCATAGCCTGACTCATTAGACGTGCGCAGAACAAAAAATTATTTGCGGAAGTCTGCGAAACTGATAGATAGTGCTTAAATTTCAGAATGACTATGGAAATTTTTCGTCAGTCCATTTTTGACATTTGGGTGATGAATTCGAAGCAAACGAAAATTGATGCTGTTTTAACTTGTATTTCTCAAGAAATGGTTGAATATTTGTTACCAAATACTGTTTTGAATATTTTAAATACTGTTAAAGCGAAAATTTTCGAATTACCCGCCAAAGAATTGAGCAAAAGAGGAGTAAAAGGAACGGGCACAAAGAACTATTCCTCAGAAAAAATTCGTCTTGACTTCAAGGAAATCTTACCTTTTATCACACTGTGATTCAAGATCTACCAAGTAATTTACAAGGAAGTTTGAAAAATTGGCCTAGAAGGCCTGAAAAAGATTTTTAAGCCTGCAGTTCTAAGGTATAGAAAACGAAACTCGTAACCTTGTAGAGACAACTAGTCAAAAAAATTGTCAATGACCACTGAAGTAAAATTCGAAAGTTAGGTGTACGATTTTCTACTTCAAATCGTCAGAGAGTTCTTTGCTGCTTTTCTGGAAGAGGTACAGTTATGAAAACGATCCGTGTCTTAGTAAAACGTCAGTAAAATTATCTGAAAATCATGTGCTTGGGCAAAGAGTTAACATTAATACTTCTAGCACCAATATAAACTACATAAACAACATAAAGAACATAAAATCTAATTTGTATACTCCGTATAACACAAAAATGATCTTAATGATTGTTACTCTTCTAGGATGATTATCATGGAAACTTCAGTTGTACCACAACTAGTCACTTATCAACTGCTCTGTTAAAAGGTTACGTACAATTTATAAACAATCCTTCATTTTGATTTTGTCGAAAAATAATATCAGAAATATAATTGTAATGACGGGCTGTAATGGCGCTGAACAGAAAACTTTCCAGCAATTCTTTTCAGAAAAATATCACTATAAACAATGTGTGTTTAGTATGTTTCTTTGGTACTTTTGCTTGTACTAATGAGGGTAAAAATATTATTTGTAAAAAGTCTCAACTAGACCTTGTCGTTCCATCAAATTTCTTTTTGACAAATAATTAGTAGATTTTACTTCAAGGGAAGTTAATGGTCCATGTGATTATTATTTCACTTCTTGTATTCTTCCAATTGGTAATTGGTCCGCTTCGTAAAAGCGCAAGATACATGGACAATAGGCGATAAGAGAAATATTTTCTATAAAAATGTCAAGAACTGATACGAATAGATTAGTCATTACCCCAGATCCACTAATATTAAGGTTACGAGCAAGGTCTAAAACTAAACGCAGCCAAATGTTTCCAAAAAGGTTGAATTTTTTTAAGAACTTTCCCAGTTAAGAACTTTCCCAGTTGAGATTCCAAGTATATAATTTTGTAATATTTTTCAAATATTTTCCCCTTTAGTTTTTGAATTATTATTTATTTTTAAATGGAACTGTTATGGGTATATCTAACCATTGTTTAGGTGTATATTAATATAAAATTGCAAAATATACGGTTAATAATTGATCGAAGTATATTTAATATATGGAACAAAGTTGACGAATATCTTTAAATTTAGCATATTTTTGCATCCGAATAATAACTAAAAACGTTAAATTTACACCAAATCAGTATTTTATCACTCACAACCTCTTATAATCACCGTATACCCGTGTATTTTTGATGCAATAATTTTGTCCACCTAGATTGCGAAAATGGCACACTGTGTGTCGTTCTGATTAAAATATTTGGAGGACCGCTACTGGTCTGGGTAAAGCTGTCTGGAGATCCGTATTTTAATTTCCGGGCTGGTATAGGTCCCAAGATGGCCGCATCATCTTGCTGGCTGGAAAAGGCTGTTCGCAGGTCTCCAGATCTGAGACTAATCTATTCGTTATAACCTATCTTACACGTATCCTAACCCCAACGAGATCAACAGCCATTACTCAGATAGATAAAAACCATGATAGTTGTGATATACTGCATCTTAAGTACGTTTCGGAAATGATCTAATTCTGAGCAAAACTAGGCTAAAAATAACTGGTTTCCAACTTTCACATCCATCATCTTAACGAATTTAGGAGGCTCATCTACATACTCGTTATTTGAAACGAAAATGCGGAATGATAGCATAATAAGAGAAGAAATGAATCACCAGCTGGATTTTACTAATAAAAATTACCGGAACCCATCAAAGCTGGGATGCGCAGACTTATTAAAACCAAGGACCACATAGATTCACTGCGACTTATTGTAAGGCCGCAAGAAACATGAAATAGTTATCTTTATTTTATTTATACTTGGGGTTACTTACATTATTTATATATTCTTGTTATAAAGAAAGATAATGAAATGTAAATAAAGAATTTGATTTCATGTGTGGCATTGAATTGATTTAAAAATTGTTTCAGTATTTGGTTCGATTTCTGTAATAAAGCCATGCGCAAAATGGATTCGAAATCTTCATTTGTTATTTGTTAATATTCATGACTGAAAAGTTTGTTCACAGATATACAATACCCTACAATAATGGACCGTACAGCAAGATGTGATGGTATAAGGGAAATAATACATGCTTTAATAGGGAAATAGTCCCCCACGTGCTGCAATTACACTAACAACCCTTCTGGGCATACTTTCAACAAGGTTTTGATACACAGCTAAGGGTATTTGTGTCCATTCCTGCTGCAAGCAGGGAAGACGTTTTACATCCATACCTTGATAACACTGCTTGACAGAGGCTGCAGCATGACACAGAGCGTTGTCGTCCTGGAAGTAACATTCCTCCATTCCATAAAATTGTCAGGCGTAGGAAGAACATGTTTGTACAAATGTTCATGAAAGCGTCGGCGTTCAATTTGCCAAGAACAACATGCAATGGTCCCAGGCCATACCACGAAAAACACCCCCAAACAAGTAGTCGGATTTTATTCAAATCCACTGGCGTCCGGTCCATTATTGTAGGTTGTGTATATTGACCCAAAGGGGCTTGCACATTTTAATGCAGTATCTAGCAACGACGTTTTAACCTACAATACTTATCGTGCGACTTGTTAAAGTTGAAATAACGCATGTTGGGGCGGGCCGCCAGAAAATCAAAGGAGGGCCACATAAGTCCCGCGGATCTTTGTCTGTGCATCCCTTCCACAAAACGATAAGAGAAATCTTAACTTGTATAATCGCTCGAAAGTAAGTAGAACACAGTCTAATTGCTTAGCTAATCTTCCCGTCATAGAAAACGTGTGTGGAACTAACACAAGATTTTATATAGACGTAAAAAAACCCAAACCGGGATGAAAAAGTTTGATTTTAACAGCAGCTTTATATTGAACTAGGGGGCTGCCCCCTGCTCGCTAACGCTCGCCAACCCCCGGAGGATTGCTTCGCAATCCTCATTGGTTCGCTGCGCGAACCTAAGCTCGCTTCGCTCGCCTCAATGAAGACATGTGTCCTAGCAGAAAGGATTGTTTACAAAATATGTTGTCATACGACATCCGTCCTTTCCAAAATTCAGTACCAATCCCGAAGAACAGAACCCAATTTCCCAGTGTAACACCATACGAGAGAAACGATTTGGCCTTTTGAAAGACGCTTCTCAGTTCTCACATCTGCAAAATCGCTTAACGAAACTTTCCCCTAATGAGAAAACCAGATGTGTGAAGTGACCATGTCCGTTGGGGCCGACAGAATTGGAGTGGAATCGCACAGTGCTTGGCGTATAACGACATTCCACCCAACCATAGCACGAGCGCTGTCGCCAATCTTTTCGCTCCAAGCACTGCTTGGCGAGAGAATGCTCAAGCGCGAAAACGAGAGTTTTCGATTCACCAGTCTTCCCTTCGTTCCGTCTGGAGTGGCCCAACAACTCAGGTATTTAAATGCTTTGAATTACACTCTCCCCTCCTTAAATTTTTGACAATTTCATATCTCTAGTGAGACTTGTCACCTCCCACGGAAGTAACGATTCTATTTTTGGACTATTTCTGTGGCTTGTTAAAAAGACTAGAGCATTATAAGTATCCATTCCAATTCCCGCTGGAACACCACCAGCCCTTGAATAACGTTGTACTGACAATTATCATTATTACCAGTATAACATATATATATATTTACTCTCGAGTGAATAAACAGGGATTCATTTGTCACCAGAACTCTGTCTTTCTTACAATCACGGAAAACCAACGCACAATAAGCTCTAATCATTCCTCCTTAGTGAATATTTCTAAACTCCCACTATACGATCTTAAATCTGAAAATCTCCATTGTAACCATTGTTACAATAAGTGGTGCCATACGACCAGTCGGTATAAAAATCTGGTAGTTATTTTCGCGAAAATAATGAACTTCGGTCATTCTTATTTTTCTTCAACTTTAGGGTGTGACGCTCAATAGTATGCGGCAAAACCGACCGTTTTCGTGACGTCACACACTAACTGCCCCCCCCTCAACGAATGAACGTAAAGATAGAGCCCGCGTGATTTGAATTCTTGTTTATTTACATCGGAACTTTATCTGGTTGTTCATACTGTAATATACAATTCAATACTTACACAATTTATTGGGAACAAAGCAATTTGATTTCTTTATTTAAATTTAATAATTGGAAATTGACTATTCATTATTGATTTACACTTGTTATTATATCATGTCATATTTCCAATTTTAATTTCAACCTGTCTCAACTAAATAATATTGCTATATTTATTTACTTGTGCCTTCATTTCTGATATTTTGCATAAAATATTTTGTTCTATTTACATATTCTTACTTAAGTTTATTACGCCAATCCTCCTGATATTTATTCATCTTTACTGTTGTTTACAAAGTGTTACACACAATAACTCAGACATTGTAGTTCTGAAACACCACACAAACCAAATCACATATTTTATCTGTGCATTTCATAATTTATCCTTACTTTTAATCCACACCTTTCATATTTTACCTTGCATTCCATATTTTAATTTGTACTTCTTACTGTGTGAAATAACAACCAACGGGGCACCCCTTAACATATGCCCCAAAGATCATCAAAACGTGTTAAAACAAAAAAGCAAACTTCAAAACAAGAGATAACCATAATGGCCAACCCCAGCCTCACATTGGAATTGATTCCATACTACAATGGGTCACCAGAAAACACAGACAACTTCTTCCTACAGTTAAAACGAGTCATCAATATCAACAAATGGGATTTTCCCACCGTGCAAGCCATACTTGGAGCTCGACTTACGGGTCCAGCTCTAGAGTATTTCTCAACAAACCCCCAGTGCAAGATGGCAACCAATATTGAAGAAGTCGAAAATATAATATCGAGTTTCTTCAAAAATAAAAAATCTGATGCTGAGAAACAACAAGAGATCCACTTTATCAAGTACTCCACCGGAGAAAATATTAAAAATTTTGCACATCGCCTGCAGATATCTGCAGAAACCATCTACAATAAAACAACCACACCAGAAGCCAAAGCCATAGCTGACAATCTAATACTCACGAAATTCATTGCATCACTCCCTGATGTCTTCAGAAATAAATTGATCAGCAAAAACCCTGCCACACTTAACGAAGCCATCAACATAGCTGAAAAGATTCAAACGCAGCAACAACAACACCATGTGTGTTCCACTACACTGTTACCACCAGTACACACCAGCGATCACGAGGACAACAGAATCAATGGGAGACTCGATGCAATCTCACACCAAATTGCCACTCTACAGATCACTAAAGCCAATGAAATGCCACAACAACGACCGGCAAGGATGCCAACAGAACCCACTAGGTCAACAATCTCCTGTGTATTCTGTGGACGAAATGGCCACATCATGCAAGACTGCCGTCAATTCCAGCGTGTGATGAACCGTAATGATCAACAACAAGACACCTTCAGGCCACAGCGACAACAACGTCAGCAATTCAACAACAGAGCTCAGCGATACCAGCCACCTGAACGACAACAACCTGGCCAACACTATGCTCACTTCGAAGTACCCCAAGTACCAGTGTGGCAACCATACCAGGCATTCCAGACCCAACAGATGTTCCCACCACAACAACATGGGTACCCCAACACACAAAGTTATCAGCCAATACAGCCAAGTTCTCACCATGTGGCAATAGCTGCACTGAATGACCATACAGTACCCAAAGAAATCAATCCAACCACAATTGCACATTTAAACTAGAAGCTGACGACCAGAACAACTCCCCTTGCCGTCACTCAACTACCCAAACAGTGGAGTTACCATATCAACTTATAATGAATGTAAGATTCGTGTTGTTCTGTTTGGTAAGGTCTATATTAAAGACTTCGAATCTTACAGCACATTGACATTTAATGAATTAATATACACAGTTATTATGTACAGTTGAGATATTTTAAAACAGTTCCGTCATTATCTGCAGCAGTCGTCTCTGCTCGGAAAAAATACGTCAGCTCTCAATGGCGTCCAGGGGAAAAAGTGTCTGTTCTATTAATTTTCTCGTAACTGAATACCAGAATGTGAATGGCTCGTGACAGTCTTGCCTTGCATTCCTACTACAATGCAACTGACTCCTACCAGTCTCGTTGCTCTTATAGTGAGTTCTTTCCAGACTAGTATACAACTACCGTTGTCTAGTATTCCTACATGAATGTTAACCACCATGCATCACTCCCCATGATCCATGTTAATGTTGCTGAAGAAAAGCTCACGTTCCTTGTCGACAGTGGAAGCAGCATCTCCCTACTCCCAGCTCACATCTTCCATGAAATAAAAGACAAAATCAATCACAAGTTCCTATCCAGACAGTGCACTATCAAAAGTGTCAACGACACAGAAGTCAAATTCCTATACTGTGTCGACATACCCATCCACATAAACAACAAAAGAATTCGACACACCTTCTTTGTCACAAGAGACGTCAAGTCCAACACCTTCCAGGGCCTCCTAGGGTATGACTTCCTACTTCAAAACAGAGTCACCCTAAACTTCCAACAAAATACGCTCCAATTCCTTGATATAACTGTACCAATCATCAACAGAGGATACAAAATGCCAACAGCATGTTCCAGTGAGGAGAATACACCTCCAACAAGCTGTACAATCACAACTGACACCAAGCCATAGCAGAACACACTAAAACTGATGAAAAGGATAACACATTGACGACAGCAACAGTAACTACAACAGCCAAAGTCATCTTACAACCACAAGAAACAACATACATCACCCTCAAAGTTAACGACAACAAATCTAAACACATCATCCTCTTCCAATCAACTCTGACTGACCACACAGTAGAACTCCATGACAGTATTAACGAGATAAGAGCTAATAACACCTTCACAACCCTCATCAGAAACATTGGATGCAAGAAGATTCACCTAAATAAAGGCAGCAGACTTGGCATAGCGTCTATCAACATCACAGTTCAAGAGGAGGAAACCCAAGAATTTCCTGTCAATTCGATCCAAGCAACAGATGCCATCATCCAGCGACGCTGCCATGAGCTCAAACAGACAGACTTTGCATTAGACCACCTTAATGCAAAAGACAAATCAACCCTCCTCCAAACGTTGATGGAGTTTGCTCCAGCCTTCTCCAAAAATATCCATACCCTTGGGCACTCTGACTTAGTTCAACCTAGAGTCAACACAATACACCCTTCTATCTCTTCCACGCCCTACCCCATCCCACAGTCACTTCAAAATCACGCAAGAGAATACCTTGAAGAATTGGAGGAAGCAGACATCATAGAAGAACATTCCGCAGAATGGGCATCACCTATGGTGCTGGTGAAAAAGAAAGGACACTCACCTGAAAATCCATCTCTCAGACTTGCTCTTGACCTATGCTTACTGAACAAGGTCATTGATGGTTGTTCTTATCCATTGCCCAAGATTTCCGATATCACTAGGAGCTTGGCAGGGTACTAACTATTCTCTGTCCTTGACCTCAACTCAGCATACTGGCAGATCCATCTACCAGAAGAGTACAGAAAGTTCTTGACATTCACAACACCATGGAAGACCTACCAATTTAAACGCCTTCCATTTGGAATTAAACACGCAGCAGCACACTTCCAGAGATTGATGGACAAAGTTCTGTCCTCAATCAACCATCATGGCATTCACTGCTACCAAGATGACATCATCATTGCTGCCAACTCAGTTAACGAACTCAACACCAAACTAAGAGATGTTCTCATGGTACTCAAAGCAGAAAACCTCACATTAGCCCCTGAAAAATGCAAGTTTGCCACTCCATCAATCCAATACCTTGGATTCACAATATCAGCTCAAGGACTTACTCCTGGCAACGCAAACACAAAAAAAATCACTAAATTCTCCATACCAAAGAACCAAAGGCATCTAAAAAGATTCATCGGACTGTGTGGATACTACAGACACATAGTACCACAATACGCTGAAAGGATCAAACTTCTCAATGACCTAGCAAACACCAAAACATTCCTATGGACACAAGAACATCAAGACTCGTTTGAATCTCTACAAAAGACATTCTTCAAGCAACCATTCATCCTTCAACCAGACTGGCAGAAGGAGTTCTTTCTGAATACGGACGGATCACATATTGCCATTTCTGGAATTCTTATGCAAATGGGCGAAAAACATCTCCAACCAGTTGCATATTATTCCAGAACCCTTACATCAACAGAAGCAAGATACCCTGCCGGCAAGATAGATTTGATGGCCATCCACAACTCAGTGAAACACTTCAGGGAATTCCTATATGGAAGACACTTCACCATCCTATCAGACCACATGAACTTTAAGTACCATTCCCAACTAGAGAATCCAGCCAACATCGTCGCACGATGGCTAATGGAGCTCGCTGAATATTCCTTTACTTTCCAACACATTAAAGGCACTCGTCTACGAGACTCAAAATGATTCTGATGAGGACCTCATTGCAAAACTTTCAGTCGCTGCTGCAACAGTTTGTGAAACAACTGGTATCTTCAAAAGAGTAAGCCAATCACTTGCTAGGCGCTACCAGGCCTGTATCGATGTTGGTGGTGACACATATGAGCAGTTACTGTAATATTATGGAAGTAAAGAGCTTTTTTTTCATTTCCTCAACATTTCTTGTTTTTTCACCTGCACTATTCATTTCCGACCCCATGTTGCTACACAAAAAATGCTTCTTTATATTCATTTTACTTACCCTTAAAGTTTGACCCATGTATATATATATATATATATATATATATATATATATATATATATATATACAGGGTATTTCGGTGAACCGTTTCAGAACTTCTAAGAGGGATAGGGAACATCCTGACGAACCAAAATCATATACCAATGGGCGGTCAGAAATGCTTTTCTGGCGCGGTAGATGGCGTTGTGCGAAAATCCCGAGCTTTCGTGTAGGGAATCTTCATTTCGCACAAGAACGCCAAGTTAGTAGGATGGATGATTACACGATCGCAGAGTTAGCCGATATGCATTTGGCGTACGGGGCTGCAAATTGTAGTGGGCCAGCCGCACAGCGTTTGTACGCGGAACGATATCCGACGAGGCGTATCCCCAGTCATAATTTCTTTGCAAGACTGCACCAGAGGTTAGCTGAGACAGGTTCATTAGAAAGAGCTGACAGGGACAGGGTAAAAACAGCACGGACTGCAGACGCCGAACAGAATGTGCTGCAGCATGTACAGGGGAATCCAAGAACGAGTACACGAAGTGTAGCAAACGCAGTCGGGGTTTCCCATTGCAGCGTCTGGAGGATTCTCCGAGAAGAAGACATGCATCCGTTTCACGTGCAGCGTGTCCAGACACAGCAACCGGAGGATTATGCACCTCGTATTGCTTTCGCACAGTGGTACCTTGGAAAATGTGCTACAAATCCCCTTTTCCCTGCTGAAGTGTTGTTTTCCGATGAGGCATCCTTCACAAGGGAAGGAATTTTCAACACGCATAACGACCATATCTGGGCGGTCGAGAACCCGCATGCAATACGACGTCGTGCAGCACAGATTCGATTTTCGGTCAATGTATGGGCCGGTATTATGGGAGATCACCTCATCGGACCTTACCTGTTACCGTCTCGTCTAACCGGACCTAACTACTTGCTCTTTCTGCAGCAAGTATTGCCACAACTTTTGAGAGATGAACAGATTTCTGCATCGACGCAACAGACAATCTGGTTCCAACACGATGGAGCCCCTGCCCATTATAGCGGAGATGTTCGTAACTACCTGGATGTCACATTTGGTCAGCAGTGGATCGGACGTGGTGGTCCCGTGCGTTGGCCTGCTCGGTCACCCGACCTATCATGTCTTGATTTTTATTTCTGGGGTCATCTGAAATCGCTAGTTTATGACACCCCTGTTAACAATGTTGAGGAGCTGGTTGCAAGAATTGCAGTAGCTGCCGGAGAAATTCGAGATATGCCTGGAGTATTCCAGAATGTTCGGATGTCCATGTGTCGGAGATATGAGGCGTGCATTGTAGCCCGTGGAAGAAACTTCGAACACTTACTTTAATCCATGTACCTTTTGCTTCTTTTCATGTATTATTAAAACGATTTCTCACTTACGGTATCTTTTCTTTACGGTGCGCTTCTGTGTACAACACCGCTTCAGGAAAGCATTTCCGACCCCACATTGCTATCTGATTTCGAGTTGTCAGGATGTACCCTACCCCTCTTAGAAGTTCTGAAACGGTTCACTGAAACACCCTGTATATATATATATATATATATATATATATATATATATATATATATACAGGGTGGTCCCGAATTCATGGTACAAACTTTAATGGTAGGTACAGGACATTGTAACAATGATTTATTGTATAGGAATGTATAGTCGCAAGTGACGCGGTGAGGCGTAAACAGGGGAAATAAAAGGAAAGAGAAATGGAGTGATCGGTTGGTATCATTGCCGGTAGAGGGCAGTAGATGTCTAGCCGCTGTTGAACATGATGCATCGCAGTAGGGAAAAGCGCCATTCACAATTGTGCTGCCGTAGACGATGGGTGACTTTACGTATGCAGAAAAGGCAGACATGCATTACATGTACGGCCGTGCAAATGGTAACGGCAGAGCTGCGTTACGAATGTATCGCGCGGAGTATCCTGATCGACGAATGCCGGATCATAGAATTTTTCAACGGTTACATCGTCAACTTTGTGAAACAGGTGCGTTCGACGTCAACAGACATGGCGCTGGTCGAGTAAGAGCTGTACGCACTCCAAGGCTGGAAGAAAGCATCTTGAACATTGTGGCTGATAGACCCGAGTCAAGCACAAGAACTGTTGCGCGTGACGTAGGTGTGAGTCATCAGACTGCATGCAGAGTGTTAAACGAAAATCGCTTACACCCCTTCCATTTTCAGAAAGTACAAGCATTGAATCCGGCAGATTATCCTCGACGCGTGAACTTCTGCCTGTGGGTGATGCAGCAATGTGCGTTGCAGCCGGATTTCGTAGATTATGTGCTATTTACAGATGAAGCGACATTTTCACGCGAGGGTGTCTTTAATGCGCACAATTCCCATGTGTGGGCAACCGATAATCCACATGCAACGCGTCGACATGCGTTTCAACAACGTTTCAGTATTAATGTGTGGGCTGGTATTGTGAACGACTTTTTGATTGGCCCATACTTACTACCCACGCGGCTCACTGGCGGAAGCTATCTTATTTTTCTGAAAGAAGTGTTACCACAACTGCTGCATGATGTTCCGATCGCCATTCGTAACCGCATGTGGTTTCAGCACGATGGGGCGCCAGCACACTTCAGCATTGATGTACGGAATTACCTGAATGCCACGTTTGGTACTCGATGGATTGGGCGTGGTGGACCAGTCCCTTGGCCACCCCGATCTCCCGATTTATCGAGCCTCGATTACTTTTTATGGAGACATCTAAAGCATCTTGTTTATGAGACTCCAGTTGACTCAGATGAGGATCTCGTCGCTCGCTTATCTGTAGCTGCTGCAGGTGTGCGTGAAATACCAGGCATCTTTGAACGTGTACGCCAATCGCTCCACCGACGCTGTCAAGCATGTATCGATACTGGTGGACGCAATTTTGAACAATTACTGTAAACATGACACTTGTCAACAACGCTTTCAATAAAATCTTTGTTTTTCCTTTCGGCCGTTATTTCCCCTGTTTTCGCCTCACCGCGTCACTTGCGACTATACATTCCTATACAATAAATCATTGTTACAATGTCCTGTACCTACCATTAAAGTTTGTACCATGAATTCGGGACCACCCTGCATATATATATATATATATATATATAGATATATATATATATATATATATATATATATATATATATATATATATATATATATATATATATATATATATATATATATATATATATATATATATATATATATATATATATATATATATATATATATATATATATATATATATATATAGATAGATAGATAGATAGATAGATAGATATACACAAAATAATGTGAACACCTGTCAAAAGATAATTTTTTTTATTAATAGGCCGTTGGTCCTATTTTTGCATGAATTACAACTTGTATCCGACGTGGAATTTACAAATACAAGTCACGTACAACATTCAGAGAGATACGTTCGCGCTCAAATTGCAAAAAAGTGTCTAATTCAGAAAGTGTCCTTGGAGGGGGAATAGAATAGACTGCGCTGCTTGTTTTCCAAAATAACCCACAAAGGTTCAATTATATTGAGATCAGGGGACCGAGGGTGCAAGATGAGGTGCTTTATTTCATCGTCGTGTTCATAAAACCAGTCTCGGGCAATTCCACAGGTGTGAATGGGGGCATTATCAGCTTGGAAGACTGGTCGTTTATCAGGAAACACAGTTTGCACCATTGGGTGAAGATGGTCGGCCAGAAGAATGACATAATCCTCTCCTGTAACACGGCCATCCAGAACAACAAGTGGGCCAAGACCACGATGTGATATCGCACCCCAGATCATCACTGAACCGCCGTAGGCCGAATACACTCAACTTGATAGGCTTCTGGTGGCGTTCTACAAACGTAAACACGTCCATTTGTCTTTTCTCCCCCACGTCAGTATTGACGTCAGTCTTTGGAACCATGACAGTTTTTCACCTACCGTCTCGAATGGGGGCGAACAGATTCGAATGCATTTTGTTTGATTCGAGATTCATTCATTTGGATTTTCTGATGAACGAATTCGAGTAAAACAAAATAACTTATTTGTGAAGTTCCCCGTAGCCTCACCAGGTTTGGGTAGGGTCTATGGTCACGAAATCGGACTCCACGTGAGTCCCCCTGTGGTATGTGAACAGGAACCCATTAGGAGAAGAGAGGAAAAAAGGGACTTGTGATAAAGCCAGCGAGGAAGCGGACGCGTTGTTTTGTGCTATAGATCGATGGAGATTATTCCCGACCGTGTATGTTGTGTGACCGTGTATCGGGGGTTGACGAGCGATAGCGAGCAGGGGGCGGACACCCTGGTTTGAAAAATAAATTTATCCAAGAATAGTTTCAGGTTGATTGGGTTTTATGGCGGAAGGGCCACATTGTGGTCAAACTGCCAAACACAAGACAGAACATCAAGTGTTGAACATACAGACACAAAAGAGAAAGAAATGCATCCAGGGATTGAAAGTGTGCCGTATGCTATAATTACAAAATAAAGAAAAATTAAAGTTGTTTATAAAAAAGATAAATGATGAATTTATTAGCCGTTACAGTCAAAGATTACAGTTTCAATTAACAAAGAAATCCCTACTGAATAAGACTATTAACAAAATAGTTACGCATTGTGAATAAAAGTCTTTAAACAAAAGCATATTAATAGATAGTCTCAAAATTATTTAAACGAATTCTAACATCACACTGGAGACAAACAATGGGCTAATGGCGACGGTCCGGGATTCTCCTGAATGGAAAGAACCAAGAACAACATATAGTAATTTTGAACCACGGTCAAATGACGAGAACAACACCTGAACTGGGACCCCACTCTCCAAACTTCCACACCACGCCAACGTGAGGACATTCGAGGCCACGACAGATTTAACATGTAATCGCTCCCTTTGTATACGACGGTCTTGGTTGGATACGAACTCGCAAATCACCGGTTGCTAATTTGTTACTCTTCCAACTTGGCTAAAGTAGGAAGAGAATTTCCGGAAACAATATTTGAATATTTGCTTGATGCCTTTTCTGTAATTTATTTTTGTAAATTTTGGGAAAAACTGTTGGCAGTCATTTGTATAGATAAACCAACCAATATATGTAATTTTTCTACACTCTTCTATAGTGATCCTTTTACTTAATCTGGTAACAAAAATTATGTATTTCAAAAACTTACATAAACATCTGCATCAAATTTTCAAAGTAAAGCAAAGCTCTGTTTCTGCTACTTTTAAATACTTACTTTTCATGTATAAGTATCCTTGGAATATCTGGTAACCGTTGTCTGACCGGCAGGGATAGTTAACTTTTTAAAATGGCTACTTAAGGATGACGTGTCGGTAAAACCTTCCTGGAGGACCGTATGTGTTCCACGAACCTGATTAAAATATTTAGAACAAATTTGGACTTCTCTCGAGTCATATCCTTGTATGATAAAATAAATATAATTGATAAACATATCTGGAGGGTCCCTGCGGACCTGATAAAAATATTCGGAAATGCCGTATCTGGCCTAACGTAAATATATTCGCTACAACTCGTATATCTTACGAGTATGGTCCTTTTTTTTACGCGTAATGGTTTTTTGTGGATCAAAACGAAAACACACAACAGCTATTTCTCAAATAGCTAAATCTTTTTTTATAGATATACCTATATCATCTATATACCCAAAAACATCTTTACAAAAAAACTCCATTCTTAGCTTTTGTATCCACTTCCGAAAATAAATCACGGCCACGCTACTGATAAGCAATGGTAATGGTAATTTTAGTTAACGTCGTACTAGAGCAACACAACGGGCTATTTGCTACTGATAAGCAAAAGCACTTATGAAAAGAACAAGCCCTAAACACATTTAACCACTTTTAAAGTCACTCAGGTTTCTAATTTAAAAGCTAGCTTTTGCTTTCTTAGCAAATTGCTGCAAGTAGCGATCGCTTTTTAATGTATGCAGCGAAATGCAGTTGAAGGACAAAGGTAAAATGGAGCACGCCTTTGAGTTTAGTGTGGGTGGAGGCAGATTCTGAATGCGATTTCCAGAGGATTACTCCTTTTCCCACTTTTTCTGATTGCAAACGAAGAATTAGGAAGAGGTGTTTAACCTTTCCCTGTAGGTGGTCTGATTGTGTAAGGAATAATAAAAGACATAAAATCACACCGACACAGTTTCTGGTGTTTTCGAAAGAAAAAGAGAGAGAACTGAAAAGCAAGGAATCTTGTAGGGAATATCTTGATTCTAGGAAATGGGGAAAGGGAACGTATTTAACAAAAAAAAGAATTCAGGAGGTTTAACTCACAATTATTCTACAAAATGGGAGTCAATCAACCGATCTGATGGTTAAGGTGTTAGACTCCGGATCGGAAGGTTCTTGGTTCGAATCCGGGTCAGTGAATGGCAAAAAGATAAACGAATGGCAAAATACCGTTGTGAATACGGTTTTACTTAGTAACTTTTACGGGGGAAACTTGATCTCATATGGGGAAAACCGTTGAGAATACGATTTTACTTCGTTACTTTTACGGGAAAAACTGGATCTCATATGGGTAATGGTAATGGTAAATTTAGTTAACGTCGTACTAGAGCAACACAACGGGCTATTGACGACGGTCCGGGATCAGTCCCTTAAGGGAAAGATCCGAGGACAACACCTCTTAATTTTGAACCACGGTCAGATGACGAAGCAACACCTGAGCTGGCACCCCACTCTCCAAACTTCCACGCCAACCCAACGTGAGGACTTTCGGCCACGACAGATTTAAGGTGCACCAGCCGCCTCTACACCATACGCTTACAAACATCCATGCCCGAACCCGGATTCGAACCAGGAACCTTCCGCTCTAGAGGCTAACACCTTAACCACTATACCGGTTGGTCGGCCCTACAAAATGGGAGCCAATCAACCGATCTGATGGTTAAGGTGTTAGACTCCAGATCGGAAGGTTCTTGGTTCGAATCCGGGTCAGTGAATGGATGTTTGTAAGCTTCTGGTCTATAGGCGGCAGGTGCACCACAAATCTGTCGTGGCCGAAAGTCGTCACGTTGGGTTGGTGTGGAGGTTTGGATAGTGGGGTGCCAGCTCAGGTGTTGCTTCGTCATCTCACCGTGGTTCCAAATTACGTGGAGCCGACCAACCGGTATAGTGGTTAAGGTGTTAGCCTCTAGATCGGAAGGTTCCTGGTTCGAATCCGGGTCCGGGCATGGATGTTTGTAAGCGTATGGTGTAGAGGCGTCTGGTGCACCTTAAATCTGTCGTGGCCGAAAGTCCTCACGTTGGGTTGGCGTGGAAGTTTGGAGAGTGGGGTGCCAGCTCAGGTGTTGCTTCGTCATCTGACCGTGGTTCAAAATTAAGAGGTGTTGTCCTCGGATCTTTCCCTTAAGGGACTGATCCCGGACCGTCGTCAATAGCCCGTTGTGTTGCTCTAGTACGACGTTAACTAAAAATTACCATTACCATTACCATTACCAAATTACGTGGTGACATCCTCGGATCTACCCTTTCGGGGATTGATCCCGGACTGTCGTCAATAGCCCGTTGTGTTGCTAAGGTACGACGTTAATTAAAATTACCTTACCCATAAAGTGATATTGCCGAGGTAGCCTAGAGTGCCTATATAATAAGAGTGGCGACAAGGGACCAAATTTGGCCCAATGCGCATGCGTGGCAGCCATTTTTCTACCAGAATCGTCTCAAAGAAGATTGCTGGACGAATTGATATATTATTTCAAGGAGAACAAAAAGCATATGATTGTTATAATATGGTAATGGTAATTTTAGTTAACGTCGTACTAGAGCAACACAACGGGCTATTGACGACGGTCCGGAATCAGTCCCTTTTAAGGGAAAGATTCGAGGACAACACCTCGTAATTTTGAACCACGGTCAGATGACGAAGCAACATCTGAGCTGGCACCCCACTCTCCAAACTTCCACGCCAACCCAACGTGAGGACTTTCGGCCACGACAGATTTAAGGTGCACCAGCCGCCTCTACACCGTACGTTTACAAACATCCATGCCTGGACCCGGATTCGAACCAGGAACCTTCCGATCTAGAGGCTAACACCTTAACCACTATACCGGTTGGTCGGCCCTCATATGGGTAATTTGGTCATTTGTAATTAACGTCATACTAGAGCAACACAAACGGGCTATTGACGACGGTCCGGGATCAGTCCCTTAAGGGAAAGATCCGAGGACAACACCTCGTAATTTTGAACCACGGTCAGATGACGAAGCAACACCTGAGCTGGCACCCCACTCTCTAAACTTCCACGCCAACCCAACGTGAGCCCTCATATGGGAAAAAACCGTTGTGAATACGGTTTTAATTCGTAACTTTTACGGGAAAAATTTGTTCTCGTATGGTAAAAAACCGTTGTTTTTACGGATTAACTTCGTAATTCTTACGGTTTTGCACAACCAACCCAGCTGCCAGTTTAAAACCGTAAATTTTACGGGATTTTTATTACAGTGTATATAGCAAATATTTTGCAGAACTATGTAGAATGTTCGCTGTATGTTGCATGTTCGTTGTAGAACTATGTAGCATGTTCGTTGTACAGATATGTACAAGGATGAATGTTCGGTGTAGAGATATGTAGCATGCTCGTTGATCATTCGTCAGTCAATCGATCTGGTGGTTAAGGTGTTAGCCTCTAGATCGGGAGGTTCTTGGTTCGAATCCGGGTCAGTGCATGGATGTTTGTAAGCGTATGGGGTAGAGGCGTCAGGTGCACCTCAAATCTGTCGTGGCCGAAAGTCGTCACCTTGGGTTGGTGTGGAGGTTTGGAGAGTGGGGTCCCAGTTCAGATGTTGCCTCGTCATCTCACCGTGGTTACAAATTACGTGGTGTCATCCTCGGATCTACCCTTTCGGGGATTGATCCCGGACTGTCGTCAATAGCCCGTTGTGTTGCTAAGGTACGACGTTAATTAAAATTACCTTACCCATAAAGTGACAATGCCGAGGTAGCCCAGTTGTAAGATAAACGAATTAGTAACCGGAAGGTTGAGTTCGAAACTCGGTTCAGTCAAAGACCGTCATGTATACTGGGGCTAGTGCACGTTAACTTTGTCCTGGCCGCAAATGTCCTCAAGTTGGTGTGGAAACTTGGGGAGTGGATTTCCAGCTCAGGTGTTGACCTCGTCGTCTGAACGTGGTTTAAAATTATGAGACGTCGTCCTTCAGGATGGATCCCGGTGATATTGCCGCGGTAGCCCAGTTAGAAGAGCAACGGATTAGCAACCGGAGGGTTTTGCGAGTTCGAAACTTGGTCCTGTCAAAGATAGTCGTGCACACGGAAGATGGTGCACGTTAAATATGTCGTGGTCTCAAATGTCTTCACGTTGGCGTGGTGGGGCGTTGGTTTTGATTTCGTCTTCTGACCGTGGTTCAAGATTACGAGAACTTTGTTCTTGGATCTTTCCCATCGAGGGGGGGATCCTGGGCCGTATACAACAGTTCGTTGTATTGCTCCAGTGCGAAAATAATAAACTACTTACTTACCTGAGAACCAAGTACTGATTCCTAAAGGCGCGTTCTCACGAATCAAGTTTAATTGACCGTTTATAGTTGATCGATAAAAGTTGAATATGACTTGAATCATTTTTTGTTTACACATTTCAATAGAAACTGATCAACAGTTTAATAAACGAAGCTATAAAAGTTACAATTGAAAAATTATTCAATTATAGAAAATCACATGTAAGGTATCGAACTGGTGTAAATATTTTCCGCATATTTCAAATCCGTTGAAATTTTCACTCTATCTTTAACGATCGCGAAGATACAAACTTGGCCTAGAGAATAAAAAAGCATTTTAGTTTTGTTTCTGGAATAAAATAAACCACACGACAGATCGTTTGCGTGGAAATAACTCGAAAGCAGATGGCGGTTGACTCATCACTTGAACAATAAAGTTTGAATGGGTCAAACTTTGCTTGATCCACTAAAAAGTTGATCCACTCTATTGAAACAAAGGTTTCACTTTAGTTTTCATTCAACTTATGTTGATCAACTATAATATTTCAATTAAACTTTATTCGTGATAACGCGCCTTTTAGGCCAAGTTTGTATATTCGCGATCGTTAAAGATAGAATAAAAATTTCATCGGATTTGAAATCTGCTGAAAATTTTACAACAGTTCGATACCTTAAATGTGATTTTCTGTAACTAAATAATTTTTCAATTGTAACTTTTATAGTTTCGCTTATTAAACTGTTGATCAGTTTTAACGTTCCGAAAAACTTTTCAGCAGCTCCCTTTCTATTCCTTCAAGAGTGGAATCTTGCGTTCAGGTTATTGAGCATAGTGTCTCAGGATTTCCACATGACTTGCAAGTCACTGCACAAGCGGCCGTTCCCAGCGAGTTTTCACCTCAAGTCAATGGATCCTTTCTTACGGGTATGACGCGATCGTAAATAATCACTCTAAATTATTGCCCTTTAAATCCGTTCTTTATCGGTGCGTTGAACCCCTTGCCATCTTGGTAAGTACTGAAAAAATGCTCTCATTTTAAACATCTGGGAATTCAATGGTCCTAAAGAGTGATGTCTTAACAGCTTCTGGTAGGTTACAAGGAAGTGCACTTGAAAAAATTCTCCCAAGGTTCTATATTTTATTTGCCCGGGGAGATTAATAGCTGCCACCGTTAGGGCTGGAGAATTCTTAAGTGAAAATGTGTAAAACTCATTTCGACCTGTTTCTTCTAACACTTTTTGGCTTCCTCCTAAGTGGGTTAAAGATTTAAGTTTTAATTAATACAGCACACTAGCTCAGTGTCCTGTTATTAAGCTTCAGATGAAATATCGATATTATTTTTGTAGGTTGAGTGGTAACAGAGAGATTGTTATTGGGTGTGTCCAATGGCTTAAGCAGTGTAGAGATCTTAAAAACACATTTCAGCCCGTGGGGTTCGAAATCCTGTCGTCACTTCTAGTCTGTTAAGCGACACTTGATAAATCGAGGTCGAATGTGATTAGCTTAACCGTGTTTAATTACAAATTATTGTCACGCCTATTAAGTGAGGTAAAGTTTAATGAACAAAATCAAGTTATAAGAAGCGAGGTGTAGTTTCCGATTAAATGCATGAAAAAATAGCTATCTTCAAACCACAATTGTTGCTGAACGTCATTTTATCATATTTGCTTCTGTGGCTCAGTGGGTTCGCTCACTGCGTTGACAACCTGCGAGCTGTAGGCGGCATGAGTTAGATTCTTCCTCGACAGCATTTACCTCTTATGAGTCAGTAAAAATTTTGTTGCACGTATATTTATTGGAGGTTGTTTATTGTGTGGTTGTCGCAGCTGGATCAAATATGAACCAAGGGCCATATTTGGAAAAGCGAACTCAACCAACCAATCACATTCACTTCTTCAAAGATGATTCGATTTCTTAACACCTAAATCAATGCTGGATTAGCTCACATTTTCTTTCCTGCGCTGATATCTACCTTTCAGATTTCCCATTGCCTTTTGTAATCAAACTTCTGAAGAGTTTTCTTAGAGCGGCGAGCTTTTGAGGGTACTTACAGCGATATTATGCAGCTCCAATCAAATCAAGTATATCTATATACACACATTTCGCACCCCGGCAAGAAAAGTGTCACAACTCAAAATTACAGAATTTGAGAACCATCAACTAAAAGGATACTATAAAACTTGTATTGAAATAGTATAAGCTTCTTTTAAATTTTAGGTAATACTTATGGTAGTAACTTCTATCACATTCTATAGAATAGTAATATAACATGCTGGTGCACCTCATAAATATTTTTCAATGACATAACATCACAATTTTTATTTTTTGAGCTGTGTCACTTTTCTTGCCGGGGTGCGATTTGTTTGTACATTGGATATTTTAGACTCTCTTTTTAAGCAATTTATCCATTTCGGATCCTTTTTCTGAAAAATAAGTTGATCCCGCGTTTCGCATCTGGCTCTAAGTGCGTGTCACCACTTACTCCAAACGTTGTGGATATATTGTTCATGGAAATTGGGTATACTTTATATGAGTATTTCTCTCTTATGGAATAAACTTAATGGAATAAACCCCTTATGGAATAAACTAGCCTTTACTCCCTTTTTGACTGTGTGTGCGTGCAAATATCACATTAAAGAACTCAATATATTTTCAGTATATTACGTAGGAAATAAACTATTAAGCGTGATTTTATCTAGTACACATTTGATGCTAAAACGGCTGAATACCAATGCCCTTACGATTATCGAATCAACCTCGCCCTTTTTGACTGTGTGTGCGTGCAAATATCACATTAAAGAACTCAATATATTTTCAGTATATTACGTAGGAAATAAACTATTAAGCGTGATTTTATCTAGTACACATTTGATGCTAAAACGGCTGAATACCAATGCCCTTACGATTATCGAATCAACCTCGCCCTTTTTGACTGTGTGTGCGTGCAAATATCACATTAAAGAACTCAATATATTTTCAGTATATTACGTAGGAAATAAACTATTTAGCGTGATTTTATCTAGTACACATTTGATGCTAAAACGGCTTGCCCGACCAATGCCCTTACGATTATCGAATCAACCTTCAGTCGGTAGTGTTGGAGAATCTAAGGTGTAAAATCCCTAGCAAATTGTAAAATTTTTATCTATATTAAGAAAGTGGAGCTATGAAACTTATATATTTCTGGATATACTAGAATGGATGGTTATAGATAGTGTTATATATGTTTCCTGAAAGAAAATAGAATAAGTTAATCCACAGAATTTTTTAAATTCTACGCTAGTCTCTGGCCTATCAGCCATAGATCTATAAGTAGCGCAATAGAATTCAGGAGTGACAAAATATGGCTTAAAAACACCATCAACAGTATTAAAATTTGCAATGCTATCGTCAGGAATTTCATGGCAGTCCTTGGGGCTATCTCCTGTCATTTCGTCCAGTTTGCAAAGAGGGACAGAGAGCTATAATTCAATTCCACCATGAAGTAGTTTTTTGATAAAGAGACGTAAGCCTAAATGTAGGGTAGGTATTTTAATTAACGTTGCATTGGGGTAGAAACAGAACGGGCTATTGACGACGGTCCGCGGTCAACCTCGAAGGGAAAGATCCGAAGACTATATTATGTAATTTTGAATCACGGTCAGGTGAGCCAATATGTAAGGAATTCTAAATCTACAACTCTTTAAAATATGACAAACATACTACAGAAATCCCATCAACAACTATTTTCGATGATTGGTATACAGTGAACAAATTGTATTGTAGCTTTATGGTCATTTTTCTTTCACTATATCTCAACAGACCAAAAGAGAAGTATCTGACCAGAGAGATAACAGTGAGAAACAAACAATAAGTAGAAGTCCCTCCATTTACACGCGTGTGTTATTATCTCACCTGTACAAGGATATCAGTCATGGTTTATGTTGCAGTCGTAATTGTTATAAGCAAAGAAATAAGTAGAGCAGTAGTAAAGTGAAAGATTAGGTGAGTTTCTTGTTTGGTTTGTTATACATGTCATAATACTAAAGCAAATAATTTGAGTTAGTATAGCAACAACATCCAAACTATTAGTTTATTTGGAATTTTGGATTCTTTTTGTTTAGTTTCTCACATATCATTACCGACAAATTGGTTTTGCTAGAAAAAAAATTATATTTTCAGATATTTTTTGTTTTATAGTTTATTTGGTGTTTTTTGGGTTATCAACGCATTTTCATGGAGTACTTTCCAGAAATATTTTAGGTCAGAAATGCCATCCAATTATTAACGATAACATCTACTGGTATATTGTCAACATCCGGTTTTGGGCACACATAAAGATTGGCCTGATTTTACTAGGATTGTAATACTACCTTTATTTAAAAAACAAAAACTAATTTAACTGCTATTGAATTGCATTATTTTAATAGTTAAACTCATTATTTATCAAAGGACCAGTAGCCTGTGAGCTCCACAACATGTTAGCGTCTAATACATTAATAGGAAAAAAGGGAGAACATTAAAATAATAATAACATAACTTAGAATAAAATATTAAAAAAAAAAAACCTAACGTTTTGAATATGAGTTTAAAAACTTTCTCTTTTTAAGTAATTTAAAAGATACCTTTTTATAAACAAATCAAAATGATTACCGTACTAAGTGCCGATCCGCATATTGAAAGAAAGCTTTTAAAAGCCGGTGTGAAACAACTAATAGATTAAAATCAGGTGGCCTATTTTGTTTCTTCAGGAAAGATAAGAATATGAAGGAGTGATTTCCGTTTACAAAGATAAATAAAATTCATTTGAAATGTTAAGATATATCCCGAAATGAGAAAGCAAGAATATGAAATGGAAAAATACCAAACTACTGCAATTTCCAAAGAAAAATCGATAGTTGGGTTGTTATTTCATTTGGTAGAAATGAATTACACTATTAGCCCGTGATAATTGAGACCCTCAAGAACCAGTCCAAGATAGTAGTGAATAAGCTAGCCGGAGGGACAGGCAAGACAGGAGATCATGTGCCAAGATAGATGGAGAAGTGGTTTCATTTTTATAAGGATAAGTAAAATTGATTTTAAGTTGTTAAAGTATGTCCCTACCGGAGAAGATGATCCCATCCACTACCTTTTTGACTGATTTCGAAAGTCGGTGACTGGATTCTATTGTCAAAGAAAGGCTAATTACTGTTCTTATTATTGCTGATATGAAGAACCAAATTAAGTTATGATTTTTGCTCATGTAAAATAAAATTACTGTTACTATCGCAAAACTTCCTGCACAGCTGCTTTCGATTCCATTTTAAAATTGTTTCTATTGAAATGTGTGAACAAAATCTGATTCAAGTCATATTCAACTTTTGGGTTGCGGCGAATTTTCAAATACAATCTAGAACATTTGAAATGAATTTAATAGTTTTCACCCTTCTTTCTTCTTTCGGGAAATGAAGAACCATCAAAATTTAGACTTTTCTCCCTCACGTCACTATTGACGTCAGCCTTTGGAACCATGCTAATTTTTTTCACCTTCCGTCTTGAATGGGAGCGAACAGATTTGAATGACCTTCGTTTCATTTATTTTGATTTCCTGAGAAACGGATTCGAGTGAAACAAAAGAAATTATTTCGGTCAATTAAACTTGATTTGTGAGAACGAGACAAGTGATAGATTCAACTTCAGCTGTAGAATGTCTTAAACGTATAGGCGTTTCACAATTGAAACCTCAAAATCCAATTTTTTGGTTTTTGAAGTTTTAATATTATTTAGCTGCAAATATGCTCACTTAACTTGTCTATAATGCTCCAACCCGTCAAAAAATAATATAAAATATTATAATTCTACCCCAGTTGTAAAGCCCGATATATTGCCTAACTTTTAAACGCGTATCTCATAACTGGTCTAAAGTTTGGTACCTAGTTTTAGGCCGCCTGGAAAATTTTGATTTAAAGACTAGCGAAGTTTTGATAGTGAAAAGGCGATGTACACGTACACTAACCCTATAATAATGGACCGGACGCCAGCGGATTTTCATAAAATCTGACTACTTGTTTGGGGATGTTTTTCGTGGTATGGCCTGGGACCTTTGCATGTTGTTCATGGTCAATTGGAAGCAGACGCCTACATAAACATTTTGGACAATCAGGTTCTTCCAACGCTCTGGTAATTTTATGGAATGGAGGAATGTTACTTCCAGGACGACAACGCTCTATGTCATATTGCAGCCTCTGTCAAGCAGTGGTATGAAGATATGGATGTAAAAAGTCTTCCCTGGCCTGCTCAGAGTTCCGACCTAAACCCCATAGAACATTTGTGGGACGCGTTAGAGCGACGCTTGCGGACCAGGAAACCACGTCCGAAATCTACAACTGAGCTGGCGACATTCTTACAGCAGGAATGGACACAAATACCCATAGCTGTGTATCAAAACCTTGTTATAAGTATGCCCAGAAGGATTGCTAGTGTAATTGCAGCACGTGGGGACCATCCCCCTATTAAAGCATGTATTCTTTCCCATATATCATCACATCTTGCTGTACGGTCCATTATTGTAGGGTAGTGTATTTTGTTATTCAATAAAGTTAACCCGCTAGTTGTTGATTTCAAACACGTATACTGACTGTGTAGTATGTAAAAGTTTCTTACCTAGTTCCATAAAGATTACATCTTGCAAAGTAACAATGGCTTGGTTAAGAACAATTGAGTTATGATTTTAACGACTATTTTTCTAAACTGATCAGATTGTGATTCTCTAAGTATTTTCCCAACGTAGTTTTATCAATTTCTGTGCATCACAGGAACTCAGGACGCTAAAAAACACTTTCAAGGGAAATTAGCATCCTGTACGGGAGCATTGTCCTTTCAAAATAGCTGTTTTAAAGTGTTCAAAATGTCAGCATCAGGAATGAAGTGTGCAGGAGTGAAGTATAAGGGCTCATAGTAAAGTAACAACAATAATACATACACTTGGAAAGACAACGCTGCTTTTCAGATGTTTAAAATGGTCCTCACGCTATCACACTCTCTACTAATTTCTGACTTTTTGATGTAGGTACTGACTTTTACAGGTAGGTACTGACTTTTTAAGGTAGGAATGGAGTAACAGAACGGGCTATTGGTGACTGTTCGGGATCAATCTCGAAGGGAAAGAGCCAAGGATGAAGAATGATGCAAGTAGATGAAGTCTGACAGTTACACTAGATGGCACTTCGTAATAGGTAAATGGCTAGGTAGTTAATACGTCGTATTAGAGCAAAACAACGGGCTATTGCCTACGATCCATGATCAATTCAAAAGGGAAGGAGCCAAGGACAACGCTATGTAATTTTGAACTACGATTAGATGACGTGGTCAATACGTCGCACTTGAGAAGCATAATGGGCTATCGTAAACGATACAGGATCAATTCCTAAGGAAAAGAGCCATGGGTAATTTCTCGTAATTTTTAACCACGGTCAGATGACGAGAATATCTGAGCTGGCAACCCACTCTCCAAACTTCCACGCCAACGTGAGGACATTTGAAGTCACAACAGATTTAACATGCACATTCCCGTTTCTACGAGGGTCATTGGTTGATCCTAGTTTCAAACTAACAACTGTCTGGTTGCTAAGCCGTCGCTCTTCCAACTGGTTTACCTTGATCCTCTGACTCTCCAAGAAGGTAAAATAATTCTTACAAAGATCATGTCCAATAACATTTCCAAACCTCTTATTCATCAAAATGAACTACTTCCTGTGCATTTTGAATGCATTTTTTTCCCTAAATATTTTTCCTGTCTGTTTACTTTTCCTTATTACTGGTTCGTATTGGTTAAAAGAAAGTGTGATTTCCTCTTCTGGGGGGTATAGTAACTGGTTAATTGATTGAATAGCTCGTGAACATAGAAATTGAAGGCTCAAATTTATTTGCTGCCGTCCACTCAACTCAAATATTCTAAATGCATTGGGTCATACGTCCAAAAAAATCATTTTTAACGGTGACTCTGTTGTTCAGGCTGTCCAACTGCATTTTTTAAGCCACGCACTCCTCTGAAATTATACTAATTTCAAAATACATGATGAGAAACGTTTTAATTGAATATCTTTCAAAGCCTCCCAACAATTGCGGGCCACAACAACAATGCCAACACAAGTAATAAATAAATAATGAATAAAATAATAAATTAAGCGCGATATTCCAATGCCTCGTATTTTTTATTTTGTCCCATATTTAATAGCTAGTTGATTGCCTCTTTCAGCAGCGAAATTATTTGTAATTTGGTTACATTATGTGTCCTTGGTCTAACGGATACGAAGATCTGCCTGATGTATTGCAAAGTTTGCGTATGCTATGCCTTTTTTTGAGTTATTCGAGGTGTATATATCATTTTAAAACAATCGAAAATTCCAAAAATTTAAAAAGTATGTTCTAAATTTTGCATTGAACGATCTTGAACGATATTATGACTTTACAATCTTCAACAAATCTTGGTGTCATGCACAAAATGCGAGTGAATATTTCCTTTAGTGAATCTATTCTTTTTGGAATAGGGCTTAAAATAAGTTCAAACAACTTTGAAAGGGATTCATCAACTAAAACGAATTTACTAGATAATTTGACTTTGTAATGAAAATGGTACATTTGTTTCAATAATTTGAAAAGTACGGAAGAAGTCCAAATGATGTCCATAGTTTTTTAGCTATGTAGTGCAAGGAAGTCTCTTTCTGATTACTGTTCCATTCAGAAATTGTTTTCATCTGGTGTGTGCCGACTCGTATTTCCATTTTTTTAAATAAACATTTCGTCATGAAATTCTTTTTGCAAAATCCGCACCATTAATATCATATTAAAAGAACAGGGAAATGAGAGTTTGTGTTAAGACTCAGCTAATTTTATTTTTATTTATATCCACTTTTATTCTTCATCCAGTGCACTAACGCATTTACAACTTGCTTAAAATGTAACAATGTCCAAGACTTTCCAAGTAATCTTCTGACCTGCGATGGATCTGTATGGGAGTTATTATCTAGTGCTGAACTTTCCCTCTTTGAGCGTGTTCAGACTCACGAACTTATCTCAGATCTCGGTTACTTGCCAAAATGCTCTACAAATGAGTTGGCTGCGGTTCACGTAGTTTTTAAGTCCTAGGCTTGTTGTAACTGGTGACAAGCGTTTTTGTACTGACATATTACGCATAGAACTAATCATCTCAGTAAGGGGTTCTTGCTTTCAATTCCTCTTTGGGTGAAAAGGCAGTTATAACAACATATGAACGGGTTAAAGTTACAGTGGTGTAAGTCACTTTTTCGATAAAAAAAGAGAACATCCACTGCCATCAGGGGCACTTGAATAAAAATCTGACTTACTTCACGTTTTGTGTTAACAGATTGACTTACCTAGATCTGGTTTCTGTGTCTAACTTTTTAAACTTATTTTTCTGTTCTAAGATTTTTAACACCTAAAATTCCGGATCCTTACCATAATATACCCCAAATAATAATTTTTTCTTTTAATTGTATTGTAAAATTAATTCGTACTAGTTTTGTGAGCATATTTATTTGAATACATTAGCTATGCCTAGTTGAGTAATAAACATACGAGTATATTTACAGATTGTGGTAGGTAGTTGAATTATTTTCGCACTTGAAAAACGCAATGGGCTATAGGGGACCGACAGGGATCAATTCCGAAGAGAAAGATACGTCACAGATCTTGAAATACTCGCCATTTCTCTCTACATTTTTCTAATGTACGTGGAACAGAATTTAACATCATTTGCATGAAGACGAATTGCAACAAAGGAATATAAATAACATAAAATCAATCACTACAGTAGGGGAGAGTAGTACACAGTGAGACAAATTAAAAAAAAAAACATTATTTAAGAGCTAAATACAATCGACTGAAGAAATTTAATTATTTTATGTTAAAATCTGTTTTATTGGCCATATCTTCCACATAAAATTTATTAATACATATAGACAGAAACCAGAAATAATTAACGTTAAAATAAATATTATATAATATATTATCAGCATTCGTCTCACTGTGCACCACACCTCGTACACAGTGAGACATTGCTAATTCATTTATTTTAAAAATATATTACCACAATACTAAACACAAACAATGGTTCATTATACACAAGTTTTCATAAAGCAATGAATTGTCAATCTTGGAAAAGTCACCGAACATTTATTTGGTCAAGCCGCATTTCAAAACGGACATATCCTGACAATCTTTTTGTTGTCATGGGCATTAGCTGAGGTAGAACCATGACAATATCCAATTTATTTACAGAGGCCACACCTGGAATGTTTAGCTTCACATATGCATTATATTTCTCACTTTTGCTATTACTTCGATGTAGAAAACCCCTTAACAATTCTATACCTGCAGACTTTGAAACCTCACAGGACTCTGGACATTTTATGTCATTCTTTTTTGCCATTTCATAGGCAACTTTTCGAACAGAAATTGTTGAAAATCTATAGCACATTCTACTGCATGTTTCAATGTATTCTGTAAATACCTGACGTACACTGTAATGTGGCTCCATTCGTATATCAACATCTGGATTTTCTTTCTTTTTCTTGACATATCTATACAACGTTTGAAAGGGGACATTTTCCTTTTTAGCTGCTTTTCGAATGGAGTACTTTTCCTGTAGGACTAATTTCACAGCTTCAGCCATCTGTTCTTCTCCAGTTGTTCCAATTTTCCTTGGAACATTCTTAGGCCGTACCATCATAACTCTGAAGAAACACATTATTGCCAGAAAATATTTAAATAACATTATATTAATGATAGTCTCGGCTCTGTGTATCTGTACAGCAATATTACAAGCTAAGATGTTAAATCACAAGTTACAACAGGGCTCAAAATACCCGGGTGCACAGGTGCACTGTGCACCTGAAAATAAAATTGTGCACCTAATTTTTTTCCCTCTAGGTGCACGCAGTACACCTGTAGTTAAAAAAAGCGGAGGAAACGTATTTTATGTTATTTTGATACCTGAACAAAATATTAGTATCGACCTCTCTCGCTCTAAAGGAACGTGATTAAAATTCCTAAATACACACTATGCAAAAACTTTAATCTAGAAAATACTATGTTGCAATGAAAGAAAAATTCAAAAAGCAGGATGGACACACTAAATCTTAAGGGTAAATATCTGTCAAAAACGTAGACGTTTCTGATTGCCTACCAATGTCTGATTATGACTAAATATTTGTAAGTAATAATTTCGCTGATAAAAATCATGTTCAAATATTTTTATTTTCTATCTACTAGTAATATATCCAAACATACCCAACTAATAAAGTAATTTACATTACATTAATGCTCTTATATTACGTTTTTTTAACTGTGCACCTAAAATATAATCTGTTCACCTAATTTAAAAATTTAGGTGCACCTTGTGCACCTGTATTGACAAATCTATTTCGAGTCCTGAGTTACAATTTTAAGATGTAAAATTCATTATATTGTGTTAGAGCAAAATCTTAGTAATTCAAAATTGAGTTGATAAAAATTGAGAAAATTCGTAATGCTAAATATATTTTATACAGTAACAAATATATTACAGTAACATTTAATGCATATTACTATTATGGAATAAATATAGTTGTCATAGTACACACTGATACACTGTTTCACTCTATACCACTGTTCCTTGTCTCACTGTGTACCATTTCACTTCGTTAAAAAAATGGCTAAATATATCCCTTCCATTGTTTTTCTTTAATTAAATCCTTGGTATTAAGTGGAGAAATAGTGCGGCATATATATAATATTCACTCCCAAATAATAGATACAATTAAACTGAAGATATATGATACATAACAGAGATAAATAACTTACTTTTCGGTTCAAAAAATCACTTTCGTTTCATAGCTTCCAACAGAACGAACATCCATGCTTGAAATGTGGGCTGCAATTATTCCAAACAAAGCGTAACTGAACAGCCTGGCATCTAGCGGCACAAACATAAACTTCATTATAAAAGACTTCCTGTTTCACTGTTTACCCTGTTTCACTGTGTACTACCAATACAGGAGGTATTGGTACTACTCTCCCCTATTCATTTTTTGCCAAATTTGCCGCTTCATTTAGAAATGCTTGGTTCGAGCTATTTTAGTGCATATTATTACTTAGCCACACTAAAGAGCTGGTCAATTAAAATTTTCAACAGTCTGATGACAGAAGGCAATGAGATGTCTGGAAGACAGACATCATCTCAAAACAGAAAATGTGAGCTAACGCGGAAATTAGTAGGACGGAGTTTAGACGCCAAACAAAAGCAAATGTGAATAGACTTTAAGAAGACTTAAGTGAACTATTGACTTTAGACTTAAGTGAATAGACTTTAAGAAGACAAGTGAACTATTGACTTTAGACTTAAGTGAATAGACTTTAAGAAGACTTAAGTGAACTATTGAATTTAGACTTAAGTGAATAGACTTTAAGAAGACAAGTGAACTATTGACTTTAGACTTAAGTGAATAGACTTTAAGAAGACTTAAGTGAACTATTGAATTTAGACTTAAGTGAATAGACTTTAAGAAGACTTAAGTGAACTATTGACTTTAGACTTAAGTGAATAGACTTTAAGAAGACTTAAGTGAACTATTGAATTTAGACTTAAGTGAATAGACTTTAAGAAGACAAGTGAACTATTGACTTTAGACTTAAGTGAATAGACTTTAAGAAGACTTAAGTGAACTATTGAATTTAGACTTAAGTGAATAGACTTTAAGAAGACTTAAGTGAACTATTGAATTTAGACTTAAGTGAATAGACTTTAAGAAGACAAGTGAACTATTGACTTTAGACTTAAGTGAATAGACTTTAAGAAGACTTAAGTGAACTATTGAATTTAGACTTAAGTGAATAGACTTTAAGAAGACTTAAGTGAACTATTGACTTTAGACTTAAGTGAATAGACTTTAAGAAGACTTAAGTGAACTATTGAATTTAGACTTAAGTGAATAGACTTTAAGAAGACAAGTGAACTATTGACTTTAGACTTAAGTGAATAGACTTTAAGAAGACTTAAGTGAACTATTGAATTTAGACTTAAGTGAATAGACTTTAAGAAGACTTAAGTGAACTATTGACTTTAGACTTAAGTGAATAGACTTTAAGAAGACTTAAGTGAACTATTGACTTTAGACTTAAGTGAATAGACTATTATCGAAGTAGAGGTTCAAAAGATATTTGTTGGGAAACACAAAAATTCTGAAATTGGTAAAACTCAAGTACACGGCACCGGCCCCTCGGCAAAGTGGGGAGTAAAATTTTTGTAGTCAAACCATTACTTGGATAGTCCATCATATTATATGTCTACCACTTGCGAGGAAAGAAATAGAAGTGCACTTAACAAAGGGGTTACGTCATTCCAAATTTATTGCCCAGTTGTGTATTTGAGTCTAACCAAGTATCTAACGTCAGTAACGACACTGCCATCAATAAATACAAACAATTAAGAAACTAGGGCAGATATTATGCCCGCGGGTCTGCTAGTTTATTTTATTATATTATTACTAGAGAAATTAACTGCCACATTTAAAATTATAATTTCTGAACTTCAGTAAGTTATCAGGAAGTCAATTGATTACGTTTCAGACATTTTTCGATTAAGCACTAAGTGCCGATTGTTGCAAATGCTGCTCAGCATCTATCATCCGTACCAGACACCACCGCAGTTCTCAAATTCGCTTTGTCTTCTGATTTAATGTTATTTGTTGAACGACTTCTTGGTAGTTTATTTGGTGGTAACAGAACTCGGTTAGTTTATCGGTCTAAGGACCACCCTAACCTCAGGGCTTCGAATTGAGAGCAAGCAGCTACACACCTAACAGTTTAGAAACATTTGAGAAACTTTCCTTGAAACAGATTAGATGGTCTTTTGTAAAAACAACAATTCCAGTGAAATAGAGATATCGATGTGGTGGAAAATTTAAGCGTGAGATATCTTTAAAAAGTTAAAAGACTAAGATAAAACGTAGATGTATATTATTGTGGTATTGGTTAGGGATGCGACATCGATGTCAATGTTTTGAAAACATCGATGTTTTAAAAAAAAACATCGATGTATTAGAGTCGATGTTTTTGTAGCATCGATGTTTTTACGTCATCGATGTTTTATTTTTAAATAAATAAAGTACCGTTATAAAAATTTAAAAAATAACCAAGTAGCATAATTTTCATAATTAGCAAATTGAACATACTTTAGACCAAAGTGATCAAGGGTGAAGGGTCTGAAAAGTAGGGATGTAACATCGATGTCAATGTTTTCAAAACATTGATATTTAAAAAAAACATCGATGTATTGGATCCGATGTCGCATCACTAGTTGCTAAACCAGTTTTAAGAAATGGGGAAAAAAGTTTAAATGCACTGAATTTTAAAAACATCAATGGTTTTGGGGCGATGTATTATCAACATCGATGTTTTAATTTTGAACATTGATGTTTTGCGGTCGATGTCGCATCACTAGTATTGGTGCATGTAAAAATCTTTTTGGGAATAATAGTTTGTGTTGAAATATCAATAGAAAAGTAGTGTGATAGTAAATGCAAATATACATGAGGGATTTCTCCTCATTCCTATAAGCAGTTAAAAACCAAGTAATTTAAAGCAGATTAAAAGCGGTTACAAGACACATGATAAGAAACTAGAATAGCGTGGAAGGAGGAAAAATGTAGAAAGGGAGATTATCCATCACATCTGAGAAACTAGGCAAGAAAGTGAAAGTGAAAATAAAAGAAGTAAAGATAAATATGCCTAATGCCATAACTGGAAATTAAAATATGCCAGGTAAGATCTCCTTTACAATGGTAGCACAAAGGGAGATATTTCTTCCGACTCGTATCAATGGGTAGATTTGTAAGAGTTTCTGTGAGGCGTTCACGATAATCAAAAAAATAAATAAAGGTTGGGATTTTAAGTAGAATTAATAGGAAAAATTATATTAAAAATTAACTTTGGAAAAATCCAAATTGTCAGAGATTTTTGGAAATGTTCACTTTCAAACTTTTTATAAAGGAACTAAATGCTAACATCCAACTTTCCATCCCTGAAAGTTAGGAGATTGGTTTTATGAGAATACAGTATAAAGTCCCAAATCCGGACGTTTTGCTAACCGGCGCCTTTATTTAATTTCTCACTTTTTCTACCTTTCCAACAATTTTTAAAGAACAAGGAGTTAAACCTGGACCTTATTGATGAAACAACGCATAATAACGGACATGTTCAGAGTAAATACCACAAAGAAAAATTAGAAGATTTTCAAGTAAAAAATATGTTGCATTGTATTAAAAAGTTTTTTTTCCATTTATATAAATACACATTTTGACAGAATGTTCCAATTTTAGCAACCATAGACTGTTTCAATTTGGTGATCCACTTCTTAACTTAACAGACCTCTTGATGGATCCGTATCACAAAAACTTATTTTTATTCCTCTCTGATATTGGTTTTATAAATCATATATAGCTTTTATTTGATATAAGTTTAGTTTAGCAATCGTGTTATGTGTTAAACCATCTCATCGTTAAAGCTATAGACCTTTTAATATATAGACAACGTTTGGCGCAGTTTGGCTAGATCTGGCCCTTGTGCCATAAAAAACTACCAAACCAACCTTTTATAAAAATTATTCCTATTTCTACATATTCTATTTTACTATTGCAAACGCAAAATTCGCGCCGATGGTGGTGGTTAGATTGAGGTTTTTTTTTGACAAAAAATGCAAAAACGAAATCCGAGAAAAGTTCAAAATCCGGAACATTCGAGGTCCGGAGGAGTCCGGATTTGGGACTTTGTACTGTAGTAAAAATTCAAGCCAAGTTATCACAAACTAAAAAGGGAGTAGCATTTTAAATACCTTAAATTTTTTTAAAAATATGCATTAATTTTTTCGAAACCGGAGGTAATTTTAAGATAATCATAGAACATAAAATACAACTCACAATAATAACAAATAGCTCACGTTTGAAAAATTAGCTTTTTAGGTGCCAGGTCCCCTTAAAATTAGACCTTTAATGAAACTTCATGATATAGGATACCTTTAACTAACACACACGCACACACACACATTTCATAATCTATTGAAAATTATACAATTTTTTAAAATTAGTTCTGAATGATGAAAAAGGCTGATGAAAAACATAGCTATAATTGTGCTTTTTAATGCAACATCTGTTAGAATTGGCTATGTAGCAAAAAAAAAAAATTGATAACTTTCAAGTTGTAAAACTATTTTTTCTGTAAGGAATGAAGTCTTTCTACTCGATGAGAGTTCATTTCTCTGTAAACTGAAAGATACCACCGGAAGGCCAAGAAAGTGGTGCAAACATGTTTGCGAATGTTTTCCTTAAAAAAGAAATATGAATTTATGAGTTTTTGTAAGCGATGTGCTGAAATCGTATTGGGAAAACAAGCAAAGTTACGTAACTTTTGGATTAAAACAGCAAGAACGTATGGCCAAAAAAACTCACTAATATCCTCTTTATATTTAACTTCACAATAAAAATCCTCTTGCATGCTACCGCAAAAAAAATTAATTCCTTAATTATTTCACGTCAGTTCATCCATTCATGCGAATTAATAACGCTAGTTTCTTTTGAATAACGCCATATCTCTATTACGAAGTTTTGGATTGGATTTTTGGGATTTATGGAGTAAAGTTAAAAAAAGACAGGCTGGTCCAAGCGTAAAATTAGTAAGCTGTGTAAAGATAAAAGCGACAATACGTCTTAAATATGAAGTGAAATGCAGAAATTGAATTTAACCTGTACATAAAAATACTGGGATCTATAATTTTGGTAATAAATTATATAAAAGACTAGCCACTTCATGGCTAGCCTGGCTTTGCTCGTGCCCATGGTGTAAGGTATTAATCTGGTATAAAATGTTCAGCAGATTTCAAATCCGTTGAAATTTTTACGCTATTTTTAACGGTCTAGGAGATAGAAAAAAGAACTGTGACTATAGTTAAAATATTTATCGTCTGGCTGGGAAAACATTCCTCCGCGCAAAATCAAAGCGGAAAGGAAAAAAATAATTTTCTTCGCGTGCAAAATGAAAGGGGAAGCGTAAAAAATAATTTTCTTAGCGTACTCCGAAGGGGTTTAAAAAACTTGACATGGTTCCAAGGCTAACTGCAAGGTCACGTGGGTAGAAAAGTCAAGATTCGGGTTATTCTTCTTTCGCGGAAGAAAGGCGTTGAAGAACCAGGTATAGAATAAAACTATTAAATTCATTTAAAAATCTTCCTGATTGAATTTTAAAATTTCGCCGCAACCCAAAAATTGCACAAAAATTCGTACTACCTATGTGCCAAATCTTATTGTTGTAAGTGCCATAGATCGTCAGGATTTTGCGGCCGCGAAACAAACAAACAGACAGACAAACAAACACTTCCATTTATAATATTAGAGATGAGAAATATAAAATATGTTGATCAACAACATGCGTGTGAAAACAGTTGAAAGAACGGCGAACTAGATGCGTGGCTAATATTTAAAGTGATACATAAAATTTATGAAAGATAAAACACTGTATAAAATTTAAAAAGCCAATTGAATTGAAAAAGGCAAACAGGTTTGAATGTTTTTTACATAATAACTACGGCAAGTTTAGACTCTATCCTCAAAAAACTAACTAAGATAACGCGTAAAAATAGGACAGTCAGAGATTAAATATGAACAGTAAATCCAGTTCTACATGTATTACATAAAAGAGTTTTCTTCTAAGAAAAAATGTTGATGACGGAATCTTGTGTGCCCAATGCAAAAGCGAGCCATTTTGACTTCTGTCATTGAAACAAACGGCCGCTGATGAATCAATGGCTTGATAAGGTGATTCGTGACTTGCAGATCCTATGACTCTTGACACAAGGAGTGAATAAATTTTGATATTGACCTTTTGATGTCTGACATAGGAACAGTTTGCTCTTATGAGACTGAAGCTGCTTTCGCATCACTGCCAGCTAGCTATTAGCTTTTAATGCCCATGTGACTCGGGACCCAACAAAACTCGGTCTCAAATCCCTCGCTATTTAGTGTTCTTACTACCTTAAATGCGACTGATAAAACATGATGTTTTGAATTACCAAAGTGCTCCATCTGTTCCAGCGAACTCATACTAGGTAGAAGCTAGAAATAATACGTTGAAGGGCAGGGGATGGTTTTTTCAAGCACTATGTAGCCTAGCAGGGAAGCTCTTCCACCAGAAAGGCGTGCACATGCGGCATTTAGAGATATATAAATTACATTCTATATTGCTCCAGCAATAGTTTTGATACAATACCTAATATATATATATTAAAATTAATAGAACAGACACTTTTTCCCCTGGACGCCATTGAGAGCTGACGTATTTTTTCCGAGCAGAGACGACTGCTGCAGATAATGACGGAACTGTTTTAAAATATAACTCAACTGTACATAATAACTGTGGATATTAATTCATTAAATGTCAATGTGCTGTAAGATTCGAAGTCTTTAATATAGACCTTACCAAACAGAACAACACGAATCTTATATATATATACAGGGTGGTCCCGAATTCATGGTACAAACTTTAATGGTAGGTACAGGACATTGTAACAATGATTTATTGTATAGGAATGTATAGTCGCAAGTGACGCGGTGAGGCGTAAACAGGGGAAATAAAAGGAAAGAGAAATGGAGTGATCGGTTGGTATCATTGCCGGTAGAGGGCAGTAGATGTCTAGCCGCTGTTGAACATGATGCATCGCAGTAGGGAAAAGCGCCATTCACAATTGTGCTGCCGTAGACGATGGGTGACTTTACGTATGCAGAAAAAGCAGACATGCATTACATGTACGGCCGTGCAAATGGTAACGGCAGAGCTGCGTTACGAATGTATCGCGCGGAGTATCCTGATCGACGAATGCCGGATCATAGAATTTTTCAACGGTTACATCGTCAACTTTGTGAAACAGGTGCGTTCGACGTCAACAGACATGGCGCTGGTCGAGTAAGAGCTGTACGCACTCCAAGGCTGGAAGAAAGCATCTTGAACATTGTGGCTGATAGACCCGAGTCAAGCACAAGAACTGTTGCGCGTGACGTAGGTGTGAGTCATCAGACTGTATGCAGAGTGTTAAACGAAAATCGCTTACACCCCTTCCATTTTCAGAAAGTACAAGCATTGAATCCGGCAGATTATCCTCGCCGCGTGAACTTCTGCCTGTGGGTGATGCAGCAATGTGCGTTGCAGCCGGATTTCGTAGATTATGTGCTATTTACAGATGAAGCGACATTTTCACGCGAGGGTGTCTTTAATGCGCACAATTCCCATGTGTGGGCAACCGATAATCCACATGCAACGCGTCGACATGCGTTTCAACAACGTTTCAGTATTAATGTGTGGGCTGGTATTGTGAACGACTTTTTGATTGGCCCATACTTACTACCCACGCGGCTCACTGGCGGAAGCTATCTTATTTTTCTGAAAGAAGTGTTACCACAACTGCTGCATGATGTTCCGATCGCCATTCGTAACCGCATGTGGTTTGAGCACGATGGGGCGCCAGCACACTTCAGCATTGATGTACGGAATTACCTGAATGCCACGTTTGGTACTCGATGGATTGGGCGTGGTGGACCAGTCCCTTGGCCACCCCGATCTCCCGATTTATCGAGCCTCGATTACTTTTTATGGGGACATCTAAAGCATCTTGTTTATGAGACTCCAGTTGACTCAGATGAGGATCTCGTCGCTCGCTTATCTGTAGCTGCTGCAGGTGTGCGTGAAATACCAGGCATCTTTGAACGTGTACGCCAATCGCTCCACCGACGCTGTCAAGCATGTATCGATACTGGTGGACGCAATTTTGAACAATTACTGTAAACATGACACTTGTCAACAACGCTTTCAATAAAATCTTTGTTTTTCCTTTCGGCCGTTATTTCCCCTGTTTTCGCCTCACCGCGTCACTTGCGACTATACATTCCTATACAATAAATCATTGTTACAATGTCCTGTACCTACCATTAAAGTTTGTACCATGAATTCGGGACCACCCTGTATATATATATATATATATATATATATATATATATATATATATATATATATATATATATATATATATATATATATATATATATATATATATATATATATAGTACAGTACAGAAATACATCGTAGTTGGATAAACGAAAGAACACAAATTATAGTAGTAAAATTATGATGAGACGGAGTATATTACAGTGAAGAAGAGAAGTATGCATAAAGCGATTCCCTGAATACACAAATTAAGAAGGTGTGGATGAAAGTTTTTCTCAGTGTTATTAGAGGTTGACTGAAGAGGCTTGAACAGAGGAGAGTCAGGAGTTCAGTAGCAAACCTACCGACTAGCTACGTCCGGAGCCGTCTCAATACTTTTTTTAACTCTAAATAAGGCCTGGGGATTGTTATAGATGTTAGTTAACCATACAGACTTAAGATTAGCCGCAGGCCTAGTTAAGTGAAACGAAGAGGTTAAAGGACAGCTGGACATAGTGATCGCTGTGCCTACCTCACCTCAGAAACAAAGGTCGGTTGTTTCTAACTTAAATCGGTACAGGTAGGCCATCAATGGACCATGCCGCGACAGGAACCCGATCAGGCTTATGCTCATGACCAGGCGTTGGATCTTTCCCTTTGGGATTGATCCCGGACTGTTGTCAATATCCCGCTGTGTTACTCCAGTAGGACGTTAATTAACTACCTACCTCTCTAAAGACGGCCAAATATTTGAAAACCAGGCGTAATACAGACCATATAAACCGATGCTAAAAGTCAAGTTCCTCCAAGGAAGGAATGAGATTGAGATTTTCAAAAAAGTAATTATCAAATAACGTCTTACGTCTTAGATCAAATGTGAGTTGGAGACATTCCACATAAATACTGAGCAGGTGATGAGCGTAATACACAAGAACATGGCCTAAAAACAGAGCAGTTGACAACGTCCAATCTGTGTAAATTAGATGCTTTAGAAATACCATAAAATACATCCGCACTCAATACAGAACAAGATGATGGATCGACATACCTGGAGTAATGAAGATCGATCCGTTCCCCAAGATGTATTAGAAAGTACTTTCAAGGATGTTCAGGGATCGCTCGCATTTGCCTAGCACGTGTACAATGTACATAAGGAAAGTAAGTTTATTCTCAAACATTAATCCGAGGAGTTTACCTCATTGACTAATGGAATCTGTATAACAGAATATAGATGCATACCTCCTTCCTGTAGAAATGGACACATCTACTCTAGCTTAGGGACGGTGTGTGACCATTGAAGTCGCTCCAAATAATTTTAATCAACATAAGGGCGTTAATTCCTCAGGAAAGTGTTTTAATTTTTGCACTTTTGCATTAAGATTCCAATCTTATCCATTCCTTGGAGGAGCTTGACTCTCGGCACATGTAGTCCGTTGCACTTCCAACTGGGTTACTGCTGCCCGGAACTGAAGGGATTTCGCAATTCAGAAGAATGTACACGTGAGAATTGACGATACTCAAAATAAATATATCTCACAAATTTATTCTGTACTAGCTGAATAACCTGGTGTTTCTCGGGTTTCAAATATGACCACGACATTTCCCTGTGTTAACTCAAATACACAAACCCTGTAGAACGTGTTTCTTTGTCCATTTACATTATTCCGTGAACATTTATTTCAAGTAAACAAACTTTATATTTTAAAATTGGGGCTACAAAGGGCACTTTAAGGACTACCTGTGTGCCATTTTTCATGGTTACAGATTGGTCTGAAGACAGTAAAGATATAGCCTATGTTTTCCGCAGTGTTGTAGAGTATAAGTGGACCAAATTTGGTGTACATTTGTATAGAGAACATACACACACATCCTTTTTATATAAAGTATATATATTTTTCAATATCCATTCTTCAATGTCTTGTGTATGGCACAGCTTGGCCAAATATGACCCTTGCCCCCCAAACCAAAGAACAACATTCAAGTTACTCTATTGGTGTGTAAAAGTGCGAATCAACTCTAAGCAATAAAAGCTCCGTGAGTCAAAGAACCAGAAAATAACGTGAATTAAATACATTTAATATTTTTGTAACATAGCCTAACATGACCTAGCGGTATCCTATATGTTTGCTGTGGTGTACAGAGAGGAACGCATTCTATCCATAAGATGATTTATTTGGAACATATGGTACAAGGTACTATTTACAGACCTACACATACCAGGATGTAGTCTCTGTTCTACGCTACTATTGGTAAAAGGAATCAGTACCACTCGAAAAGCGCCTTCTCCCAATAGAGGGGATCAACAGGGATCTTGACGTACCGTCTCGAAAGTTAAACACTGATTCCAAGCCGTTTCTGATACAAATAAATCTCAAGAGTTATAAGAAATTTGGTTCCAACAGTATCTTGTAATATCCTCCTTAAGTGCATATCCTCTCGTTAATAAATCTCACAATATCTATGTACAGTTATCTATATACAAAGTGAATCGGGATTTTACGAGCCATCAGCAGCTTCAAAAAACATTCGATTGAACACATCGGCCTTTAAAATTCCACTTGGTTTTCACCTTCCTTAGAAACCCAAACTGGAAAATGTAAACAACACCAAATTCTTTCATGAGGGGGTGGCATTCGAAAGCGGTCAATGCACAGCAGCGCATACAATCTACAACATACAATCTTCAACATACAATCTACAACATACAATCTTCAAAATACAATCTTCAACATACAATCTACAACATACAATCTTCAAAATACAATCTTCAACATACAATCTACAACAATTTGAAACATCGCCAGAGCTGCACAAGTAAAAAATCCACACTACCACGTATATCATCCGCCTCATTTGCAAATAAGACGAAAGCAAGCAATCCTAGTAATCACTATCGCTAGCTATTAACCACTCATAAACCTAATAAGAAACCCCTTTCGCCTGACATCGAAAGCGATCCGTATCTGTGTTACCGTTTGTCTGCATTGTATTTGAGAACTGAATTGCACATTTACAAGAAGTAAATCATTCGAAAGGCAGTTTTGAATATTCAAAAGATAAAGTTCACATACCGCGGGCAGTATTGGCAGGTCACGACTGCTGCTTTGATGGATTACGTCTGCGAATAACAGACACGCCCAAGTCCTGGACTCAGAATTCTGGACACCATTACTCACGGATAGCGGGGTCATTTATCCTACTGTGCATTCATATTTCCGTGCTGTATTGTTCGAATGCGTAATACTTTCTTCTGGGATTTCGGCAGTGAAACGTTTTATTGACGGAAATAGTATATATTTGTAAATGGTAGCTGTAATTCTCTCTCTTGGAAATTGTAAAGGAATGTATGCCCTTTTTTTTATCGTAAATAACGGGTTGAATCAGATATTTGTAGTGCAATTTGCTCTTTTACTTTGAATCCGTCTATGAACTCTCCCATCAAGATTTGTAATGTTTTTATTTTTGAATTTCTGGAGTTGGAATTATTTTGGAAACGAAAATAAATAACCCTCCGAGGGAATAATACGCATAATTCCATCTTGAAACCTACAATCTTCCTGCATATAAATTTTTAACAGTCTTTTTCGTCTTGAACAATAAAATCTTTCCGAATGATTCTGTTCTGAGGAAAGGATCAATAAAATCTTTCCTAACGATTCTATTTGAAAAAATTAACGACAGAACCTTTCCAAACGTTTCTATTATAAGAAAAATGACCAGTAGAATCTTTACAAGTGAATCGACTCAAAGAAAAAGATGGATAGAATCTTTCCAAACGATTCTAATAAGAAAAAGATCGATAGAAAAGATCGATCTAAACGATTCTATTATAATAAAAAAGACCAGTAGAATGTTTCCAAATTATTCTACTTAAAGAAAAGGATAGAATCTTTCTAAAGGATTCTATTCTAAGAAAAGGACCAATAGAATCTCTCCAAATGATTCAATTTTAAGGAAATGACCAATAAAATCTTTATAAAAGATTATGTTCCAATGAAAATACCAATAGAATTCTCAAAGATGCTATTATGAGGAAAAGACCAATAGAATTCTTTCAAAAGATGCTATTATAAGGGAAGATCCAGTAGGTCTGTCCTGAAAAATTCTATTCTAAGGAAAGAACCAATAAAATCTTTCGAAAGAATTATATTCTAAGAAAAGAATCAATAGAATCTTTCTAAAGGTTGAAAGAATCCGTAGATGCTTTCAACCAATACATGTGGCTATATAGTCATTACGTGTGTGTGGGGGTGTGTGTGTGCAATAGTACACTACTGAGAAATTTCGTGATGCTCAGTGCACACACCAATTACGTAATATTTGAAGGTATGGTATTGAAAATGTTTCGTATTTCGCAATATAACTGAAACTGTCCGTTAAATTTAACTTCTCCCTCCTTATGCATTGCATTCAATATCGATTACTTTTCTATGATAGTGCCTAACTGTCGTATATATCACTATCGAACCATAAAAAGTATAATTGGATTTTGAAGTAGATATGTTTTTCTTGGAAAAGCTGGTCACTGGAGCATCGCATTGTCTTCCGCTGTTTGTTGAAGCATTAAAAACATTTTTATTTAATGTAGATTCTATTCTTAGTAAAAATTGGATTGGTCCTTTCCTTAGAAGCTAATAACACTAAGACTCAATATGTAAACAAAAATAACCAAATATGTCCTGGTACATTACTGGCGACAATCAAAGCACCAAACCTCATGAATTTTACCAGACGAGTGAGTTTTCAAATCATATTTATCAGAAACCTGTCAGTCCAATCATCCTTTACTCTTTGGAACAGTTTTCAACAGGATGATAAAGAGATTTGGTCTATAAAAACGTTACAAGTCTATCTGATAACTGCGCAATGTCATCTGGAAAGAACGAGCTAAAGACAACTTATGAGACCCATTCGAATTTCGACAGTTCTCAATAGTGTTCCAAATTTCTGTTTCCATCATTTAATGAAACTTTCACGTTTCACAAGCCACAGGGCTTAACACGTTCGCTGCCAAAGCTGATGTGGTTACGTTGATAGTTATTGCTCGGCTGTAGAAATGGGTTTTTCCCAGAATCCAATACCAGCCACGCCAATATTAGAGTATATTGGCGGAAGCTCAGCCAACAAATTTGCAATATCATCATGTGTTAGAGGCTTATTAGATTGCACTTTTCTTTACTTGGGGCGTGAAGGCCCTACAGAACTGTTGGATATTCTCCTGTTCTTAACCGTTTAAATATGTGCAAATCCATCGTATGTAAATCAGGTTAGATTTGCATATGAAACGCCATTTGATTTATTTAGAGTTGTATATATAAACGAAGTCTGTTTTATATTTTACTCTCACTGATCCAAATACTGGATGTTTTGTATGTTTTCTTTTATGAGTTGTTTTATCTGTAAAGTCTTATATTTTTATTAAATTTTTAAATCTCACCGTGGCTGTCTAACTGTTATATATTATGCATCCTACACTTCGCACTTTGACTAGATTTTTAGCTGGTTAACCTAACAAGAACTATCGTATCTACAACTCATATTACAATATATTTTAAAACTAATATAGCAATAAATTCGAAACCACATACCTGTACAACTAGCTTTTAACCTTTACTCGACGCCAACACCTAACATATAATGCCAATTGAAAAGGAGAATAAATGTTGAGGCCGCAGCTCTTCCCGCGCGAACGCGTGACTGTCTACTGAAACAGCACTTTACACCACGCGCTGGAACGTGATTGGCTCTTTAGCGTTGACGACACATCCCGCGCTGGCATGAGATCGGCAGCGAAAGTGTTGAGGAACAACCGAAGCAATTTTTAATATAACCTGGGACAATGATGGTGACTTTCAAATCCCCAAATTGCATGCACTTTACGATATGTGTGAAACAGGGCGAGGCAAGAGAGGAGTTTATGGGTGCTCTAGTCCGTGCCCCTTTTCTATTTGGGTCAAATTGCTTTTGATAAAATAAGAATCCAATTCACAAAATATCTAGTTAGATTACATTAAATAGCCTTGAATGCATCATGTAATTCCTTTGTTTATAGCCTACTATACGCCATCCGATTTCCTTTGTTTCCAGTCTTATTCGAAGGAGTTTTGTACGTTCAAAATTAAACTTTTGACTACAAACGCTGTTCTTAATACCCTAATACATTCAGATTTTTATACACATATTTCAGTTGACATATACTCTTTCAAACATAATTGCATTTATTTGAAATACTAAGGGGCTCTGCCCCCTGATTGCCTTCGCTCGCTAACCCCCGGTGATTGCCACACAATCCCATTTGGTTTGCTTCTCAAACCAACACTCCTTTTGTAGAGTTTTCTATCCTCTGGGCGACGGCGAAACTATCCTAATAATTCGTATTTTCTTGATGATTTTCCTTGCCTTGACGTCACAGCGAGTTTCACCAAGGCCGTTTCGCGTTTCATCTTCGCGATGAACAATTTGTTCACTATCTCGAAAGTATACTTTTAATAGTATCGAATATGTTTATTAATCAATTTTAAAAATAATAACACCATAAGTACATTCCAAGATTTTCCGTGATGTTTTCAAATTTAAAAACTAATTGTAATAAGCTATAGATATAACAGTTTTAACAAAAAAATAACGAAAATGTCCCGATTTTTCCCGAATTTCAAAAAAATATTATCAGGAACCTATTATTCCAAATGCAGTAGAACTTCAACTATCCGAACTTCAGTTATCCAGATCGCTTTGAACTCTTCGATTGCTCTCTTCTGAGTCAGTAAAGATTTTTGTGTGTGTTTAATCAGAACTTAACTGTCTGTCTCGTGTCTGGTGCAGCATGGCCAAATATGGCCCTCGCACCATAAAATCCAAACAACAACCAACCCTCTCATAAAATCACGTTCCCTCTTTTTCATTCGAGTTCCACCTGCAAGGCACTGGTGTGAAAGTCGGGTGTTCGTTTTTATCAGAAGCTGTCATTCCGATCTCCCTGCGTTCCATTTTGGAACACAGTCCAGGATGTCATAACCCCCGCTGGCATCGAAATGGAAGCTGGGTCCAAGGGGAAGGTTCCCCTCCCCTTGCCCCACCCGACCACTGACCCTATTCCACCGAGTTCAAGAATTGCCGCTAGTTAGGGTCGAGTGGAAATGCTCACAATCATCAAGGGCTAATTGTAGAATTGGGATGATTACGCAGTTGATTAATGATCATTTAGAGGTATTAATATAATCTCTGGCTGCATAATTAAGATATAGCTGTTAGCATATGGGTATTTATAAATTGAATCATAAGCTTCGGAAATGGGCTCGTCGACAAATAATTACGAGGTATTTTTTCGTGTCTTACTGAGATGTTGCTTCAGATTCCATCGAACGAAAACATTCGCATAAAGAATTCTATTTTGAAGCCGTACTAAACTACGACAACTTAGTAGGACCCGTAGTGAATAGTTTGATTGAGATCTTATTTAGCTTTTAAATATTTTATATTTATAAAATGTATTCAAGTTTCAATGTTTTCCATTCAATGTTTACAACAAAATGTTACGTTTAAATGTTTCGATCTTAAACGTATTCACACGTTTCAACGTTTTCAGTTCAATTTTTTGGAAACAGTACTAATTCCATAACAGATTACATCGAACGAAAACAATTGTATATATTGTACTTTGAAGCCTTTCTAAACTACGGCAACTTATTAGGACCCATAGGTGAAATTTTTTTTCACATCTTATTTAGCTATTAAATATTGAATAAACATAAAATGTATTCAAGTTTCAATTCAATGTTTACAATAAGGTAACAATTAAATGTTTGGATGTAAAGCGTATTCAAATTTCAACGTTTTCAATTCAATTTTTGGAAGAAGTACTAATTCCATAACAGATTCCATCGAATGAAAGCATTTGTATAAAGTATTCCATTTTGAAGCCGTTCTAGACTACGGAAACTTAGTAGGACCCGCAGTGAATAGTTTGATTGAGATCTTATTTAGCTGTTAAATATTTTATAAATATAAAATGTATTCAAGTTTCAATTTTTTCAATTCAATGTTTACAACAAAATGTTACAATTAAGGCCCGGTGCGCACATCCGGTTTTTCAACGTGCGGCGCCGCTGCCGCAACGTAAGTGCGTTCTGAGATACATTAGATCCAATGGAGCAGTGCACACATGCATCCAGCGCCGCTGGGGCGCCGCACGTTCAACTTGCGTGCAATTTGTACCGCAGTTCCCCACGGCGCCGCACGGTCAGCCGCACATGATTCTCATGTTCTGAAGTACCTTGTTTTCATAAACAAATGGAATATAAATAATAATTAAAAAATGGTTGTATCCAGTAACGTCTATTGTGTTTCAAAATATACTTTTTGTACACCAAGTAAGCGAAATAAACATGTTTTCTTCGATAGAATATTGATCGCAAATGGCACGAAATGAGTTCGTGCGTCATTTCACGTTTATGTGTGATAGTTGGGCTTCGATGCCGCAGTGGCGCCGCACGTTGAAAAACCGGATGTGTGTACTGGGCCTAAATGTTTCGATATAAAACGTATTCAAATTTCAACGTTCAATTCAATTTTTGGAAGTAGTACTAATTCCACAACAGATTCCATCGAACGGAAACATTTGTATAAAGTATTCTTTTTTGAAGCCGTTATAAACTACGGCAACTTATTAGATCCCGGAGTGGAAAGTTTGATTGAGATCTTATTTAGCTATTAAATATTGAATAAACATAAAATGTATTCAAGTTTCAATGTATTCAATTTAATGTTTACAATAATGTAACAATTAAATGTTTTGATGTAAAACGTATTCAAATTTCAACGTTTTCAATTCAATTTTTGGAAGTAGTAATAATTCCATAACAGATTCCATCGAACGGAAACATTTGTATAAAGTATTCTTTTTTGAAGCCGTTATAAACTACGGCAACTTATTAGGACCCGTAGTGGAAAGTTTGATTGAGATCTTATTTAGCTATTAAATATTGAATAAACATAAAATGTATTCAAGTTTCAATGTATTCAATTTAATGTTTACAATAATGTAACAATTAAATGTTTTGATGTAAAACGTATTCAAATTTCAACGTTTTCAATTCAATTTTTGGAAGCAGTACTAATTCCATAACACATTTCATCGAACGAAAACAGTTGTATAAAGTATTCTATTTGAAGCCGTTATAAACTACAGCAACTTATTAGGACCCGTAGTGGAAAGTTTGATTGAGATCTTATTTAGCTATTAAATATTGAATAAACATAAAATGTATTCAAGTTTCAATGTATTCAATTTAATGTTTACAATAATGTAACAATTAAATGTTTTGATGTAAAACGTATTCAAATTTCAACGTTTTCAATTCAATTTTTGGAAGCAGTACTAATTCCATAACACATTCCATCGAACGAAAACAGTTGTATAAAGTATTCTATTTGAAGCCGTTATAAACTACAGCAACTTATTAGGACCCGTAGTGGAAAGTTTGATTGAGATCTTATTTAGCTATTAAATATTGAATAAACATAAAATGTATTCAAGTTTCAATGTATTCAATTTAATGTTTACAATAATGTAACAATTAAATGTTTTGATGTAAAACGTATTCAAATTTCAACGTTTTCAATTCAATTTTTGGAAGTAGTAATAATTCCATAACAGATTCCATCGAACGGAAACATTTGTATAAAGTATTCTTTTTTGAAGCCGTTATAAACTACGGCAACTTATTAGGACCCGTAGTGGAAAGTTTGATTGAGATCTTATTTAGCTATTAAATATTGAATAAACATAAAATGTATTCAAGTTTCAATGTATTCAATTTAATGTTTACAATAATGTAACAATTAAATGTTTTGATGTAAAACGTATTCAAATTTCAACGTTTTCAATTCAATTTTTGGAAGTAGTAATAATTCCATAACAGATTCCATCGAACGGAAACATTTGTATAAAGTATTATTTTTTGAAGCCGTTATAAACTACGGCAACTTATTAGGACCCGTAGTGGAAAGTTTGATTGAGATCTTAATTAGCTGTTAATTATTTTATAAACATAAAATGTATTCACGTTTTAATGTTTTCAATTCAGTGTTTACAACAATGTTACAATTCAATGTTTACAACAATGTTACAATTCAATGTTTACAACAATGTTACAATTCAATGTTTACAACAATGTTACAATTCACTGTTTACAACAATTGTACAATTCAATATTTACAACAATGTTACAATTCAATGTTTCGATATAAAACCTACTTCCATGTATTCAAGTTTCAACATTTTCAATTTAATGTTTGGAAGCAGTAATGAATTATGGATACTTTTTAAGTCCCGCAATAATAAGTTTGATGGAGTCCTTGTTTAATTATTTATTAAATATTTTCTAAGCATTAAATCTATGTTTACAAGTTTGATTTAAATGGAGGGAACAGAGGCATGCATTTCAAATTTGAAGTTAGAGACTGGATATTGCTGCACATGTGAGAATAAAGGGGAATTGTCTGAACTAATGCGTAGAAAATTTACTTAGCAATACTATTTATTGCGATCACATTTGTCAGTGTATTCAGTTTTTCCAACATTTTTTTATAATACTTACATAAATACAATACTTTCAAATTATTTTTACATAACGTTTTAGAATAAACCACATATAGGCGTAGAAAACGGTGGTCACAAGCTCTAGCTATAGGGCGGTATTTCAGAAATTTTTATTAAACTTTTTCAGGTCTTTGACCAATACCGAATGGAAAGTTCCAATGGCTTTTTATGGTATTTGGTATTGGTATTTTTTAATTAGCGAAGTACTAGAGCAATACAACGGCTATTGACAACGGTCCGGGTTCAATCCCAAAGGGAAAGATCCGATTGTTTTTATGGGGGAAATGTTTTACAATAAATGAGACACAGCTTAATCTTTATCATAATACGTTTTCAATGTAAATGTCTTCATGTACTCCTTTAGAAACAACACTAAAGCAAATTCTTTTCACGTAGCCACCTGCAATCGTATTACTATTCAGATAAGAGACAAAATGATAGAATTACCTTCTCACAAACGTCTGGAGAGAACAAGCTAAGAAGGCAGGGGTCGCCATTTATTACTTGCTATCGACCCATAAACCAAGCTTTGCTTGTCGATAGTTTAAACGCAGCCAATAATTAATTGTTATTAAAAATTATTACTGTTAATCATTTATTGATAAAACTGATGGCATACAAAACAAAATATTTTATCCTAAATATTAACCTCCAAGTGGTTTCTACCAGATATCTCGTCCATCAAAATCTGACCAATTTTACTAAAGATGAGATGCATCGTCCATTAAAGATCTGACCAATTTTACTAATGACGATGTATCTCGTTCATTAAGATGTGGCCAATATTGATACTGACAAAGTACTACCTCATCGAGTCAACCACCAGGATATAATTAACTACATTTTTCGTATTTTTAAATCTGCAAATTTTATTTTGCATTTATGATAGCATCAGCCGGATTAGCCCCATGTCTCAGAAGTCTAGATCCCCTTCAGAAACCAACCTTTTCAATTACAACTTCAAGAGTACGTTTTGTTAGTGGTAAACTATCTTCGCAAGATTGGTAGTTGGATTGAGGTACCTCCTTTTAATTGGAGAGGCAGTCTCTCGTCTTCGACTAATTAAAGTTATTACGGATATTTGAAAGTCTACACAGAGTGTTAGCAACAGACCTCGACAAGTACAAACATGTTGGTTGGGATTTTATGGCGTAAGGTTCAAACACAGACAAGACGCGTTAAGCATAAGAAAAAAATAATGAAAACAATGTAAATATTGAAACTATAAGAGAAAGGAGTGAAACCGATAACTGACAAGACGCTCTCCACAGGATGTGAAAACTCAATACAAAAGGAAGACATCACTGAGGAATATCTTCCCTCAATATTACCTTGCGCGGCGTAGATGGATTGCCGAATTTCCCCTTTGTGGAAGACAGTAAACGAAGTTTAGGTCGTTTGGTATCACCTTTACTTACTCTTTTTGGCAACTTCAGATAGTTTTACAATTGAATGTGGTACTGGAGAGTGAATGAGTAAAACACACACACACAGGGAACAAATTTTTCTGGGCTAATGTTTCATAAATTGTTTATATATTTAATGAATATATAAACAGTTAATAAACACTTGTAAACAGCGGGAATTTCTATATCAAATGCAAAGTACGAAACCCTTCGTAAGAGCAATATAATTTAAGAATAACATCTATGTATGAAGCAAAGTTGGTCCGTCTGTCTTTTCTTTATACAGAACAACACCATTTGACAGTCCACAACAAATGTGATTTAGTTATTCTTTAGAACTATTTGCGTAACATCATACATACTATCCACCACTTCTACTTGCTCTAGGTTTGAATAGAAGGCTAAAACAATTTGAAAACCGATAGAAATAACATTTGTTTAATCGTAATATTTTGAAAAGTAATTCGGAAGCCGTCATCCCATCCTCTTCGCCATTTTGTAGCCTGTTTATTTTTCACATGATTCAATTTTGCTTGGAATATTCTGCAAAGAATATTCTAGGTGGAATGTTATACATGGAATATTCTAGATGGATCACACGGAAATATGTATAAACGAGTAACAGCAGTTGAACTATGTTCTTTTTTACATTCAGAACAAAGGTTAGGTAATATCTTAGTATTTTAGGCGCCAACTTCGTTCTATTTTTGCATTCGTATTCTGAGTGTGTGGGAAGACAGCAGCGTGCTCCGCATTCCATGAGGGATTTTGCCTTGGGGTTCAATACCATTTTGTGTTATATTCTTCACAGTGAAGAATTGTCCACGTGGTGATTGAATTCATGATTCAACAATAAAATTCATACAGTCCACTATCACTGCTCATGTGCTTGAGTTTACTCTTACTACTTTATGAGCTTCGACGAGACTTCTAAAACATTATTATTACGATTACGGTATGCAACTTATATTGTTTTACCAGTATTGTTGGAAAGGTAGCTTTTTCGAAAGAATTACCTTTCCAACTCGTCGTCGCGAGTATGCTCCTTGGGAACATGTTGTTTACACGGAATAAACCCTAATTTAATAAGAGAAATCAGAGACCTCAATTCGTCTGAGAGTAACAACTGGCAGATCCCTCGCAACAATTCTTCGACAAACGCAAAATGTGTTTTGACCAAATATGACTGTACACAGATTCGGATGTTCTTCCACTTCCAAATAAGGTTCCTTACGACTTTGAGACAATTCAGTGGCTGAAGAGGACACAAAAAGGGCAAGGTTTCTGAACTCAGGTGAATTCGCGACGAATGCGACGAACCATGTCGTGGAGATCCCTAAAAGTTGCACCTAAAAATAATTCAAGTAATAATCAAGTAATCATTATAAAAAGTGTGTCGATTTAGAAGAGCATATTTTGAGGAGGTATAAGTATGAACAATATATGAGAATTTATACTTTTCTGAAATTGAATACTGTTTAATCCTCCGAGTTTCGCGAGACTTCAAGTAGTGTAGTGGTTGTTTTAACCCTACAACACAGTAAGGGAATGAATAACTACATCTTTCTGAAGAATTCATGCGTTTTCCTAACCTTTAAAAGGATTCTATAGATCCTTTATTAAGAGTAGAATATTTTGGACCAATTCTATTGGTTCTTTCCTTGGAATATAAAAATTTAGAATAATTATATTTGCTTATTTTGAAGAATAGAATCCTTTCGAAATATTTCATTGGGTCCTTTCCTTGCATTAGAATTCTTTCGAAATATTCTATTGCTCCTTTCCTCAGAATAGAATCCTCTGAAAAGATTCCATTATTCATTTCCTTATGATACATCGGAGATATTTTGATGTTGTTTACTTGGAACAGAATCCTTTAGAAATATTCTATTGGTTAATTCCTTAGAATGGAATCCTTTGGAAAGATTCTATTGACCAAGAAGACCAAAATTGGTTAGAAATAATGCAGGGAAGACTGGAGGTTGCAAGGTGGAATAACGGGTGAGAACTCCTCAGAGGTTAAATAGACCTCATACAAGACTACTTTTAGTGAATTTTTTACGACTAACTTCATTATGATAATACTGTTTCGAATTGTTACATTAACAGTGTACTACATATATTCCAAATTTATAGACTGACAAGTGTGTTAGTACTCTTGCCTTTGATTCAGCAGGTTTTGAGTTTGAATCCTGGTCATCTTATGGATGTCCATAGTGGTTCAGGATTACCTTTATAAACGACAGAGTGCCGATCTCTTTAGTTTTTGTGGGGGGAAAACTGAACATAGAGCGACCCCCTCTCCAACTAAGCTTAATTTACCGTCATAATTATTTGTTCGACAAAAACTGTATAACGATTCGCGGTGTTAAATGTTTTTCAACTTTTTATGGAAATGAATGATAAGAAAATAATTACTCCTCGAAGTGTCGAGTTACTTCTTTATCACAAAGTAACCTAAATACATCATCACCTTGAAAAAAGATTGTATCAAAATGGAAAAGCTACTCGAGGCAAACAGGTTTCGGTGTATGAACTATGTGATCATACCGATCAATTATCATAGTAAGTTACATACATTATTCAGCCATTTACCCCGAAATAGCGGTTTAACGACTTTGATATGAATTAAATTTTGATTGGGTGACAAACAAAACATCCTCATAGAAAGTTATGTTTTGCTATTCTCTTCATTTGGTCTTTATCTTAATTGACGAAATAGCAACAAGGAAGTTTTTTGGAAAGTAGCTGTAGTAAGGTACCCATAAATAAAAAGACGTGTGGCACCTCTTTGGATCGATTGTAGTTGATAGAAGTTGTTTTTACCTTTAAAGCTTCTAAACAAACGGCTTCCGAAAGGCAATTTGTCTTTTGCAACGGTTCATATTCTGCTAAACTTTCGTGGTAGATATTGTGCACACCTTCAAGAACAGGATGGTAATTGGTAATTTTAGTTAACGTCGTACTAGAGCAAAACAACGGGCTATTGACGACGGTCCGGGATCAGTCCCTTGAGGGAAAGATCCGAAAAGAGAACAGGATGGATTGGATAAAAAGTAAAACTTTATTCGCAACAAAGCATGTTTTAAACTTTTTATTTTCGATGGAGATAAAACGAAAACAAATATCACACTTTCTTTTCTTTTTTATGCTAGGTTCGCGGAAGCCCAGTTGGAATAACAACGGATTTGAAACATAAAGGTTCCGAGGTCGAATCCAACTATAGACCGTCGTGTACAAAAGAGGCTGATGCACGTTAAATCTGTCATGACCTCAAATATCCTCCCGTTGTATTGGTGTGTAAATTTGGAGAGTTAGGTGCCAGCCTAAATGTTGAGCTCGTCATCTAACCGTTCTACAAAAATGCGAGGCGTTGTCCTTGGATCTTAGGTATTGATTTCGCACCATCACCAAAAGCCCTTAGTGTTTCTCCAGTGCGACGTTAATTAACAACCTACCTCTCTTTTATGCTAACTTGATCTCATCTCAGAGATGAATCGCCGCATAATAAATCCAACATGCAACAGCTTTATAGTAATACCCAGAAATAAATTAACTAAGTCACTTACTACGACACAGTATAAAGAATAAATATTATACTCAAAGTTAGAATCGAAGCCTATAATAGTAATTATCAGCGATTCAATAGAAAAATTAAGTCATATCGATACCCCGATAATCTGTACAAATAATACAAGTATTTTATTGAGAATTGGAATCAAAGCTTATTAACAATCCTTTGTGATTAATTTTAAGACACTTCGAACCCGGATAATTAGTATCAAAAGTAGAAAAATTCTTTTGAAAGTTAGAATCAAAACCTAATTTATTCTCAGCTTTTGATTTTAAATATATTATTAATTAAAATAAATTGATTATCATATATTTACAAATTTAATTATTATACATATTACTTTTGATATCTTCATCATATTAGATATATTTATCGCACTGGTGGGTATCACGTTGGGTTAATGTCGAAGTTTGGAGAGTGGGGTGCCACTCAGGTGTTGCCTCGTCATCTGACCGTGGTTCAAAATTACGTGGTGGTGTCTTTGGATCTTTCCCTTATGGGATCGATCCCGGACCGTCGTCAATAGCCTGTTGTGTTGCTCTAGTACGACGTTAACTAAAATTACCATTATCCGTACCGTCAATAACCCGTTGTATTGCTCTAGTACGACGTTAACTTAAATTACCATTACCCGTACCGTCAATAGCCCGTTGTGTTGCTCTAGTACGACGTTAACTAAAATTACCATTACCCGTACCGTCAATAGCCCGTTGTGTTGCTCTAGTACGACGTTAACTAAAATTACCATTACCCGTACCGTCAATAGCCCGTTGTGTTGCTCTAGTACGACGTTAATTAAAATTACCTTACCGCACTGGTAGGTAGATAATTAATTAACGGTTCACTCGAGGAACATAACGGGCTATTGGCGACAGTCCAGGATCAATCCCCAAGGGGAAGATCTAAGGACGACGCTTCCTAATTTTGAACCATGATCAGATGACAGAGGTCAACACCTGAGCTGGCACCCAACTCTCCAAACATTCACACCACGCTAACGCGAGGGCATTTGAGGACACTACAGATTTAACGCGCACTAGCTCAAGTGTACGCAACGGTCTTTAGTTGGATCGAGTTTTGAACTGCTGAATCCGTTGCTTTTCCAACTGGCACTTCGGCCATCTCAATCGCAAAAAGAGAGTTAGAGTAACAGTTGTAGTCTTACCATTAGCTACCTTTTAATTGTGTATCCATTACATTTATACCAAAACCACATGAAAATTTATTGACAGTTTCATTTAATATTCACTTCCTTTGTATAGAACAGCGTTTCAATTTTCACTCCACTTAGAAGTAATGCAGTTATCTGTACAATTTGAATATAATAACAACTCCTAAAGAACTCTATTCATTAAGTGAAATTGAATATCAGTAATGAATCTTTTCATTGTTCAATGTTAAATATCTCGCCGGAAGTGTGAGGATCGAGCAGAAAAAGGGCTAGGGATCATTAGCCCATATTCCTTTGGTTCTTTCTAATGACTGACGCCGCACGTCTTCGACGTAGACGTGTTCTATCAGGTGCTGATAGAATACCTGTCACGTCATTGGGTTTCCCCACGTGCTAATTAACGTCAGCATATTAATTTCCGCATTTAATTTACTTGGCACGTTGTGCGGCGTAAAGAAAAATTCGGTCTTTTCTGAATGCCGGAACGAGAATTCGGTCGCCTTTTTGGATTAATGTTTTGGAATAAATATGTAAAATAAAACTGAGTAAGTTTTGTCTATTTTCTGAGGAACAGGTTTCAAAAATCGAAAATTAAACGCCATCAAAAAAAGAATTTTCGTGTTTGGTGAGAGCTACCGTAATGAGATATTATTACCTGTTTTCTTAATCAAGATTGTTTTTCAAAATTTGACTTTGTCTTATGCTTTTAAGGGGTCCGGGACACATTGAAAATTTTTTTTTATTAATTAATTTAGAATTTAGAATTTTTTTGTACTAATTACCCATTCAACTAAGAAACTAAATCACAACAAAAAAAATTTCCAAAATTAAAAAAAAAATTTTTAATTAAAATTTTTTGAAAAAAAGAGGAATTATTTTAAATTGTTAAACTCAAAATATTCTTGATCAATTTTCAAAATTCTTGCAGTAAATTATCCACAAATTTATAAACTTTAATTTTGATTCTCAGCAATTTAAAAAATATTAATCTCTCTATATTAAAAAAAAGTTACCGCCGCCGCCGCCGCAGAATTGAAATTTTTGTTGTTTAGCTCCATTCTTAGACGGTTTCCCGAGAAAGTACTGATCGGAAAAATATGAAATTAACATGCTTTGTTCTTCATCGTATTCCCTGGATAATTATTAAGATTTTTTTCCGATGCGGCTATTAGTTTAGGTTTTATTAAGTGTTAAAGTTGAAGAAGTGAAATTTCTTCCGCGAGTGAGCAAAACACATTCAAAATTTCAGTCTTTAGTCGTGAGTTTTTTTTAAGAGTACCTCTCAACGTAAATTTTTGCAGCTCGTCGAGTTTTTTTTGAAATTTAAATGTGGTTCTTGATAATATTTTTTTGAAATTCGGGAAAAATCGGGACATTTTTGTTACTTTTTTTTAAAACTGCCGTATCTATATCTAATTACTATTAGTTTTTAATTTTTAAAATATCGCAGTATACCTCAGAATATACTCTTTCTTACGGTACTATTATTTTTGAAATCGGTTAATAATTAAATTGGATGCGATCAAAAGTTCGTGATACAAAATTCGGAATCTTCGGATATTTTCGCTACGTTTTGTTAAAACCGTTATGTCTACGGCAAAAACCATTATTTTTTAAATTTGAGAACATCACTGAATACACTACATTACACTCTTTCTTATGGTACAATTATTTTTCAAATTGGTTAATAAACAAAATCGATGCAATTAAAAGTAGGTCATACAATTTTCGGAACTTTCAGATCGTAACTTCCGATACAAAACTAAAATGGTCATATCTATATAGTATTACTGTTAGTTTTTAATTTTAAAAATATTGCAGTATACCTCACAATGTACTCTTTCTTACGGTACAATTATTTTTAAAATTGGTTCATAAATAAATTCGATGCAATCAAAAGTTGGTGACACAAATTTCGTATTTTTCAGTTCGCATAGCTGGTTCCGCAAACAGCAGTGGGTTGCATTTTCTACTATCGGGTTTGCCAGATATCAAATTTATCGTAGCAACAATTGCCATAAAAACGATTTCTTTTTATTTGGCGAGGAAAAAGGCTCGCTTTTTTCCCTCTGTTCTCAAGACAGTTTACCGACAAAGTACAATCGTAAAGTTTTGATATTAACACTGTTTACTTAAAATTGTACAGGGAACAAGATACAGAAGATTTTTTACTGATGCGGCTATTAGTTTAGGGTGCATTAAGTGTTAGAGCAAAAAAAAGTGAAATCAATTGCGAAAGAAGTATTGGTTTGAGAAAGCAAACCAAACGGGATTGCGTAGCAATCCCCGGGGTCGGCGAGCGTAAGCGAGCAGGGCGCGAAGCCCTCGCTGTGACGTCATGTACCGGAAAGTGAAATCAGCATAATACGAATTATTCAGATAGTTTCACTCTGTGAAAGGAATGTTGGTTTGCGAAGCAAACCAAATGACATCTGTGAAAGGAGTGTTGGTTTGCGAAGCAAACCAAATGGGATTGCGCAGCAATCCCCGGGGGTTGGCGAGCGTAAGCGAGCAGGGGGCGGAGCCCCCTAGTTTAATAAAAAATATTTGAATGAAAATATTTGAAAATTTTAAAGTACTTTTTTTTAAAGTCATATTTTAAAAAGTAAATACTTGTTTCAAATTTGCTGAATCAAAATCCAAGTAATGTGTTTGAAAAAGATAAATTCCAAATTTCAACCCTTAAACTTTATCGGTTTTCGACTTATAGCAATTTGAATACAGGAAATCGTGAAAAAAAGTATCATGGAGAAAAACGCATTTAAAGTTTTAAAGACATGCTGTTTCTATGACAACTGTCAAGATTGTTAGATTTTCAAAACAATGCACCACAAAAATTATTATATCTCTAGTTCTAATTAAGATAGAAACATGATTTAGACGTCATTTTAAGCAGAAAAACACTGAGAATTTCTTAAAATAATAAAAAAATAATTTCGAAAATTTGACTATTTTTGTGTTCCGGTTCCCCTGAAGGGATCAATTTATCTGATGTCTCTGTTCTCTTAAAATATACGCTTCACCAAACCACACCAAAGTTCGTACACACATTCTTTAGAATCCTGCGGGTAACGTTAAGCTACCTATTAACCACATTCTATTTATTCTCTGTATTCAGGATTCTAAATGCAGATAGGAATAACATTGAGTATAATACGTTTGCGGCACGAAACTCAGTTTGCTTTAACAGAGTTGATCGAAACAAAACTTTTCCAAAAAAAATTATTTTACCAGTATTGCTCACGAAGAATAATTTTTAACAAAACATTATATTTGAACAGTTGAAATTGAATTATAATATTTATGTTTAAATTTATTTTTTATTTTTTTCCACACTATAAACTATTTATGAATATTTGGTTTGTGTGATACAAGGATATTTAAAATAAGTTATTTTACATAACATATATTTTCTAATAAAACACGAAAAGTCCAAGTGAAAAAATCGTTGAAACTTATAAAGACGGTAGTTTTGCTACTTGGTATCTGGCAATGCCAGAATTAACTTTTTGATCTGATGTAGAATTCTGTGTTTGTGTATTTGACGGCGCCGCAGATCGCCGCACATGCGTCTCCGGTCTGAAGAGAGTACCTTGTTTTCATAAATAAATGGCTGTATCCTGTAAAACGTCCACTTTGTTTCAAAATATACTTTTTTTTACACCAAGTAAGCGAAATAAAACACGTTTTCTACGATAGAATATTTATCACAAATGGCGCGAAATGAGTACTTGCGTCATTTCACGGTTATGTGTATATAGTTGGGCTTCAGCGCCGCACGTTGAAAAACCGGATGTGTGTGCCGGGCTTAAATAGCGAAATGTTTTGATCCTTATTTGAGTATTTCTTAGCTTCTGAAATGTTTTCTTTTTGTAAATAAAACATTGTTGTATTTTATATTTTCTTTAAGTCTTTTTTCGAATAACTCTTTTCGAAATTCGACACATTTGCTTATATCTTTCGTTTCACAGAATTTTACATTTTTTTAACGATCTGAATTTCATTTCTGTTTGTACTAATGTGTTACAGAGATTTGCATATTTGTTTTTCAGAATTCTGCATTTTTTCAGTGACCGGAATTTCATTTCTGTTTGCATTTATGTGTTCCAAGTGTTTTGAGTATTGTAAATATGTCATTTAAGAGTTAGATTTTAATGAATTATTTTATTTTCTGCAAAATACCCCATTACGCATGGGTAATTTATTGACGATAGATGTATATTTCGACCACTTTCCTTAAGTCTCTGGTTGAAAACGTAATGGTTTCTGGAATTGTGTTCCATAAAAGTAAATAAAATATGAAAAACAAAATATTTTTTATCAAGTGCAACTTCTTATTTTAAATGTGCGGTATAAAGTTAAAATAAAATCATTTTAAAATGAGATATATTATTTTAAATTAAAACAGGTAGCCATACGTTGCAGTTCAAAGATGTTTAAAAAATTTTCATTACAAGACGACTATAATCAATCGAAAGGACATACGTTTTTCTCTTCATGTGTACCATTGAAAGCTAACCATAGTCAAGTTACTATATCCATCATTTTATGTAAGTATGTGTTTTCCATTTCGATATCGAATCTATGAAATAAAAAAGTGCCATAAGGATTCGATTTAAAACTGATTGTTTGAAGGTAATAGGTAATTAACGTCGTACTAGAGCAACACAACGGGCTATTGACGACGGTCCGGGATCAGTCCCTTAAGGGAAAGATCCAAGGACAACACCTCGTAATTTTGAACCACGGTCAGATGACGAAGCAACACCTGAGCAGGCACCCCACTCTCCAAACTTCCACACCAACCCAACGTGAGGACTTTTGGCCACGACAGATTTAAGGTGCACCAGCAGCCACTACACCATACGCTTACGAACATCCATGCCCGGACCCGAACTAGGAACCTTCTGATCTAGAGGCTAACATCTTAACCACTATACCGATTGGTCGTCTGTTTGAAGGAGTAAAGCGAATTTTAAATACAACTTTGCAGATCTTGAAATAATATCCGTTAAAAAGTATTTGATAAAAGATTTCTGAAAAATTGAATTTTGGTTTGGTCTTAAGTGACAGAAGGTCGGAGGTTATATAGTGTATAATCTGAAGATGTTATAAAACTAATATCTGCGAAACATTCGTCGAAATGAGTGATATAATGTTTACAAAAAAGTGTAAAATTGACCTTTTTTCTGAAAAATTGTAATCGACTTGAGTTTGTTTTGCCTACACTTATAACATTTATTTTCAAAACAATCTATGTTATTCCACGTGCCGCTGAATATAAATTTTCAAACTTCTAAATAAATTAATCATGAAAGTCGTAACAATTTAATATACCTTCATCTCTCGTGTTCACTAATGGTGACTGGGCACGTTAAATAGGTCGTGGTCATAAAGTCCCCCATGTTCCCATACCAAATCAATACCTCTGGGGGTATCTGATAAAGGGGTTATAGGCCTCTGATTGGGATCTAAATTACGATATGTGTGAGTGAATGGGTGTATGAAAGGGACCTTCCTGTAAAACGGATGTGTCATGTATGTCGAGCTAAGTCGGACTTCCTCCCAATGGGGCTCAATAACATGGAAGGCGCACCCCCCTCGCCTCTTGCCGTCTTCGACGGGCCTGGCACTCCTCTGGTCTGTCAGTGTAGGCATAAGAAACAACAACGACCTTCCTCTCATAATGATGAAATCCAAGAACATCTTATCCTTGGTGCAACAAGTCGAAAAATGTAGATGGGATGTAAGAGTCTACAATTTACTTCATACGCAAACATGCATGCATAATAAATCCATCCATACAATCCATTTCACTTACATCGCACACTTGCTATAAAGCAAACTACAAAATAATTTTTTAAGGTGACTACTGAAGAAGTCGATTTTGAGTTTTGGAATGATTGCGATTGCTCCGTGAGTTCATTTTCAGTAAAAATGACGAACTTCCTCAAAATGAACTCACGACTTGAAATTGTAACTGTAGGAAAAAATTTAAACCGTAAAAGCTATAAAGTAGTTAAAACGAACGCAAAAAATTATGTTTCGTATACTTAAACGAAGCTGGCTTCTCTCTATGAAAGAGAAGTGATTAGTCCTGATCAATTTTCAATCAACACTTAACCAATTGATCCCGAACAATGCCTTGTAATTCTGCTAGTTATTCAATAAATGTAATTGGTATTCCGATTTTCTAAAAATTCGAAAATTTCATCACCCTGGAAAATTAGGTTTTGGGATCACCCCGCAATGTCACGACAAACATTAGTAAAGATTATCGACTTATCCCTCCAGGTGGTTCTTCTTATAATCCATCGCTCAATTTTCTGTACAGAAATTTGCAGACCCGAGATATCTCAGAAACTAAAATTCAAGCTTAAGTGTCAACCCCAAAGATCTTGGATCGATCAGTTTTCTCTCTCCTCGACCACCTGAACCCTGTAATAAGAGGGAGAGAGGTCGAAAGAGAGAGATAGAGGGCGAAAGAGAGATAGAGATATAGATAGGCTGGAGACCCTTTTTGCGATAGGTCCTGTTTGCAACGGACAATCTCGAAAAAAGGCATTTTTTTAATTCACTGCCTTTCACGTGCTGAGTATCACATTAACAGGGCATTCATGTCTCTGTAAAGCGTCACTTTTGGAGCGTCTGCCTTCGGGTTGTTCGAGAGAAAGTTGAATTGTAAGTTTGAAATACCAGACACGCACGTACTCTTGTTGAAAATGTTTATTGTTATTTTGCTTATACTTTTTGAGATGAAACATTTTAAACTGCTTCATCTGAAGTACGATTAAAAATTTACGAAACAGAAAAAAGAAGCAATTAAGCTTAAATGCTAGAATCGGATCTGTCAATTAATTTGAAGTAAGGTTAAGGAAGTTTCAAAAATACCCCAACCAAATATATATTTGTAAATATAAATCAGGGACAAATGTTTAAGTGACAGCACAATAGAAAAACTTTCCCAAGAATGCAAAATGTTTAAATGCATAAAAACTACCTATCGTGTAAGGAATTCCAGTAAAAAAACATCACCTCGACATTACAGTTCTTCAGCATTGACTTCGTTTTTACGTCACACATTAAATCCATTTGTAAAAAAGAGGTTTGTCGAGGCGATCCTCAGGTTATTTCATCATAGAAATTCCTCTCCTTCGGTGTGGCACTGTCTAATAAAGAGAACCGAATCCCAAACAGGGTTAAGAAAAATGCAGACTTTCTTTCATTTTGATGGGAGTTGCTGACGTTACCATGACAGTTGTAGGTCAATGGGACCTACGCTCTTTCTCGTGTGGTCATTTCGAACTTCTCCTTTTCAATATCGAAAGAAACGCGTTTTTTTTCTCTCTCTCTCTTTCCAATAACCCTCTCCTCTTTTTGTCTTCGTGATCCGTTGAGAGAGAAATCCCAGCTTTCAAACTTCCGTTCCCTATTTTACGGATGTTTTCGGCTTTTTATGCAGAGTGAGAAATGAATCAGGTTGTGTTGTGTTCCTGATGCTTGATTGCGTTGTCCGATCGTGTGAACAGAGGTAGGGCTTCTTTTGCTGGCGCCACACGATGACGTTAGTTTGAGACTTTGAAAAGAGGGTTATTAATCTGGAATGAAGAATGCGAAGGGGATGGGTTTTACTTGCGGCTTGTATTGAGAAAAACTAGGAGTTTCGCGTTTTCTCAGAGACCTTTGCAGTGGATTCTGCTGTTTGAAGATACTAAGTAACCACCTTCAAAGCAACCTGCTTTGAATCATCTGAACGTTACGAGATTTCTGATAAATTTAACGTTGCTTTCCCCTCAACATACAAGACTAAATAACCACATTTATAAGTCGAAGAAATCCACGAATTATTTCTATCTTTTGGCCCTTTCCTGTGAATAAAATTGTGAACCCCTCAGAGGTTAAGATTTACGGTGCTATATTTTTTCTCTTCACAAAATAACTACTTCCCCTTTAATTTATTATGGACTAGCCACTGCGTGGCCAGCACGGCGTTCCCCGTGACAGTTCTTTTCGTGGGGTCAGGTGTGACCACTGCTCGCTAACCCCCGGTGATTGCTAAGAAATCCCATTTGGTTTGCGAAGTTAGGTTTGAATAACAGCCATCACGGTGTTGCCCGTGGTATTGGTTGGCGACTCTTCGGGTCGGGTAGAAAGGAGATAGTTTTACGTCGCTTTCGGCAACCTTCACGTAATTTTGCTTCTCGGTACCGTTGATGGCTTTGGCAAGTAGATGATGCGAAGTGGAACATCCTTCGGTGCCGGTAGGAAAGTGCTCTTTTTGCGTTCTGTTCGGCAACCTTCTCGTACTTTCAATTAAATTCCAATTTAAAAATTAATTTAAAAATTAATTTAAAATTGTTCTAGATTGAATTTTAAAATTCAGGCTTCCTACAAAAATTGCAAAAAATTCGGACTACCTGTGTGCCAAATCCCATTTTTGTAAGTGCCATATAATCGTCAGGACAGTCCACACACACAAACATTTCCTTTTATAATAGTAGAGATTACTCTTTTATACTATATAAATGCATGATAATTCAAATAAATACACACAGTTCCTTTTATGAGAGAGATTTTAGTGTCAACAAACTACAGGAAAGAGGGGATTTGACTTCCGGTTACCCATTACGGAATGTGTACAGGAAGCACGATCTACCACAATTACCACATACTCTTACATAGCACATCAATCGCAATACCTTAAAAAAAAAACTAAGTATCAAATCTATCGTCTTGTTAAAAAGGAGCAAAGGAGATGCAATTCTGCCCAATTCTGGCAACTCTGAATGATCCGCTGTATTAACTCTTCAAGTGGTTTAGACATAATCAAGATTAGATCAGTTTCTTCTAATAACGAAATATCTCGTCCATTAAGACCTGCTGAGTTTTCTTCTAATGGCGATACACCTCGTCGAGGAGATCATCAGGAGGGTTAAAGCTTGAGGCTATCTTTCACAAAAATGACGAAAGAACAGGGATAGAATGATAGACCACGCACTAGGATACAATGTGAATATTATCTTGATTGTATGTTAGCTCAATATATGGAATTGATTGGATGTTAGAAGCCGCAGTAGCTCAGTCAGTAGAGCGTCGGGCTCGAAACGGAGGAGTAGTGGGTTCTGTCCTCAGCGGAGCCTGCAATTCTGATGGTTGCGAGATCGGCGCTTGGACTTGGCTAAATACCGTCGTGTTCGCTAATGGTGGCTGGGGCACGTTAAATAGGTCGTGGTCACAAAGTCCCCCATGTTCCCATACCAAATCAATATCTCTGGGGGTACCTGATCAGGGGGTTATCGGCCTCTGATTGGGATCTAAATTACGATATGTGTGAGTGAATGGATGTGTCATGCATGAAGAAGTCCAACCCTCCGGGGCAATGGCACCCCCAATTGGGCCATATATGGCCCGCACTACAACAACAGCATTGGATGTTAGTCAATGGTGTATAAGAGAAGAGTCTGTGCTGAATATACCCACTGGGCACGACAAACGTTATTAACTAATCATGGTATGCAGTCATTTGAGTTCAAAAGATGGAGCATCCGTTGTTCCTGGTTGGCTTTTGGGGTAAAAGTCAAGGGCTTTGAAATAAAAGCTAACGTCTCACTTACATTTACGTTAAAAAATATCCTGTTTTGCTTCAGGTTTAATCGATGTTGAATTATATTTACCACTGAGATTGATTAGGGATGCCGGTGTTCTGAGCTCAATGGGCGCTGCTCTAATGACGATCAAAAAGCATACGAAATGTGTTTATTGCATATATTTACTTGGAAATATATTTATAAGATAAAATTCTATCATGAACATAGAATTAGCTTGAACGGAAGCAACATTTTTACAAATTTCGAGTGTAATACATGGTTTGCACTTCCTTTTCTTGTATTTATACCCTTCATTCACTTGCTACCATGTTTAGTGAATCCTAAGTCATTAACAATAGAATTTTGTTATACAGATATGAGTATAACACACAAGTGAGTGTAAAGCGCAAGTGATCCTCGCTCCAACCCCCTTGAAAGCACATATTCTCTAGGTGAGTACGGGTTTTGCGAACCCGAGGTAATCTAGTGATCTAATCTTTTCTCATGAGTTAAGATAGGTGTCCTGACTCTGGAGCGATCAAGTGAACTTTCTCTACCTAGACACGGTGCACACATCCGGTTTTTCAACGTGCGGCACCGCTGCGGCAACACAAGTGCGGTCTGAGATACAATAGATCCAATGAAATAGTGCACACATGCACGGCGCCGCTGCGGCTTCGCACGTCCAACTTGCGTGCAATTTGTATCGCAGTTCCCCACGGCGCCTCAGCTCGCCGCACACGCTTCTCCGGTTTGTAGTACCTTGTAGTAGTTTAGGTAGTACCGGTAGTAGTTTGTAGTAACAAGTACCTTGTTTTCATAAATAAATGGAATATATATAATAATTAATGGTTGCATCCAGTAACATCTATTTTGTTTCAAAATATACTTTTTTTCACCAAGTAAGCGAAACAAACACGTTTTCTTCGATAGAATATTTATCGCAAATGGCGCGAAATGAGTACGTGCGTCATTTCACGGCTATGTGTGCATAGTTGGGCTTCGGTGCCGCAGCTGCGCCGCACGTTGAAAAACCGGATGTGTGCCACCGGGCCTTAATCCTCTCCCTCTTCATTCCCTTTCTTTCCACAGTTATTTGAAAGTGTCTACCTAACGTTTGGCTCAGTTTGACCAAATATGGCCCTTGTGACATAAAACCCCAAACCAACCAACCTTCTTCCGAGAAGTTCGTGAGAATAGGAGATCCTGCTATTATCCTGCTATCACCTCACTGTGAGTTTTCGTGAGCTTGTCACCTTATTGTGTAAAACGTGCACGATATCCCTCGATCAAAAAGCGCCTTTCTCACAGCCGTGACCTGAAAAGTTTTGTGGCATTCGTTGGTATTTGTCTCGCACATAATTAAATCGATTTTGTACAAGCAATCAGGCATTGTATCTGCACAGGATCCTTGAAAGCGAGGGGTAAAGCAAACCCAGTATTAGTGTTCGAAGGGTGGAGTCCCATCGTTTTTACTTACTCTCATGTCGAATGAAATAGAAAATGCGCAGTTCGATAAAAGAGATAGCGAACCGTTTAACTGGTATAGTGATCATACCACTTGTCTGTAAGACCCTGTAGATTACGGATTTGAATCTCGGCTTGTAAATGCAAGGATGTTGGCGATAGTCTCTGTTAGAAATAGCAGGAGCTTACCCTTAGTGTGTTCTTTGAAGTGTTTTCTAGACTTTTCGATGAGTGAAAGAAAGCTAAGAGAAATCATGGGGATATTGTGCTACTGGAGTCGTAACTCCTTGCAATGATTGATACCACGCATTGCACTACGACCTTAATTACAAGACACTGCTATTAATTCTGATGTGTTGGTTAAGAAAGCTGTATCTCAGCTATAACGTAGTGGGCCTAGTAATGTGCCAATAAGCACAACGACGCAGCCAAAATTACTATTTAACTATTTATTTACCTTTAACCCATAGTAATTACACTATACGATCAGGGATTTGTGTCCTTTGGTTGTGGTAGCTGTAAACAGGGGAAAGTGGGATCTAATCGAAGTAGTACCAAAAACAACACCTTAGCTCAGTTCGAGATATGCAACAGTTCTCCTCTTGTCCCAACAGTTTCCCCGAGAGACAGTTCAATTCCGGAAAAGGGGGAGGGGTCGTGCATCCCTAAAGACCATCTGGATGGCAATTAGACCTCCATGGAAGACCACACCGATAGATGTTTCGAGATTTAAGGATGAATATTTGTGCTGTCGCATGCACACAAGTATTATAAGTATGAAGAACAATGGTAATGGTAATTTTAGTTAACGTCGTACTAGAGCAACACAACGGGCTATTGACGACGGTCCGGGATCAGTCCCTTAAGGGAAAGATCCGAGGACAACACCTCGTAATTTTGAACCACGGTCAGATGACGAAGCAACACCTGAGCTGGCACCCCACTCTCCAAACTTCCACGCCAACCCAACGTGAGGACTTTCGGCCACGACAGATTTAAGGTGCACCAGCCGCCTCTACACCATACGCTTACAAACATCCATGCCCGTACCCGGATTCGAACCAGGAACCTTCCGATCTAGAGGCTAACACCTTAACCACTATACCGGTTGGTCGGCATGAAGAACAAAGGAGCAAACAATTAAAATAAGACACCACGAAAGAGGAAAGTTGCGAAAGGAAAGTGAGAGCTGATAACAGTTCATTTAAAAGTCAATTAATTCGACGTTGGATGAAATTGTTGACGTTAGAAATAATAATTGTCTGAACATTGTAAAGCGTGAGAGAAATAAAGTAATTTTAAAAAATTACAAGATGTGTTGTCATGGAGAAGTTCTTTCAAAATAATACAGGATTTTTCTCACGTTTTAATACATGCCATCGATTAAATAATTATCATTAAGAATGTAAGGCTATTTAAGCCTTTACTTAACTAAATACAGTCTATACTGATTCTAGGAGGTTTCTGAATAAAGCCTTGGTTTATGGTTGAAATACAGCAAGTTGAAAACATACTTATGATTAAACGAAGTAGGAAAATTTATCTTATTCTTAGTCTCAAGAAGAGATCTAACCTTAATGTAAAGCAAAAATGACAGACTTCATTAAGATCACCTTCCTGTCCAGAATGGAAACAGAACCTAATATCTTGAAAATTTTGCCTTAGTGTTTCACTTGTATGCCAACGAAATGGTTAAATTCATTATAATACACAAGTTTTTAAACTACAATTTAGTTCGTTTAGTTAGCAAGTGATATAGTTTCCAAATTGAGTCACTTCGATTTATATGTATAGAAGTATTATTTGAATTATTATAATGACAATACATGGAAAATTAATACACATAGAGACCTATAAATTCTGCTAATTTATCAAACATTTCAGCGCATGTAATACAATAACTTCATAGAGCTTATTATTTTTGCAGCATATTTCATACATAAATGCTTTAGTATACATAAAAATCTGTGTGCAAACTGAATAACAATAGGCTCGTAATTTCAAAATTTGTTTTTGAAAGTCTACTGTCCTCTTAAATAAAATATTTTGCCATCGAAGTCTTTATATTGGTTTATGCAATAACGCTAAATGGTAGGAATGAAGGCGTGGTAACCTTTCTCCACGGATCTACTTTGAAATTTTTCAGCAGAAAAGAAAAATGTTCCGCAAAATCAGAAATCACAAATCACATTAGGAAGGCGTGTACTTTAAAATAGATTTAATTACACGGCTATTTAGAATAGTTCAAAGGGAGTTTTGCAAAAGGGGGAGGAATCTACCGAATTGTGTCAAGTACGTGCCATTTAAAAAAATTGGATTCTGCTTAGCAGAATGAAGTGTGACCCCGATTGTTAAGGCTCACCACTTTGCACTACAGAGCGAAGTCTTACCAAGCGTTGTACTCAACAGAGACTTACCACACCCATTCATCTTAAGCTACAAGGAGCCCTTTGTCAATCTTCCAAGGTCACGTTAGTTTGAAACGCATTAGTTCAGAGAACTATATGCATATATGGTAGATTCAGAAGTCATGGAATGCATGTCTTAGGGAGGAGTGCACTGGGATTAAAAGGTTATAGTTCTCATTTTTGTAGTTACATGTTCAAAATATGATGCAACATATAGAAGCATGTAGCTAAGAATTTAATAAGACTAGTTTAAATGTAAATTATACAGTGGAAGAGTATAGGTCTATTAGATAATAGTTTCCCAAAATGTATTGGATCAATGACCTCGAAGACAATTTTCGAAACCCTCCTTTGGAAAACTATATAAAAGAATAATAAATTACACCAGGCCTCGGAATAGATTTTATAATACAGATGCTCCTTGTGCAATTAAGTTTTTAAATTCGGTGCACAGGTTTTTTTTAAGGTGCACATTTAAAAAAACGTAATATAAGAGCATTAATATAATGTAAACTACTTTATTAGTTGTGTATGTTTATATAGATTAGTAGTAGATAGTCAATAAAAATATTTAAACACCTAAATTCTTCCTTCTCTAGCGCACAGCTGTCGCGACAGTCACTTCAACCGAGCCATCTGGAAAATGTCTCGATCATCGGAAAGTTCTTGTGGCATGGCAGAAGTAAACCTTCCTCCTGTATAAACCCGTTACGTCCCAGCTATTTTGTTATCACATAGTTTTTATTTAGGAATTTTAATTACGTTCCTTTAAAGCAAGAGAGGTTGATACTACTATTTTGTTCAAACATCAAAATAACATAAAACACGTTTCCCCCCTCTTTTTTTTAACGTTATGTGCACTGTGTGCACCTAACGGGAAAAAATTAGGTGCACAATTTTATTTTCATGTGCACAGTGCACCTGTGCACCCGGGTATTTCGAGCCCTGAATTACACGTGAGCTGTGTTTCTATCTAAATACATTTTTGTAGCTGTGTGCGTGATTTTAGAATTTCAAAAAGCAAGTTTGGAAATAAAACAACTTGAAACAAAAATTATAAAGCTATTTATCAAAATGAAATTACAAAGAAAAAATAACTGGCACATAAACACACAAGATTGTTTATTATTATCAGCAATTAACATTAATCCTGGTTTCGACGAGATATCTCGTCCATTTAAATCTGACCAATTTCGCTAATGACAAGACATCTTGTCCTTCAAGATCTGACCAATTTGCCTAATGACGAGATATCTCGTGATCCGGATGTTGCAGGTGTTTTGACGATGACGCGAAAAAAAAATGATCTAATCTTAACACGAGGTCAATTTTATTTCCTAATGACGAGATATCTCGTCCATCAACATTTGGTATGTTCTGAAAATGACGAAATATCTCATCGAGACAACCACCAGGAAAGTTATTAAAATCAGTAACATTAAAACTTATCACTAATGAGAAGGACAAGCTTGGTGTTGTGCTATCAATTTATTTACATTAAAAGCATTATTAGAGGGCAAATTATTTTAGCATCTTAGAATCTACTCTTTCTTCTTCAAAGTCCCTTATTCCTATTGGATTGACCTTTGTGCTCCCCAAGATTCCTTCAACTCCCATAGAATGGCAGTAGCGTCCATTTTGGGGAACTGTATTAGATCATGCAGCATGCTGAAAACTCTAAATGCTACTGCGAAATCTTAATTTAAAATAACAAATTTTCTTGCAGGTCGCCAGTTGTGATCGAATTTTTAAATAGCATAATTTGGATTCTGACGACATTTTCGATTGAAAAATGTCCAGACCACTGTGATGTAATAACTATTACATCGAGTCCAAAGTTCGCACATCATAAAGTTGCATGTTTAAATCAAAATTTGAGTCCAATTCCAATTCTATTTTAAACTTCTATTTATTTACAAAGACAGGACACTGACACAATGACGATGAAACAAAGAGAATGGACAGGTCCATTCCAACGTAGTCATCCTTCGAACACGTTCCAAATCAATCTGATGAATTCCCCATCGGGTAGGGAAGATGCGCGTTGCAAATTCCCTTTCATAGGGATTATCTGGAGATCTGTGGTTAAGTTGCCACAACCACAAGCTGGCTCAGGTTGAGTTAAATATTGTCCTTCCTTCTGGCCCTAAAGTATCTTTGTTTCCCTGAAAATCTGTTAAATATGAAGTGCAGAAGATCCACGGAAAAATATTTCTTTGGTTTAATTCGAGGGATAAATTTGAAACAGCATAAATATCATCCAAGTAGTGGTCTGAAAAATGGAGTGATTAGCTAGAAAGTACTGATTAAATGATTTTCGTGCTCAAGTTCCGTTTTTTTGTTTTCAGAAATACTGAAGTGTTTATAAATATTTCCTTACCACCACTTTTTGCTAAGTTTGACATCGATAAACTAATATCGACATACCTTCCCTAGTGGTTCTGACGAAACGGTCGTTTTGAAGAATGTGCTCAGATCGAAACTGACTCAGCAGGTTGAGCTAATTATCGACCTTCCTGCTGATTCTATCCAATCGTGCCTCACTGAAAATCTGTTACATATGAAGTAAAGAAGATCAAAGGAAAAGTTGTGTGGTTTTGTGGGAGAAATTTGAAACAGCATCAAAATATCATCCGAATAGGCATGTGGCTTGTGAAATGGCGTGATTAACCAATTACTTTCACATTATTGAGGTCAAGATCTATGTCAACTATTTCAATTTCAAAAACGCAGATTCTAGAATCAATTTCTATGTGTATTTCACTAACGTACATGACACAGAAATCAACATTTTTATATGTAGTGGCGAATGGTAGCAAGCGGATATAAACAAAATGAGATCAACAAATTTCGTCTCTTCGTTGAAATATGTTTGACTGAGCTATAGAGCTGCATAATATGTGAAAAGTACATGGTATGAGCCCAGTGCTCAAGTAATGAAATTTTTCGGCAGTCTGATGATATAAGAGCAAAGAAATACTTATGGAAGATACGATCTAACTAACATCATGAATAAGGCATGAGCGTTTTGCTATAAACTGCATTGGAAATACGCATTAATACCAGTAAGAATATGAAAATACCGTATGATATTAAGTATTATATTTCTGACGAATTTTATTGCATTGAGATAATGTACTTGCTGATGCTTATTACAAATGGATTTAGATAAGGTGTAGTGTGTGTAACGATACTGTGTTCTATAAAATGTCTATTGGCGACGTGCTGAAATGGTATTAGAGAAACAAACCCAGTGATGTCATGTTACAGTGAACACATACTGCCCCAAAACACTAGCGCCATCTACATTTAGAATCGCAACAGAAATTAAACTTCGAATCGTGCGGTAGATTCTAGCCACTTTGTTTATTAGGTAGGTGCATAGGTAGGTACATGCATCTATTGATTTTGAACGGTCAGATGACGAGGTCAATATTTGAGCTGCCACCCCACAATCCATTTTATACATGTAAATAGGAATTAAAACTTGTAAAATGTAAACAAAATGTTGCTTCATATTATGGATAATTGTGTTTCCCTTGGAGGTGTAGAAATGTACACATCCCCTACTTAAAATCATTGTAGATTAATTAAATTAAGGTATCAAATATGAGTGCCAACACCGCCGTCAATAGAAATGAGCAATTTAGAAAATTTAGCGAGACTAACTCGTAACGTATCTGCTAGTATTAGAGTTACAATATTGGTGACAATAAGTATAATCTTGCTTAGACGACTTTCTTTAGTGAAGTTTAAGTGTATCAGTCCACTATACAAGTGATTTAGAACAAAGCCTTATCATTGAATAATGACCCACAAAATTTCCATAATTGCTTTTTAGTTTTTATGGTGAAAGGTGCCTGAAAGAGGAAATAAAAGTATTTTTTTAGGGTAACTCTCAGTATTCAGCTAAGTTGGAATACAATTACTAGTTAGAAAAAATGGCCTACAAAACTGCAATATTTGTATACCTAAATGAACTTAATTGAAAAATGCAAGAAACGCTTAGAATATATTAATTTGCACTGATAAAATTCAACTTTGGAACGATGTGTTGACAAATGGTTCCCTTGAAATGTTTAGTCGGTGTTGTAGTTTGAATCCAAAACAGGAAATACTAGTACTTGTAATTCAACACCTATGCATGCTTGAGAGAAAGCTTCATCGCTACTTTGAATTAATGGACACAAAGAAATTCGATTGGTTTCGAAATCCATTTCCATCTTCATAAGATCACATGGCATTCGATGTATCAGTAAAAGAAAAGGGGATTTATTAGACTAACGACCATATTCACAAGTCTCGTGTTAATCCGAGGATCAGTTAATCCGCGGGTCAGAGTTAAATCGAGGATTATCAAGAACCGTATTCTCAAACGGCGCTCGCTGTGATTGGACTACAACCGTCTCCTCGATATTGTTTACATTTGTGCCGACACCCGAATCGATTCCAAATTGTGATTTTAATAGAACGAATATGGCATTTTAATTTGGCTTTGGAAAAAGAAATGTAATTAGGTATTTAATTTCAAATTGGATTTTAATGGTGACCTGAATTTTGCAAGAACGAATTGCACACAATATACTTTGACAAATCAATGAAATCAGATTATATTTGTACTTGTCAGTATGGGTGTGTGTTGATGTAAAGTGAAGTAACACACACTTGCATTGTCAATTTTCTTTCATTTTAGTAATAAATCAACAAAATAATTTTTATTTCACGACTAATTTGCATGTGTCATGGTCATATTCTAAGTTCTCTCTCTCATTGGGTTCTACTCTGGCGAGCCAGATTATAGTTCGAACCAGAACATATCTGGACATATCTATTTTATAGAAAATGTAATCACGTTCTTGTTCCGATTCATATAAGATCAGTCGAATGCGCGTCGTCGCAAGAATACAATAATTTAGCACAAAATGAAGTGTGTCGTCCATTTTGTTTTTATCTCGCTTCTTTCACAAAAAGATAGTACTGCGCATCCATAACACTCAAAACCGAGAGTTAATTTGCCGATTTCGGAGGATCAAAATGTAACACCGAAACGGTGGTTTAACCTAGGAACAAACATTGTGAATACGGTTTTTTAATTAACCCGGTGATTATCGTTGATTCGCGGTTCGACTAGGATTGTGGATTGGATTGGATTGGATTTGGTTTTGTGGCATTGAGTCCTCTTGGGACATATTATGCCAAACTCAACACAAAAAAAAACATATATATAATATAATAATAAAGTGAAATGAGTCAAAACACAATGAATGAATACTATATAAAATTATATGTGATGGATAAAACCTATGTCATGTAAAAAGCTAAAAATATTTGGATGAGGATTCTCCCCAACCATGTCTTCTAAAGTCAAGGTATAAGAATTAAAATATTTAAGACGTTGATAATTAAAATGAGAACATTCTAATAAAATGTGTTTCACCGTAAGTGGACAAATGCAGTAGTTACAAATGGGATGATCTTCTCCAAGGAGGAGGTGTCTAGACTAGGATTTTGAATACGGCCTTTAATTGATAGTACCCTTGTACTTGAGTTTAGGGATGTTTCATTATCTCAATTCTGGATAACTGCGAAAAAGGAATTTCCATCCATTTTCCTAAAAGCTATAAACATTATTTTACCATTCGCTACATTATACACGCGTGAACTGTTTCTCTTCTATACTTTTTTTTAAATTTCCAATGGCAAGGCAGTACAATTGCGAAGACAAATACAAATACAAAACAATACAAAGTACAGAGTTGACCGAGGTCATTTTAGCCTTATACAAGGCCAGAAGTGATGGTCACTTGTAAAGGGGCACCCAGTGGGTGGACCATCATTGTCCCTAACAAAGGACAGCACAATTTACATCCATGCCCTAACCCCGGATTCGAACTAGGAACCTTCCGATCCAGAGGCAACGCCTTGACCACTAGACCGGTTGGTCGGCTTCTCTTCGATACTTATTATCACAAATTTAAAGAGATCACCATTGAAAACTTTTGATCATGAATTGGGCGTAGCTCTTTCGACCATATCCCCAGATATAAAAAGTTCTGTTCATAGAAACAAGCCCAAGTATCTCACTGAAATAAGAAAGTAATATATGTGTTATAACTGTGACAAAAGAATACTATAGATATTTATATTAGTACTTAAAATGTTTATTTTGTCATTAAATTATTATTGTTATTAACATATTTATGGGCGTTGTCAGCAATTTTTTTGTGTTTACTTAATTTTAATTTTGTATTTTCACATCATAATTTTATAAAATAAGTGTTCAAAAATTTAATCACTGTTGGACTCAGTCAAATCTGAAAATTAAGTTTATAGATGCGACATAAAAACTACGTCAAATTTCAAACACTGAGGATGCATGGATTAGGTACTTTCCTTCCACTTGTTTCATTTATCTCGTGCTTGTGACTGCATAAGAAGACGTATCTGAAACGGATGTCTACTTGGAATATTGATGTATCATAATGCCAAAAATATTTCAAAGAAATATCTTATTAATTGAAACCCTAGTATGAACTAGACAAATTTAAGCATGTTAATAGAAAAATGTTCCTTCATAGTGTGTCGTGAAATTATCTCAAGTCTTCTACTTCATACCTTCTACCTTCTAGTATAGACTAATACTAATATCTACTTTCAAGTATTTTTTGGAAATTTTCAAGGTCCTAATGGGGGTTTGAATATAATATAATTTCAAATTTTTAACTCATGCTTTATACCAATACACAACTTGCCCACTACACGGGGGGTTTTCGTTCAAAATATTTTTTAAATAGACCCACCTTAATACACGCACAAGGTGTTTTACTGGCACCGTAACAAGAAATACACTCACGGAAGGATCAAACCTGTGCCACCTACACTTAGCAGGTCCAAATTTCCAATTTACGTTGGGTTGGTGTGGGAAGTTTGGAGAGTAGGGTGCCAGCTCAGCTGTAGCCTCGTTATCTGACCGTGGTTAAAAATTACGTGGTTTTGTCATGGGATCTTTCTCTTAGGACCGTCATAGCCCGTAGTGTCATTTTCTTACCAAATAAATAAAAATCAGTTAATACCCAACACATTATCGAACTCGTATTGGGGAAGAGGGTGTACCAGGGTGACCACATAATGGTTGGAAGTCATGTTTGCACATTTTATAAATTCCTTAAAGGCAGTTGAATTAAATTTAAAACAATGTACCTTTCTGCACTAAAATAATTTTAGTCTAGCTATACGGTCGTATTAAATCACACACACATTTCCATATAACTTAACAAAATTCACCAAATAATTTTGACTTCAACCCAATTTTTCATAAGAAAGTCGAATTTTTAGTAGGTTGAATACAAAAAAAGTCTTAGGGGTGTGTTATAAAAGAAAAATGAAACTTGAAAATTGAGAACAAAAGCATGAATAGTTCAGGCTTTGATATTGACGTATTTGGAAGTTCTTATCCACACTTAAATTCCTCAATTAGCATGTTGCAATATGGCAGCAATTGAAACTTTTATCTGAAATGTTTTTTACTTTTTAAATCACTTGAAACATCGCTATCCTCTTTACTATTCAACCCCTTTTCCAAAGCAGCGCTGAAATGTTCTCAATGCAAAAAAATAAATTTTTGTTCGTCAAAAGAAATTTCAAACTGATGCTGTTCAAAAGACAAATGTGATCTTCGTATACTTGTTTCGTACCTGGCAGTTGCCATAGTGAAATATTACGCGAGAGCAATTCATTTAAAGACTGCCCATTTTAACATCCTTCATTTGGGCAGATTCTGGAACCTTAGAAAACTGGAGCACCGCACCTCTACTATTGACGAGTGCATTACCTCCGATGACCGAATCATTCCACCACTCCCTAACCTCGATCTGGCAAATTTTAGCCTTTGAACATGAAAATATGATACATTGAGTGCTCTTAAAAGAATGGTACGAGCTTAAAGCAGAAGGGAGTAAGAAGCAAAGTGTAAAAATGTGAAAAACATGTTCATTCGGTCATAGCTGGGACTTCATTAGAAGGGAAGGCTAAAAGGAGCTCAATCTCTTGCACTTTTATCTCTGGATCAAAAGTATCCTTTTCAAATATGCGTAACATTCTAAGGGAAATATGGAGTTTATCACCAATACTATTTCTTCCGATGTTAAAATAATCTGTCAAATTTTAGCCTTTGAACATGAAAATATGATACATTGAGTGCTAATAAAAAAATGGTACAAGCTTAAAGCAGAAAGGAGTGACAAAGAAATCAAGCGTAAAAATGTGAAAAACATGTTCATTCAGTCGTAGAATAGCTGGGACCATTAGACGGGAAGTCTACAGGAGCTCAATCTCTTGCACTTTTATCTTTGGATCAAAAGTGTCCTTTTCAAAAATTTGGAACATTCTAAAGGAAATCTGCAGTTTATATCTCCAATCCCACTGCTTCCCATGTTAAAATGATCGGTCAAATTTTAACCTTTGAATATGAAAATATGATGAATTGTGCTAATAAAAAAATGGTACTAGCTTAAAGAAGAAGAGAGTGAGAAAGAAAAAGCAAGTGTAAAAATGTGAAAAACATGTTCATTCAGTCGTAGAATACCTGGGACCATTAGAGGGGAAGTATACAGGAGCTCAATCTCTTGCACTTTTATTTTTGGATCAAAAGTGTCCTTTTCAAAAATTCGTAACATTCTAAAGGAAATCTGGAGTTTATATCTCCAATCCCACTGCTTCCCATGTTAAAATGATCGGTAAAATTTTAACCTTTAAACATGAAAATATGATGCATTGAGTGCTGATAAAAAATGGTACTAGCTTAAAGAAGAAGAGAGTGAGAAAGAAAAAGCAAGTGTAAAAATGTGAAAAACATGTTCATTCAGTCGTAGAATACCTGGGACCATTAGAGGGGAAGTCTACAGGAGCTCAATCTCTTGCACTTTTATCTTTGGATCAAAAGTGTCCTTTTCAAAAATTCGTAACATTCTAAAGGAAATCTGGAGTTTATATCTCCAATCCCACTGCTTCCCATGTTAAAATGATCGGTCAAATTTTAACCTTTGAATATGAAAATATGATGCATTGAGTGCTGATAAAAAATGGTACTAGCTTAAAGAAGAAGAGAGTGAGAAAGAAAAAGCAAGTGTAAAAATGTGAAAAACATGTTCATTCAGTCGTAGAATACCTGGGACCATTAGAGGGGAAGTCTACAGGAGTTCAATCTCTTGCACTTTTATCTTTGGATCAAAAGTGTCCTTTTCAAAAATTTGTAACATTCTAAAGGAAATCTGCAGTTTATATCTCCAATCCCACTGCTTCCCATGTTAAAATGATCGGTCAAATTTTAACCTTTGAATATGAAAATATGATGAATTGTGCTAATAAAAAAATGGCACTAGCTTAAAGAAGAAGAGAGTGAGAAAGAAAAAGCAAGTGTAAAAATGTGAAAAACATGTTCATTCAGTCGTAGAATACCTGGGACCATTAGAGGGGAAGTCTACAGGAGCTCAATCTCTTGCACTTTTATCTTTGGATCAAAAGTGTTCTTTTCAAAAATGCGTAACATTCTAAGGAAAATCTGGAGTTTATCTCCAATACAATTTCTTCCGATGTTAAAATGATCTGTTAAAATTTAGTCTTTGAACATGAAAATATGATGCATTGAATGCTGATAAAAAAATAGTGTAAGCTTTAAGCAAAAGAGAGTAAAAAAGAAAGCAAGTGTAAAAATGTGAAAAACATGTTCATTCAATTTTAGAATATCTGTGACTTCAGCATTAGAGGGGAAGGGCTACAGGAGCTCAATCTCTTGCACTTTTATCTTTGGATTAAAAGTGTGTAACATTCTAAAGGAAATCTGGAGTTCTCCGGTCTGGATATCTCCAATCCCACAGCTTTCCATGTTAAATGATCTGTCAAATTTTAGCCTTTTTAAAACGAAAATATGTGAGCTGAAAAAGTAATATGCAAGCTTAAAGTATGGCAGTGCGATTGCTTTTTAAGTGAACCCTCCAAATAGTTTCGACGAATATCTCGTTCATCAAGATCTTATTAATTCATGTAGTATTAGAATATCTGGAAGTTAATTACAGAGGGGAAGGGCTGCAGGAGCATTGACCATATTCTTGCCCGCTTCATCTTTGAATGAACAGTGTCCTTTTGCAAAGAAGTGTGACGTCCTAAATGAAATCTGGAGTTAGCACTCCAACTCCATTGCTTCCATGTTAAAATGATCAGGCAAATTTTATACTTTTGAATATGAAAATAGGATGTACTGTGAGCTGAAAAAGCAGAGAGTAAGCTGATGTATTGTAGCGCGAACGAAAATACTTGTAAAAATTTCGAAAAATATCGGTTTTGCTGACCAATGTTCGCGATCTACGCACAATAGTAAATTTACTTACAAAATAAGTCAGGTTCAGATCAATCCATTTTGACCAAACTATTCACTTTAATCTCTCTTAAAATAAGAATTTATAAAGCTTTATGCACAAAAAAAAATGGTATATTCTTATTCATAACGGAACAGGAGCACGAACGTCTTGTTTGTGCACGCGAGAACGGAAAGTGAAATGTGAAAAAGGTGAGGATCGTAACATAGCGCGCAAATGGTACTAGCGTATATAAAGAGTGGGTTACCAGCATAGCCGTAAGCGCTACGAGAGTTTGGTAGCGTTTAATAGGTGTTGATGAGGTCACACACACACACACACACACACACACACACACACACACACACACACACACACACACACACACACACACACACACACACACACACACACACACACACACACACACACACACACACACACACACACACACACACACACACACACACACGGAGAACCTGGCTCCGAAGGGGCCTCAATCTCCAGTATTGAAAGTATCGCACTTGATAAATGGGATGCCTTGGTATTTGGTAATCCTATTAAATTGGTAGATTAGTGACTAATAAAAGGCACTATAAAGTTCACCAAACATATTCATATGGTAGTAGAGTAACCAGGTGTTTATTACAAAGTAGGGTCAATGTTGTACAGAGAGTATGGGCTACAGGAGCTCAATCTTCTAGCCCTTTCTATCTTTGGATCAATTTTTTATAAAATCTATAATGCTTACTAATATTTTCATCGTTAATACGATTGAAAATTTTACTACATAGAAGCTCTATCTTTATATTTTAGCCTCTCATAAGTCGAATAGTTTTTAAATGTTTTGCTAAATATATTGAAAATGTAACGCAACGCGTGTGATTAAACACACGAAATTATTCAGTCACTTTTCTAGTACAAATGCTAAAGAAAATCGTAAAAATAAATTTATCGGATTTTTATACATTTTATCTTATAGCTTAGAGGGGTTGTCGTTCTAAGTGGGTTTGCCCATTGCGCTAGATACCTACAGCCACTGTATATATAATAGAGTGGTAATAATTGTAAAATAGGTGTTCGAAGCCTAAAGTTAAAAATATGTTGGGCAAAACTGGTGTAAATACTATTTAGGGTATGGGGTTTTGATTTTTTTAAATAGATCTAAACTTCGTCACCATAGAAAAAGTTCGCTGCAATCATGTAAATATGTATGCTTGTTTTCACAGGAAAAAAAAGTACATTATACAAACTTCAGTAATCTAATGTAATAGTTTGGCAGATATTCGAAAGGCAGAAATAGTCGAGTGTGTCAGATAGGGTTGATGTGTTATGCTATCAAAATTTGCTACCAAAAAAATCGTAATTGCTTATGCAGAACTACGAGAATATTGGACGTTTATGGGTTATAAGAAAAAGTCCAATGACTGCCAAATTTGAGAAAAATGCTTTCACGTTTGGGAAATTATGAAACTTTAATGATACCAATAAGGAATCAAGAACTTAACACAATTGCAAATGCTGTAGTGGATCCAACAGACGGTTCCGAAAATGCTTGGATACATGTATATCTGCTAGACTGAAAGACAATGTAGGTCAGCTTCTCACTGATGAATCCAGATTCGGTTTTCAGAGTGATTCCAGATTAGTTTGCACCTGGCTAAGGGTTCCACTATAATCCCAGTAACATCCAGGAAAGAGGTCTTTATGGTGGACGCACAGACTCTATGGACTTCCAAGTAATAACCTTAACTCTCCAAGAAGTTTTGACGCGATATCTCGTCATCAAGATATTGCTGATATATTGATGATGACGATATCAATAAACAGGGTCAGTTTTTTTTTCTAATGACAAGATATCTAGTTCCATCAAGATCTCATCTGTTTTGACTGTGACGAGATAATATCTTGACCTCGATCCAATCGAGCATTTCTGGAATGCTTTAGGGAGACGTGTTGCTGCGACCCATCCGCTCCTCCAAACGCGTAAGAGGTTTTTAAATCCATTGAAGGAACAATGGTCATTGCTGTTTACTGATTAAATCGGCACCATCGTAATTAGCTCCCGGGAGCAGAAAGTGCATAAAACTGCGACGTACGTCGCACAACAAAGTCTTTGCAGAAAATTTTCCCTTAATTTCATCAAAATTGTAGCCGATTTTTTAAAAATCATAAGTTACGATGTTCCGCAGTGCAAAGCGCGCACTTTGCCACACCTTATTTTCTTCTCTAGCTACGGAACAACCTCCCTACACCTCCCCATCCCACTCTATTCTTCTGTGTGTTTAGTGATCTGACATTTTATCTTGGGAATATGAAAGCGTAATCTTAAAAGGTATTTGTCCATAATGAAGTACCACTTAATTCATATTTCTAATACTGAAAGCATGGAGGAATTACGGAAACATATAACATCCTTTTTCTTTATATTTTTTCAAAAAATAAAAGCTTTCAACTCAAATGTTTTCTTCAGAAAGTACATTTCAAGAAATTCGTCTTCCTTCTCTTCACGTGAGCTAAAAAACAACAACTGCGCTCTACACATGGACATGATATTTCTGAGATTTCACTCTTCTTTTTGCATATCCAGAAGAATATATAGGCTACATTGATTCGCTGTTAGAACAATATAGTGTATATTTTGAAAAAGAGAAGGAATTTGACATCATCATATGGTACTCGAATGTGCTGTTTAATTTTGAGTATTTAACCAAGAAATGACGTCAATTTTGAGCAGAAGGAAGAAAATACAGATACGGTTATTTCGTTTTTTAATGCAACCTCGGCAAGTGGAAAGTTTAAATTTTCATTTTGAATATCCCAGAAAGTTCTTTTAAAATCTGTTAAACTATCCTGGGATATCATGGGTACATTAAAATTTTTTTCTTTGATTTCATTGGTTCTTTTAATGTTTTTTCGCCATTTGTGGAATTTTCTTACATTTTAATTTATGTTACAATACAGTGCTGTCATCTCAGGTTGTATTTTATATATTTTATTTAAGTATATTTATATATATTATATTTACGTATGCAATATATTTTTTCAACGTTTACAAATGCATTTCTGAAGCTTGTTACTTTCCGTTGCGAAAAGAAAAAAGTTTTTGAAATAATTCTTTCCTTGGCGACATTAGACGTGCGCCAAAGCCGTTGCTAATAGGGATGCGACATCAATGTTTTTAACATCGATGTATTGGAGTCAATGTTTTTGTAACATCGATGTTTATACTTATCGATGTTTTATTTAAAAAAAAGTACCGTTATAAAAATAAAAAAAATAACTAAGTAGCATAATTTTTATAATCAGCAAATTGAACATGCTTTTAGACCAAAGTGTCCAAGGGTGAAGGGTTTGAAAAGTAGGGATGCGACATCGATGTCAATGTTTTCAAAACATTGATGTTTAAAAAAACATCAATGTTTTGAAAACATGTTTTAATTTTGAACATCGATGTTTTGCTGTTGATGTCGCATCACTAAGTGCTAAACCAGTTTTAAGAAATAGGGATAAAAGTTTAAATACACTGAATTTTAAGAACATTGATGTTTTTGGGGCGATGTGTTATCAACATCGATGTTTTAATTTTGAATATCGATGTTTCAAAACATCGATGTTTTGCTGTCGATGTCGTATCACTAGCTGCCACAGCGATAAAGGTAAACTGAAGCTGTGTCTTTTACTTCTCTAGCCTCTTCGAAACGTGTTCCTGATACCTAACTGTACAAATTACCCTAATTTTATCTTTCTTCTCTAATTTTTCCTCTCCTCTTTTCAGTGATTTTGGCACAGTTTAACTTTCACCTTCATAATTTTGTTATTAAGAAAAAATTCTTATTAATTCTGATGTGGAGTAGAGCAGTTTTCTGCCAGGTACTCTGTAAGTGATAAGTCTTTTCCGTACATACGACACAAGCACCAATTCAAACTACTTTTTCGAAAAGAAAAGGAAAAGCGTTCAAACAAAACAAAGCATTCTATTGCCATTTACTGCCTCGAAACTTTTTGGGAAAAGAAAGAACATAAACGAGGCGGTCGTTTGGTAATAAGGGATTTTGTCTTTCTGTGGAGTAAATAAATAGCTCATATTAGACCAATTTGCTGTTATCTTCATAAAAGTTCCTTTTCACACTTTCAATCAAGTCTGGAACAATGACAAAAAAGAATTCCTCTCACTTTCGAAATAGGAGATTCAAGATATTTGTCATTTATGAATGGAGTTCAACGTAACATTTAATATGAAATCCAATAATTATAGCTTGCGATATGTGAAATTTAACAGCCATTAAAGTTATTTAGCTCTTTGTTCGTATGTATTTAATAGAGGATTGTTCTAATGGTAGATCTTGTTTGAAAATTTAACTCAAGATCGGTGGTTTGTTTATACGTATATACTTATGCTAATTTCTCATAATAAAACGCCAATTTCTTCAAAAGATATTAAAAAATCGATTCAATTTTAAAAATCATTAACTATATCTTTTTATATCTTTTCCTCATATCTTTCGAGCTAGATGTATTGATCTAGTGTGACGTTAATTGAAAAATACCATACCATATCATACCTCAGATCTTATGTTTTTAAAATTCGACATAGTTTCATGATTAGAATTTCAATTTTGTCTATTATCCTGCTACTGTAGCAATATTATTTTATTATTTGTTTTGTTGTGTATAAATTAATTAGGTAAATTTTTTCGAATAATAATTTTATTCCAACATCGCTAAAACGTTGTTACTACGGATATGAATTTACAATGAATTAATACCACAGATATTACAATATTATGTGAGGAATTATCAATGAAAACAAAGCAGATGGTAAGATAAAATGTTATTTCTCAACCGTCAAAAAGCTTTCTCATAATGCTTGACGGGATTACCTTAAAATGTAGTTTACAGTCGTTTTCGCAACTGAAGTCCAATCTAATTGGTTTTGACCAATCAACAACCAAAATTCGGAATTTGTTCTTAGGAATTTTTTTTATTCGAGAAGTGTTTTGTTGCTAGGAATGTACATCCGTCAAAATAAAAAACGACTCACCCGATTGCAATTACACAGTTTACATCGCAGAGCAAAACGGAAGGTGGCAATCGATAGGGATGAATGCTTTCTACAAATATCAATATTTAAAATTTGTCTAAGGGGCCGTCTTCATATTAAATTGGGTGATTTCTCCGAAAATTTCAATACAAACTCTCATCTTTTATCACAAATTTGGATTTTACATACTATTTCAGGCGGAATTAGAAAAAGTTCATCAATGTTGTTGAATTTTTCACCAATTTTTAAGTGTTTGAAAATTAGATCTCCTAATGCAAAATTGGTGTTTTACGTTTTTTGTTATATTGGCTAAAAACATTAATTTTCTTTGGAAATTGTTTTTAAATCCTTTGCTACTCAAAAACCCAAACACAATCTATACACATTTTAGTTGTCAAACTAAAGTTTACTATTTTTTATTATTTATAAAATTAATATTCATAAAAATTATGAATAGGGGCAAAAATTATAAATAGGGTTATTATAGGGGGACCTGGGCAAATTTTGACTCCATGCAATTCAACTGTTACTGAAACATCAGAATTCCAAATTTCAGCTGATCACGTGCATAATTAGTAGCGCAGTGAGACTGCAAAATTCGATGATTATTATCGTTAATGGGGATTGTTCACAAAGTGAAAACAGAAATTTCTGCCATCAGATCCTGGGATTCAATCAGAATGGATTCTGACTTTGTCACCATCTTAATGGACTCCATACTAAGGCGCCTGCAACAGGTCATTGACTGCGACGGCCACTACACGTCTTTATTAATATTTATAATGAGATAGAACTCCGAACATTTATACGCTCCCTCAATGGTTTTTATGGATTTTCTCCTTCAATTAGACGCGCGCGCGTCGTTTTTCATTATTTTTTCATAAAATCCGCCTGAAATTGTGTGTAGAATCCAAATTTTTGATAAAAGATGGGGGCTCGTATTGAAAATATCGGAGTAAGCACCCAATATAATATGAAGACGGCCCCTTAGACAAATTTTAACTATTGATATTTGTAGAAAACATTATCCCTATCAATTGCCACCTTCCGTTTTGTTCTGTGATGTAAATTGTGCAATTGCGGTCGTGGGAGTCATTTTTTTTGACAGGTGTACAAGCATTTTCAGAGCATTTCAGGTTCCTCTTCTTCTATGGCCTGCACGTTCCCCGGATATGTCGCCCATTGAGAATGTCTGTGATTACATCGGTCGGCGACTCGCTCCTACCGCTCGTCGGGCAGAGAGTAAGGATGAACTTTGGCATCAAGGGCCATCTGGAATTCCATTCCTCAGCATGACATTCAAAATCTGTATGATTCGTTGCAACGACGTGTACTGGCTCTCATCGCTGCGCGTGGCGGCTGCACAGAATATTGATTTTCGGCATTATCTTTCTTTTATTACTCTGTAAATTTGATCGTTTATTTGATCCACTATAAGTAATACTTGGAATAAATGTCATTTATTTCTGATGATTAGGGCAACTTTTTGCAACAAATGCAACTTGTTTTCACGCGTTCTACGCTGCATGTAAAGAACTAAAACCAAAATTCCTCCTACATGGGGTGTATTGTAAGTGAGTTATAACCGCAACATAAATGCAACTTTTTAAAATATAGCTTAAAATTAATTAATATCAAATTACTATTTCATTTTTTGCTCTCTGAATCAACCATTCGATCACATGTGTCTGATCTTGCGAACGTCGAAGTATTGAGGATCAAACAAGTACATGGAAAGAAGGTGTTCGTCCTAAGACGACAGTGAAATAAATGGCAAGAAATACTTTAACACATTGGTTGGCACTCTTGATAATCCAGATGAAACTTGCGTAATCGACTGCAGAGTTTGCGAGGTGAGTTTCGATCTTTCAATATGTCTTTCGCCTTGTAGAAGACGTTTAAAAATCTCTGAATGTTGAGCGAAAGGATTTTGCGCTTCTACTATCCGATACAGCACATTATATGACTGAGGCTAGCGCAGGTTTTCAGTGTTAAAGAAATTACTGGTGTCAAGGATCGGTCACTCAACGTTCTTCTGTATTTCAGTATGTATTATAATCCTGCTGTACACGACTAAAAATGTCAATATATTTTGAATTTTTTTTTCATTTTTTACGAGTAATTTATTTTAGAATTTAGTGTATAAAAAATAAATGCAACTTCATATCCATAAATGCAACTTTAGGGAATGATAAATGCAACATTTCCCATTTTTACTGCAACAAAAAAGTTGCCCTATTGATGATTAATTCATAGTTTTGCAATTTTGACAAACAATAGTGTACATCAGAGACACATAATAGACCCGTAATGAAGCGTGTTTTGAATTTAACAGTATATGAATCGATTTCCCGAAAGTAGGTAGAGGTTGGGAAGCCCAGTTGGAAGAGCGTCAGATTAGCAACCAGAGGGTTTGAGTTCGAAACTAGATCCAGCCAAACATCGTTCGTGTTCACGGGGCCCTTGTGCAATTTAAATCTGTCATAACCTCAAATGTTCTCACGTCGGCGTAGTGTGGAAATTTGGACAGTGGGGTGTCAGCTCAGAAGCTGTTACCGTCATCTGACCGTAGCTCAAAATTACTAGGCGATGCCCTTGGATCTTTCCCTTTGGGATTTATCCTGAACTGTCAACAAAAACACGTTGTGTCGCTCTAGTGCGACGTTAATTAATTACCTATGTACCCAAAGTAGGTATTGAAAACTTTTAAGAATCGTATTGCTAGAAAATTTAGTTTCGTAGTGCTTGTTTGCTTAGTATACGTATAACAAGTACATATAGGGTGGGACACGAAAAAATAACCCGTCTCGATCTCGTTTATGTATGTGGAATATCATGAGATACATGGCTTAAACCTCCACATGACTTTGACGAGATATCTCGTCTATTAAGAACTGACCAATTTTATTAATGCCAAGGTATCTAGTCATCAAGATATTGCATATATTTTGATGATTACGAGATCATGAGCTAGGCAGTTTTCTTCTAACAACGCGATATATCGTCCCCATCACGATCGGGTAAGTTTTCTTCTAATGACGAGGTATCTCGTCCTTCAAGAACTGATCAATTTAGTCAATGAATCTCGTCATCAAGATATTACCGACATTTTAATGCTTACGAAATCAAGATCTAGGCAGTTTTCTTGGAATAACGAGATATCTCGTCCATCAAGATCTGGTCAGTTTTCTTCTGATGACGGTATGCCTCGTCCACAGAACCACCAAGCAGTGACGGATTTAATGGAGGGCTGTAGGGGCTATAGCCCATGGCGGCAAAATGTTTTGGAGAAATTCCGAAGGCACAAGTCACAACAATAAAAACAAAAAGTAAACAAACAAATAAATAAAAAGGTTTACCAATTAAAATATAACAATAACATGCAGAGGGGGCGGCAAGTTGTTGGTAGCTCAGAGGCGGCTGTAGTATAAATCCGCCACTGCCACCAGAACGTAAGTTAAAAACGTAAGGTACAGCTCCCTACCGTTAACAGAAGATGTTGAAAATGCAAAATGATCTTGAACATTAATGTACCTCTGTGCACATCATAGCTCATTTTGTGACACTCGGTGCCACTTACCGACATCAGTCAATCGAAAGTTTTGTACAGCAACCCGAATTTTTTCATTCAGTTCTATTTCCGTGTGATTGTTGCATAACATACACTTTTCCTTTGAAGTTTCTTCATGGGTAAAAAACCCCATAGGCACTAGACAGGTCCACCGAACGAGAAGGCCACAGCTCGGTTGACAGTGAAGACCTCATGAATTCCAATCTGGTATTCACCAGACGTGTGACAGGTCATTCAGTCCTGCTGGAAGAAGCAAGTTCCTCACTGACATCTTGACTGCACATACAACAAGACACGCAACGAGATGGAGGCGGGTTGCTTTTTCGTGGCACATATATATCTTGTACTGTATAATAAATTGTGTATTTACTAACATTATTTTGTTTAATTATTTAATTGATTGTTGTTTAATAATTTGTTTGCTACTGTTTTTTTTTATAACCATATTTAGAAGCTATAAGTTTGTAATTTAATGTAGTCAGGTTTACTAATATGTGGATTTAAATACCACCAGTTACGAATAGAGCCAGGGGTGCACACTTGATCGTCCTCAAGACTTTTATAAACAACAATATCTTTGTGTAACAAATTGAATTTAAGAAATCGCGTGAAAAGGTTGTGGTCATTTTATCTTTGTTTCAATCAACAAACATTTTACCGACATTATTCTTTGTTCCAAAATCAAGTGTGTCCCATCATTTTTGACAGTGTGTAAAATATAATAAACACTGAAAATATTTTATACTTCTTATTAATAAAAGTTTTTGTTTGCTTTTGTATTAAATACAGTTTCGGTCTGTTTTGAAGTAGACCCTCGTTTCTGGTAGAACGCTATAAAACTACTAAATACTCCAAAGCAATAAATTTGACTTTACAAACTTTGATTCTTCTACATTCAAGGTTCACTTGCTTGTCTCGACATATTAATCATCTCAAATTACAATCTCCAGAAAGCTTACTACAGCAATTTTGTTCCCAAAAGATTAAAATCCTGAGTGTAATCCTGAATGGAACGTTTTTTGTAATATTTTACCTAGTTATTTGCTATTCCGCTACTATACCTCGTAGTTTACAAGCCTACTATAACTTTCTAATTGGTATAAAAAAGTTTTTATCCCACTCCGGACCTTAGGCTTTTTGCCAATAAGTCTATCTTGCAGTTTAATATAGTCGAGAAACAGAAATAAAATATGTGACTCTGTCAGAAACATTATGCGACATCAGCAAGATTAGTGCAGATATTGTGCTGACTGTCATGTCTGAAAGACCACCCAGAGGACTAGTTGGAGAGCTCGACAAGCCGATTTGGTTGAGATGATTTTGCAGCTAGTCATGTCCAATGAGAATACGAAAACAAGCAACTCCTATAGCTGGTTCTTGGTAGATCTTTCTGCAACTGAGACCTTAGCAAGAAGTTCCAGTCTTTTTCTATAGCTATAAATTGGTGAAAACTGACAAAAGTTTTTTGTGTCGGCATAGTGCAAACAAAGAACTGTTTCAAAAAGACAAAAAAAAATCCTAGAAAAGCTTCCAATTGTGTAAGTACTGGAATTCCCATCTTGACAGTGAGATATACCACAATCGGCCCACACACTAATATTATTTTGATAATTGATTTCGAACAGAAAAAATGGTAATTCAATGCATTTAAATTTAATAAGTATAAAATACATGTGTACGTAAAAACCATCAGTTACGAAAAAAGCGCCTTATTTAAATGGATTATCTGCGGGGTTTTGTTTAGTTGTGCCCCAGAATGCCCCGTGGGGTTTATTCCTTCTCTTTCTTTTCGAGTCGGCGTGTACCAACAAGAGCTAAGTGTTCTTTCAAAAAAATAAAGTGCAGGTCTCATCATAAACAAGAATGTGCGTAAGAGAGTCAATTTGCAACGCCGGATGTTACCGACAAAACACTCTCGCGCAAGACCAACCAGTTCCTCTTCCCTTTTCAAGTGCGAACAAAGAACCCTGTTCCAGCACGGCGTTTCAAAAGACCGAAACCCGGTCCCAAAGAGCCTCCACATTGTGTAAATACTCCAATTCACTCGTCAATAATGCCACTTTGTGTACGAGAGGGATACCACAGTCGGCCCAAACCACCACACCCAGACTCCGATTCCGATATCCACTCTCGTTTGTGTCCAAGACAAGAAAGGAAAAGTGACACAAGGGGCGAGGTGTGCTCTTACCTCGCCGACACCTCCATAACTTGTGCTCCCCGCATAACATTTCAAAATCGTAATTCAGAAGATAACCACCTGAGCGCGGTCAGCACCACACCCGGTCTATAACACACACCCTGAGGACATCCACCTCCAAGGTTGCCGTTACGAAATGGGTTTTTCGAAGTCAGATTCAGGAAGAAAAGACCAATTTTTAAGACCGAGTAAACGGCAGGGTGTTGCATTACACCAGGTCCGGCCAACCCAAACCGTTTTGGGGGCCGCATACTCGAATTCACATAAATGATTGAAGTATGGGCTGTATATTGAACGTGTACATTGTTTTAAATTTATTGCCTCTTCTTCCATGACAACAGCAAAAAACATAATAGTCAGGGCTCGAAATAAGCCACGGCAATCACGGGAAATGCCGTGAGCTTAGCTCAAATCGCAGCGAAGATCAACGGTTCCCACGGCAAGTTTTGCTGCGAGTATTTGAAACCGCATGTTTCTACATTTCTCCTCCAAATACAAGCTAACAAAAAATTAAAAATAAAGAAACTATGTGCCTCAATGAGGATAAATGCGGATGGTCCTTTGCTTTCAGATTTTAAGGCTGATCGAGCAGTTCAGAAATGGTTTCGTGCATGTGATCGCAGACTTTCCTTTTAGCTATGTAGTTATGAAACAACTGCAATTTTCTCTAGCCTAATTATTGACTGATGCCTTCGGAAACTTGATAATAAGGAAATAAACGTGTGTCTACAGTATATTATTTGAGCGTTTCTTTTTTTTATATCTCAGATGTATTTTAGGGTTTCATATGCAATTGCAGAAAGCTGACAAGAAAAGTGAAGTTTTGTTTTTCTTCTCATGCATTATTCATTCAAATGTTTTAAAATTTAGCGAAAAATTTGCAACTGCAATTTACCGTTGTAACGGAAATTTTAGGTTTTGCCATGAGCTGAATAGTTTTTGCCGCCAGCTTATAAAAACTTACGGCTATATTTGGTGCCAGCTTCAAACTCTTATTTAGAGCCCTGATAATACACTCTAGAACAAAAAAAATCGACGCACCAAGAAGGAAACATCCGATTGCTTTGAAATTTCGTATGCAAAAATGTTTTGACCAAATATGCAAATGATTAAAATTTGGTGTCCAATGAATGAATAGTGCGATCTCCAGTGCATCAGAACTGCGCATCCAGCAGATGTATATAAGGAGTTGTTCTTGAACTGTTGTTAAAAATATCTGCTGCATTGCGATTTAGGATACCTTTTAACGACTGAAAAAATGCCTCGCCGCAGGATTCGAGATCATTACGAGCAACTTTCAGAGTTTGAAAGAGGTCGTATCATTGGATTGAAAGAGGCAGGTTGCGCAAATCGGAGAATCGCTTGTCATGAGAGTCGAAGCGATGCGGCGATTAGAAGATGCTGGCAAGAGTGGGTAGAAAATGGCAGATTTCAGCGTCATGATGGTAGCGGTCGACGTAGGGCCACAACAGATCGCGAGGACAGAGTGATTGTCAGATCAGCTGTCACAGCGCCTGATTCATCGATATCAACCATCAGTCGTGCGACACACACACGAGTGTCCACCATGACCATTCACAGACGACTGAGACAGCAAAATCTTCGCTCGTACCGACCGTTACGCCACCTGCCACTCACGCCTGCACACTGTCGAGCCAGATTACAGTGGTGCTTGGCTCGATCAGGCTGGAATGATGCTGACTGGGGACGTATAGTCTTTAGCGACGAATCCCGCTTCCAACTGTGTCCTGACGATCATCGAAGACGTGTCTGGAGACGCCCGGGGCAGCGTGCCGATCCTGCTTTCACTATTGCACGCCACACGGGCCCTCAACAAGGAGTTGTGGTCTGGGGTGCCATTTCCCTTGATAGTCGGACCCCTTTGGTCGTCATTAGAGGTACACTTACTGCACAGCGGTACGTTGACGACATTCTGAGACCCTGTTTTGCTACCTTTCATTTCGCAGTACCCTTGGCTTATTTTTCAGCAAGACAATGCCAGCCCAACTACGGCACGTGTTGCTATGAACAGTCTTCACGCTTGTCAAACACTTCTTTGGTCAGCCAGATCACCAGATCTCTCTACCATCGAGCATGTCTGGGATATGATGGGAAGGCGACTGCATCCGGTAGGGAATGTTGATGACGTAGTCCGACAATTGGAGCAAATTTGGCAAGAAATATCGCAAGAGACCATCCGGGAGCTTTATAGGTCTATGTCACGCCGTGTGGCAGCTTGCATCCAGGCTAGAGGCGGGTCAACACGTTATTGAGCTCGTTACTGTAACTCTGAAATAAATCATTCAATTGTTCTGAAATTTTAATCATTTTCTATTCTGTACCCAATTTTCCTATCCACCAATTTTTGTCTCCATCGGACAACTCCTCCTTGGTGCGTCGATTTTTTTGTTGTAGAGTGTAGTATGGTAGGTCTACAAAAGCACGTTATTCATCGGGAGGGATTCTAAGCCTCTGCCAATAGCCGTTGTATTGTTCAGTGCGACGTTAATTACCTGTATACCATTTATGTTTATTTAAACTAATATTTAGATCTCGCTCTTGTGTTATCATTTCGCATTCGATTTGCATCTATGAATCCAATTACTTTTCGTAATTTTACTGTAATGATCATCTAGTCTAACGATTTAATCAGTGAAATGTGTGCTTTCATCTGTTGTGCGTGTATTGGATCTACTTCCATAGTACAGCTGTCGCATGATTTCTTCATAAAATTTCTCCTCATTTCATTTCGGAGGGTTAATGAAAGCACAATAGTTTGACTAATTCAGAATTAACTGCGCAACAACAGAACAAATATTTAGAGCAGAAAAACACACCTTCAGAACTAGGAAAATTTCTTTTGTTTCGTTTCGAACCAGAAAATTCCCGGTAGCTTGTAAAAGTTATTGTTTTTTAATAGTTACTGTTTGTTATATAATATACCTAACACATACTAATAAATGTTTTTGTGTGCTTTTAATGAGGTAGTAACATTGTTTAGATTGATTAAACAAATTGTTTAGTTTTGCTTTCCTGTTTTGGATGTTTTACGATTTGCGCAGTGGTAGATGATTTGATCGGTGGTTATTTTTTAATTTATCATAATTTTATATTTTATTTATGGCGTTTAGTAGAACGTGATTATTGAACTGAATGAAGTAAACTCAGAATTCTAAATAAAATCAGAAAATGAAACATTATTTTTGGCTTTGCCAGATACCAAGTGACAAAAGTACACTTTTACTATCAGTGTTTTTTTTTTCTTGCTTGTGTTTTGCGCATTAAATAGACTCGTTTACTTACAAAATGTGAGTTACGCAAAATTAAATGTTTTTCATCATTTCATATCGTTAGTCAAATATTTGTAAATTATTGATATTTTGGAAAGAAGTAAGAAATAAGTTCAATCATATATATGCACTATTAGAATTTAAATTCAATAAAATTTAACTTTTGGGTAAAATTGTTTTACCAGTAAAGCTAGTAAAACAGTCTGAATTGAGTACCACAATAGTAATAATCCTCAGTCTTATTCGTATGGGGATTTGGAATTGTTTTTAGCTCCCCAGTACAGATAGGACAAAAAACCCGGAAGAATATTACATCTAGGGCTCTAAAGAAAAAGTGTATCAAATTTGGTGGGAATTGTTTAAGCAAATAAAGAATACTACGTAAAGATTTGTATAAAGGACCGACAGACGCTAACTTTGCTTTATTATACTAATAGAACTACTCAGCGTTACTTGGTTTGAATCGGTTAAAGGTTGATTGAAAAAAGTGACGACTAATCAATTTTCTTTCATAGAAAAATCCAAACATTATCAAGTATCCGGAAAAAATAATTTTTAACGTCGCTTTAACTTTTTTTATAGTTTTTACAACTTACTTTTGACTTTTATATGTATACACAGTATATCATCATATAATACAAGTCATATTCATAGCACTAGTGTTGCAAGACAAACTACAAAAGCGTTTTCTAAAGTGACTACTACAGAAGTCGATTTAGAAATATCTTTGAACTATTACAAATAAATTACTACTATTACATTTATGATCAAATAATTTTTCGCTTGGGATTTGGTTTTCCATTAACATGTAAGTTATGTAAAATTAAATAATTTATATATCGTTTTACCATCGATAAAATATTCATAAATTATTTATGTTATGGAAATAAACAAAATATCAGTTCAAACATGAACATTAGAATTTAATTTAAATTGTTTAAATACACTCTATAACAAAAAAAATCGACGCACCAAGAAACAGTTGTCCGATGGAGACAAAAATTGGTGGATAGGAAAATTATGTACAGAATAGAAAATGATTAAAATTTCAGAACAATTGAATGATTTATTTTAGAGTTACAGTAACGAGCTCAATAACGTGTTGACCCGCCTCTAGCCTGGATGCAAGCTGCCACACTGCGTGGCATAGACCGATAAAGCTCCCGGATGGTCTCCTGCGGTATTTCTTGCCAAATTTGCTCCAATTGTCGGACTACTTCATCAACATTCCCTACCGGATGCAGTCGCCTTCCCATCATATCCCAGACATGCTCGATGGAAGAGAGATCTGGTGATCTGGCTGGCCAAGGAAGTGTTTGACAAGCGTGAAGACTGTTCATAGCAACACGTGCCGTAGTTGGGCTGGCATTGTCTTGCTGAAAAATAAGCCAAGGGTACTGCGAAATGAAAGGTAGCAAAACAGGGTCTCAGAATGTCGTCAACGTACCGTTGTGCAGTAAGTGTACCTCTAATGACGACCAAAGGGGTCCGGCTATCAAGGGAAATGGCACCCCAGACCACAACTCCTTGTTGAGGGCCCGTGTGGCGTGCGATAGTGAAAGCAGGATCGGCACGCTGCCCTGGGCGTCTCCAGACACGTCTTCGATGATCGTCAGGACACAGTTGGAAGCGGGATTCGTCGCTAAAGACTATACGTCCCCAGTCAGCATCATTCCAGCCTGATCGAGCCAAGCACCACTGTAATCTGGCTCGACAGTGTGCAGGCGTGAGTGGCAGGTGGCGTAACGGTCGGTACAAGCGTAGATTTCGCTCTCTCAGCCGTCTGTGAATGGTCATGGTGGACACTCGTGTGAGGGTCGCACGATTGATGGTTGATAGCGAATAATCAGGTGCTGTGACAGCTGATCTGACAATCACTCTGTCCTCGCGATCTGTTGTGGCCCTACGTCGACCGCTACCATCACGACGCTGAAATCTGCCATTGTCCACCCACTCTTGCCAGCATCTTCTAATCGCCGCATCGGTTCGACAAACCTGCCTCTTTCGATCCAATGATACGACCTCTTTCAAACTCTGAAAGTTGCTCGTAATGATCTCGAATCCTGCGGCGAGGCATTTTTTCAGTCGTTAAAAGGTATCCTAAATCGCAATGCTGCAGAAATTTTTAACAACAGTTCAAGAACAACTCCTTGTGTACATCTGCTGGATGCGCAGTTCCGATGCGCTGGAGATCGCACTATTCATTCATTGGACACCAAATTTTAATCATTTGCATATTTGGTCAAAACATTTTTGCATACGAAATTTCTAAGCAATCGGATGATTCTTTCTTGGTGCGTCAATTTTTTTGTTATAGAGTGTATAATGTTTTGGAAGAAACAAAAATTTCGAGCAATATACTGGTAAAACAATTTTTATTGGAAAGGTTTTACATCAATGCTGGTATAACAGAATTCGATATACCGTAGTCGTTTTATGCTCAATATTTTTCCTACAGGGATTTTGGATTGTTTTCACCCACTCTACACACCTAGGACAAACAAAATGGAGGCTATTATGTAACTTACGATACCCGCAAGAGTTCTAAAGACTATTTGTTCAAAATTTGGGGATGATGGGTCAAACGGATGAGATTTGTGGTAAAGGACAGAAAGGACAGGCAACCTGAAAAATTAACAGAGAAACGTCAACTCTGCTTTACATATATATAGACGTAAAATGTTTTACTCTATTCTATGATCAACATATTCGAAAAGGAAGCACTTATCGGGCATGTAACATCGAAAAGGGCACTTATGATTGAAAGGAAGAAAATGTCAAGGGGTTGAGCTCTTGTTGTCATTACACCACTTGTTCATAATGAACTTTCTTAAAAGCGTGTAATTGTTCATGCAAAAAAAAATGAAAAGGAAAATCTACCCTCCTTTAATAATGGAAGCAGTCATATTTAATTTTTTTATGTTCGAGGCAAATATAATTCGAAAACAGTCTTAGTAGTTTCTTCTAAAACCAAAGTCATGACCAAAGTTCTAATTTAGACATGCTTAATTTTGAAAATTCTACTCTCATTTATCACGAAGTCTTTTACTGCTACTGTTTATCCAAAGGCACCGGGTAATACGTTGCTTTAATCCTTTTTACAATGAAGGATTGTGATGTTCTACTGGATGAAAGGCTATTAAAGATTTAGATTTAGATTATTTAGATTTATTAAGATTTTAATTAATTCTTTACCCGCACAAGTTTAAATTTTCTGGACATGAGACCCGAAAACCAATGTAGTTTATAGATAGTTATTATTTATGCTAAACATGAATATATATGATGTATAATATTAATATAGAGGAAAAAATTTTTTTGCGGGGAAAATGTTTGAAGTATTAAAACGCAACACAGGAATTAGTAAAGTAAATCACACCATAAAGTAGGAAAAGTGCCACAAATGCCAAGCATAAGCAATGTTTTCCCATCTGGTTCCCAAACAGATAAATAAATTTCATTTTAACCAATAACCAGAAACGTAAAAATTTTGGACCTAGATAAAAAAAAAGTTGCGGTATCCCACCGACATTAAACGTTATAAATTTTTGTACAAAGATTAAAAAATCAGACAAATTTAGAATATTTTTGCATTATATTTTAGTCATTTATGAATAAATACATAAAATTTCTTTAAATATTTAAAATAAAAAAATTAATTGGTCCAAGTTCTACTTTTGAGAAAAAGTCATGTCACTAATGTAAAATAAACCGAAAGGAACTTGAATCATAAAAAATTTCCTACTTGGCATTAATATATATATCATGCAAAAGTAACTTGTAAGTGAAAAATTGTTATTTGAAAGTAAACAGTAAAAATGAGACACGGCATGCCTATTTTTCGATCCTGATATCCGATTGATATGTACTGCATATTTGCACTCAAAGCATAGACAAAAAGGTTTATATTCATAACATAGAAGAAATGAAGCTTTTCTCTATGAACTGCATAGAACAGTATAGCATCCCAAAATATACCGATTCAATGGAAAATTTTGACCTTACAATAAAATATTCATTACTGCAATTATCATAATCGCTAAATAATTCCTCTTCAATCCGTAACCTATTTTCTTAATCATCAGATAGGTGAAATAAATCATTTACATTCCAAATTAAAATTTCATAAATACAGATTAGTTTACACCAGCATTGTAAACAAATCCAATGGATCAATGCATAAAACATAAATACAAATTAACCAACATATTACACAAAACAAAATGAAAAGATTAAAATTGTCAATTATAAAGATTTTCATGGGCAAAATTGGCAGGATTTTCTGATATTGCAAAAAACCTTTACACTGTAACTAAGTGTCTTAATTTTTCTACTAACAGACTAAAATACTACATAAATAACTAAAAAAACTTAATATAGAATGTTAGTTGCCGTAATTTCAATAAATTGAGTGAATATATATATTGAGCACTTCACCCATCATATGAAGGACGGTTCAAAATTGTTCATATGATTGACAGTCACATGGAATGTTTAAAACAAAACCCAACGGTTATGTAATGACTTGTGAGTGACACCTGTTGGTCAATGGCCCAAATTGGAAATGCATACTTCTCAGGTAATTATGATATCCATCAACAATTAGTTTATTTCTCGTCAACATCCATTTTTAAAACTGTATTGAGACTACCATGGACTATTTTCCATTTGAAATATTAAAACACTGAAAATTATATTCATTAATTTCCTTAATTTATATATTTTGTATTGTGTTTGACGCAGCTTGACCAAATGTGGGCTTGGTGCCATAAAAACCAACCCGAACAATCTCTCGTATTTTCAATTTAAACATTTTCATCTAACTTTTACGACTCATTAAATTAAATGTAAAAAACTAAAATCAAATTCCCGATATTTAAATGGGAAAACAAAACTAATACCTATTTAAAATATAAATAATGCATGCGTGTTCTCACATATACACAAGCCCTTTATTCATTCAAACAAATATCATTCATTAAATTCATGAGAACAATTTTCAAAACCACATAATCAAATAATATTTCCCAATTGCCGCTTAAAAGCAATTATAAATGATTCATAACCGAAGATTACTTTTTAATTATTCTGAATGCATTTAAGCACACATAAAAAGCTTCTGTTCCTCGCAATAGATAATTTATCTTATTCTTACATGCTCGATGACAGATTTTTAAATTACTTACTTTTGTAATTATTGTTTGTTACGTCTATTCCAATAAGAAAATAACATTTATGTCACAGCAAATTAAAAATAATTGACGCAGAATTCACGAACCGAATTTTCTCACTGAAAAGCTTAATCTTATAATTTAAGTATTCCTAATATCTGAAGAATAGACTTCTCAGCATTAAAACTAGGAATGACATTAATTGGAAAGGTTAAACTAACTCTCTCTGCGATGCATCTTTTTTTCTCTCGGGCATTTCCACGAACCGCGGCATCAATTAAAGCGTTTTGATAGATGGGGTCATAACTTGATACAAAGTAAGTAAAATCTTTACAACAGATTCAAAGTGAATAATTATTTGGAAAACAAGGAGTGCCTGTAGGGTTGTTAACCTTTTGTCGAAAGCTAATTCGTGAAAAGCTACCATGGCCAAAATTTCCTACGACGCGACGTCTTTAATATTCTGTGTGGCTATTCTTCTCTGAGTTCAAGCTTATACGTGTAAGTGTAATACACTCGACATTTTTAACCTTTGACTTCCAGCAGACCTTTGAATCAACGCTAAGATTATTTTATGTGGTTTTACCTGCAACAAACTTGTATGTTGCAATGTATTGCACACTATTTACTGTTCAGTATGTCGAGGGGCCATAGGACGTGGGGGCACCTTTTAGATGGGTATCAGTAAAATTAGTTTTGAGGCCTCATGGTGAACGCGAGAACAACGTGTTGAATACCCGGAAAAGCTTGATTTATAATCCACAATTATACACCGACACTAACCAGTAGGGTTACTATTATTCTGATGAAATACTGCAACTGTCTGTTAGATTTTTCAAGTATTTCTCAATACGAGAAGCAAGATCACCTATTTCCTAACGTGTTTCTTATCCCCTTACGCGATGAGGTGAAACGTATTGCAGATTTACTATACGCTGTGTTTAATCATAAGTCTGGTTAGTTTTTCATTGCACGAGAGTCATAATTGGCAAAGCTGCACCAACCGGAAGGTAGACAACGTCATGTATATACACATACAAGAAAGTTTTACCTACACAGAAGTGATTAACTGGAATACACTCAGGATATGGCACAAGAATCGCCATATTACGACGAAAACAAGACAAAGTCAAGTAATGGATATACATACAGGAAATTTTTACTGACACAAAAGAAGTCATCCTTTCTTTTCACAATTATTTGACATTGCCTGTCTTATGTTTGGCTCAGACTGGCCAACTATGGCCCTTGCGCCATAAAACCCCAAAACAATCAATCGGAATCGTGACAGTAGATGCTCTAACATAGACATGGATTCTGCGGAAATCAGCCGTAATGTCATTCTTTGCGTGCAATCCAAAAGCGGTGCAAAGCTTGAATCAGGCTGAATTCAAATAGGAAGCGCAAAGCGACACGCACAGACCAGTCAGAAGTATAGGCGCGAGCGCCATTCCTCTTCAAGTTGAAATCATTTCAACTTGATTCGTCGGCGCATGCCTCTTAGCAACCTGCATTTTCTACTTTAATTCAGCTTTAGGTGGTCATACAGCCTTAAAAGGACTGCCTCCACTATTTCTTGTTTCCTCTTAAGTAGTTAATAAGTAATTATCCGCAATTTCACCTTCTGTATGCAAATGCCATGAAAATCCTAAATTAGGGTTCGAGGTGGTCCTACTGCCTACAAAAGCTGGTAGGTATTTAATTAACGTCACACTGGAGGAACACAACGGTGTATTGGAGATGGTTCGGGATCAAACCCGAAGGTAAAGATCCAAGAACACCACATAATTTTGAACGTCAGATGACGAAGTCACATCTGAGCTGCCTACAAAAGACCATCTCCTTTTTTTTACAGTTCCAGTAGTTGTAGTTTATGTCTCATGGTACCCATTACAGTGTCACCACTTCAGTTCAGACTCTTTTTTTTCGCTTATGTTCTTATTATCGTTTCGGCCTAACTTTTCGTTACGAAAATTTCACAGGAAAGGTAGCACCTGAAGACGTCACTACTTTCTATAATCATGTAATATAGACCAATATATACAAGGTGTTCGTAAACTTTTTGGAAAAAAATTTAAAGGGTGATAGTACCCGTCAAGACGACCAATATGCGACCGGTCGTCCTGATAGGTACCATAACCCTTTCATTTTCTAAACAGTTTACGAATACACTGTAGATATTATAAATTTAAAACATAACTCACGTAGACAGATTTTCAAAAAGTAAGTAGCAACATTTATTAATTTATTTTATATTATTTGCCTTTTGTTGAAAGGCAAACATTACCACCAAACTCACTCTTCATAATCTCCATTTAAGACTGAGTATATATAGAGATTCGTGTCGAGTTAATCAGCTTTAGAATATGATCCTAAGTTCAAAGTGCAATCCTAGAGATCACTGGAAGAATATTGTTTTGGTTGTGCACGTATCCTAAGGATGACATTTTATAAAAGCTATCATAAGTCTTTCATCTTGAGGATGATGGATCATTGCAGCACTTATGTTCTGTGCATGTTTAATTTCTAAACCATCTTCCTGGAAGAAAACAAAAAAAACACCTCATTAGATCCGTTTTGTTCTTAATCCCAGTTGGAAGAGCTAAGGATTTGCAACCGGATGTTCGCGAGTTCGAATCAAAGAACGTTGTATGCACGGATTCTGGTTCATGTTAAAACTGTCATGGCCTCCAACGTTGTCGTGTTAGCGTGGGGTGGAAGTTTAGAGCGGAGGGAGACAGCTCAGGTGTTGACCTCGTTATATGATCGTGGTTCAAAATTACGTGGTATTGTAATCGGATCTTTCCTTTCGGGATTGATCCCATAACGTCGCCAAAAACCCGTAGTCTATAGCCAATAGCCGTTCCGGTGCGACGTTATTTAACTACCGTTACCATTACCACTGTTCTTATTAATCAGTTTCGATAATTTCGACATACCTTTTGTATTATTTTCTCATATCCAGACCATTTCATTGCAAAATAGGAGCTGAAAACCACACTGTTTATAAAGTTTTGCATGCCAGTGTAAAAATCAGCGCAGAAAAGAAAATGAACGAACGCAAAGGTAGGTTTAGATGTCAAAAATTGCGATTAGGTTTCAACAAATGAATATGATGTTAAATAATGGGGAAATATTGACTTGTTTAAAAAGATAAAAAGATCCAGGTTAGGTAAGGTAATATATGTTCTCTTGTGGAATAAACAGCATCATGTCGAAATGTAAGCATGTCTGTGTTTCTTTTTATCAATGTTTAATTCATCGATTTGTTTCAACTGCAATATTTCTTTTCAAAATGAGAGTAGCAAAGGTCAATAGGTGCAGCTACTAAATAATGTTCTTTTGAATTTAAACCCCTCTCTATAATTTGAAAAACAGGTTTTAATCTCGTAAATACCACAGCTTTTTAAGATGACGCGCAATGTTTAAGTACGAAACCTGGTACAAAAGTAAATTCGTTCCATGGATTTAGAACATGTATTAATCCTTTAAAAAGAACCAAAATATAAGACGCAAGTATAATGCGTAATCTTTATGAACTATGGTAGGAGGGTCCTTAAACTTTAAAGGATAAGAGAAAATTATATTTTTCCCACTTTAAATACTTTAAAAAATCAATTGAAATAAGACGTGGAGACGATGGAATCAGATACATAATTAAAAAAATAAATCTCAAGTTATACGAATTGCAATTTTTTATCTGTAATATGAGAGTGTAGGTAGGTAATTAATTAAATTCGCACTAGAGCAATGGTCTATTGGCGACGGTCCAAGATCAATCCTAAAGGCAAAGATCCAAGGACATCGCCTTGTAATTTTGTGAACCATGTTCAAATGACGAAAACATCACCTGAACTGTCACCCAACTCTCCAAGCTTTCACACCACGCCAACGTGAGTACGCTTGAGGTCACGACATATTTAACATGCATCAGCCTCCGTGTACACAACCGTCATTGGCTGGATCGAGTTTCGAACTCACAACCCTTCAGTTGCTTATCCGTTGCTCTCCCAACTGGGCCTCGTCATCTGACCGTGGTTCAAAATTACGTGGTGTTGTCCTAGAATCTTTCCCTTTAGCTTCGGTTTCCTAAAGTTTCGGTTTCCTAAGAAAGCGTAGCCGTGATCTAGCGGCCGTGATGTATCGGTGGGTGACGTCACTAAAACGTTGTTTATACTAACACATGGTGTTGGTTTCCTAGAGAGCGGTGTTTGTGAGCGTAACGAAAATTATCGGAGCCGCCATTTCCATGACTGTCGTCATAGCGGTCTCAAACAGTTGAGGAACGTTTTTTCTCTTGTAGCGGCCACATTTCATTTCCTGCTCCAAGCGATTCGAACGAAGAGGAGAGAAATAAATAAACATTTTTGACTGCCATTGATTAATTCGTTTTTGTAAAATCGGGATCGTTAAACACAGAATGAAAATTTCAACGAATTTGAAATCTGCGGAAAATTTGACACGAGATCGATACCTTAAATGTGATTTTCATTAAATAAATAATTAATTATTTAATAAATAATTAAATAATCAAATGGTAAATAATTGAATAATAAAACTGTTTTTGATATCGATATGGCGTAGAAATTGACGCTGATTTGAAATCTGTTGAAATTTTCATTCTACCTTCAACGATCCCGAAGTTAGAAACTTTGGACTACAGAATAAAAAAACACTTTGTTTTGTTTCTCGTATAAAATAAACCACGACAGCCGTCTGTGTTGCCCATTCTCCAACGTATTCTGTCCGTCTAAGTTGACACCTCTGGATTCTTGTTTAGATGGCCGTCTAGTTATGCCCGCGGCATCATGACGTATCACTGCTGTTATATAACGGCTCCACTTTCTTAGGAAACCGAAGCTTTAGGGGATTGATCTCGGACCGTCCTTAATAGTCAACTGTGTTGCTCTAGTTCGACGTTAATTAAAAATTACCATATTACCCAACTGGGCCATCGTGGCCCATAATATGAGAGGGATTTTCAGAGAAAAGAGGCGGCGAGCGTAAACGACCAGGGAGCGAAGCTTTTGCTGTGATGTCATGGACCCGAAAGTCAAATCATGATTATTCGAATTATTAAGATAGTTTCGCTGTCCTGATTCCTCTGCGAAAAGAATGTTAATTTGGGAAGCAAACCAAATGGGATCTGTGAAAGGAGTGTTGGTTTACGAAGCAAACCAAATGGGATGGTGTAGATATCCCGAGGGGTTGGCGAGCGTAAGCGATCAGGGGCTGACCCCCCTAATTAGTAATAAAAACGAATTTTGCTTTAGTATGCAATGTAATTTAAGGACTTCTAAGACGATTTTGACTACATTTTGTACTTATATAATGTAGTAATATGTATCATTGCTTGAACATATCAGTCAAAGCCATTTGTTTCGCTGTCTTTACTCGTTTTGCTGCAGTCAAGTAGCTGATTGAGACGAGTAGCTCTAGATGGTCTCACTCAGGCTGCCGCTCCGTCCATTTTAACCCACTGTGTCAAGACACTCAAACGCCTTACTATCTGACGGTCCAGTTGCTGGTTGAGTAGCAATGTCATCGTCATCTTCCGGGTCATCAATGAGTTCTCTCACACTTTGAATGAGTTCATCTTCACTGAGAATTTGGAATCCAGTGTTCGAATAATCCCACACCTGCCACTCTTCTACGCCCTCTGCACTGCACTCTGAACACCCAGTGGTTTTCACTATGTTTCTTATGCCCTGAATTGATACTTCGTCCTCTTCGTTTTCATCATTCACTGAAAGAAACTTTCGAAATGTGGATTTTGCTGATTTAATTTTTTTCTCAGTCATCCGGATAATAGGTGATCCGTAATAACTGGAGTTCGAATAATTGGTGATCCGGATATAACTGGAGTTCGGATAATTGGTGATCCGGATAACTTGGAGTTCGAATAATTGGAGTTCTACTGTATTTAGCTTGGCAGAAAATATCTCAGAGAAAGATAGTGTAATTTAGGACAGTGTGTTATTAATCGTAAGCTTGAAGCAAAAACTCTTTAACGGACATTTTTTTGGATGCACTAAATTCTAACTTTCACGAAGATGAGAAACATGAGTCACATTTTAATATATTTAAAAGATATATAACTCTATCAAAATGCTTATAATTCCTATTTTTTCAAACCTATAAATTAATAGTTCGTACTAAAACGGCTGTATACAAAAAAGTATGAAAGTATGAAACATATGAAAATCCTGAACTTCTGCTCTATGCCGATTATTATGATAACTGATTGGGTCAACGACAGTTGGAATTAAACGCCAAACGCCAAAAAACAGTGATGAACCACATTTAAGGTAACCCCTATGTCTATCATGCGACAGAATCTGGGTAACATAAAGTAAAATATTCACTTCCACCTGGTTTTTACACTGAAAATCTTTTTCATATGCATTACAATTTTTACTGTTTTCGTAAAAAGTTTCATAGTTTAATTAAATTTATGAACAATAATGAAATGATGCGACGTTCCCTTAAAAATATAAAAAGTTAATTCGAAACTAATTTAATAGATGTTAAAGTTGAATTCTAAATTCAGAAGGAACTCAAAACTCAATATCAAACTAAAAAAGTATTGACATATTTTTTGCTTACTTAGTTCATAATCTGCAATTTAACCCTTGAACTTTTAACATAACCTCCTGACTAAAATTGAAAGGGTGTATCATATTCACATCTAATTTATATACCATATACCATCTAATTAGTCATCGTGTAAAATGTAATTGAGAGCAACAGCTCAAATCAAACCCTATTTAACAATTCTCAAAGGGCCAATTTATTAAAATTCTCCAATAACATTTCATGTCATACATGTATAATCACTGTATTTGCATTTCCCAATCATGCTTTGTTTTCCAAAGATGAAGTCATTGATCATAAAAAGAAATTTTAATTGAAAGTAATCATTTCCGAAAGACTAACAATATACGATTCTAGTAGTGCGTATTCACATCGTATTCATTGAGTTTCACAACATTGTAAATCCACCTCAACATCCGGTTGAACTCTATCCAGCGTAATAACAGTTATTAAGAAAAGATGAGAAATCGATTCACCGGAGAATCGATTCTTTTGACGTGATTTCCGAACTATAATCATGCATGTATAAATTGGGCGAAGCACTTATGCAAACGGTAGCCTTGGTGTCGATGAGAAAATTAATACTTTCTCTCCCTTTAATGCGAATGTAAAGAGAATCAGGTAAAGGCTGATCTAGATTGTCCGTCAACTGAATTGATAGCAATGGTAATGATGAAACAAAAGGCAAAAAATAATAAAAAAAGGAAGTATTCGCATGACCTTCACACTTGCTTCATTTATGGGCATGGGGATGACCTAGAAAAAAGAGTTCTGGAGGAGAGAGAAAGAATCTGACCCATTTTTTGTCTAGGATCAATTCATCAAAGGTGAAGTATTGATTAGGACACTCCATCGATGGATGTAGGAAACGAAGTTTTAATTTTGAAATACTATCGTCTCCCAGGCTGAGATTGAGTTAACCAATCACTTGACATTATGCCATAGGCGTTGTTTAGAACAAAAGAGAATAAAAAGAGGTAGAAATTTTTCTTGAGAAGGAAGTATCCCAAATCAAGGAATTATGCTTGTTCACGGTTTGAAACAGAAGCATGTCTTTAAAGCATTCAGGAAACAGTAATTATTGGACATAATAAACATGGTGTAAATATTTATTCGCTAGCGTACTTGTTTCAGACATAGACTCTTTGTTAATGACAAATGGCAATAAACGAATGTAAACAATGCAAAATAAACTATTGCGTAATTTCACTGCTTAGTTCAAACTAGAGAAATTGTTACCAGTGACAGTTCTTTTCTTGGGGGTCACATTGTCCAAGGTGTTGCTTTGCTTCGCAAACCAAAAAATATAAATATTTAATTGAAAATGTATTTATTGAAAGAAAACCAAACGTATAAGGTATCTATATTGTGTAATTGTGTAATAAAATTGTGTAATAAATTTTTAAGGTATTATATAGTGTAAAGATTTCAAATCCGTTAAAATTTCATTCTATCTTTAATGATCGCTGAGATAGAAAATACCAATGAGGAACGCCAGTGATAACTTTAATAATTTCTTTTGCTTCACTCGAATCCGTTTCTCAGGAAATAAAAATGAATTAATCTCGAATCAAACGAGAGGTCATTCGAATCTGTTAGCTACCATTCCCATTTATTGTGAATACACGAAAGGTGACAAAAATTGGCATGGTTCCAAATGCTAACATCAATAGTGACGTTACAGAGGGAGAAAAAGACAATATTCACGTGGTTCTTCATTTCCGGAAGAAGAAAGAACGATGAAAAACTTATTAAATTCATTCAAAAATGTTCTAGATTGAATTTTTAAATTCGCAGCGGCCTAAAAATTGCAAAACATTTGGACTACTTGTGTGCCAGATCCCATAACTGTAAGTGCTATAGATTCATCAGGACTTTGCGTACAGAAAACAAACAAACACTTCCTTTTATAATAGTAGAGTTATTCCTTATTTAAGTTACAGAGCTGCATAATATTGCTAAACAGTTACGTAAGAACTATCCGCTCGAAAAAAATGAAATTCGCCAGCAGTGACCAATTATAAAAGGCACTGAAAATTCTGGAAAATTTAAATGAGCATAGAAAAAATATGAAAAGATTTTAGATGTTAAAATATGCCAAATCATCTTGGTGTATGGTGTATAATTGAAGTGCAAATTTAGAAGTTAAATGCTGTGCCACAACAGAGGTTTTGACTTTTCACCATGCACTTTATTGGAAGTGATTACAACTAGTAAGAAGTACATGAAGTGCAACTAATATAACATTAAATACAAGCTATTAACTCGATAATTATTCTAAAAATATTTTAGTATTTTAATTGGAATGATTAAATTTCAAGCAAGTTCAAAATATACTCTACACGTCTGTTTAAATAATTGTCTCATATGGTTTTTTTTTAAACTTTAACTGCTGTCATGGGTCTCACATACCCCGCGCCATTTTTTACAGGTGTTTCCACACCTCAAAGTGAATATTGATCCCTGCCCTATTCAGTACCTTCCTACTACGTCTGACAGAAGCCAAAAATATGAATACTGGTTTGGCTGCCCCAACTGTTTTGTGTTTTACACTATTTGCATTTCCCACGTGGACTCTTAGACCCCTTCACAGCATTTGCGTAACCGTTCTTGTTGAATGAAATCTTCTAAGTTGGAGTAGAGAATTTCGGCAAAGAGCCTAAAATGGCAACAAACTTTACTAAAAAACGATTTGTGTATCTTACACAAAAAGATATTCAGGATATTGTTGATAATTGGTTGGAAATAGAGTACTGGATTTCGGAAATTTAGGCACGTATTCGGAAATTTAGGCAGATGAAGATGAAGCCATTTCAAGTGCGTCTTCACAAGAATATTTCTACGGAAAAAATAACTCCAAAAAGGATGCCGGGGGGGGAGGGGGCTAATCGTGCCGTTAGAACACCAAAACACAACATAGTTTTACAGTTTGTAGCTTTGAAACGTCCTGCAAAATTAGGTTCGAAAAACGAGCCTGAAGAGACATGGAATCTATTTTACTTATATAGTAATATAAAATATATTTCATGTTAAGAATTGAGCTATCTAAATTTAAAATGGATAAATAATAATTATCTAAAGAAGCTTTCATTAATATATTATAGAAATCAACTTTATACGCACTTTAGTGAGCGAGGTCTGAGAGACCCCTCCACACTAGTTACGAGACGGTTTGTGACACAGCAGTTAAGGGTTGAAAAGGAAATACATTTGTTTACAGTTGGAAATACCTTTACTCAAGTAATCAATTACTGTTCACCCAGAATTTATTATCATAGAGTAAATCAGGTAATATATGTCGCAATCGACTTCTTAATAATTTGTTTCAACTTATCTAGTAGTATAGCTTTTTATAGTGTTTGCTGTTGCATTAGTAATTTCAAGTGTTTCTGTTCCATTTATTTGTTTCGTCAAATACTTTTGCTTACTTCCAGCAGTTCTCTAATCATTGTAGAACTAAAGATTTGTTCTGTTTCCTCTAAAAGTACAAAAGAATGAAAAGTTTCATTGGTAGTTTTACCTACTTTCAACAGTTCTCTAAACAACAGAATTAAAGAATTATTTTATTTATTTTCTCGAAAACTACAAAAGAATGAAAATTTGCTTTAGTACTTTTCTTTATTAAAGTAAGAGAAGGGTTTCAGGGGATATATTAAACTCCTTTTCTCGTGAAACAGTTTCTAAGCCTTTTTACTCAGTAATTTGCCAAAGAAAGAATATCCCACATGGAAAACGAATTATAATTCGACACTAGCTCAATTTACTGAACTTTATGGTTGAATTTTTTTTTATTTTGTCTTATGTGGCATATTTGGCCAAGCTGCACTAAAAGTAGTATAAGCAACAACGTCACGCAACGAAAATATGCACTCAAACAAAAAAAAAGTTTTATACACAGGAGAAAGAATTTACACCCATGGACGAATCGAAGAAGAAGACAACCCCCGACCTAGAGAAATAACCAACTTCAAATTATATAAAGAACAGATAGAATTCGCAAGATTTAGAACTGACCACACCAAAGTGAAGAAGAATGTCAGGAAAAAAGATTTGTAATGACTGTCCTGTGGTATCGTCGTCCCAAAACGTTAGCGTGAAAACAGTATGAATCGTACTCAAGGAGAAAACATCCAACATATAAGATATTAAAGCTATTATTCCAAGAACATTAAGAAATATATACAATATTCACATGAACACATTAGCATCGTTACAACTATACATAAAAATATGTATATCACATTCCAGTGCGGTGAACCACCCTCACCAGCTGCTTCTTGCTCTCCCTTTCTCCAACTGTCTCTATCCGTCGTCTCCAACGTCTCTGCCGCAGTCTAAAAATAACCCAATGGTATAAGTCAAAAAACAATCAGAGATCATCTGGACGAACACCACCTGCAGAGGTATTCTTTTTCACCTTTTCTTCTCAAGTCCTTGTAAAGCGCGTGGCGAAAAAACAGCAGCTGGCGCCAAACAATAAAAAAATAAGAATATATTCAGCATTCCGATGACACAATGGAGTAGGCACCTGCCCTAGAAGTGACCCTTCCTAAAGGTCAATCATAATGTACGTCAATCACGATGTCACAGACCCAACTGTCAGAGCATCAGCATGGCCAATTTTGATCATTAACTACAGTGTTTCAGGATGTCATGGAAGGCCATTCTTGAAGATTCGAGATATCTTTTGCACATTTTTCATTAGGGGGTGGGGAGACTTCATTATCTAATTTTATCCCGGGATAAAGAAAAAAATCAAAATGATGACAGTATCACTCTAAGCCAACTTTTGATTTGGTAGGCTCAATACATACTTTTACAAGAATTATTTTTCTAGCTCCACTAAAGAGCAAAAAGATGGCTTGCTTGTTTTTTGAAACTTGAGAAATAAAACCCCAACAACCAACCAGCCAAGATATTTAGGAGATATTGCCTTCTTGACTCTCATCACATCAGATTCAGGTAGATGTTATATAGAGTACGTCAGAATACAAGGATGTAAATACTTGGGGTAAAAAGAAACATCTTCGATTCCTCTAATTAATCCTCTTCAACCTAAGCATTTGCAATTCCAACTATAGGACCGCGTTCTGTCACATGTAAAGCTTGGGAAAGAACGCGACTGGACAATTAATTGTATTACAGACAACCAGGTTTAAATGTTATTTCTCGATCCCAACTTTTTTGTGTTACCCCACACCTAATATTCTAATTTTAACCTGCTTTATGCAAAAGCTACAGCGGCGCAAACGATCTCCAACATTCGACAACTAAAGTCAATTGTCTATTTTTTCTCAGCCGTGATCAGCACCTGTGAGGGTGACCACTTGGTTGCTCTATTGGTTCGCGGGTGTATCACAAAGTTTTGGCTTCTCTGGATAATTAAGGTGTATATAATCTAACCCCTTCCACCAGTATTTTATTAAAATAACAAGCTGAATAACCTGCCGTTGTTAGGGTTTCAAATATGACTGCGACTTGCGATGTATTAATTCAAATACACAAATTCTGTAGAACATGTTTCTTCCCGCGACAGCTAAAATATGACCGCGACATTTCCCTGTGTTAACTCATACACAAACCCTGGAGAATGTATTTACTTATTCATGTCCATTTATTATTGAAAAGCAAACTTTAGATTTTGAAATTGAGGTTTCGAGGGTTACTTTTAGGTACACTTGTGTGCCAACTTTCATGGCAACAGATTGGTCTGGTGACAGAAAAAAAATAGTCTATGTTTTCCGCAGTGTTCGAAACTATAAGTGTACAAAATTTGGTGAGGATTGTTCAAACGGGGTAGATTTGTATTGAGAATATGCAAACACGCTTATATATTCACATCCACACCTCCTTCTATATGTTCTTGTTGTTGGACTTTTTCATACATGACATTCGTTTAACAGGAAGGTCCCTTTCACACACCCATTCCGTAATTTAGATCCCAATCAGAGGCCGATAACCCCCTGATCAGGTACCCCCAGAGGTATTGATTTGGTATGGGAACATGGGGGACTTTGTGACCACGACCTATTTAACGTGCCCCAGCCACCAATAAGCGAACACGACGGTCTTTAGCCAGGTCGAAGCGCCGATCTCGCAACCATCAGAATTGCAGGCTCCGCTGAGGACAGAACCCACAGCCCTTCCGATGCGAGCCCGACGCTCTACTGACTGAGCTACCGCGGCTCTAAAACTCATATATATATATATATATATATATATATATGTAGGCATCTGTCCGGTAAATAATATGGCTATTGGTGATCATTAATCACAGAACTTACATCTTGAATGCTCACATGTACTCACATCATTCCGGTAGATCAGATGAGGCTTCTTCGCCCCCGAACATCCACTGTTTCGGGAAAGAGGTTAAAGGAAGTTTCTCTACCATGGCTTACATGCTAGAACAGAAGCAAACACGCATTCCTTGAAGGTCAACATAATTTATTTCCTTTCTTAAAAGTAGCTACTGTACGGCCCCAGTTATGGCTTTCGCGTTACATCCAGTCCCATTTACATCGGGCACGTTATCGCACGGTATGCGAAATGAAGGTATGAAAACCCCGTCGTGGAAGGAAAGCAAAACAAACGGGAATTAATTGTTCCCTTTTAACCTTTGACCCTCACACGTGGGATGCAAAAAGCTCACAGGCAAGCGGTGTGCCCAATTCTTCCTCCCGTGGTTTTAGCAGAGCTTTGCATGTTTTTTAACGTAATTATTGTGCGTTCAAGGCTCCGCGCAATTTGAATGGGAAATACCGCTCATTACAGGGCGGAATCGGAATTACACCAGTATTGTTATGGTATTTCTCGATACTGAAAGTTTCGCCCGAATGTTGGTCTGCAAGAAATTGGTAACGCTGATTCAAAAATTTTGTAAATGAAGGGGAATTATTAATTTAAACAAGTTTCAATCAGTAGCGGAGAGCCCAATTCTCCAATATGTATTATAATCTCGTTGTAATTAGCGAGTGGTTTTTCTACTGCAATCCTTAGAAAATTAGCTATTGCTTTCATAAGATAGGACAATGTTTTGGTTGGACATTAGCAGATGCATTTGCACTAAACTGTCTTTACTGCTTATATAAATTGATGACAGTGCAGTTTTTCCAGTTTATATCATATTTCAATCCTTTCATAATGAATATAACATCCAAATTCACATAAGTGTATTTAAAATACCCCTAAATGAAATACTATATGAATTTGTCCAAAAATATATAAACATTTATTTTATTTTTACGCCGACCAACCGGTATAGTGGTTAAGGTGTTAGCCTCTAGATCGGAAGGTCCCCGGTTCGAATCCGGGTTCGGGCATGGATGTTTGTAAGCGTATACCAGCTCAGGTGTTGTTTCGTCATCTGAACATGGTTCAAAATTACGAAGTATAAATTGTCAGGAGCAATGATGGTCCTCCCACTGGGTTCTCCTTCACAAGTGGCCATCACTTCCGGCCTTGTAGTGGCCAATGACTTAGGTCAAATGTGCCCGCCATTAGAAAACAAATTTTACTTTTACTGGAATTAGTTCTTATTTCCAATTAAATGCATGGCAAAGAAATCACTCCTCAGTCATATTACCACAATTGGATTAGAAACGTCTGCTTTTTAATGTCATTGCATTCTGGTGTTCAATGTTCAAAAGCGATTAGGCATATTTGACGATTTCGTTTCATATTTTATTTTCTGCGTTAATTTGTATTTACCAGATCTCTCGTTGTTTTCTGTAATTAGACTACTGAAGAATTAGAAGAATAGTCTTAGCTATATTATGCAGCTATATAGCTCACAAATCATTGAGGGCATCACCTGATTGTCCCCGAGTGATAAGTTGCTTGAATAAATTTGTGTGGAAAACAACATCTAGCACCCCCCCCCCACCCAATGCGAGGGTTAGGAAGCTGGTTCAGGCATCAGAATCAAGACAACTCGAGTAGGCTCACATAAGTCTAAGTTTGGAGGCGGTCACTGAAATCAGACATAGATGCCTATGTTGAAATTCCTTCGAAACCCTGGAAGATTAAGCCTAATCCAGGTTATAAATGATTAGACGAACAGATAGTGATAAAGCTCTACCGAAGTGTGGTCCATGCAAGGTTGACCATGAAGAGCACCAATCATGGGTCCCATATGAAGAACACACGTGTGGGAGTCTGCCGGGATTAGGTCATCGTGGCGTCCGAAGTTTGATTTTTACATTCCGTGGAAAGCGATTCTTGTATGTGTTCTTCGAGACATATGCCAGGGGGACCCCCTTCCCTATATCCATAATGACTTAAACTAGACTGAGTGGAAGAAGATTCAAACTAGAAGATTCAAGCGGCGAAATTGGCGAATCAATTTTGCTTACATCCATTACCAGTAAATGAAATCACGTCGATTTCTGTATTCCGTTCGTCTGTGAAAATAAGTATGTATGTTGTACCTATGAAGTGTGTGAGGTTCTCCGTCCAGACACCGAGGAATGTTGGCAGGAAGGAACCATTTGATTCCCAAAGGGACGTTATCGGGGGATATCATTGGACAATTCAACTGGTTGAGGTGGGGAAGAAAAGCGAAAATTGGGATGAGGAAAAAAGTACTCGAGTGGTGCACACCGACCAGGAAGGACATATAAGGCCCAGTGCACACATACGATTTTTCAACGTGCGGCGCCGCTACGGCGCCGAAGCCCAACTATGCACACATAACCGTGGAATGACGCAAGTACTCATTTCGCGCCATGTGCGGTACATATTTTATCAAAGAAAACGTGTTTATTTCGCTTACTTGGTGTAAAAATAGTCTCATTTTGAAACAAAATAGACGTTACTGGATACAACTATTTATTAATTATTATTTATATTCTATTTATTTATGAAAACAAGGTACTTCAAACCGGAGAAGCGTGTGTGCGAGCTGCGGTGCCGTGGGGAACTGCGGTACAAATTGCACGCAAGTTGGACGTGCGAAGCCGCAGCGGCGTCGTGCATGTGTGCACTACTCCATTGGATGTAATGTATCTCAGACCGCACTTGCGTTGCTTCAGAGGCGCCGCACGTTGAAAAACCGGATGTGTGCACCGAGCCTTAGTCGTAAGGTCCTTCAAGGATAGAACAATTGCCATTTTCTTGTAAGTATTAAAATATTTAAATAGCATGTATGATACCCATTAAGATAAATAAATTCAAACAAAAGCACCCCTGTAGAAGGCGTTATTCTTCAATTTAGTTTTTTGATGTAAAGAGAAGAACGCGTTTTTTTAGTGTGACAAAGTGTACCGTACTAACAAGGAGATATCTCCACGTTTAGTCTGGTTTGAGATGCTGCGTATATAACATCTAGCTGTATATAAGTATCTTAATATTCATGATGAACGCTAGTAGATTGATCGCTCTACCAAGTGTTGACTGATTGATCTTAGTGTTTACTGGCGTTATGGAGGTGTCAGAGTTTAGCGACTGATGGCGCAGATGGATAGACGATGCAGTGCTTGTGATTCGAATGTTCCACGTGCATTTGTCTAGAATCCAGTTTGTTTGCAGTACGTATCTTCTGGAGTTAGGGTAAAAGTATAGAATGATATTGAAATAAAATAATGTTTTCTTGAGAGAAGTTTTTTAACATTGCTTTTTAACTTTAAACAATGCCAATCTAATATACCGATCATTTTTGCATATCAATGTTCTGGTGACTTAATCCTCACGTTTTGGAAAATTATTCATAAGCGGTAAATAAATATGAGCTGGATATAATATGTTTATTCCAAACAATAGCAGTCGTGTATTTTAAAGTCCATTTCAATCACTTTAGATGTGCACCCACACAATGATTAAAGCAAACAGCCTAATTAAGCTATCTCATTATGACCCAAAAGAATAGAATTGTTTAATACGTAAAAGATTTGCCCTATCAATCATTGAAAATAACGACTCAGATACATAAAAAGTATGATAACATCTAGTTCAAGTTTATAGGATTTCACAATGTATTTATACAATAATTTATGTATCACAACTGACCAGCACGAAACTTTAAAACATTGTTTTGAGAAAAGCATGTTTAAATATTTGACGCTTTGTGAAAGATAGCGTTATGGTAGAAGCTCAAGTATCAATTTAGGTTATTAAGGTTGCAGATTAGAACTCGTGACTTTTTTTTGTGTAGCACAAAACATTGAATCTAATCTCCAAAGTATGCACATTTTGGTGAACACCCCTAAAATTGCAGATTCGTGATTTGTATGCGATTTAGAAATCCAAGCTTTCGTGTCCCTTTCAAATAACATAAAAATGATCTAAATTAGGTAAATTTTAGATCCGAAGGAAAAGTTTTGAAGATTTTTAGATATATATATATATATATATATATATATATATATATATATATATATATATATATATATATATATATATATATATATATATATATATATATATATATATATATATATATATATAAGCATGTGAGTATGTTTACATACTTCAGAAATATGTTTAAGTAATTTGAATATAAATGTGTTGAATATAAAATATAAATTCACATGCAAAAATGTGTTGAATATAAATATAAATTCACATGCAATAATGTGTTGAATGTAATTATTAATTCTTTTAATATAAATATAAATTTATGTGAATAAAAATGGGGCGTTTAACGCAAACACTGATCTAATTAAGATGTGTTTAATTCACATATTTAAACTCATACCTATGTAAATATTTTAATATCAATAAAACGCGATTAAAAATTCTTTTGATTTGATTTGAAATAAAAGTTATTTGAATGCATTGCTCGCTCCTGTCTATGATGGAAAGATAACTGCAATTTTTTTTCATAAGTAAGAATAAACTTAATGAACCTTTAAAGAGTCATTCTTTCATCGAGGCACATAGAATTCAAGATACTCGCTTGGCGATGTTTTTAAATATTGAAATGCTTTTCGGAGGGGAGTTGGATCAACATAAATTGAACTAATGTCAAATATGTGCATATACACACATATTTAAAGAAAATTATGAATAGTTAAAGGAATAATTAATTCAAAATGCAATTAGAAGTAAACACAGGATATGTTAGTTTGTGCAATACGTTCCGTTAATTGGTATTTCAATGCAAAGTCTTTCTTTATTTTTTGTTGTAATGTTTACTTCTCTACCTAGTCATCGCTGATGGAGAAAACAGTCAGCAGATGCTTTTCACTAAAGGAAGACAGACGTTTTCCTTCTCAATGAAAAAGAGAATGGTGCCTTCTCAATGAAGAAAGGTAGGGGTGTCTTCTCTTTGAAAAAGAAAGATAATAGTGCCTTATCCTTAAGGGAGAAACAGAGGGGTGCCTTCTCCTTGAAAGAGAAAAAGGAGGGTGTCTTCTCCTTGATGGGAAAAGACAAGCGTGTCGTTTAGTTGATGGAGAAAGATAGGGTTACTTTCTATTTGTAAAAGGAGTGCCTTTCTTCCTGATGGAGAAAGAGAAAGGTTCCTTCTCGATGAAAAAAGGAAAGGGTGCCTTCTTCTATAGAGAGAAATGTCTTCTCTTTGATGGAGAAAGAGAAGGGTTCCTTTTCCATGTGTGAGAAAGAGAGATAGATCTTCCCCTTGATGAAGAAAGAGAAGAGTGCCCTTTCCTTGGTGGAGGAAGAGAAGGTTGCCTTCTTCATGAAGGAGACAGATAGAACTGCCTTCTTCAGAGAAAAAGAAATGTCTTATCTTTGATGGAGAGAGAGAAGGGTGCCTCTTCCTTGATATATAATGAGATGGGTCTCTTCTGTTTAATGTTGGAAAAGGGAGATTCCTTCTCAATGAAAAAAAAGTTCCTTCTCAATGAAAAAAGAGAGGAGTTCCTTCTCAATGACAAAAAGAGAGGGCTTCCTTCTCAATGAAAAAAGAGAAGAGTTCCTTCTCAATGACAAAAAGAGAGGGTTTCCTTCTACTTCATGGTAAAAGTGAGGGGTGCCTTCTCAATGAGGGAGGAAGAGATATATATCTTCACCTTGATGAAAACGCCGACCAACCGGTATAGTGGTTAAGGTGTTAGCCTCTAGATCGGAAGGTCCCCGGTTCGAATCCGGGTTCGGGCATGGATGTTTGTAAGCGTATACCAGCTTAGGTGTTGCTTCGTCATTTGAACATGGTTCAAAATTACGATGTAATTGTTAGGGGCAATGATGGCCCTCCCACTGGGTGCTCCTTCACAAGTGGCCATCACTTCCGGCCTTGTAGTGGCCAATGAGTTCGGTCAAAATGTGCCCGCCATTAGAAAAAAAAAAAAAAACCTTGATGAAAACAATGAGAAGAGTGCCCTTTCCTTGGCGGAGGAAGAGAGAGGGGTTTCTTCTCTTTGATAGAGAAATATAAGATTGCCTCCTTATTGCTAGAGAAAATGAAGAGTGCTTTTTCTGTAATGGAAGAAGAGAGGAGTTCCTTCTACTTAGAGGAAGAGAGGGGTTCCTTCGCATTGATGGCAAAAGAAAAGACACACCTGTGAGCAATAGGAGTAGAAAATAGAGATCGGCTAAACTATTTTATGATAGATAATATAATTAACGATTCTTGCTAATTTGCGTGTTAACAATTATTTTTCAATTAAACTTCATATTTTTATTATGAAATAGAACAAAGTCAGCAACTAAATTGAACGTTTACGTATAGCTGTTAGAAATTGATACTAATGTTTGATTTAGAATGTTATTGGGTGCTAGAAATTTTTTAAATTATTTGATAAAAAGAAAATGTTGAAACTACTTGTTTTTAAAAATTACCTAATGACTGATTAAATTTTTTAATTTAAAATTCAATTGAATTTGAATGCTTTATTTCTATTCCAGTAACATTCATCTATTGCCAACTATAATATTTTGGATTACTGTTACTAACTGTTATCTAGCAACAATGCTGCTATTTAAACTTCTATCGGAACAACATCCCATCTCTAATACATTAAGAGAGCTAGGATAATTACTATTCTTTTTGAATATTGTTACTTTTTATAATTTTATTATAACCATTATTCAATTACATTAATAATTCATTGCCAACCTTTTTAAAGCAAACGCATTTTTGTTCTTGAAAACTCCATATAGAACTTTACTTTTTAAACTCACATTTATACTCGAAAAACAGGAATATACTTAATTCTAGCTCTTCCAGTAGAAAAGCAGATATATGAGAGGTTACGTCAATATGGAAAACAAACGCCAAGCTTTCACTTTGACGTAAGACAACAAAAAGAGCTCAATTAAAATCGTTATATCGTTACAAATACGTGAGAAACAGTAATAGTATTCGTAAACAGCATGGAGTCCAATTCGCATTCTTCACAATAGATTGTGGGTGCGGCAGTTCCCCCATCCCCGTGGATTGAAGATACGAAGCATTTTTTCTGGGTGTGCCTCAGCGTTTGACTCGGTCTATCTCGACAACGGCGAACGCATTGTTCACTGCTGTCGAGAATAGTTTTAAAGCACTCGACGAGACCTATTCGAATATTTGGTAACCTTTCTAAACAATACCTGACTTGCTGTGATTTCAGATCTCCGATCTGCAAGTCGAAGTCCTACGTTCCAAACTGACGGCTCAATCAGAACTGAGCCGGTTTTGGTATTAAGTTATTAATTGAATAAGTCATTAAATTATTAAGTTGATGAATGTAAAATTAATAATTTAATAATCTATTAAATTAGCAATTCAATAAATTGAATAAATAATGTATTAATCTATAAATTATTAATTCAATAAATTAAATAAATAATTTGATACTTTTTATTTTAGTTTAATTCTTCAAATGCATTGAATGAATTCTTAATATTTTATCTGTAGGAAGATATAAAAATGAGATAAACCAAGTACCTTCAAGCATTTACGGGCAACAATTGTGGACATACGTTCTTTGACATTTAAAAAAATTTTGATGTGCCCTATCCCTTTTTAAATTTTGTCCAAGAATTTTCGGATCACCTTGAGTGAGACTTTTTCTGTCAAACAAAATGTAGGTGGCTGTAGAGTTTCTGCGGTGTAAGTCATGTAAGTATAGATACTTTCCTGTACGTATCCCGGAAGCAGGAAGTGCTTAATGCGACGTACGTCGCTGTACAAAGTCTATGCAGAACAATTTGCTTAATTTTATCAAAATTTTGGTAGATTTTTTTTTTAATCATAAGTTACGATATTCTGATGCACAAAGCACGCTCCTTGCCACACATTTTTTTTCTTCTCTAGCTACGGTACACCGCCCCAAATCACCACCAACACTTCATAAATAACACATCTATGTCAATGACAAAATATTTAACTTCAAAAGTTATTGACAGAATTGCAAATTCTGAAAGTATGCCTTGGATACTTTTATAATACCTTTAAATAAAGTAAGCTAATTAATTTTGATGTTTTATTATAAATATGTAATACATATATTTAGCCACAGCCGCGGTAGCTCAGTCAGTAGAGCGTCGGGCTCGCATCGGAAGGGTTGTGGGTTCTGTCCTCAGCGGAGCCTGCAATTCTGATGGTTGCGAGATCGGCGCTTGGACCTGGCTAAAGACCGTCGTGTTCGCTAATGGTGGCTGGGGCACGTTAAATAGGTCGTGGTCACAAAGTCCCCCATGTTCCCATACCAAATCAATACCTCTGGGGGTACCTGATCAGGGGGTTATCGGCCTGTGATTGGGATCTAAATTACGATATGTGTGAGTCAATGGATGTGTGAAAGGGACTTTCCTGTAAAACGGATGTGTCATGCATGAAGAAGTCCAACCCTCCGGGGCAATGGCACCCCCAATTGGGCCATATATGGCCCAATTGGGGGTGCCATTTCACGACAACAACAACAACATATTTAGCCTATAATTGTGTTTCACGTCTGTTTTTGATTTTACAGCAGTTTTTAAAATTCGGACAAAATGCCTGCAGAACAATTCCAATTGCTTGGAGTTGGGCTGCAAAACACTGAATATAATTCTGCACCTGGGGTACGTATTTATAAGAAAAACCTTAACACAGACTGTCTGGTTTGCTCTGAAAATCCCTCATACAATTGAATTTGCATATTTTAGTTTTATTTAGTGGGGGGATCGCCATCATATCTAGAACCGGATCTGCAATGCAGATGAGTGTAGGGGAAAAGTTTTGAAATTTCCCGAGGCACAACTAGGGAAAGTATGCTTCCCCTATTTGCGCCTCTGGAAAGAGGACCAGACCAAGTTTGAGCAACGACACCCGAACCCGGCTCTCACACGGAAGTACACGCGATACTTCGGAAACAAAGCTGCTGTAAGTTCAACAGCTAATTAACTGGGCCCTCCGCGAGTGTCGCACAATAGCTACTCAAACCGGAGTCCCAGTTAAAGCGGCACTTCCCACGAAAAGCGAAAGTGCACCACCACACCCTAACGTGGGTCATACGCCCAAGCGAAAGGCCCCCGGGTGTGCGATATACCCAAGTCCAGACACAAAGAAAATCTGCTCCAAATTGTCGAAGTACTCACGCAAACCGCTCCTGATGACGTTCAGCGATAACCTAAGGCTGGAGATAGTAATTTGGACTCTCGGAGGCTGGAATTATTGTAAAAAGTGGTTTTTACCATAAGCGGGGAAAGTGAAATAACCGTAATATCCCCTCTAAATGGGCCTTCAGATCGACACAAGGCCATGCTTTCTTCCCGTTTTCAATTCTTGGGAGATCGTTAATCTTTCGACATTAAAGTGGATTTTCTGAGTACATGTTTTTTTTTCATGATGAGAGCTGTTTGTCTCTCGCAGTTTGCTTTTTGTGATTGGGTCGTAATTATATACCGAAAAACTTTTGAATGGAGGTAAGGAATTTTAAAATCTGGTCATGGATTCTTTCGAGTAGTTGAGCATACAAGAGGAAGCTACATTATGAATTTGCCTTGTAGGGCTGGGTGATTTGTTTAGATTAGGGTTTAATAATTACTTTCCGTTGAAACGTTACTTCACTGAGTGGTCAGGGTCGTTTACGTTGGTTATGACAAAATTGCAGTGGAAGAACCGTGTTATTCATAACATATATGGGATTTGATGACCTCCTACTTTACAATGCAAAATAAGCCAATACCTTTTAAATTAGAATTTAAATAAAAATAGTAAATATAAAAATGATTGGACGAGGTGTTTTTTCTTCTATCATTAATTAAACTTTATCCAAAAGCACCCTTTCAACAAAAAGAGTGTGAGATCATTTCGACTTTCGGGATTTTGGAAACGCAAGGGTGTTAATTCTTACGGCGTATTAAGGTACCAATACAAATGAACCGTTTCAGTAATAGTTTTTAATAATTAAAGACTCATTTCAGCGAACTTAAAAGTTATCACACTCTGAACGTCTTTTATTCTAAGTCAAGAAAATGTTACAGCATGCACAATCTACCTAAGTAGTATGTGTTGATAAATGCCCGCCCCTAAAAGGAGGTTTTTAAACTCATACTTCAAATTGAAATACTATATATATATATATATATATATATATATATATATATATATATATATATATATATATAATCTCAATTAATTTTTTTACATAAAACGTAACATTTACTTTTGCTGTTACATAATAGCCCGTAGTGTTGCTCCAGCTCGACGTTAATTAAAATACCTAAGATACTTACCACAAATTACATGTGACTAATATATTAAAATTGGCGTTTATTTCGATTTTATAAAGCTTTTAACTCTAATAACTAAGCTGTTAAGAATGTCAATTTGATGATAAGTGAAATATTATAAAATATAATAATGCACTAAAGAAAAACTTTTTTAACTCTTACCGAGACACGACAAGACAAATTTTTGACTTCAATCACTTGCATTTCTGCGTATTTTCGATTTCGGCCAATTTGAAAACCGAATGAATATATATCTCATTTTGTTTAACATTATTGTTTAACATATTTGTTTAACATTTCATTCAAGAATGCCTCTTCAGGATTCGTTAAGGGTTGAAGAAAGTCTTTTAATGTTTAATATATTTTTTAAGAAATAGAGCAACATAAAAATATTCGGCTATATTTGTTGACGAATCTACATATCTAATTTCAATTTGTTTACCACACAAAGGCAGAAACTGAAGAGTTAAATTTTTCAATAGAAAGAAAATTTAATCAAACCACACAAACTAAATCCCACATGCCTCATTAGCGTAGTTACTGAAGCAGATATGGACTGAAAATAAGCCAGACACGATTTATGACGAAGCTGAATCATTGAAGACACTATTACCTCATGATTTGTCGAAACAAAGCATCAAAGTTGAATTTTGCACGCACATCAATGTATTTGTATGTGTACTACAAACCTAAAAGACGTAACTGTAATTATTAGTCTTTTTAATTCGTGTTGATGGAAAAGTTCGTTTTCTAACAATTACGCAAGGGACGATCATATTCAAAATTGCGATTTACAACAGTGGTTACTCAACAATTTTTGTGCATCAGCTTAAGCAATCTAATACCTTTGATAGATACTAACGCCTTATGTTTAAATTTTATTTCTAGCTCCAATGAATAGATGATAAATCATTCCTGACCATTTCTCTCTTATTTTGTACATAATTTCACGGTGGTCTACAAAATGCGGTCGTCGTTCGTTACAAAACAGCTGCCTGCGCGTAGTTTGACAGTTAAACAATAAGATGTGCTGAATTTGAAATAAATATTAAGACTGACAAGAGGGACAGTTAACAGGCTCTCTATCTTGAAACAAGTCATTGCAGCCCTTTTTCACCTGTATCGTAGAACATAAACATTTTTGCCATTTTGTTTGCTACAAAAATATCGTTTGTTGTGATTAGAATAAATCATATTCTCCATCGTAATCTCTTTTAAATCTAATATTCTTCGTTGAATATAAAGCTTCAACAACCGGAAAAAATTAATTTATATGATTAATTGGAATATGAGATGCAAAAAAATGAACATAATAGGAAAACTATTAGAACTAACAAGTATATAATTATTAGAACTAGAAGATTATATATTAGAACTAACAAGAAGGACAGTTAACAGGCTCTCTATCTTGAAACAAGTCATTGCAGCCCTTTTTCACCTGTATCGTAGAACATAAACATTTTTGCCATTTTTTACTTGGAAAAAATCGTCTATTGTGAATAGAATAAATCATATTCTTCATCGTAATCTCTTTTAGATCGAATACTCTTCGTTGAATGCAAAGCTTCAACAACCGGAAAAAATTAATTTATGTGATTAATTGGAATATGAGATGCAAAAAAAAAATGAACATAGCAGAAAAACTAAATTGAATTTGATAACATTTTTTTTCTCAATCTGCTAATCCTTTCAAAACATAGGCTATGTTGTTTTACACTTAAAGTTGCAAAACGTGACAAACTTTAAAGAGATAGAACTAATTATGTTGGAAATTAATGACTGGAAAACTAGTTGAATTTTAACGAAACACAATGTTTGGTAAAATAAAACAGATGTAGTTTTCAAGTGAATTATTTTTTCCTTTGACTGCTAACAGAGGCTTTAATAGTATAGAGAACGCAATGAAATTCAATCACTTTAGCTTCTAATGAGTTTTTTTATTTACATTATAATTTTAAAAATTGTTTTCATTAAACAATATTTTCTGATATTTATGCAGCTTGGTTCCATTAGACTTAAAAATAATAAATTAATTATTTAATTCGAACAAACTTCTACAACAATTTCAGAAAAAGAGTAAAAGTTTCATAAAGTAAATACTTTCTAAATAGCAATAAGAATAATCAACTGTGGAATTTTTTTTCTGTTCTCAATTTTCTTTAAATTTTTTAATTACATTTCGCTCTACCAAAACCGGTGTTCTTTCTAAGAAATTCTTCCTTGGCGACACAAAAAGCAGACCAAAAGCAAAAAAGTCTTAATATCAAATCTGAATCCAACTTTGTTTTATTTTCGTGAACCAGCATTATTTTACGATACATACATTTCCAAATATAAAGAATTTGCCAAGAATGCTGGTCATCAGAAATTATTATCATACTAGCAGACCCGCAAATAGCTGTTATTTGTTTCTTAGTTGCTCAAATTTTTAGATGGCCGTGTCATTGCTCACATTTCATACCTTATTTAAATTCATTAGACTTAAGCACACATCTATATGCACACTTAATGTTTATAAACGAAATAAAATTAATCTACTAATATAAAAAAGCATTTCGTGTTCTAGTGGTATTAATTCTTATTACCAATAAAGTGTATGGTAAACAATTTACACCTCAATCATCTTACGACAGTTAGCCTCCTAACGTCCACTTCATTTGCATCCATTTAAACCCACTTTCGCTTTCGCTCGTATTTTCTTTTCCTTTCCAATTTCTATCTTCCTGATTTCTGATTGTCTTCTGTCATCAAACTACTGAAAATATTCGGACGCTTTCCGTGTAGTTTTAGCAATATTATGCAGCTTCATTGTTCAAATAAAGAGCGTATCTAAACTAAACTATATAAGTGGCGAATGAATCTCGTAAACGTTGATTTTCTATTGTTTATATTCGCTGCTGCCATTTGACAATACACAACTAACTTCTATTTCTGTACCACGAACGATAGCGAAATATATAAAGGAAGAAAGTTTTCAAATTCAGAAGTTTTTCTTTTTTGAAATAAAAACCCGATGCATTCTGTTAGTTATTTTATTTTAATAAAATATTTAATTAATTTATTTCATGAGTTCTAAATTTTGTGTCGATATCCTCTTAATATCAAGTAGAACTTTTAGTAAGATATTTTTGACAGATAAGTAGTTCCTTGATTCTAATCCTCCAATTAATAGCCATTTTATTCATACCATGCATCTTATTTAGAAAGTAGATTTTGTCATAAAAAATCACGAGGACTTTTGATTGAAAACATTCTGCTGAATGTATTTAGTAACAGAATGGCCTTCTCTTTCATCATAGGCTTCCAACCTTAACCACATTTGAGGGCAAGGTGGAAAGTTTGTGCTATTTTCAAGCTCGTTGCCACGCCTTTTAGATCAAAATTAATGCCAAATACCATATGATACCAGTTTAGTTTCGAAATAACTTATGAAATTTACTTTCAGACTTTAGAGTTCCAGCAGAGTATTACTTCCATTCTATAATGGTTCTTATTTTCGAATTAAAATAAACTTTCTTTCAATTTAATATGTTTGCCCTTTAAGAATTAAATAGTTCTTGTATTCTTCAATGAAATGTTTTTGAATCTCGATTCTGCATAATTTGAAGAATATTTAGTAAATTAATATTACAGGAAAAAACTTGACATACAGCCTGCGATGGCTGAACACTTCGACACATGCACGCTTAGAAGTTTCGTTTGTGTCGTTCGAAAGTATAGGAGACCTCGAGAACTAACTGTATTAGAGATAACGTCTGGCATGTGTAAACAACATAGTACGTTATTTAGATTCTTAGCTTATTTTCTCTTAATGTTCGGCTAACGGAATTACTCGTTTTGAATCCTGGTGTAGCCTTGGTGTATCAAGGAGGATGGGATTTGTGTTACACCTCACATACATACCTCACGTTCTAGGCTCAACTCGTCAACAAACAGGGTACACATTACATCCCAGATGGACAAACATCCATGGCCGACTCCGGATTCAAACCAGAAGCCAGCACCCTGACCACCACACTTATTGGTCAGATTCTGGTCTCATTTAGGTAGGTAGGTATTTCAATTAAAGTCGCACTGGAGTAACACTACGGGCTATTGGCGACGGTCCGGGATAAATCCCAAATAGAAAGACAAAACCCCGTAGTTTTGAACTATGGTGGGATGGCAAGGTCATACCTGAGAGCTAACACCCCACTCTTCAAACTTCCGCACCACGTGAACGTGATGACATTTGACATCACAATAGACTTAACATGCACCAGCCCCCTTTTGTACGTGATGGTCGTTGACTGAATTCGAACTCACAACCCTCTGGTTGTAATTCCTTTACCATTCCAACCAAGATACCGCGGGACGGTTGGAAGTCGACTGTATTAAGATGATTGAATCTAATAAACTATTTCTTTTAAAAGAATGTTAATATATGATGACAATGAAATATTAAAATAATAAACTTAAGAAAAACTAACTTTATGCTTAAATTGCCAGACCGATTCGTCGATGAATAAAAGTAAATTGCAGCTATGGAATTGATATTTTTTGATAATTTTTATTTACTAGAATGGCTTTCAAGAAAGACGAAGAAGCTAGGGAAATCAAACATTTAAAACTGGTACTCAAAAAATATTTCTAAACCCCATTTAATTAAACCTTGAAGAAACATTATCGCAGAGGAACAAACCAAATAGAAACTAGAATATATTAAATATTTAATAATGGCGTGCATGAAATATGTATTCAAAATATATTTAGGAAGTTTGTGTGGTGCGGTAATGCCTAATTCAAAGGTATAAGAGTGTAAAGAACGGTAACAAAATTATAATAGAAGTGATATATTCTGGGAGGGATTCTTAAGGTGAACTTCTGCTCTATTATTTTCTGTAAAATAGTAAAATTTCTTCTACAAAATGCTTTTTTTAATTACAGATTTATATCATGATCTGAACAGTGAAATGAACCGAAAATCGTACACCAAATCTAAGAAATCGCATATCTTTAATTCACAAAAGAAGGAATCTGGAAACTGATCTGTGGAGTTTATAGAAGTAGAATTTATTATAAGATTGAAATTTATAAAATCTGATTCGTGGTAGGAAAGGGACAACGTTCATTTGGAATGTTTTTAGTGACAGCTTATCTAGTGATTTTTATTAATCTTAATTTTAATGCAGCTTACAAAATCACTTTCCTGGAGCTCTATTTCAGCAAGACAATGCCCATCCACATAGAACGTACAAGCCTTTTTCAGTGCATGACAGGTTACGCTTCTTCTATTATGGTCTGCACGTTCCCCTGATCTGTCCCCAATTGAGCATGTCTGGGATTACATCGGTCTGCGACTCGCTCGTACCTTTTGTCGGGCAGGGAGTACGGATGAACTTTGGCATCAAAGGCCATCTGAAATGCTCTTCCTCAGTATACCATTCAGAATCTGTATGATTCGATGCCACGACGTGTACAGGCTCTCATCGCTGCGCGTGGCGGATTCACAAGATATTGTTTTTCGGCATTATTGTTGTTTTATTGCTCTGGAAATTTGATAGTTTATTTAAACAACTATAAGTAATTCGTGGAATAAATTTCATATCGAATGATTTCTTCATAATATTGCAATTTTCTCAAACAGTAGTATATATATATACTGGAGAACATTGGCAGGTTTTCGCATTATAACTTTCAATTCTTGAAGTGATTCGTGAATTCAAGTCAAAATGAATGAATCTGGATATTGCTCCTTTGTCTACCAAAGTACAGAAGTGCTGTCAAAAAACTGGTTTTGAAAGTATTAACTTCAGTTTTCAAAACCTTACTGCTTTCAAAGTGTTCATTCTTATTAAAAGAAGAATTTTACTGTGAATTTGTATTAAACAAAATCTAATTCAATTCAGAATCATTGTCTGTAAAATCATTGTCATTATTTCAATTCAAGAGAACTCTTCACGTAACATTTGTATATTTACTATTTTCGCTTTTAATGTAATTGACAATGAACACTTATCTATTGTAGAAATGTTCAAGCAGAACAATATTAGTTAATCATAAACGTTTATTAGTACATTGAGGACAGTTACAGGGTTGGGACAAACATTTAAAGTTAAGGAAAACATTAAGTAACATCTGAGTTACATCTTAGCTAGAAACATCTTAACACATCTTATCAGCGTGACATCTTAGCAGCTATCTATGAGGAAGTAACTGCTATATAGAGGGCGCTTTATGGGGGAACTCCTATTGGGCGAGAGAGGTTTTGGCGTAAACCAATCCTACACTATCATATTTATATTTGGAATTTATTGTTTGGAATTTTTATTGGCGAAGGTGAAGCAATTGAAGTTCCTTTCGAAGTACGTACAAAGGAAACACGTTCTTACCTACATTTAGCTCGACAGAAAATTCTCTTATTGACTTCAAGTTTCAAATAAAAGGGAAAATAAATTATAAGGTGACTCAACCAGTGTCTGACCACTTCCTCACAATTCTCATCAAGGGGACTTATTACCCAAAATACGATCAAAATGTAGATCGATTTGTTTTGTTCCAAATTGTACTTTATACATTGAAGAATTGTTCTACAATGTTTTATGTCCTTCCTACAATTTTAAGATAATATATATTTTTGTTTTTACTGACTCTGATATCTGAAATTTTTCTCTCTTTCACCGCTCGCAACTCACTAAAATGCTGTTAGATTCCAAATTTAATCAGCAATACCTTTTAGGATCATGTTATGTAAATGACATGTTCCCATAGTAAGTGAAAATACAATTAATGAGGTTGATTTTTCATATATTCTGGATGGATATCAAAGATTGACAGATGATATTTTGAAAAAGCATTCAATGTGAAATCCACATAGAGAACGAGTCTCGTCATAATAATTATTTGGATCTAGTTACCAAAAAGCATATTTTTATTCCCAGGTATTATGCTTTATTTTTGTAAGTTGTGGATTAGTTTTGGAGTACCAAAATATTCAGAACAGCAAAGCACTTTAGGAAAAAAACAATGAAAATGCAAACCACAAACACCTAACAACAAAGCATTGTTGATTAGGAGAAAAGTGCTTTTATGAATCCGATGACAATCTACCTTTCAGAATTCTGAACAGCTAATTAAATTTTCTTATAAAAACCAAAACTGTGGACTATAAAAGAGTAAAATCATGTTTTTCAAAGCCGGAGAATTCTGTGAAATTTCTGCTCTTAACTGACGATTAGAATTTCGACTTTTCCTCATGATAGAAATTAATACTTTTGTCTAAAGGAGTTTAAATATCAATTTTGAATATCGTATAAATCATGTTTTAAAGATTTAAACTGATTTTTATTTACTTATTTGACGAATACCATTCGTTCTACAGAATGTTTTGTACCAAAAATTAATTTTTTTCTATATTTTGCGATGTAACAGCCACTTTTAACATTAACTATATAAAGGTAAAATGGTTGTTACATTTCCTTAAAAATTAACTGGCTAACACATAATGGCTATAGTAATTCAAAAAAATTCTTTGTTGTATTACATTTTTCAAACGTTTTGTACATATACAAAATATTTGAATTGATTTATCTCACTCGATATTTTACGAACTATGCCATGATTAAAATGCTAAGGTTTTTTAGTAAATCTTCAAATCATCTGAAATTTGTAAGAGACGTTTACAATGATCAAAGTAATGAAACAAAGAATGGGTTTTTTTAATAAATCGAACAGAAACATTTTTATTAAAATTAAACTTTCTAAAAGTCTAAATTGTCACGATTTTTCGGAGATTTTGCTCTCTCATCATCGAATTTTTAATTCAATTACTATTTGAGATATCAAAAATTTCATCCTTAGAAGTCATCAAAATGGTTTCATGAGCATGGTAAAAAAATATCTAGCCAAAGTATCGCAAATAGAAGGAGGAATAGCATTTTGAAATATGTTAGAATATTGACCAAATTTTTAATTTTTTCAAAACTGCTAGGAAATTTAAAATATTTTCTTATAGAAACCTTTATTTGGACTAAAGAATATAAATTACACTTAATAAAATCATCAAAAAACTCGCATTTGAGAAATTAGCTTTTGGTGCCAAGTCTCTTTAAAACAAGCAAACTTGTTAAGTCCACAATAAATACAATTTATACTCTTTTAGACAATTAACTACTAAAACAAATCGTAAGCAGTCTCAATTTCCCTAATTTGTCTTTTTATTGGTAAACAATATAAGCAAAACTCAGGTGTCAAGTCATTGGGATCTATGAAATAACAGTACAGTGAACTTGATTTTGAGGAGTGATGTCTCAATCTTTATTTCTTATTTTGAATTAAAATTTGTCATTAAGGTAAATAAGTGTCTAATTTTGACATGCATAGAAATTTTTCACATATATCTTAATTTGATGTCATAAACATTGAGGTCAATCCACTAGTGAACAAAACCTGCATGTGTTCCAAAAATTGACCAAGGTAATCAATTTCTAGATTTTAGGCAACTTTGATTTTAAACTTGAAGTTAGATATTTCATGATGGCTAGGTGTTTGGAAATTGTTTGGGGGTAGATGAAATATAAAATGTAAGCCTTCATACAGTATTCGACAAGATTGTCAATTTCTAGAAATGGAAAACAAGGATTGAGTAAAAATCTAGAAACTATGGAAGTTTTATAAAGGAAAGAGTGTGTGCTAAACTCTAGTGAGTCTTACCTAAAAAACCGGTTCAAAATGAAAAAAAAAAAAAAAAACGATATTGTCACATACAGTTGTATCTAAATGGCGGTTATGTTGTAAAAGAAAGGATATGAAAAGTCAAAAGAGGAAAAAGAATCAAGAAAGGTTACCTCAAAACAGAAGAGAAAAGCATTTCTAACTGCTAATGGAAAAAGAGGAAACACTTCAAGAGACTTAATCAATGAAGGTGATGAATTTGTGATTAACGTGAACGGTAACAGGAAAACGAAAACAAATATAGTATAAAAGCATGTTCTGTCTGTTACAGACTTACATAAAATGCTTTCCAAAAAGACATACTTTGCAGTTGAGATCTGATGATTTTTGTCTCATAACAATGAAGATGTCTGTTTTTTTGGTTTGTGTTGTATTTTGGAGAAACCGATGGAATTTGCAATGACTGACTATCTGCAAATACAGACGAGTAGAAATTTAACTAGTCTGACTTCTGCTATAACTAATGCCATAAAATTATTTAATATCATTGCAACATTTGTTTACTTGTTAAATATAAATTTTTCACGTATTTTAACTAGTTTAACTGTGTAATTTAAATTAGTATTAACCATTATTATCACTTATACTTGTTAAATATTCAATAGTTCGTTGTTTAAAAAATTTTACTTAAATGTGTCACGTTAAGAATGCTTAGCCTAACTGTGTTTCATACAAAATATCTGATGATTTTTTTATGACAATGGAAAGTGTCAATTTTTTTTTGTGAAATATTTTGGAGAGACCGCGCGCGCGCGCGCGCGCGATGGAATTTTCAATGACTGACTTTCTGAAAATACACACAAGTAGAATTTTTCTAGTCTGACTTCTGCTATAACTAATTCCATAGAATTATTTAATACCATTGCAACATTTATTGACTTGTTAAATATAAATTTTTCATGTATTTTAACTATTTGTTTAATATTAATTTGTATTAACCAATATTATCATGTCTACTTGTTAAATATTAAATAGTTTGTTGTTTAATAAATTTTACTTAAAATGTGTCACGTAAAATGCTTAGTCTAGCTATGTTTCATACAGATATACTGGTGAAATGCTAAAGTATTTGCACAAAAGTTTCAATTTGTATTTTAATTGAAAAACTAAGTAGTGGACTGAAAGTGTTTGATTGAATTACTAGTCCAATCACTATTTGCATGGGGCCGGTACTCCTGGTATCTCATTTTGCTCTCTTCCAAGGTAGGGATACGACATCGATGTCGATGTTTTTTAAAAAAACATCGATATATTGAGGTCGATGTTTTAGTAACATCGATGTATTGGGGTCGATGTTTTTGTAACATCGATATATTGGGGTCGATGTTTTTGTAACATCGATGTATTAGGGTCGATGTTTTTGTAACATCGATGTTTATACTTGTCGATGTTTTATTTATAAATGAAAAAAGAACCTTTAAAATTTTTTTAAAATAACCAAGTAGCATAATTTTTATAATCAGCAAATTGAACATACTTTTAGACCAAAGTGACCAAGGGTGAAGATTCTAAAAAGTAGGGATACGACATCGATGTCGATGTTTTCAAAACATTGATGTTTAGTAAAAAAAACATCGATGTATTGGAGCCGATGTCGCATCAATAGTTGCTAAACCAGTTTTAAGAAATGGGGAAAAAAGTTTAAATACACGGAATTTTAAAAACCTCGATGGTTTGGGGGTGATGTATTATCAACATCGATGTTTTAATTTTGAACATCGATGATTCAAAACATCGATGTTTTGCTGTCGATGTCGCATCTCTATTCCAAGTGAGGCACTTTTGACACAACCTTCGAGAAATTTATTGCTTCTAACGATACATACTAATATTACATAACAGGGCGATGTTTATAGGCAACGCCATCTACATTTATAACTTGAAGCACACTATTATTTTGAGATGAAAATTGTAAAAACTATTAGTATTAAAATTGTACTATAGCTCATTTTAATCACCATCTTTACAAGATACCAAGTACAAAACAAATCTTAGAAATGCAATTGCAAATTAAGTCCAGGGAATGTTTTTTAGAAAAGTGAGCACTGAAGGTTAGTCACTGGCTGGTTTACTGTTAATAAAAAAAAGGGAAGGACAGAGATTTCAAAGTCGATCAGGTAAAATGATAAAGCAATGGGCAGGGAAACCCCAAAAGCCAGACAATACGAAAAAACACATCAGTGAGTCAGCTTCCAACTGCTAATTGCCCATTTGTAGTTATTGCAGCACTCCACATCAGAAACAAAGAAACCCTCGGAAATGAAAGCTTTATTTTCCAAATGAAATATAGAACTCCTAGAAAACGTAATTTGTTATCCAAAGAAACACATAATCGGAGAACTTTAAATGCGAAAAAGGGCCTACGATCTGAACTGAGATTGGTGAAGGTGACCGAGTCTGGGGTAGAGCCTATTAAATGGCATGTCAGCATCGGTAACAATAAAATATTCCCACTTTACCATTCATCTGGGGCAGAAATATTTATGGCCGAATCGTGACTGGCGCCATGGAAACCATTCTAACTACACCTGGAATCACGAAGCTATTATCTGCAACTCTGCAGCTTAAAATTTTTATATTTAAATGCAGGAATTATGCATTCAGAGTTTAACACTGTAGGTAAAATTGTAGGTAAAATGATCTAATCAAAGTTTAGTTGTAAATTACTTACTGAAGGTTGGAAATGTCTTGAAGTAAGACTTCACAGACGCAATGCTACTTGAATTGTTGGGGGTTGGAATGTAGCTCAAGGAAAGATAGAAGTAACATTCTTTTACTTACTCTTCATTTGAAAGGGAAGACTGATCGGGAATTGTTACAATGTATCACATAAGCCGTGTACGACAGGAATCTTCAGTGTAAATGAAGAAATAAGCAAAACAGATGGAAAGATTTTACTTCTATCCAACGCCCTTTTTTATACTTATTGGGGTTATCTCCAAATGCAGTTTATCGCCGTTTGGGTGACATTTGGTGTTGACCAATCACGAGGACAATAACATATCAATTCAATATTTTGATAGACGAAGTGCTAACTTGTATTCGAAAAACCAGTAAATCGACGCAATTATTGGAATACATGCAGGAAACACTTTCACTGCCTTAACACTACCAACAACAACCAATTAGCTTACCAGAAAACATCTTTTATTTATATCCTCAAAATAGACACGAAAACCTTTTTACCTTGTTTGCTTTAAATTAACAATTGGCAGAAAAGTTAATATTCTATTTTAAAAACAATATTTCGTGATTTGTTGAGAAAAAGGGCACTACTCGAAAAGATAAATTTCAAAAAGGAGTCAAATGAAGATTGAAAAATGTGCGAGTTCTATTTATCATTCATTCATATCTTTTTCAAAAAGTGTGAATATCTTCTGATTTAATTTCTGTAGTTGATCGATTTTCATAATTAAAGGTAATGGTAATGGTAATTTTAGTCAACGTCGTACTAGAGCAACACAACGGGCTATTGACGACGGTCCGGGATTAGGGACTGTCCGGGATTGAGGACAACACCTCGTAATTTTGAACCACGGTCAGATGACGACGCAACACCTGAGCTGGCACCCCACTCTCCAAACTTCCACGTCAACCCAACGTGAGGTAATAATAATTATTGTTAACGTCGTAATAGAGCAACACAACGGGCTATTGACGACGGTCTGGGATCAATCCCTTAAGGGAAAGATCATAGGACAATACCTCGTAATTTTGAACCACGGTCAGATGACGAAGCAACACCTGAGCTGGCAATCCACTCTACAAACTTGAACACCAACCCAACATGAGGACTTTCGGCCACGACAGATTTAAGGTGCACTAGCCGCCTCTGCACCATATACTTACAAACATCCATGCCCGGACCCGGATTCGAACCAGGAACTTTCCGATCTAGAGGCTAACACCTTAACCACTATACCGGTTGGTCGGCCATAATTAAACGAAAGTATAATGAATATAAAAATAAAGATACTCTTAATTTTGAATAAGTTTTCTGATTTTTAATTTGAGTTTTAAGGGGTTGTTTTTAACTTCACTTTTTACAAGAACATGCATCTTCTGTAATAGACTAAAAAATAAAGACATCATATCAATTTTAAATTGCCTTCAGTGGGAATATTAAAGTTTAGAATCCTATTCTGTTGCTTGGGTAATTTGACAGTAGTTACATTTTACCCTTGAAGTCTTCTGTTCTACGTTTTTCAAACACGATTCCGACTTACATAATGGTTTTTGTGTTGATGCTAAAGTAGCAGTATTGAAGAATCATTCTCAATCACTGTTAATTCACTTTTAAGAATTCTTATTGAAGTGTTAATATACCACTCGAGAAAAGAGCCAACCGACCGCATGTTCAGAATATGTTCAGGGAACACGTACCACCGCAGAAACACTACGGTAACCTATATTTAGCTTTCTAGAAAATGCCTATCATAAGTGAAATACACTGTATTTTAAAGCTAGCTCTGTGTTTGAAACAAAATAATAATACTAGTATACTCAAAAATCTAATAGTTCTAGTTACTATCGAATCGGCTTTGTGAGGAAAACTTGTGCAGGCACACTTAAAACATTGCTAAAATTTTAATAAAATTAAATCAGGATAATACAAAGCTTTTCGTTTCGTATATCACATCCAAAGTTACAGAAATTTGCAAAATATACCTAATTTAGTTGATTTTTTTAACCGTGATTCAAAATTACGAGGCGTCGTCATTGGATCTTTAACTGTGGGATTGATCTCAGTCCTTCGCCAATAGCACGTTGTGTTATTTCAGTGCAACGCTAATTCACTACCTATCTAAGGTAATGGTAATTTTAGTTAACGTCGTACTAGAGCAACACAACGGTCTATTGACGACGGTCCGGAATCAGTCCCTTAAGGGAAAGATTCGAGGACAACACCTCGTAATTTTGAACCACGGTCAGATGACGAAGCAACACCTGAGCTGGCACCCCACTCTCCAAACTTCCACGCCAACCCAACGTGAGAACTTTCGGCCACGACAGATTTAAGGTGCACCAGCCGCCTCTACACCATACGTTTACAAACATCCATGCCCGGACCCGGATTCGAACCAGGAACCTTCCGATCTAGAGGCTAACACCTTAACCACTATACCGGTTGGTCGGCTCAGTTTTAAAGGGAAATACTCAAGGACAACACCTCGTAATTATGAACCACGGTCAAGTGACGAGAACGACGTCTGAGACCACCATACCCCACTTATAAATGTCTACACCACGATAACGTGAGGACATTTGAAGCAATGACAAATTTAACGAGGATTGGCCCCCGTGTACATGATGGTTTTTAGTTTGACCCTAGTTTCGAACTCTCAACCTTCCTATTGTTAATCCGTTACTCTTCCAACCGGAGTGTCTCCGCCAACCACTTTCTGTAGAGTTGAAGTCTTTAGTGTGGGACAGACAGTCACCACCAACACTCAAATACATTGAAGCTCAGTCAATCAAATGAATCCTTACGAGTTTGCTTACTTCCACATTTTGTTGTATGTCTTGTGTTTGGAACAGCCTGGTCATACACAATTATCGTTCTTTTGCCATAAAAAAACAACCATCCCAACTTCCTGCTTTTGTGGGCTGAGGTGGCTCGGTTGGATGAATACCGAAGGATCACGAGTTTGAAACTCGGTTCAGCCAAAGACCGTCGTGTACACGGGGAATAGTGCACGTTGCATCTGTCATTGTTTTCAATGTCCTACCATTGGCGTGATGTGGAAATTTGGATAGTGGCACTATCTCAGGTATGCTCCTCGTCTTCTGACCGTGGTTTAAAATTACGTGGTATCCTCGGATCTTTCCTTTGGGATCCATTCCTGATAGTCGCCAATACCCCGTTATGCTGCTTCACTGTTGCGTTAATTAATTACCATTACCATGTTTTTTTCCCATTTTACATGACATTTTACCATTTGATTCCCTTGTCTTCAGCAAAAGACAAATTTCCTGTCTGAGCTTTATCGCATTTTATTTGGTTCATCCATCTATCACATAAAACACACTAATTTTATGAGAATAACCTACGTATAGTTAATTTCCTTTATCCCAAAATGCTATACCTTTGTTCTAGCCCTGGAGTTTACTTATGAAACACATTAATCATACATCATTACAATCATCAAAAGGTTCAACTTGAGAGTATGAATACGCTCTTCTAAGAAAAGCAAAAACACAATATCCCAAATTGATATAATTGTAATGATGTATTAATTAAACACATATTTTCTTCTATTCTTCTCCAACTACAGCATTTTATTGACACTGTTTGGCGCAGGTCGTTTATATTTGGCTCTTCAGCTACAATCTTCCAACCATCAAATTATAGCAAACACAAACTTGTTTGTTTTCAGTCGTACAGCTAAATTCACGTTTACAATTAATCTTAGACAAATGGGAATAGATGTCCCAAAGAAATGAAATGAATTCTATTCTTTTAATAGGAGTGCTTAGACTAAGAAAGTTCTCTCTTGTTATAAAATTTTAATTTTAATGTTATTGCTGTAATAATAGCAATAATAGTGCAACTTGCATTAATAGTGCAATATACTAGTGCAACTTGCGGATTCAATGTACCGCCATTTCGAAGCATTTCGTTCTACATGCAAAAAGTTATGCAGCAAAAGTTTACTTTACATTTTCATTTTGTTTCCGAACGAATTATGTCATCTGCCCGTGGTTCAAAATTATACGGTGTTGTCCCCTGATCTTTCCCTTAGGGTACTGATACCGGATTGTTGTCAATGGCCCGTTGTGTTGTTCTAATTCGACGTTCATTAAAAATTAGAAATTACCAATTACCGAACGTATAATGCTTGTTATACCAGGTCATTTTGCCTTACTAAGTGTAATTGGTTTTAGTATTTCTGAAGAGGACGTGTTTTAATGAACATATTCAGAACATGACATCTTTTGGCTGGTTTTTTAAATAAGATTTCATACTTCGCCAACAAAAATTTCAAACATTGAGTTCGCTATTGATAGACGATATTGATTTAGCAATGCCGATTAGGTTAAACGCCATACGTCACCAACGTCGGAAAAACCACGTGCCTCATTCAGTGGCTTCCAAAATTGAGTATTCCAGGGATATTTTTGTCCTAAAACTGTGTATAGTGAAAATAATTCCAACTTAATTTTCATAGGAATGATGTAGTATTTAATTAGAAAAAATGTAGCAACATAAATTTAACAATAGAAATGTACAGAGATGAGTAAATAAATTCCACACTCAATAAATTTTTAAATAGGTTTTAGGCAAATTTACGTATATCATAGTCACAAATTGAAAATGAGAAAGATTTTAAGTGTGATTAACAAACCAGGACACAAAAGGAATAGTATTACTCTCGCATGATAGATATTGGGGTTACCTTAAAGTGTAGTTTATCGACGTTATTGGTGAAATTTGGCATTTAATCTAATTGATATTGACCAGTCTAATGTCACCTATATCAGTAGAGAATTCATTCTTTAGATATTTTGTTGCCGAAGGGCTGAAATCGTATTTGAAAAGCAAACCAAGCGAGATCCCTTTCGGGAATAAATACAGAAAAACGCGTTCCACTGTATATATAAATTCTGCCAAAATCTTTATTTAGTTTAACAGAAAACCTCCGATGCTACCATCATATTTCGTTCAGAAACAAAATTAAAATTTAAAGTGCATTTTTGCTTCCTATTTTTGCATGTAGAAGACAATGTTTCTAAAATGAGGGATATTGAATCAATATGTATGTATTGGAGCATTTTCCCAGTTTCCCTATTTATTATTTTAAAGTTCTAAGCTCCGAAAATTGCGATTATTAACTGCGTTTTTCAACTGTATATACGGCTCCAAATAGTTTCAACCCCATTGTGGTCTTGGGATCGTTGTGATGTTTAAGATGGTACGGAAACTGTAGGTTAACTGCTTTTGTTTAAAGCTCTTTCCTCTCTTCATGAACTCATCAGTGAACAGAATATTCTGATCCTTAACTCAAACCTCTCCTCCCAACATGAAGTTCCATATAAGAGCTTATTGCTGAGTAGTTTGGTAATTTTTTTAATTACCGTCGTGCTAGACTAACACAATGGGCTATTGATGACGGTTCGTTATCAATCCCCTAATGGAAAGATCCGAGGACAACACTACGTAATTTTGAACCACGGTCAAATTACGAGACACCTGAGATGACACGCCAGACAGAAAACGGAGATTTTACTTCCTGTTATCCAAATGCTCTGGTCTAATACTTTTAGGTCTCTTTAGAATGCTTCCTCATCTGACAGTGGTTCAAAATTACGAGATGTTGTCCTCGGATATTTCTCTTCAGGATTGTTCACGGGCCATCCAAACAGCTCTTTGTTTCTTCACTGCGATATAACTTCCTTTACCTTCATCATCTGAACGCACTTAAAAATTGAGAGGCGTTATGTCCTCAGATTTTCCTCTTCAGGATTGATCCGAGACCGTCGCCAATAGCCCTAAGTTGTTCTAGTGCGAAGTAAATTCACCTACCTTCATCATCTGAACGTGGTTCAAGATTGCGAGGTCTTGTCTTCGGATATTTCCCTCAAGGGACTGATCCCGGACCGTCGTCAATAGCCCGTCGTGTTGCTCTAGTACGACGTTAACTAAAATTACCATTACCTTCGGAATTGATCCCAACCACCGCCAATGACCCGTCGTGTTGCTCCAGTTCCACGTAAATTAACAACTTGGATACCCTTGAAATGTACTTTATCTCCCTTTTGGAGACATTTACTCTTTAATCCAATTGGCATTGATCAATCAACCATTGTCAATTCGAATTCATTCTATGGAATATCTATTGGTGACGTGCTAAAACAGTTGCTATAAACAAACCAAGTGATATCATGTTCGGAATAAGAACAGCAAGCACTTTCCACCGCAAACACCCATCTATATTTAGCTTGATGGAAAAAGTCTCAGTATGTTGAGGAAGAAGCCCACTATTTTTATTTCGCTAAACTCATTATCTATCATCACCTTGAGAGACCTAAACAGTAACATATTCAATTTAGAAATCAATGTTCAATAGAATTTGTTCCACATTTCGTTAAACACAAAATGAAAAAGTAATACTGGATGTTATGGAAATAGAATGAAAGAAATTTTACAGCCATTCTGAAATAAAAGCAAGAAAATGGGAAACACAATACACTTATTTATACTTAGTTTGCAAATTATTGACATTCTCATTTCTCGAAAATGTCCAACAGTTCTCAATACCGGCTTTAAGCTCTAATGTTTTCCCATAGCAAACTGTTTTCAAGCACGTTTTCGAAATGACAATAATGGCTGTGTGTGACGACTACTATGGCGTCGAATGCATTGATCCCTGAAGTACGATATTAGGTAAAGACAATTCTCGCCAATATCTGAAACCGGAAATTCTGTCCCTTTGTTAAAACCCATCAGTTCAGTGAGAGTAGGATGTTGGGGTATGTTATATCTTTTGAAAAGCATACTAAGGTAAATAAGATAGAACCGTTCTATTTGTAAATAACTAAGACACTTGTTGTATGTAAAAATTTCCAAGCCTGGTTTAATAAATAAAATTAATAAAGGGAAAATTTAAAATTAAAATTTTTGTTTCGTTCCTGCTTATTTATTATTTTAATTTCAAATAGTAGGATTGCGAAGACTAATGTTGCCAAAAATACAATAAAAATCAAACCTAATAATACAAAAAATAACACAGCAGTTAAAAGAAACAGTCTATAAGCCAGGAATAAACAGACCGCGGCCCGTGGACTGCGGATTTCCTGCGATCCTCTGTTCATTTTCTGACCGACAACCTCACCATTTGTTATTATAATTTTAACAATCACAGGATGGGTAGGAAGGAAGGTATTTATTTTACATCGCACTGGAGCACCACAGTAGTCTATTGGCGACAGTCCGGAATCAGAACCAGAAGGGAAAGATCCGAGGACAACACCACGTTATCTTGAACCACGGTCAGGTAACGAGGTCACACATGAGCTGGCACCCCACTCTCCAAACCTGCACACCACGCCAACGTGAGAAAATTTGAGATCACGTCAGATTTAAAGTGCACTTTTTGTACACGATGGTCTGTGGTTGGATTTTAATTTGGAACCCCACAGTTGCTAGTTCGTTATTCTTCCAACCGGGCTACCGTGGTTAGTCACAGGATAGGTAATTGACCCGCATCTTGAGGTAAAAATATTAATAAACCGAAAAATGGGAACCGCTTTACTAATGAAAATTTAGAATTCATTTTGCGCTTGGCTACTACAAAAATCGAATCAAATATTTGCTGAATAATATATTGTTCTATTTTTTTAGTGTAAATGAGAGATACAACTAAACTCTATTAATATTTGTTCTATTGTTCGAGTTCTGTTGTCGTTTACAAATTCTTTTAAGTCATATTCTTTTTTATACTGTCAAGCAAATGTTTATTACTTTCGGAACGAAAGTAATAATCCAATTTTAATTTCTTCTAATCAATAAATTAAACAATTGTTTAAAGTAATAAATGGTTATTAAAAAAGGTAACATAATTTCTGCTGTTGTTAAAAAAATGTACTGTAATAGTACTAGTAAAATACCAGACCTTACCCGGTTTGAATTGATTACTCAGGTGTTTTTACATGTAACTTATCTAAAAATGAAAATAAAGATAAGTGCAATATTGCATTCACTAAACTAGTATATGATGTATAAAATATAGAACATTCTAATCATATGTCTTGAATAAAATTCATGTGATGCCTGTATAAACACACAAACACAAAATCGAACATACAACAGAAAGACGGACAGACTTACGTATTTCAGTTACTAAATGAAGATAAGTACTCACAGTATGCAATGTTTCATGAAGATATATTAAACCGTGTGGACGTGTATATGGCACACACAATACAGACACCAAACACGCAAGGGGTGGATTTGGTATCAGAAGGGTTAAAAACGGATAGAAAACTTGAAATGAGTCGAAAATATTCAATTTACAAAGGGCATACTATAAAAACTGAGAGTGAATTCTTTACACTGTGGCACTACCGCGAAACTAAAAAATAAAAGTGCAGGCGATTTTTTCAAACTGTTAACTGTACAATTATAAATATTCTAAACGAAGCAGACGATTTTATTTTCTTAGTTTTGTGCTTGTTTAAAGAACTGTTTTTATTTGTCTTACGGAAATGGAGGTGAGTGATTAAAAGTTAAAAAAAGAAATGCGTTCTGCCATAAAAAAAAATTTTGGGGGGCAAAATATCTCCAGAAACAGTTAAGTTAATGAAAGAAGCTTACAAAGACAAATGTTTTGGTGAGTCTACGATTTTTAGATGGCATGGTGATTTCAAAAAAGGACGTTTGTCTGCAGAACTGGCTCCAAAGCAAGGCCGACCACAGAAGTGTTGTGAATGATCGAGAAATGTTAACACTGTGGAGAAAATCGGCGAATGACATGTGAGGAGATAGCGGCATCAACTAACATTTCGAAAACGTCGATATTTCGCATTCTACGCAACAATTTACAGCTTTGCCATGTTTGTTCCAGATAAGTCCCTCCTGATCCAAATCCTAAGAGAATGATCCAAGGACAACATCTCATTATTTTGAACCAGACTAGGACAACACCAGAGCTGGCAACGAACTTTCAAACCACGCAAACGTAAAGAACCCCGTGTACACGACGGTCTTTGGCCGGACCTAGTTTCGGCAGTGTTTCTGCAGTGTAAGTGTTTCCATGTTCATATTCCAAAAATGATCTCACTTGCCTTGTTTTTAAATTACCATTTCAGCACTTTAAGCTATCATTCCCTGTCAATAATCTAACCCACCCCCAAAATAGCGAGCTCCGATGTTGCCTCGTCATCTGACCGTGGTTCAAAATTACATGGTGTTGTCCTCGGATCTTTTCCTTAGGGGATTTATCCCGGACCGTCGTCAGTAGCCCGTTGTGTTGCTCTGTTACGACGTTATACAAAAATTACTTTATTAAAATCATTAAAATGGACTGTCACAAATATAAAATTATTACAAATGGACTGTCACAAATATAAAATTATTACAAATGGACTGTCACAAATATATTTGTGTTATCGGCTACTAATGATGAATGTGGTATGTACATTTGTAAACCTATTGTAAACACTCGAGGAGAACGTAGCGGCATGAGTGTTTGAAATGTTACAACTGAAAATATTTTCCGATGGAATTATTACAAATGGACTGCCACAAATATATTTGTATTATCGGCTACTAATTATGAATGTGGTATGGCCATTTGCAAACCTATTGTAAACATTCTAGGAGAAGGTAGCGGAATGAGTGTTTGAAATGTTACAACTGAAAACACTTTCCAATGGAATTATTACAAATGGACTGTCACAAATATATTTGTGTTATCAGCTACTAATTATGAATGTGGTATGGCCATTTGCAAACCTATTGTAAACACTCGAGGATAACGTAGCGGCATGAGTGTTTGAAATGTTAAAAATGATAACACTTTCCAGTGGAAAGAATGATACAAATACAAACACACAACAAACCTCCGGCGAAAAGAATCGTCACTTTGTAGGTTGCTGTTCTTGATGCACGCTCGGTAAATTATTCAAATCTCACCCAAACCTCATCCTCAAAAGATAAAAAAGACAGAACATGGGGAAAGAAAAAGAGCTTCGGCATAACGTCACGTAAAAACATGTTTTAAATTGTATTCCTAATCGTGGCCGTTCTCCATCAGACAAAGAAAAGAAGAGACGCGGAGTAAGAAGTAAAAAAAAATAAAGCCACGAGAAGCAGCGGACATTTAACATTTGCATCGAAATGGGACAATGTGGCTCGTGTTTCTGTGGCGTGTTTTCCATATTCTTCTTGTCCTCTTATTCCAACGGCATCCATTGCGAAGGAAGTGGCGGGATGAGTGATATTAGAAAAGAACGATTATGGTTCAACTAACCTCAACCTAGATTCTGGGTTCTTTATTTCTCAGACAGGCCTAACAATTCACGGGCAACGTATCACTCGGAAAAGATAGGGAACAGTGGAATTCGGCACACCGCTGTTATAAATACCTCAGTTGGAACCGAATTTTATGGTCATTACGGATGGACTAAGTTATAGATTCCAAAACTTTTATGGCTCAAGAACAGTTTTTTTGCGCGCTCTTCTGGCGAACTATCCCAATAAATAATAAATTTCCAGTATAGTATGCCTATAATTTTTTAATTTCACCAAAATATTTATGAAGCTGCGTGTAATTTTCGAAGTTTGAAAAGCTGCTTTGGAAATAAAACTGAAATTACTAAGCTATTAAAACTAAATAAAAATAAATTAGACATAATATCATTGGATTGCTTAATATTATTAATAAATAATGGCAATTATATCAGTAAGACTAAAAAGAATCATTAATGAGAAGAATGATCTTGGTATTGTGCTATAAATTTGTCTATATTAAGATAAATTTTCGCCAACATAATCCTGAAATCTAACAAGGTCAACTATCTGTAGTTGGTTGATCTTTTCAGTTAAAAGACTTGCACTATATATAAGTTTAATTAAATACAATGTGTCCAAAATGCAATCACAATTTTTGCCACAGACCACAGCCATGAATAAAGAGTGGGTATTTGATTTTTCAACCTTTCTTTCAGCATCTTCTTATTGCCAACTCCCAACTAGCACGATAGGTAGTTTTTCCGAAGCAAAGAGGTAACAGGTGTCTCAAACTGATCATGGCTAAAATATACCAACAATTGCGTCTTTATAACATATTTTATGGCACGTGCTGCAATCGTATCGTTCCGTCGCAAAAAAACGGTACTAAAGACATTGAAAATAAATCGCTTTTGTTTCTACCTTACGGCCAAATTATTCAGACAGTATCGTTTACCACAGCTTCTCCGCTATTCCCTAATTAAGCTGTTTGTCTCATTCGTCATTCGCGATACAAAGTATGATAAGGAGATAAAGGTAGTATGGCATCGACATCTGAGCGTCTATGTGATACCTATCGATTATCGTAAACGCAACTTACATATTTGGCTGTACTACTTGGGCTCATGCTCTACAAAGTCCTTCCCCTGGTGACCTTGTAGCCAGCATCGTTCCCAAGATTCCTTCAACACCCTCATGAGTGGTAACACCCTCTTTTTGAACTATGGTTTAAGTTTACGATAAGAACTCCCTCCATAATATCTGTTGTTCAAGTCTACGCTTAGACAATCAGGAAATTTATTAACTGTTTTTTTTTACTTTTGCCAAATGGTCTGTACGGATACACTGCATCTTTCAACCTGACAATTTTCGAGTAAAACAAATAAAACCAAGACATCCCCAGAGACATTTCGACCTGAGACTTGTTCCGAAAGTCATCAAGACGTAGTGGATTTTTATAGGTACCAGACTTTTTATAAATGAAATTAAAGTACTAAAAAGTTTTGAACGTGGACTGCACATTACAGTACAAAGCATTTCACATTTTCCACCCCTTTGCCCTCGAACTCAAGTGCTATGATACCAGTAAGTCCAACATGTGGGAGCTCTGGTAATGCGATTATCTATAACGGAGCATGTTAACCTTCCTAGCAGTTGTCTTGAAGAATTACCTCGTCATTAGCATAGCTGACCAGATTGAATGGACGAGATATCACATATTGAAAAAGCTGCCCAGATCTTGATCTCATTAACATGAAACGGCAATAACTTGATGATGATAGATCTCGTAATCAGCACAATTGGCCAGACTTTGATAAACGAGATATCTCATCGAAACCAATTGAAGCGTTATCGCTGTATTAGCCATCTAAGTGTCAAGTTATTTGGGTTGGTTGGTTTTGGGGTTTTATGGCACAAGGGCCATATTTGGCGATGGCGCGCCAGACACTAGACATACAATATCAAGTAATAGACGGACACACACAATGAGAGTTCATCTGACACAGGGAAATACACCAAGGAATCGAACCTCCTAAACGGCATATTTCGTAGTAATGTAGTATTACTTGACCTTAAAACACACATAATGAGTCTTTTTTCCACATCTATTGGTTAAAAGAATCCCAGCAAAGATTATATTGGGCAAAAAGGTCAAAGCTGGCAAGAAATTCCGTGAAGACGACGACAGATTGCAGGTAGGGTTAGTGCGTGACCCCTTCAGAGAATAAAGTTAGGTAGATAGCGGTAGAAATGGCATTGCTTTTTATTTTCCAAAATTGCGTTAAGAACTATTGAAGTTGGTACAGTGGAGGAACTTATACCGTTTTCCTCAATACTTTGAATGAGAATTTCTTTGACACCAATAAAGATAGAATTAAACATAATATAACCCTGCATTATTTTATCCATCTATACTTCCCAATCGGTAGCCACTACCACGATCGTGAATCCTAATAATAATTAAACACGTCAAAAGGCTTCTAAAGTCCACCTGGTAAGTCAATTGATTTCATTGCATAAAATGGAAAAATTTTTGAGTTTTGCACAAACATGATAACAATAACTTTAACTATACCTTTTAAAAAACAACACAACATCGACAAATAAAAACATACAGTTTATTAAAAAATGAACTGTTTTTAAATCAAGGTTTTGGAAATCTGGAGAAACGGAGCTAAGCGTTGGGCATTCTGATATATTCCTTTGTATCTCTGTAAAATCAGCAATTACCCTTGGTATATAACGCAGACATATAAATGTTTTATGACTGGGAATTTACCTTGACGAAACAAATTGAATACAATGAGCACTTTTCACCTAACAACGAATGTTTCCTAATCTGTTTTAAGAAAATGTGTACTCCGATAACTGAGGTCGAGCCATTTTCTGTCCGACGCCATTTTCATTTCAAAAATATTCTATTAAATGGGAAGTGGATCACTAGTTTTTGGAAAAATACTGAAGGATTTTGTTACGATTTCTCCTTCACCTACAAACTAATCTCTTCTTTTGAAATTACAATGCACCTTACTATATTGCATATCAATCCCTACTAATAAAACAGCTATAACTATATACAGTGGAACCTTGATTATTTGAGCTCCGATTAACCATTGAAACGAATTCGATACCGAGTTATTTTTTATGTGTTAAATACAGCTTTGAGGAAAAGTACACGCGATTTGTGCAAAGAGGCGAGATTGTACTGCGAAACAGAAAACCATTAAGACTTTTTGAAAAGGTTAAATTGTATATTAACTCGAGTCTCGATTTATTGTAAAACTATCACAAATTCGAGTACAGATTATCCTCAATCTTAACTATCAATAGCAGTAGAAGTAGCAAGTAATACAGTGGATTTTCTCTGTATTTCGTATGGGTCTGTTTTGTGTTACGTCGTCAGTAATATCCGAGGTAACCTCATTACATATTATCTCAGATAATCAAGGTTTGTACTAATCTATTGATAACACTATCACTTATTATATTCTTGTCTTTAGACCGACCTATAAATTCAAGAATTTGTTTTTCAACTTATTGATAAAAAGAAAACAAGCAAATTTGTGATTCGTCAATATTTGACCATAATGCATTATTTGAATGTTTAAACCTTGCGAACTTTTGTAAGAAATTTTTTTGGCCTTCTATCTTCAAAGACAAATTTCTATTGCGCCTCTCTCTTGGAAACGTCTATCTCAACTAATAATAAATTGTAAGTATATCCGTGACTAAATAATCATAAATTTCACCTAGAATTTATAGCTGTGTGAATAATATTAGAGTTTCAAAAATCTAGTTTGGAAATAAAACAAGTTGGAACTGAAATTATATAGATATTTATTCAATTGAAGTTCCATTTGAGTGACTCATCCTGGGTGTATCGCTAGTATTTCATTAAAACTTTCCGTGTGTGTTTCCATTACTTAATGTTGTTTACCTTGTATTTGGCGTGGCTTGGCCAACTATGGCACTCGCCATGAAACCCAAAACACAACCAACTAAATATCAAAATGAAAGTTAATAAACTGTACATTTACAAACTAGATTGATCATTTTTATAAATAGTTCACACCAAACCAATCAGTAAAATTAAAAATAATAGATATTGTGAAGGATGAGCCTGTTGTGCTGCTTAGCTATTTTGTAAGAAGCATCCTTAACAATCCACAGTCATCTATTTACAGTCAGTTGTTCTTTTTATTTTAAAAGAATCAATGACAATGCACCAGTATATTGTCATTGATTGATGTTGTGAGTGAATGTGTATGGTCAAATGGATGAGTGATTGGTTATAACTTTTTGAGCTACAAAATTAAATCTTCTTACTCCTAACTTCAACCAATAACCAACATTGCTCTTCAAGATGCTTTTAAGCGTCGACTTTAGGAACTATGGTACCTCTACTATTATAAAAGGAATTGTTTCTCTGTATACTATGCGAAGTGTCCTGACGAATCTATGGCACTTACAATAATGAAATTTGGCCCACAGATAGTCTTAATGTTTTACGATTTTTGTGTCCAGCCCGAATTTTAAAATTTAATCAAGAACATTTAAAAATTATGTTATTAGTTTTTTCACCTTTTTTTCTTCTTTCCGGAATGTGAGTTCACCCCTACCTCTAATGAAGAAGCGAGACGATTTTAAGATTTTCGACCGCTGATGTCACAAACGTTTTTATACCGTTTTTAACACAACCCAATGATTAATTTTTGCTAGATTTTTCAGTTTGACATTTTAATTTAAATTTTTAATTACTTCTTATTTTTTAGAAATTGAATTAAACACGGGTATTATTTCTAGAAACCAATGCTAGTAAAAAGTAAACAATACTCTCACGTAACAGGCATTCTGTCAACCAGTGGAAAAAATATATCCTATTCAGCCATTTTAAAAACTGGAGAGTAAAATACTTGTAATGAACTTAGCCATCACATCAAAGATTGATTTACAATACAGTAGTATATTATAGGAGTGCAATCTTCCTGTACCATGAAGTACATTTTGGTAGACAAAGTTGTACTGTCTTTGACGTCTTTCTAAAGTAGCATCATCGCCAAGAGATATGCTGCTTTTCCGATAGCAGTTAAACGCGGTATCCCGGTTGGAAGATCGTCATAATAGCAACCGGAGGGCTGCGAGTTCGAATCATTTCAAGGGGCTGGTGCACGTTAAATCTGTCGTGGTATCAAATGTTCTCACGTTGGCGTGGTGTTGGAGTTTGGAGAGTGCGATGCCAGCTCAAAAGTTTCCTCGACATCTGACCTTGGTTCAAAACTACTTGGTGTTGTCTTTGAATCTTTCCCTTTGGGATTGATCATTGACTGTCATCAATAATCCGTTGTTTTGATCTAGTACGAAGTTAATTTTAAAAAATATCAAAATACCAAATACATTCTGATAGCAATTTAAATAACAATGCGTTTGCAAAAAAACAGCATCTCTTATTAACAGTTACCCACAAAAGCTATTGGAATAGAAGTCAAGCAATATAAATTAAATTAATTTTAAATTCAAAAATTGAAACTCGTGAAATCATCTGATTAAAAATAAAATATCGTACCCCTACTGTGAGGATCTGAGGTTCTCCGGCCAACACAAGGAGGATCTGGTGTTTTAGGGGGGGGGGGAACGAGACATTCCTAGAGACGTTCGCGGGGGGTCTGTGAAAGGTCACCCGGGTCGGGAGGAGGAAAAGGGGAGAGCGAAAAGGAAGAAGAGGATTCGACCCACGGAGACCGTAGCGAACTGACGATGAGGGGATCTCTGCTGCTGTTTTCTACTATAGTGTAAAACTATATTCCAAAAAACCTAGAATTCCAAATAAATAGTTGGAAAGATATCTATGAAGTGTTGCCCTCTCCAGTAGATACAACGAACCACTCACCCTCACCAGAGATATAGATAGAGGAAAGAGGTGAGGTGTGATAAACTATATTTTAAAATTGCTTTGTGGGTTAATCGTGTTTCAAATAACATGGCTGGACGCTTTTCTGACATACCTCATAGTTACTAACTGTTAGAGTGTTACCAATAACTGATAATAATACTATCAATAACGGTGTTAGTTCTAACTGTTAAACAGACAAAAAGTTAGAAAAATAAGAAATTACCGCTTAAACTCTAATATAATAAAATAACAGTTTTTCCCCTTGTCTAATCTCCTCAATTAATTTAATTCATAATCAGCAATTCGCTCAAAATTTCCAACATAACACACTCGCATACCTAGTGTAATCAATCACCGCCAGTTTTAATGAATGTGGGAAAGAAAACTTGTCAAACAACTTAATCATCAGTTAAGTAGTTAAGAGTTAATAAAAGTGGGCAGGATGCATCAACACCTATGGCTTCAGACAAAAACCATACTTGGAATTGCGTCAACAAGGAAGAGAAAACTTGAGTTTTACTTGTTCGCAACTACGCCTTTGATTACTTTGCAAATTCAAAAATATGTAAAGTTTTCGAGGTTTAAAAAATTCTAAAACTACGATTCCTTATCAACGGTTTCAAGAGGTTATGCTGTCTTAAACTTTAAAGTATTAAACACAACTCAAACAATTATTAATTGTTTTTGTCCTCTTGAATATTAAAAAAAGTTCCATTACGGAACATATTTTTCGACTTATCATTATCACCCGTTGTTCCCATCCGTTCGGTTCTGAAGAACGGATGTGTGATTGAAATAAGCTTTTGGGTTACCCCCATGTGTCTTTCACTATTTAAAATACATGATAATTTCCATAATAGTATAAAAATTCTATAACAAATATATTCTGTACCAGCAAGAAACAAAAATTTAAACGTTTATAAAATGTTGCGGACATCTGAACACTAACATAGATCCCATTTAGGATACACTCACATAGATGAAATGGGATAATTAAGTCTATCGAAAAATGTTGGCCAACACTATACAAGGTCATGTAGAACTATTATAATATTGAAAACAGAGCTCGTAGATCTGCAATCTGGGACCAACAGAAGTATGGATGAGTACCCCTGGACAGTAGGATGGGAGAATGCAATGCTTAAATTCCATAAATTCACAAACATTTCTTATTTTACGACTTTTTATAAAAATAAATTAAAAGATTTATAGCTTGGAAAGATGAAGAAAATTCAGACAACACGTTAAGGAACACAAACTTTTTTTAATTCCCCACCCATGTTTAACTCAAACTCAGAAAATATGATTCCAGCGGCCCCTTGTGTAAACCCCCCCCCCCTGAGAAAGAAATTCTTAGCCTCTCAGAAACCAGTTCTAAGACGTCTTCTCCCAGTAACTCAATCCATCCTGAATACCTTCATAGAATGAGTCGGTTACATTTTAGACAATCCACGCAGTGATTCAACATCATTTTACGTCATTAAACTGGCTGAAACACGCATGCGTACCGACACGTTTGTTCTACAGAAACGGAGCACGCATGCGCATGTTGCGTATTCTGTCATATTCAGTTCCAGCGTATGTCTAGCTCAGGTGTTGCCTCGTCATCTGACCGTGGTTCAAAATTATTTGGTGTTGTCCTCGGATCTTTCCCTTAATGGATTGATCACGGACCATCGTCAATAGCCCGTCGTGTTGTTCTAATATGACGTTAATTAAAATTACCTCACCAGCCGTATGGCTGGGCTTACACACATTTTATTACTTCTCTATGTACGTTTTATTACTACTCTATATAATACGTTTTATTACTTCTCTATATACGCACACTTGGCTGTGAAAGAGTTGTGTTTTATTTATTGGTTTGAAGGTTTTATGGCGCAATGACCATATTTAGCCATAGACCGCATAACACAAGACATACGATATAAAGTAACATACATACATAATGAAAATTTTACTGATGCAGAAGAGAGGCCGACCAATTGATCTGGTGGTTTAGATGTTAGTCTCTAGATCGGAAGATTCCTGGTTCTAATCCGGGTCATTACATGGATGCTTGTAAGCGTATGGTTAAGAGACGGCTGGTGCGCCTTAAATCTGTCGTGGCCAAAAGTCCTCACGCTTGTCTTGGTGTGGAAGTATAGATAGTGGGGTGCCAGCTCAGGTGTTGCATCGTCATCTGACCGTTGTTCAAAATTACGTGATGTTGTCTACGGATCTTTCCCTTAAGCTTCGGTTTCCTAAGAAAGTGGAGCCGTTATCTAACAGCCGTGATACGTCGTGATGCCGCGGGCATAACTAGGCGGCCGTCTAAACATAATCCAGAGGTGTGAACTTAGACGGAGAGAATACGGTGGAGAATGGGCAACACAGACGGCTGTCGTGGTTTATTTTATTCGAGAAACAAAACAAAGTGGCTTTTTTTATTCTCTTGTCCAAAGTTTCTAACTTTGGGATCGTTGAATATAGAGTGAAAATTTCAACGGATTTCAAATCAGCAGTAAAATTCTACACCAGATCGATACCAAAATAAGATTTATTATTTAATTATTTACCATTTGATTATTTAATCCTTTTTATTACATAATTAATTATTTATTTAAAGAAAATTACATTTAAGGTATCGATCTGGTGTAAATTTTTCCGTAGATTTTTCAAATCCGTTGAAATTTTTATTCGGTGTTTACGATCCCGATTGTACAAAAACGAACTATAGCTCGAATCGTTTGGCACAGGAAAATGGAATACCCCAACTGTTTGAGACCGCTATGACGACAGTCATGGAAATGGCGGCTCCGATAATTTTCATTACGCTCACAAACAACGCTCTCTAGGAAACCAACACCATCTGTTTGTATAAACAACGTTTTAGAGACGTCACCCACCGCTACATCACGGCTACGCTTTCTTAGGAAACCAAAACTTCAGAGGACTGATCCCGGACCGTCTTCAATAGTCCGTTGTGATGCTCTAGTACGACGTTAGTTGCATTACATCATCATATCTCTATATTTGGCCATGGACCACAAGGCACAAAGACATACGATATAAAGTAACAGACATACACACAATGAAAGTTATACTGCCACAGAAGATAGGGCGACCAAACGGTCTGGTGGTTAAGTTGTTAGTTTCTATATATCGGAAGGTTCCTGGTTCGAATCCGGGTCTGTTCATAGATGTTTGTAAGCGTATGGTCTAGAGGCGGCTGGTGCACCTTAAATATGTCGTGGCTAAAGGTCCTGACGTTGGGTTGGTGTGGAAGTTTCGAGAGACGGGTCATGTGTTGTCTCGTCATTTGACATGGTTCAAAATTACGTGTTGTTGTTCTCGGATTGATCCCGGACCGTCGTCAATAGTCCGTTGTGTTGCTCTAGTACGACGTTAATTTAGAAAAATACCAAATTATTCAGCAATATGGTAATGGTAATTTTAGTTAACGTCGTACTAGAGCAACACAACGGGCTATTGACGACGGTCCGGAATCAGTCCCTTAAGGGAAAGATTCGAGGACAACACCTCGTAATTTTGAACCACGGTCAGATGACGAAGCAACACCTGAGCTGGCACCCCACTCTCCAAACTTACACGCCAACCCAACGTGAGGACTTTCGGCCACGACAGATTTAAGGTGCACCAGCCGCCTCTACACCATACGCTTACAAACATCCATGCCCGCACCCGGATTCGAACCAGGAACCTTCCGATCTAGAGGAGCTCATGTATGGAGGCAAGAGAGGAGAGGCGTGGCCGAAAGTCCTCACGTTGGGTTGGTGTAGAAGTTTGGAGATTGGGGTGCCAGCTCAGGTGTTGCCTCGTCATCTGACCGTGGTTCTCGGATCTTTCCCTTAGGGGACTGATCCCGTACCTTCGTCAATAACCCATTGTGTTGCTCTAGTACGACGTTAATCTAAAAAGAAAAAAACACAACAGAGAGAAATACGCGCAAGGAGGAAAGCAGCTGAGAGGAATAGAATTTGCGTCACCTTAAACTCGAAGAGGTTGGTAGCACGGTGAGCATATGTACGACTGCCCAGTGATCATGATAGGGATTTTCAGTGCAAACAAATCAGACGGTAGGTAAGTAGTTGGATTAGCATCGTACTTGGTTACACGAATGCTCTCTCGAGATGCAAATGGGTTACCTTAAAATATTGTTGATCGTCATTTTAGGGACGTCTGAAGTATAATTCAATTGCCGTTGACAATCATGTATCAATTGGGTATTCATTCTTTGGAATTTCCATAGTCGATATTATGTTGGTGACATTATGTTGGAAATACATTCACCGTAGAAACACTACCGTTGTCTGCATTTTATCTGACAACTAGCAATAGCCCGGCGTTGCCCGTGCCAGTGGTGTAAGGTATTAATCTGGTGTAAAATATTCCGCAGATTTCAAATCCGTTGAAGATATATTCACTTTAAAAATTATTTATTTAAAGAAAATCATATTTTTAGGTATCAATCTAAAGTGAAATTTTCCGCAGATTTCAAATCCGTTGAAATTTTTAATCTATCTTTAGCGATTCCGATTTTACGAAAAAAAAACTCAACAATCCCAGTCAATATGTTTTTTATTTCTTGCTCTCCTTCTCGGATATGGAATGGGATAGGAAATGTAATCTGTTTTTTTTTTAACGCAAAGAGTAGAAGATGCAATCTTTTTTTTTTTTTTGGAAAGAGAAAGTTTACTTGACGTCACAATCTTTTGCGAAAATATAAAAGATATATTCAATTTAAAAATTATTTATTTAAAGAAAATATTATTTTTAGGTATCGATCAACAGTACAATTTTCCGCAGATTTCAAATTCGTTGAAATTTTTACTCTATCTTTAAAGGTCTAGGAGATAAACAAAATGACTGCATAACTCCAGTTAAAACTTTATTTCTTTTTTGCGTCGGCTGAAATCGTTCCTCCGCAAAATCAAACGGAAACGTAAAAAAATTTATTTAGAATATGTCATATCTTTATGCGGTTGCCATTCCAAAAAAAATACAATAACAATTAAATTTCATTAAATTCATTTAAAAATGTTCTAGATTAAATTTTAAAATTCACCGCGACCCAAAAATTGCAAAAAATTTGGACTTCCTGTGTGCCAAATCTCATTGCTGTAAGTGCCATAGAATCGTCAGGATTTTGCGGCAGTCAGACAAACACACAAACACTTCCTTTTATAACAGTAGAGACAAAAGCCTCTCATATTACTCTTTTTTTACTTCTAAATGAATTTTCTACAGAAAAATTCTGAATCGTGTTTCGGAATTGGGTGCTCAAAGGTGATTTGCTTCAAGTGTCAGTGTTTGGATAAATTATAGATCAAACCAATCAGTTAAACGTGGAGTCAAAACAGAGACAGATATATTCTTGAGTGAACAACTCGCTACCAAGTCGCCTGATATATCGAAGGGAGAATGCATCTTCCTTCTCAAACAATAAGATTTCTGTTATTATTTTAGGACGTGTCTAGACCTGTGTCTGAAAAAACCTACTAATGAAGAGTTTTCCACTTGAAAACGGTTTAACCCTCCATTAGTAGGTATTTTTAATGAGATCACGGTGCATGTGTGAGGTGCTTGAAGTTTTTCCTAGTTGCTCACCCGTTAGTTATTCATTAAAACAATGCTATATATTTTAGGACATACTAAAAAATAATCGTAAAGTGTATTATTTAGGTCGTGGTTCGTCGCCCCAAAAAACGTTAGCGTGAAACCAGTACGAATCGTACATAAGTTATTATTATTCCAAGAACATTAAAGTGTATGTATACTTTAGAAATCACGAAAATAGGCCAGAGAATATCAATTCTTTTTTATTAATTAAAAATATTTTCCAATTTCTTAGCTTTAAAAAGATGCCAAGATTTTGAAAATATTCGAAATAGTTTTTTTAGTTACAAGGGTTTTCGTGAGCTACTCTCCCCATGAAGAGATGTTTCCAAAACATTAAGCTCGATTTCTGAAGAACTGCGTTTTTGCAATAGGAATGCTTCCACCTGTCTGGAAATGTTTCATTTCGGTACCCATGAACATGCAGTCCCCAATGTGGTGGTGTATCGAACAAAGGTACGAGACATCACGAATCTAAAACAGAGGGTCACTGATGCCATTGCCACCATTGATGAGGGTATGCTACAGAGAACATGGCAAGAAATCGAGTACCGACAATATGTATTTCGTGCAACTAGTGGTGTACATATAGTGGTGTATTAAAGGAGACAAAACTAACTTAAATATATGCGTCTCATTTTGTAATAATTTACACTTATCTGTATTTACATTTGCTTTTATAATAAATTTTTGAAATTACTAAGAGACTTTATGCACACCCTGTATGTATAATATAGTTGTTTAGATTATTAAATTAGCTTATATAACGTCAAAGGGATGCGTTTTTGTTATTGACATCCTTTAGCATTACGTATTTCATAGGAGGGATAAATAATACATAAAATTTAATTTAGATAACAATAATACAACCTTCCTTATAAATATGAAAGTAAGACTTTGATTAACTTAACAATTGATAACGTTTAACAATGCTAATGGCGTGCTTCGTTACCCGTTTCAAGGTTAGCAATGTTGTGTTCAAAATTGGTACGTTTCAGCCTTAGGCCCGGTGCACACATCCGGTTTTTCAACGCTGCCGCAACGCAAGTGCGGTCTGAGATACATTAGATCCAAAGGAGCAGTGCACACATGCCTCCAGCTTCGCTGGGGCGACGCACGTCCAGCTTGCGTGCAATTTGTACCGCAGTTCCCCACGGCGCCGCACGGTCGCCGCACATGAGTTTCTGTTCTGAAGTAAATTGTTTTCATAAACAAATGGAATATAAAAAATAATTAACAAATGGTTGTATCCAGTAGCGTCTATTTTGTTTCAAAATACTTTTTTTTTACACCAAGTAAGCGAAATAAATACGTTTTCTTCCATAGAATATTTATCTCAAATGGCGCGAAATGAGTTCGTGCGTCATTTCACAGTTATGTGTGCATAGCTGGGTTTCGGTGCCGCAGTGGCTAGCACGTTGAAAAACCGGATGTGTGCATCGGGCCTTAAATCGACTCAGAATTCTATGTTCCCTTTTACGTTGTCATTCAGGATAGAGGTAATGCAAGTTAATCGAATTAAATATTCCCCGTGAAATGATGTCTAAAATTTTTCTATCGACCGTTAACAATGTTATATCGACCCCTGGGGGTCAATATTCACCACTTTGGATACCATTGGACTAGACGCTAGGACGTTACACCAGTAACGCTTTCATTTCTCGAATCAAACCATTACGTTGATATGTATCTTGGTTTTGAGGCAAATAGTTCCCATTGGATTCGAAAACAGGAAGAAAATAAACGAGCAAAGCCTTTGCTGCTCTTGAATTTCGCAAAAAAGTAGGGCGATCGACGCCAGGGGTGGGCAACGATGCAATCTCAGCTAATGAGGTGTCCATTACACCCAGTGAAAGGTCTTCGTTTAGATTCCGAGATGATCACAATGTATGTTGCTCAAGAATATGGGTGACGTATAACCTTCTTTCGGTAAATACATCTAAGGTGATCTACAATCGTTATGGATGTTTTGCCGAAAGGAGACGCGTCCAATATCGAACACCTGGATAAGATTTTAGATGCATGAAATAGACTATTTCAAATGAAAAGAACTTAATTCTGAGCAACACGAGATTCCAGGGTAATGTAGTACTGCTTTTTATCTCACGACACACTTATTGATTAAATAACCACATCGATTGGGTGAAAGAGAATCCATGGATTCTTTAACATGTAGAAAGATAGTACCCCTTATTTCCTTAGAATAAAATTCTTTGGAATACGCCTTTTTCCTTAGAATAGAATTCTTTGAAATGCTCCTTTTTTCTTACAACATAATTCTTTGGAATGCTTCTTTTCTTGAAATATAATTCTTTGAAATGCTTCTTTCCTTAGAATAGAATTCTTTGGAATCCTTCTATTTCCTTAGAATAGAATTCTTTGGACTGCTCCTTTTTTCTTACAACATAATTCTTTGGAATGCTTCTTTCCTTAGAATAGAATTCTTGGAATGCTCCTTTTTCCTTAGAATAGAATTCTTTGGAATGTTTCTTTTTTCTTACAACATAATTCTTTGGAATGCTCCTTTCCTTAGAATAGAATTCCTTGGAATGTTTCTTTTTTCTTAGAATAGAATTCTTTTGAATGCTTCTTTTCCCTTTGAATAAAATTATTTGGAATGCTCCTTTTTCCTTAGGACAGAATTATTTGGAATGCTTCTTTTTTCTTACAACATACTTCTTTGAAATGCTCCTTTCCTTGGAATAGAATTATTTGGAATGCTTATTTTTATTTAGAATAGAATTCTTGGGAATGTTCCTTTTTCCTTAGAACATTTTTTTAAACATACGACCGTATTGGAATTCAAACACTGCAATGGTCGGAAGCGATGGCCATTTGTGAAGGAGCACCCAATGGGCGGCAATCATTACTCCTAACATAGACAGCGCAATTTTATAACCATGTCCTAATCCCGGATTCGAAACGGTAACCTTCCGATCCAGAGGCCAACCACCTTAACCACTAGACTGGTTGGTCGGCCCTTAGAACATAATTCTTTAGAATGCTCCTTTCCTTAGAATATAATTATTTGGAATGCTTCTTATCTTAACATCGAATTCCTTTGTAAGGTTATGTTGCTCCTTTCCTTTGAACATATTTCTTATGTAAGTGAAGAATATAATTATTATCTTGTTCTCCTTTTTTTTTCAATAGAATCCGTTTGAAATATTCTATTCTATTCTTATAATATACCCATTTGGTTTCTATTTCTCTTTTCCATATAAGGGAGTTCTTTGGGATTATTCTATTACTTCTTTTTTTAGATGGTAATAAATGGTAATGGTAATTAATTAACGTTGCAACTGGAGCAACACACAATAGGCTACTCCTGTCGTTAGAATATAATTATTTAGTCAGGTAATGCTGCTCCTTTTTTCTAAGAATAGAATCTGTTGGAAATATTCTATTTCTCCTTTTTTTTTATAAAAAGAATAATTTAGGAATCATTCTATTGGTCTTTTCATTGGAATGCAACCCTTTGGCTCCTATTTCTATTTTTATTTCTTTTCTTCGAATAACGAAATTTTTTTTGAATGTTTATCCAAAGGTCGAAACTGGTAAGAAGTCATTCAGGAAAGATTGCAGGTTGCAAGGTGCAATGATAGCAGAAAATAAATCGCTTGGGCATCCCACGAAAGTGACCCCTGTCTATCAATAACCGCAAACCCCATTATAAAAGAAAAGATCGCTAGAGTATGTCGGTTTAAAGAAGCCCATAAACACTTAAAGATGGCTCCCTAAGGGCCAAACATATAAAGAAAGCGAGAAAAAAATCACAGCTCGGCACTGATACTAATCTAGTATAAGCTAACGTACGTTGTACTGTGCAAGTTAACTTACAGTTGACTGAGTGAAAGTTAACTTACATCTAGATTTCTAACCTTTCAATGGAGACTGGTGTACGATTTATTAGTATATCCTCTCTACATAGAACAGTCATCAAGTAATTTAATTTCTGAGGGTGGCTGAAGTCCATAATCTACGTCTCTGAGTACGCAACTGAATACTGACTACCTTCCTCTTGAACTGACCCCACCATCAATTCTTCCATTGTCAGTAGCCGTTGAAACGGATCTCATATAATTTTCGATTGGGGATACTTAAAGAAATGTATTCACGTTTGTCTCGTATTGGACACGTATTGTCTCGTATAATTGGAAATATGAATTTTACTTAATGACTAGATTATCAATAAGCATATATACTTACTTTACTAGTACTAGTATAGTAATACAGACAGAGTCAGAGCTCATGGTACACGGACAAAGCACGACGTATCCTTTTATTGGTGGGCCTTGATAACACTTGTTTCCAAGAGAAATAAAGCTCTGTACATTACACTACAGGTATTAAAATATGAAAAATGTAAATGTTTTTAGAAATGCGTAACATAAAAAGCTAGCATAAAACAAAACTCAATCATAATTTCCGCGGTTTCTTCAACAGGCTATTTTGTATTTTCGTACGAAGATGGAAATGTGATAAAATAGACAATGGAGAATGAGCTATACATCAAATCCTACGTATCTTACAACTTTATGGAAACGTATGCGAAAAGGATCTTCAAGATATTAATAAAAATTTATTTTTGATCTGAGAGGTGCTAATGTTCTGGCTGCGTGGTGAAGTCTGATGACTGATATGTCACTATGTTAGAATTGTTGTAGGAATATGTGTTCTGAAATTCTTATTTCCTCCCAAAGCAGCACTGCAAGAAAAAGTGAACCACCCCTCGTTATTCACGCCGTTTAGAAGTTCATCTTTTTGGAAGAATGGCTAAAACTAGAAAATATTAATTTTATTTAGCGGAAAAGATTGCTAGAAAGAAAGAATTGAAATTTCTGCACCACATAAAAAGTCTTCACTAAGCGACTTTCATAAAAATATATAAAACTAGCCACTACGTGGCTAACACGGCGTTGCCCGTGACATTCTTTTAGTGGGGTCAGGCGTGACCACTGCTCGCTAACCCCCGGAGATTGCTACGCAATTCCAAAAACGATCGCAATAGCTCATTGTGTTGGTCCGGTGCGACGTTAATTAAATATTTACCAAAAACAAACGTGACGCCATTGTCTAATGTGCTCATATTCGTATTGCAAAAATAAAAAAGTTACAATTTAAAAAACAGTAATGGAGCTAACGTCGTACTAGAGCAACACAAAAGGGCTATTGACGACGGTCCGGGATCAATCACTTAAGGAAAAGATCCGAGGACAACACCGCGTAATTTTGAATCACGGTCAGATGAGCTGTCACCCACTCTCCCAACTTCCACACCAACGCAACGTGAGCACTTTCGGCCACGACAGATTTTAGGTGCACTAGCTGAATCTACACCATACGCTTACAAACTTCCATGCCCTGATTCGAACCAGGAACCTTCCTATCTAAAGGCTTAACACCTTAACCACTATACCGGTTGGACGGCTTTAAAAAACTGGAAATGGAATCTGTAATCTCGATGATGAAGATCAAATTCGTATTTTAAAAAATATATAATTTACAATTTAAAAATAATTTATTTAAAGAAAATCACATCTATTGATATCGATCTAAGGTGAAATTTTTACTCTATCTTTAACGGTCTAGGAGATAGAAAAAAAAACTAAAAACTCCAGTTAAAATTTTGTTTTTTTATCGTCCACTGAAAAATCCTTCCTCGGCAAAATTAAGCGGAAACGGAAAAAATAAATTTAGAATCTGTAATCTTTTATGCTGTTGCCATTCTAAAGAAAACAATAATAATTAAATTCCATTAAATTCATTTAAAATGTTCTAGATTGAATGTTAATATTCGTCGCGACCCAAAAATTGCAAAAAATTCGGACTACATGTGAGCCAAATCCCACTAATGTAAGTGCCATAGATTCGTCAGGACTTGGATCACAGACAGAGAGAAAGAAAGAAAACAGAGAAACACTTCTTCTTATAATAGTAGAGATCAATAGCTCATGTGTTCTTCGAATATTACTTTTATATTTAGTACTGTATTCTAAAAAATATTCTTTTTAAATTATGTGGACTATGTTTTAGGTTGTAATGCAACAAAAAATAGAGATAGCAAGGTTTCTCCAAAAGATATTTGCAAAATTAGGAGAAACTAATTACTAACAAAACATTGTAAAAGCCAAATTTAGCCAAAAGAACTAAATAAAAATCTGGGATCTTATATTAAAAGTATAGATTGTGTAAAATCTGACAGGAAGATGACCTGTGCATATTAATTTGACTTTAGACAACACTTTATCGGGCCTCCAAAGACTATCTTGATATGCCACTGCATAGCATAAATTATAAGAATGCGAATTTCCATTTGTGCAATTTTTAGTACCCAGTACAAGACATTGTACTGCTGTAACCTCGTTCTGTTGACAACATTAAAACACTCAGCTGTAATAAGTGTATTCACACATTCAAACTGTCCATTCCAAAAATGTGTGTTAGGTGAATCGCAGTTTTAGAATAACTATTTATCTTCAAGTCTCAAAGGGAACGAAATTTTTTTTTTCAACGAGGAGCAAAAGGTCATATCTGTATATTGCCCCCCCCCATACTTTTAAACATTGGTTTAACCATTTAATCTTTTGACTATGGCTATAGATATAACTGGCTCGATTCTGTCTTGGTGCGATTCTTGTAACTTTTAAGGTACAATTGCTGTAATGGCCGTAGTCTAAATTCCTTCTTGGCGTGATCAAGGTACAACTGCTGTACCTATCGAAGTCTAAAAGTTAAATTCCGAATGGATGATAGTTGATTATTTAACGCCGATAGTATTAAGCTTCAGGAGTTGTCAAAATGGCGATGTTCCAATATTTTAACCTTTTGATTATGGTTATCGATGTACCTGGCGTGATTCTTATAACTTCAAGGTACAACCGTCAAAAGAAAAAACGACTCACTGAACAAAACGGAAGGTAGCAATCTATAGGGATTAATGTTTTCTACAATTAACAATATTTAAAATCTGTCTAAGGGGCTGTCTTCATATTAAATCGGGAACTTGCTCCGATAATTTCAATACGAACCCGCATCTGTTATCGCAAAGTTGGATTCTACACACAATTTCGGGCAGATTTGATAACAAATTAATGTAAAACGGCGTAAAACTGGACGAGAAAATCCTTAAAAACCATTGAGGGAGCGTAGAAATGTTTTCGGAGTTTAATCACATTATAAATATTACTAAAGACGTGTAGTGGCCGTCGCAGACAATGACCTGTTGTAAGCGCCTTGGTATGGAGTCCATTAAGATGGTGACATAGTCAGAATCCATTCTGATTGAATCCCAGGATCTGTTAGCAAAAATTTCTATTTTGACTTTGTGAACAATCCCTAATAAGGATAATAATCATCGAATTTTGCAAACAGTCTCACTGCGCTACTAATTATGCACGTAATGAGCTGGAATTTGGAATTCCAATGTTTCAGTAACAGTTGAATAACATGGTCTCAAAATTTGCCCATGTTTATATTAATAATTTTTATGAATATTAATTTCATAATTGATAAAAAAAATAGCAAATTTAGTTCGATGATTAAAATGTTTATAGATTGTGTTTGGGTTTTTGGGTAGGAAAGGATGAAAAAACAATATCAAGAAAAATTAATATTTGTAGCAAGTATAACAAAAAACGTGAAACACCAATAAAACATTAGGATATCTAATTTTCAAACACTTAAAAATCGGTGAGAAATCAAATAAAATTGATTAACTTTTTTTATTTCCGCCTGAAATCGTATGTAGAATTCAAATTTGTGATAAAAGATGGGGATTCGTATTGAAATTATCGGAACAGGCATCCAATTTAATATGAAGACGGCCCCTTAGACAATTTTTGAATATTGATATTTGTAGCAATTGTGATCGGGTGAGTCGTTTTTTATTTTGACGGCTGTACAACTTCTGTACCGGTCATAGTCTAAATTCCTTTTTGGTGCGATTTTTATAACTTTCAAGATACAACTGCTTTACTGGCCGTAGTCTAAATTCTTTCTTGGAACTATCAAGATACAACTACTGTACCGGCCGTAGTCTAAAGGTAAGGTAACTCCGATATGCCTGCGAGAGCATTTGGACAGTAGTAAAATCTTCGCAGGCCGTCTGGATTGCTCACACTGAAAAACCATTTCACCAGTACAATATAAAATTATATTTACTCAGATTGTCATTGTTCCTATATGCGTTGTGAGATGTGTGCTGGTAATAGCTGTATTTAAGAGTTTGACCTTTTTATTCAGAGTAAAGACAGTTTATTACAATCTGTAACATATGCATAGATAATGACTTTCTCTGATGCACGAATAATATCATTCGTTACACACTTGCATATTTACAATTCTGGGTAATTAAGTTCATTTACCCGTTTAGAATAGAGGTCAGCTGCCATACAAAAAGAGAATCTAGTGTCTCAGTTCCTTTAATTGATGTGAGGGGTCAAATGTAACTTCAGGGCAAAATTTTTAGGTGAGAGATACTGGCTTGTTGTCTCTGGATTTTCGGACTGGTGAATCGTTGTACACTGGTGCTGGATCCAAGGCTAGTTGCCAGGAGGTCTTAGTAGCTGTTTCCACTTATGGGTTCTTCGAAGATCTCGTCATAGAGGGTCCATACGTTCCAGCAGTAGCAAGTTATCTACCCTTTTACTATTTCAGAAATTATTACTCATACCGCGGTAGCCCATTTCGTAGAGCAACGGATTAGCAACCGGAGGGTTGCGAGTTCTAAACTCTGTTCCGCCAAAAACCATTATGTATACGATGACTGGTGCACGTTAAATCGTCCGTGGCCTCAAGTGTCCTCTTGTTGGCGTGGTGTGGAAATTTGGAGAGTGGCGTGCAGGCTATGGTGTTTTTCTCGTCATATGACCGTGGTACAAACTTACGACTCACTGTCCTTGGACTTTTCCCTTCGGGTAATTTTTTCGCATTAATTGTTGAAGAATACTACAGAATCCCACTTTCTTTCAGGTAGGTAGGTAGTTAAGTAACGTCGCACTGGAGAAACAGAACGAGCTATTAGCAATAAATGCCGAAGAAAAGAAATCCAATACCAACACCTCGTATTTTTGAACCATGGTCGGATTACGAGGTCAACCCTTAGTTGTCACTCTACTATCCGAACTCCCACACCATGCGAATGTGAAGACATTTAAGGTCACCAGCCCCCATGTACACGACGGTCTTTGGCTGGACTAAGTTTCGAACTCACCATCCTTCGTTTACTAATACGTTTCTCTTGCAAACTGGTCTACCCCGACCCCAATTTTGAGAAAGAAAACCTGCTTTCCTTTGAAGAGTTAATGTACCTAGTACAGATTTATTTTTAGTGTTAACTTCTTACCAAGCTGTAAAGTTTCCATCTATGTAACCACATATCGCATCTCTTCAAAAACAGGAATTTCAAATTTAAAACTCCTGACTATGGTCTCGACAAGATATCTCTCTATAATAGATAACTGACCAGATTCTGAAGGACGAGATACCTTGTCAGTTGAAGAAAATTTACCAGATCCTGACAGACGAGATATCTCGTCCTTTGAAGAAAATTGAATAGATCTTGATTGACAAGATATCTCGTCGAAACCTCTAGGTAGGTATTTCGATAAACCGTTCAATCCTACCTTATACCCACACAACCGTACAATTTAGCTATAATCTGTACATTGTACTACCAATTTATACAAGTTGGAAGGTATGAGTAATTGATCATTTTTAATTAACGTCGTACTAGAGCAACACAACGGGCTATTGACGACGGTCTGGGATCAATCCCCTAAGGCAAAGATCCGAGGAGAGAACACCACGTAATTTTGAACCACGGTCAGATGACGAGGCAACACCTGAACTGGCACCCCACTCTCCAAATTTCCACACCAACCCAACGTGAGGGCTTTCGACCGCGACAGATTTAAGGTGCACCAGCCGCCTCTACACCATACGCTTACAAACATCCATGCACTGGCCCGGATTCGAACCAGGAACCCTTTCGATCTAACACCTGAGCCACCAGACCGGTTGTGGAAGGTATGTGAGAGTTTCAAAACTTCTTGTTCAAACTAAAGGGGAGTTATAAAACTCAAAATTAAACCAACTTCAAAAGGGATGTATGTTTACAAGTGTCTCCTGGTTTCCCAAAAGGTACTGTTCGGAAACCTGGCATTTGACCAGTTTGTGCATCGTCACTTTAGACATAGACATATATATACTTTCACGGGTAATATATATACTTTCACGATTGCCGAGATGTCTGTATACTGTATAGTGATTACTGAAATCTAATACATGGTAGCGGATTATTCGCTGTTTGATTGTATTTTTAACGGTACAATATCAGAAGCCTGCCGTATATCCCAAGCATTCACTAACGAAACGGAACATTCCGTAGAATACTTGTAAATTCCTTCCAAAGAACTCCTATGCCAGATTGACCACGATTCTTGGTGTGCCTCACTTGCCATATGGGATATATATATGTATATTTCATGAGGAGAGTTACATCCATTAACCCTCCAAATGGTTACAACGAGATATCTCTTCTATCAATGTTTGACCAATTTTGCTGATGGTAAGATGTCTCGTCATCAAGATATTGCCAACTTTTTAATGTCGACAAGATCAAGATCTGATCAACTTTCTTCTGATGACGCGATATCTCGTTCATCAAGAACTGGTTTGTTTTCTTCTAATGGCGAGGTAACTGGTTGGTCCATCAAGATCTGGTTGGTTTTCTTCTAATGGCGAAGTAACTGGTTGGTCCATCAAGAACTGGTTGGTTTTCTTCTAATGGCGAGGTAACTGGTTGGTTCATCAAGTTCTTGTTAGTTTTCTTCTAATGGCGAGGTAACTGGTTGGTCCATCAAGTTCTGGTTGGTTTTCTTCAAATGGCGAGGTAACTAGTTGGTCCATCAATATCTGGTTGGTTTTCTTCTAATGGCGAGGTAACTGGTTGGTCCATCAAGATCTGGTTGGTTTTCTTCTAATGACGAGGTAACAGGTTGGTCCATCAAGAACAGCTTGGTTTTCTTCTAATGGCGAGGTAACTAGTTGGTCCATCAAGATCTGGTCACTTTTGCTTATTATACCTCATCGAGACAACCACCAATAGGCTTAAATTCACAAAGGGTCTAGTCATTGCAGGCTGGAGATCATTATTGAAGATTAGAATTGCTACGTTGATTTAACAGAAAAATTCACTAGAGTGAGAAATTCCTGCTTTTTTGTCATGTTTGCCTCTATCTTAGATAAATAGCTTTATTTGAAGTGTGTTTGGTTTTAGTTAATGCTAGTTTTCACAGTTGGAAGTATGCAAAGAATTTACCTGATGATTAAATAAAATTAAGGAAAAACGCACATTTTCTTAGCATGTAAATAGTAAACTATAAATACTTCAAAACTCCCATTGTAATTTATAATTTTCATTTGTAATTTTCAGTTTTGACACCACGAATGTTTTATTTCATTTTACAATCTTCATAAAAATCAATTAGATATAGTTCAAGTCTACAGCGAGTGCATGATATTTTTAGTGACAGTTTGATAAAAGTTAATATATGATTACAGATAACCACCTTCGTATTTTCCTTTTATAATTATCACTTTCTGTAACCCCGATTTCAAATCTTGTAATTACGTGGCCTAGATCTATACGCTACTTGAAACTTGAAAATAAGACATGTACGAAAACATTGCTTTCCACAATCATTATTGAATTACACAGATTAAAGGAAGTTTGTAAAAAAAAAAAGCTTAAAGAAAACTCTTCAAACAATATAAGATTTGACAAGTCGATGACTAATGGTGTGTATTATATTTCAGGAAGTCAACGTATTTCGTTCTTCCTCCGGTAATGTGGGAAATCAAAACGGATAGAATTGGTAGCTGTCAACGAATGTCTGTCAATATAAAGACAATTAATTTGTTCCTGTTATATTTCCAGTCCTGAGGAAAACACATGAAGATGGCTTAGAATGGATTTGATGGCTTAGAGTACATATTAGCTAATATTCTGTTGAAAGTCTTACGTACCTGTCATCAAACATAAGTTTCATCACTTAGTATGTTAACAAATTGTTCCTCTTCGTTTTTTATCATTCACCGATAAGAAACTTTTAAAATGCGGATTTTGTTTATTTCTTTCTTTCCCAAAGCGATCCGGATAACTGAAGTTCGCATAGTTGGAGTTCTGCTGTACCTAAATATTTACTACATAAAAATGCCATCATGCTGTATTTAGGTCTCAGAGTTGTCGAACTTCCCATTAAAAATCTAGTTTGTGTAAAATTTCCTGAAGGATAAAGTTAGGTAAACAAATGCCACATATTTCATAGCTTTGGTGTGTACCTCTTTTTAAATCTTGAAAATGTTGTCTGTTCTTCTCTACAAATCTTAAAGTCAGCTACTTCTTCAGGTTTTTGTTTTCTTTAGAAATAGTGTTTTGGTTTCCTAATCCAGACTTTCTCTTCGTTTCATAGAACAGGAGGACTGATAAATGTACTTCTGCTTATGTGTTACTAAAAGTGACGAAATATGAACCTGTTATAAAACATTTGGCATTCAATGGGTACAACAGCAAAAATTTCATTAATTTGTAAGGTAATGTGCGTCATGTTATGAGTTCATCTTTATGAAATCAATGAAAATTTGTCTCAATAAATTTGTGCAATAAATTATTTTTATTGTTATTCCTCATTACAAACTTTTCGGCACGTCAGCAACACTATGTAAATTTTTGGCACGGGCACATAATAAGGTTCGGCACCACTGGTCTAGAGACTTAGCGAGACCTTAAGGAATAACAGAAACAACACAAAGTTTTTGCACAGAATGAACCAAAAGTTTGGCATTCGATTATATTGCTTTCTGTGGGGGGTTTTCAGAGTAAACATAAACAAACCACTTGAAAACAGAGAAATTACTCACGGAAAAAGCAATTAAATTTATCCTCAATTCGGCTATGTGTAGCAATAATCTCCAACACTGCCCTATTCATGTGGAACAATTAAATTCTGATTGCATGAGCATTGTAGCCATGTAATAGGCAAGTTTTATCAGAATCTCAAAAAAATATAAATAATTAATAGAATTATCCATCTATGATTGATTTTATAAGCTTGGGCTAAAATTACATTCGAATAAATCGCGCTACATTTTTTTTTTGTAATTTCCAACTATTTTTTTTTCCTGAAATTGAATTCCCATGTCACACAGAGGATTCAAAGCAAATGTGGTTGAATTCTGTCCATTAGTTCTTCTTCAACTTAAATCTAAGCATATAAAGTTTGATTATAAATACCGCGTTCTTTAAAATCAGCTGATGAAACTTTCTGGTGGAGATTTCATGTCATCTCTTCATGTATACATTTTTGCGAACGCCTAAGTATTGAGGATCAAACAAGTTCATGGTAAGAAAGTGTTCGTCCTAAGACGAAAGTGAAAAAAATGGCAAGAAGTACTTTAGCACATTGGTTGGCACTCCTGATAATCCAGAGGAAACCTGCGTAATCGAATGCAAAGTTTGCGAGGTGAGTGTCGGTCATCAATATGTTGTTCGCCTTGTAGATGACGTTTATAAATCTCTGAATGTTGAGCGAAAGGATTTTGCGTTTCTACTATCCGATACAGCACGTTATATGACTGCGGCTGACGCAGGTTTTCAATGTTAAAGAAATTACTGGCCAAGGATCGGCCATTCAACGTTCTTCTATATTTCAGTATGTATTATAATACTGCTGTACAAAACTAAAACTGTTAATATATTTTGAATTTTTTTTCATTTTTTACGAATCTTTTATTTTAGAATTTAGTGTATCAAAAATAAATGCAACTTTTTTTTCCATAAATGCAACTTTAGGGAATGATAAATGAAACTTTTCCCATTTTTAATGCTACAAAAAAGTTGCCCTAGTGATTATTGTGGTAAAAATGCATGGATTGATTCAAAAAGTTGAGAAGAGCACTTGTTCTTACAAATATTTGTCTTTTAGATTAGGTTTATGTAAATTCGAATAAAATATTATTAAATTTTTAAATATTAACCTATTTTTTTCTGTATTGCGTTATATACAGCGTGCATAAACATTTTTAGAGTTCGACATTAAACATTAGTAGGTTTAGTGTATCGAAATTAGACTGTTTCCTCTTGATTTGAATGTTTAAAGGTATTATGCCCTTTAATACTAATTTATCTGTATGTTACTACATTTACTGTAAAAAGGATGTACAATGCGTGCAATCATCCAAAAATTAGGTTCCGGCGTAATGTTCATCATATTACACATTCAGTCTAACCACCGCTGAAAGTAAAAGTGACTGAAGCAACCAACCATGAAATGGTTTCAAGCATCTGTTTTATTCTTTTTCTCTCAAATTTCGCGAGTAATGGTTCCGCATCGAAGCATTTTGTTATAATGATCCCCGGAATTCAGCTCTTCAAGACCTTCATGGACTTACCAGACAAAAAGAATCAATCATGGACAATTACCGTTTCCGCATTTCTCTTGAATTAAGATTACGATTAAGAATCATCGCGTGAACGATAAATGAAGATCGCGGTAATATGGATCTTAAGTGCCTTTTTCTAATTCTTCTAATCTGTCTAAAGCTTGATACGTCGTATTACCACACTTCTAGGCACTGATAACAAAAATGATAACAACTGAGTCACGTTGAGTTTCGAAACAATGCCGATCTTTTTGAATTCTCTGTTCTTGGTTTAGAGATACTTATAATTGTTCATTCATCCATGGTCCACAGCATGGGGAGATAATTGCAACTTCAATTTTGTGAGGTACCATAAAGGCTGGGAGTAGTCGTGACTTAGTGGGTTTGCCCACAGTGATAGCTATCTGAGTGTTGAGGTTGGTACATGTTGGATTCCTCCTTGAGTGAATGCCTCTCTCTTTTATACTCTATGACAAAAAAATTGGACGCACCATAAAGGTGCAGAATTACAGTGGTGCCGGGCTCGAGCAACTTTGAATGGCGCTGACTGGGGATGTATACTCCTCTTTAGTGACAAGTGCTGTTTCGAACTGTGTCCTGACGACAACCTCAGACTTGTCTGAAGACGTCCAGGGCAGCGTGGGGATCCTTCCATTCCTATCGCACGCCACACATGTCCACAAAAGGACGTTATGGTCCGGGGTGCTATCTCCTTTGATAGCCGGACTCCTTTGGTAATCATTTCTGGCACACTTCCAGCGGTAACTTTTAACTCTATTGCTTAGCTTCTTTGTTCTTGTGACTACCATATGTAGACGCTTGATTTTTGCCTCCTAAACTTAACTCATGCTTTTTACCACAAAACTGCTAATTGTCTGTCTGTTGCCAATGAAAAAAGACCTTAGATTATTTTCCACTGGGGTTGCTTGAAGAGATGTGTTCATTGTGTTTTGTCACATTGTCTCATTTAATAACTGCTTGGAAGTACATTTAATAAGAGTTTTCCTTGTTATCAAGGGCATCTACATTGGTAAACTATCTCTTTCTGCCGTCAACATTCAGGACAGACAATATAAAATTACGTGATCCCCAGTATCTCCCCTACTCAAAGTGAACGATCCCTGTTTCTAAAGCGATAGCCACCACCCAAAATAGTCGAATGCTGTTTTTGTGGTAAACAGACTGCACGTATGCGAACCCGTGGTTACAGCATTCATCACGTAAATGAACAATTACGTATTTAAAACCGAAGTTACGATAAAAAAAAATTGTCTTTAGGATTAAAGAAGCATCAAATGTTCACACGTGTGTACCAGAAGAACGAAGATAGTCCTCAAAAAAATGAAGTTTGTCATTTTATCTTAGTTTGTTTTCATAAATTTACCGTTATTTTCCTCCTCTTCTTCAATATCTTTTGAGTGACTGGTTGTCCTGTTTATTCCTTCATTATTTTTAAGCGTTCGTCAGTCATTCTTGCCACGATTTATACAATGAGAGGCAACTTTCTATCTCGAATTACAGCTTTTCCTTGATTGAAGAGTATCTATAACAGCAGGTTTACATTGTATCCCAACGTAAATTGTGTGCAATTTTACTAGCAAAAATAAAATATCGATTTCCTAAAAATATTTTAGATGCCTCGATTTTTATAAACTCATAAATAAATTACAGCTCTTAAATTGTGACAAGAATTTATTTCAAGCCTGAACAAGATAGAACAGAAATACATGGAACATTCAAAACTTCTTAACGAAACTTAAGTCATATCCTAATAACACTTGAAGAAATCCTAAGAAACCAGGGTAGATGTTATTATTCTACTTTAAAATACTACCGGGAATTTACTAGAAGCTCTGAAATACATCACATGGAGAGGTTTGAAACTTTAGAAATCTCAGATTTCTGCTTTGAGAAACATTGAAGAGGCTTCACTATAACTCATAATTTTTTAAGAATTGCCAAGAATTCAGATCAAACGCTAAACGAGGAACACTTAAATCCATACCCTTCATAGAAACGTGTTAAATCCCAATCCCACTTAAAAAACTGAACTGGCAGCATAAAACTACGGGGAACATTCGAACTTCTTTCATATCATATCCCAATACCACTTTGAGAATCACTAAACAGAGGTCATTAATTTTGAACCCCCTTCATATAAACGCGTTACATCCCAATCTCACTGAGAAAACTGAACTGGTAGCATAAAACTACATGGAACATTTGAACTTCTTTTCTACCATATCCCAATACCACTTCGATAATCACTAAACGGAGGTAATTTATTTTGAACCCCCTTTATAGCGAAAAGCGTTACATCCCAATACCACTGAGAAAGCTCAACGTCAGCATAGAACTACGTGAAACATTTGAACCTCTTTCATATCATATCCCAATACCTCTTCGAGAATCACTGAACAAAGGTAATTTATTTTGAACCCCCTTTATAGCGAAACGTGTTACATCCCAATCCCATTGAGAAAACTTAACTGGCAGCATAGAACTACGTGAAACATTTGAACCTCTGTCGTATCATATCCCAATACCACTTCGATAATCACTAAACATAGGTCATTTATTTTGAACCTCCTTCTTAGAAATGTGTTACATCCCAATCCCACCAAGAAAACTGAACTGGCAGCATATAACTACGTGAAACATTTGAACCTCTTTCATATCATATCCCAATACCTCTTCGAGAATCACTGAACAAAGGTAATTTATTTTGAACCCCCTTTATAGCGAAACGTGTTACATCCCAATCCCATTGAGAAAACTTAACTGGCAGCATAGAACTACGTGAAACATTTGAACCTCTGTCGTATCATATCCCAATACCACTTGGATAATCACTAAACATAGGTCATTTATTTTGAACCTCCTTCTTAGAAATGTGTTACATCCCAATCCCACCGAGAAAACTGAACTGGCAGCATATAACTACGTGAAACATTTGAGCCTCTTTTCTACCATATCCCAATACCACTTGGATAATCACTAAACATAGGTCATTTATTTTGAACCTCCTTCATAGAAATGTGTTACATCCCAATCCCACTGAGAAAACTGAACTGGCAGCATAAAACTACCGTGAAACATTTGAACCTCTTTCTTATATCCCAATACCACTTCGAGAATCCCTAAACAGAGGTGACTTATTTCTATTATCCCAATACCACTTCGAGAATCACTAAACAGAGGTCACTTATTTCTATTATCCCAATACCACTTCGAGAATCACTAAACAGATGTCACTTATTTCTATAATCCCAATACCACTTCGAGGATCACAGAACAGACAGAGGTCATTTATTCTGATTTCAAATAACACCGTGAATTCACGCTAAGTCCTGAATTAGAACACACGGAGAGCTCTAAATCCCTTCCTCAAACTTCAGAAATCTCTGAATATCACTTTGACAAGCACCGAACAGGCTGAGACTATCATTTACAGTTTTTAAACAGTGCCAAGAATTCAGACCTAGCCCAGAAATGAGCAGCACAGAAACACGTGGATACCACGCCAACCTTAAACAAGAACAGTCTCGTTGTCCACCAGGAAAGGGACTTCCCTCTCCGAATCTGTTCCACTTACTGTCATTATCACACACTCGTTCCACTTAATAGGCAAAAACGCAAACACACTCTCTCTCTCTCCTAATTTACCTTTCCATCCTCATCCAAACCTGCACTGCGGATCAATCGAAAGAAAGTTGTCTGGGGACGCTTCGGTGAGATCCAGAGAGAGAGAGAGAGAGTGCTTCAGAAACCAACTGTTCGCCTTTGCTCGAGAAGTGGGTTACGGGCTGAAGAAGGGGAGAGGGTTGTCGTAAGGGTGGAAAACAATCACGTGACCCGACTTCAGACCTCGATCCGACGGAAAACTCCACCGAGGTATATAAAGGTTTGGGCACCGCCGGACTTCTGGACATTATGTTCGATTGAGGTGTGCTCGTAGACCCGGACGGTGGTTCTCTTCGTGATCTCGTGACGGACTAATTTATCGTCTGCTGCTGCTGCTGCTACCCTCGGCCACCCCTCTCCTTGGACTAAATCTCCGTTCGTGAAAAATTTCCCAGTGGTGGTGATTTTTATTTGTTGTATTACGGACTTCGGGAAATTCGGTTACACATCTGTGTGGTAGGATCACAATTATGAGGTAAGGAGTGACGAGGTTCTGTGCCGTTGCTTAGATAATTATTTTGTGTTTGATGCAAGTTTGGAAGTATGTGTGGGGTGATGCAATTATCCGATGTTTTGGGTGTTCTGTTGCTCTGGCATTTTATCCCAACTTCACTGATTGGAAAATTGAAATGTGTATAGTTTTTAGAAAACTTAATCGTACTTTTAAAACTTTTAGATTATGAATAATTGATTAGTGATTGATTTTGACTGAAAAAATTCTATTTATAAGAGAATGGCTGCAACTGTACTTAAAAATAAATGCATAAACATATCTACCCATAAAATAAACATTCAGTTAAATACTAATCTCAATGGCTTTGGCTCACTTTGAACTCATTGGGGTGTTTATTTTATCATACAAGTTCGAGTATCATCTTATATGTAATTGTTTTTAATTTCTATCAGTTACAACCCCATTTAAATATCATTAAATTATATTAAAATACATTGGATATTTCATAATGATTTTATAATATTTTGAAGCGTCCCCCCAAACCATGAAAAAGTTTAGAAGTACGATAATCTTTCAAGTTTTGATTGCATGCCCATTTTCGGTCCGTAATGAAGTATATAAATAAGAAATGAGACATTGAACTATGGAAGCAATCTTAAAAATAAAATAACACTAATTAATGTATTGGTACTTTTCTGAAGGTAATCGTAGTTCTTTGGATTTACTACCTCAGCAATACTCTACTTATTAGTTTGTGTTAAATTCAACAGTTCGTTTTAATAGTATCCTTTTCACATATGACTGTTTACAATCTTGTGTATTTATTCCTATTTGTTTTAAATTATAAAAATGAAGAGGGTGAAAAATGAAGAGAATGTTTAATAACACAAAAGTTTAAACTTGCAACTTATGATATGATTACAACAGACTAGCTAGAGTGACAACTGGAATGTTACATAGTTGCTACATGAAGAAAACTAGTGTTTTCGAAGAGATATACTTGAAATGAAATTATTTGGATTTGATAGTTTCACAGTACTGATTTTAAAATGGTATAATTTCAACAATGTACATTAAAAATTATAAATAATTAATAATAATTCATGGATAATTAGTTAATAAATTAATATAATAATATAAGATTTGAAACTTGATCCCCCAAAATATTCTGCGTGGATTTAATTTTTTACTTTAATTATATATATATATATATATATATATATATATATATATATATATCAAATCTGACGCTAGATAAAATGACACTTTTTTTCAATGACAAAAAATGTGATAAGTAGTTTTAAATGGTATTTTAAAAATAATTTAATTTTGTGTTGTATAGTGTTATATTCGATCATAACGATCGACTACATAATCAAGTATAAAATAAATTGTTCTAGCAGCAATAGTCAATTTTTTTTAACTCAAGGCACACGCATAAACCAATTTCTAAAATTACCCCACTCACCAAATGACATAAAAATTGTGTGCCTATCTTACAAAATAATAGGTACGATTTCGATTGATTTAGATAATAATAATTACCCACACTTTCTGCTCTGAAGTTCCAATAATAAAAAAAAAAAAACATTTTTGAGCTACTTGTGCTACTTTGTAATAAAAAATACTACCAAAAAGTATTTATATTGATACTGAAAATGCTGGAGTACTTGAATAATTGAGCATTAAAGTGTACGAATACACTAGAAGATTGATTTTTAATTGTGTCTTCAAAAATCTATCTTTTTTACCATAGGTAATTGGTGTTTTCTTAAAATTCTTTCTGGGAGAAAAAGAGGATTGTGTAAATAATTAATTAAGATATAATTAACAAATTAGCGTGTTTTATGAAACGTGATATCTCAAATTCTAATTTGTTCAGAAAGACGATTCCTGTTGAAAATTATTCATAATATTATTCTTCATGTTTTGAAACTCCATCCCAAGTTGCTATAAGAAATTATTTTTTTAAACAATATTTTTAATCAAGGAAACGTAAAAAAAATCAACATTTTTTCAAAAATTTCAACATTTAAAAATCAATTAAAAATCCATTTCTTGATTAAATACTCTGAGTAAGGTTCAAAACATACTGTATTATATTGATTACAATTATGCTAAAATAATTGTAATGATGAATTCATTCTGGATTTCTGATGTTTCAAACAAAGCATCCTATTACAAAACTGCAGTTCTTCGGAAATAGAGTTTAAAGTTTTGGAAACATGTCTGTTCATGGTGACAATACCTCACGAAAATCCTTATTACTAAAAAACTATTTCAAATATTTGCAAGATCTTGGCATCGTTTTAAAGCTAAAAAAATTGGAAAATGTTTTGAATTAATAATGCTTTGAAGGATGACCGTGAAAGGAGAGTAAAGAAAACAATGGGAATTCAACTCTCTGAGGGGGTTCTCATATAATTTTACTTTGCAACTTGCAATATTCCATGCCATGCAATGGCGAACCTAAAAATATTGGTAAAAAATAATGAATTTCACTTTATCTTGCATATTTACCGCCAGTTTAGCCATTTATTAATAAAGTAAAATTTTCAAAAAGTCATAACTTACCGATGCCATTACTTTTATCGGAATTTGATTTTAAGTTGTCATTTTTATCCTTGCTTACATGCAAGTTCATGCCCATCTTACCACTTCAGGACCGGACTTATGTTTAATAACAATGTTTTATTATTCACTTTACAAGAACGTATCAAAGGGATCTCCAGCCCTTGTTCTTTTTAACTTCGAGTTCCGCCATTTTTAGCAAATATTTTGCACTGAAATTCGATGAAACCTACGAGAAAAACATAATTACTTGTAGTACACTGTCTTGAAAATGTATTTCTGTAATATATTCTACAAAGTACATTGCCCAATATTTATGAGCCCTTCCCTGGCTTTAGACAATTTGCTCCCTTCCTCTAGTATTCAGCTTCGAAGATCGACTGTTAGCAGGTTTTAAACTATTCTATTTTCTTGTCAACTGTTCAAATTATAATGATATTTCGAAAACAGAACTTTAATGGCCATATGAAAAGGTGCCTTTATTTGGCATTAAGCCCTTTTTAAAAACTCTATACGACAGATAGTTTGTGGATGCATACAAAGAAACTGTTTAGGGGCAAGTCTAATGTGAAAATGGGCTGAATTTCGGAGGGGAATGACTCTCGGATTTTTTTTGTAAAGCACACTCCACACACACATATATTATTAGTAAAATAATGGTACACTAAAAGCTGTTTTTAAAACTTAGTTATCAGGGACAATATTACTTCCATAGATTCAAGTTATTTACGCATTAAAGTTATTACGCATATTTAAAGCTTCCATAGATACTAGTTATAAAGCATACAAAAAACTTACCGTTCACATATCTATGAATAATGAAATTCTATGGAATACCATTTAAGGCCTTTAAAACAAAAATATGACTAGATGTTTGCTATGATTTCTCTCTTGATGATGATGATGATGTCGTGTCTACGACGAGTCTTGTTCAAATGGTGCCATGAGCAGTTATCACAGCTCTAGCAATCTCCACTATATTGTACTCGTACAGGTTCGGTTCCGAGAAAAGGACCCCGACTTTAAATAGATCCGCAATTATTACTGGACAATCGAAAATGTGAGCTGGTGTTAACTCCATATCTGGGCAGTTATTACACTTTCTGTAAGATCTATTACCCTCGCTGTCAATCTTCATTTCTCTGTAATGACCTGTTCTTAACCTGGCTATGGTTTTGGTAATTACTCTATCCTCATTGATATTACAAAGCTGATGATTAATTGGGATCGAAGGTTCTCTCAATTTGAAGTTAGCTAGGGCATTTGCGTCCAGCAGGGTGACATTCACATCGTCCTCATTGTTTAGATTTCTCTCTTATTTTGTGATTAACATTCTAGCAGAAAGATAATTTTATATATTTAAAAAAAGATTGGCTCCTATGCTCACAGTCTTTCTAAACAAGAGTTTATCTTTTAATCTCTTTCATCGCAACGACTCAAAATTGCGGATAGTTTCTTTATAAATAATGCAGTAGCTATTGCAAAATAATTCGAACTACCGTTTTACTAAAAAAAGACTGACTACTTATCTCTTACTTTGTGATTAACATTCTTGCAGAAAGATAATTTTATATATTTAAAAAGGAGACTGGCTCCTATGCTCACAGTATATATAAACAAGAGCTTATCTTTAAATCTCTTTCATCGCAACGACACGAAATTACGGCTAGTTGCTTTATAAATAATACAGTGGCTATTACAAAATTCGAAAAACCGTTTTATAAAAAAATACTGACCACTTCTCTCTGACTTTGTGATTAACATTCTTGAAGAAAGACAGTTTTATATTTAAAAAAATACTGGCTTCTTCTCACTGACTTTGTGATTAGCATTCTTGCATAAAGACAGTTTTATATTTAAAAAAAGACTGGCTCCCATTCTCACAGCCTTTCTAAACAAGAGCTTATCTTTAAATCTCTTTCATCGCAACGACACGAAATTACGGCTAGTTGCTTTATAAATAATACAGTGGCTATTACAAAATTCGAAAAACCGTTTTATAAAAAAATACTGACCACTTCTCTCTGACTTTGTGATTAACATTCTTGAAGAAAGACAGTTTTATATTTAAAAAAATACTGGCTTCTTCTCACTGACTTTGTGATTAGCATTCTTGCATAAAGACAGTTTTATATTTAAAAAAAGACTGGCTCCCATTCTCACAGCCTTTCTAAACAAGAGCTTATCTTTAAATCTCTTTCATCGCAACGACACGAAATTACGGCTAGTTGCTTTATAAATAATACAGTGGCTATTACAAAATTCGAAAAACCGTTTTATAAAAAAATACTGACCACTTCTCTCTGACTTTGTGATTAACATTCTTGAAGAAAGACAGTTTTATATTTAAAAAAATACTGGCTTCTTCTCACTGACTTTGTGATTAGCATTCTTGCATAAAGACAGTTTTATATTTAAAAAAAGACTGGCTCCCATTCTCACAGCCTTTCTAAACAAGAGCTTATCTTTAAATCTCTTTCATCGCAACGACACGAAATTACGGCTAGTTGCTTTATAAATAATACAGTGGCTATTACAAAATTCGAAAAACCGTTTTACAAAAAAATACTGACCACTTCTCTCTGACTTTGTGATTAACATTCTTGAAGAAAGACAGTTTTATATTTTAAAAAATACTGGCTTCTTCTCACTGACTTTGTGATTAGCATTCTTGCATAAAGACAGTTTTATATTAAAAAAAAGACTGGCTCCCATTCTCACAGCCTTTCTAAACAAGAGCTTATCTTTAAATCTCTTTCATCGCAACGACACGAAATTACGGCTAGTTGCTTTATAAATAATACAGTGGCTATTACAAAATTCGAAAAACCGTTTTACAAAAAAATACTGACCACTTCTCTCTGACTTTGTGATTAACATTCTTGAAGAAAGACAGTTTTATATTTTAAAAAATACTGGCTTCTTCTCACTGACTTTGTGATTAGCATTCTTGCATAAAGACAGTTTTATATTAAAAAAAAGACTGGCTCCCATTCTCACAGCCTTTCTAAACAAGAGCTTATCTTTAAATCTCTTTCATCGCAACGACACGAAATTACGGCTAGTTGCTTTATAAATAATACAGTGGCTATTACAAAATTCGAAAAACCGTTTTACAAAAAAATACTGACCACTTCTCTCTGACTTTGTGATTAACATTCTTGAAGAAAGACAGTTTTATATTTTAAAAAATACTGGCTTCTTCTCACTGACTTTGTGATTAACATTCTTGCAGAAAGACAGTTTTATATAAAAAAAGACTGGCTCCCATTCTCACAGCCTTTCTAAACAAGAGCTTATCTTTAAATCTCTTTCATCGCAACGACACAAAATTACGGCTAGTGGCTTTCTAAATAATGCAGAGGCTTTTAGAACAAATTTTCTGATTGACATTCTTGCAAAAGGACGCTTTTCATCAAAAATAAAACAGGCCTGAACCCCTACGCACGGCTTTGCTGGACAGGAGCTTATCTGTAAATCCCTTTCATCGTAACGACACCGCAAATAGACGCGCAAGCTTTTCCTTCAAATTGAATCCACGCCGAATCCTCCTGGAAGTTAAAAGTTAACAGAGGGCATACAATGGAAAGCGAAAGAGCGTGTTTTCCTCCGCCGTGTCGTCTATTTTACCAGTCGCTAACTTTAGCACGTCGCTGGACTTGGCATGGCCAGCGAGGCATCCATCGCTCATAAATCGCGCGATTGGGGCCGGAAGTCTGCTCTCCAATGGCCGCCAATAGATGTGTCTCTCCGATCGGCTCGGAGGAAGATGGGATATAAAGAACAACAACAAACAAAGCGGAGATTGACCTAGTAAGAGGTCTTTCTCATGCGTGTGTGTGCTGTGAGAAATGGAAAGGACGGAACGGCCATCTTCGAATAAGATCGTCAACCTTGGAGGACGTGCCTGGAATTTCCGAAGAACAATTGAGCCGTAAGCAGGCACAATGGCCAAAAAGCAGTTCGCTATCTTACATCATATTTTATGCAAACATGACGTGCTTTTACTCCTGATGTGCTTTTTGAGGCAAAGGTCAGCGAAGATTCCATTTGAGAATTAATTGCGTGTGAGTGGTTTTGTGTACGCATAATGTACATTTGTGGTTAATGGAAATGAATAAAATTTTTAAAAAATACTTCGTAACCTGCAAGGCGTTTTCGGAGGTTTCATTTTTTAGTCAAAACCTAGCCAAACTTTTAGAATATATTTTAACCCTCTAAGGTGTTCACACGTGTGTATCCATTCTGAAATCTCGTTTTAACTGTGAGTCTTCTAATCACTTGTGAGCTTCTTGACTAATAGAATCTTCTTTAAAATTGTTTCAAATAATCGACATTATTATGTTGGTTGTAGGGTTAAATTAACAATCGTAACGTAAGACGGTTAAATTTTTTTTCTCATTCAAAAATTTATTGTTTAGTAAAAAAATATACGTATTATAATTTTCTATATTGAGTTATCTTTTTGTGCTATTTCATAGCATTCCTAGCTTTACTATAGTAGCCGGGCGGTTAATGTTCTGGCTTTAGGTTCAGTATGTTCCACATTTGAATCTCAGCGCAGGAGTACGTTATCGTGATTCTTCGGAATCCAATTTTAGTTCCAGGTATCTGTCTAGTTCGTCTTCGTATAGTTAAAAATAAAGTGCTATATTATGACAAACCAATCTTGAAACACCCTATAAAAATTGAAAGACGTTATTTTCAATACAAGATATATTATAAAGTTGGCTTTGCATTTTTGTGCTCTGTAAGAAAAGTTGATCAAATATCTATCATAGGACACCCAATTGGCTGAAATGCGCTTGCGTATCGACAAGTTTTCTGTACAGAAGCGGAGTGCGCATGCGCAAGTCGTATCTTTCGTCGCTGGCTGCTTCAGAGTGTGGCCGGGCAAATACTGGATAAGCTTTATCACCAGCATCGCAGAACACAATAAACTGATTTAGCTCCAGCAATCATATCCATCATCCTTTTTTTGTTAATTTCAGCTTTCTAGTAAATTTATGTGGTTAGATTTTTTTTCCTAAAAAAGTACTCATCTGTTTTAGCTGTCAAATAATTAAAAAACGAAAACGCTTCATTTACATTTAATTATTGTTAAGGTTAGTTTTGAAAAGAATGAAAGAACTGTATGTTACACCTACGCAAAAACTTGATATGATAATGGAAGATTTAAGACTTACAAGGGAGTAGTTATAAGTTATTTTTAAAACTTGAATTTTCCAGTCAATTTAGGACACCCATGTTCTCTCGCTTTTTGAAAAGACTTAAACAGCTTGAACTTTAATCTTTCTGATTACTTTGGTACAAAACGCCTTAACTGGGTTTTCATCCCACAATACTAGTTACTTTATGAAAATTAAAATGAATTTCCACTTTATGTCGCAAGTCGTGGTCTAATTAGCCCTCGTGTAACAACAAATGACTTAAGGCAGCACCAAAATGAATGTTTATAAGCTGATTCTATCGAAAATCCGGCGTTTTATACGTAAACCTTTAAATTGAGATTGACAGAAAATTATTTCTCCTGAAAGTCCTTATTTATACTGATTTCTTTTGTTTAAATATTTGATAGTTTCTTATCCTTTATTTGATTAGATTACTTGTCTTAATTTTAAAAAAATTAGCAGTACAAAAGTTAAAGCGTTCGCATCTGAATTGCTTGATTAAAATAATATTTGTTTTTACTTTGATATGTAGGTAGATAACAGAATAAATTAATCGTAACTAAATAATTATAAAAACAAAGGAATTACTATAAGAAAACAAACTTTAGATACGTAAATGGGGAAATAATTGAAATACGATGGATAGAGGTTAACTTATCAACTAATAAACTCTAATTTGGTACGTATAATTTTGTTTTTAGAAATACATAAACGCTTGCGAATTTTGATTTGTAAGGAATGTTGAAGATAAAAGAGATGGAGTTAGTTTAATTATTTATTAATTTAGGGACAACCCTAATAGAGAGAGAATCCATACAACGAACATTGCAGTTAAATTCCTTATCTGCTCTGAAAAATCCTTTGAAAAAATTTATTTCTTCGTTACCTTATCTGAAGGGATTTTAAAATATTTACTACATCATTTTTGTTTCCGCTTATAACACGTATACGATGGTAGAAAATTCAAACATAGAAAGGTAATAATGACAATCAATTTAACAACTAAGACTCGTTATCTGCTTTTAAGAATCATTGTATATTAAATTATTTCTGCCCATTACGCTGTGGATTAACTTTAAAATATTTAATTTAAATATCGTTTCTGGTTTCATTGCTATTCTAGAAAATTCAAACATAGAAACGTAATACAGTAGCACACACACACACACACACACACACAATCCATTCAACAACTTTTAAACTCTTCATCTACTTTTAAAAATCCACTGTATGTTATTTTATTTCTGCATTGCACTGTGGATAAACTTTTAAATATTTACTTTAAATATTGTTTCTGGTTCCGCTTATGGCACTTGGGATGCTAGAAAATTGTAACACAGAAACGTAATAGTGCCGATCAATTTGTTTGCTATATACCACTGCCCTCCGATTCCATCTCAAAGGTTATTCGCCTTGAAACAATTTTTCAGCACAACCGTTCCTCTGAACGACATAGAAATGAACGAGTTAAGCGCGGACACTTGTTATTAACCCTTTGGGGTCTGGCCCTATTTCGACAGGAAAGAGGCTCCGAAGAGAGGATGCCACTAATACATAACGGTAAATATCGGGCGAATGACCTTCGCTTTGCTTTCGTTATTGCAGGACACCAGCCTGCGATCCTCCTTTCCAATAAAACCAGTTCTGCAATGCGTTCGATGGCCTACATCGCGGCACCGGGACCACCCCTCAATTGCGGCACAGCTAGCTTTCACCTAGAACGTAAATTTACAGCACCCCACACGAAGAACCTTCTCTGTTCTTTGATATATGTTCTTTTAACGCCTGTTGGTATTCTCGCTCGTGCAAATGAATTAACATTAACAGTCGACGCTCTTTTCAACGAATCCCCTTTTCACGAACTCGCCCAGCTTTAAGAACTTTCGCCCTGATGTCATAAATCTAGTGTTAGTTTTTATCATACTTGCCGATTAAACAGGCGTTTTTACATTGTAGTAAACAATGCAAAACTTTAAAACATCGACGGATGAAGGTAAAAAAACTGTTTAACTGATTAAAATTAAAAAATTCTCCAGTGCAAAAAATGCTTCATCAATGGTCATTTATGTGTAGTAAGACGTCCATCATCACGAAGACGTCCATCATCATGAAGACGTCCATCATCATGAAGACGTCCATCATCATGAAGACGTCCATCATCATCTGTAAGTCACAAGAGGGAAAACGCGGATCTAAGCCTACGAGTGCTTGTTTCGACAAGGTATCTTGTCATTAGTAAAACTGACCAGATCTTGATGGACGAGATATCTCGTCGATAGAAGAAAACTTATCAGATATAGTCATCTTAAAAAATAGGTGATACCTTGATGACGAGATACCTCGTCATTAGAAAAATTGATCAAATCTTGATGAACGAAATATCTTGTTGAAATTACTTAGAGGGTTATATATTACTATACTTGTTCTAGAGCTGTGTTGTCGCGTTTAACTTTGTTGTTGTCTTCCCCAGGCCACGTGTAAGGGAAAGAAGGTCATTAGTGCGTTTGACAACGTAAAAATGAAGCTTTTCTGATGTTCAACTTTAAAATAGATCTCGGAGATTGGACCCCTTTTGTTTGCTTGAAATCAAGCTGGTGAGAAAATTTATCAACAGTGTTGATGAATTGAAGATTTGTTTATTTCTTATTTTTGACATCTTTTACGAACCCAAGGTGTAAATGCTTTAGGGAAAAAAGAGGCAGTTTTCTGACTTCCAGACACTGTTGCTGCTTCGGCCATTGTCAAAACCAAATGCGGGGCTTGCTTTGACATCAAGCAACTGTCAATGTGGGAACGGGGCATTGCCGATCTAGCGCAACGTACTGGAAATTTGGGTTTGATCTGACAAAACTATTTCATTCAAAAACCGACATTCAAATCTACAACTAGTTTTGTCGGTTTAAATGCCAGCTCATCCCTCGTAAGATATCAAATGTCTGTTTAAGGATGTAAAAAGCGAAAACTTAAACGGGACTGTTAAAGTCTTAAACAAGGTAGGAATTTCTGAGAAATATGCAATGCCGATGAACGTCGAAGAATTTTAGGGAAATATAAGATTAAAAAAAGCAAGTGAGGGAGAAGAAGAACTTGGTCGAAAATATTCTGAGGATGCAAATTCGCGTGATAAGAGTTTTTATATTTGGCTCATAAAAATTCGGTTACAGAAAGTGTTTCAAAAATGTTTTAGAAAGCAAAAGTATTTTAATATTTTTATGGATATAGGTCAATTTTACGTTTTTGTATTGAACATAATACGTAATAAATTTTTTATGTTCAGATGAATTAACATACCAGTGTGACGAGGGGTGGTGGTGATGGAACTGAGTGAAATATTTTAATGTACACACGTTCCATTGACTGGGAAAATTAGTGCTGTGATTTTCGCAATGAAAGTAGTTCACTAATTAAAAAAGATATTATCAGGAATACGCATAATACGGTTTGAAAAGCACTGACTTATCTCCGTTTGACCCTTCTTTGTTACATCAGAAAAAAAGTTTATCAAATTAAGAATTAATAATTTGAAAATGAAGACATTTTACATAAATTATAAAAGAATCTTTGGGTTAACCTATTCTAATTTAAATGTTAGGATATACCTCGAGCTAAAATTCATTCTAATTCAAGCGTATTCAATGAAGACGAGAATAAAATATAGGATCTCTCGCATAGATAATGGCTGTGAAACTTAATATCCAAATAAAAGAAAAGACATCTTTAATAATGCTATCTGTAGCTATTTTAAGCCATTCATTTGTTGGGCAGTGTGGTTAGAAGTCGTTATTTTGTTCTTATAATTACAAATGTAATCATAATTCATTCAGTAGCTTCGTTGTTCTAAAACCATTTGTTTGCAAGCCACGTTTGTTCTCTGCACCTATAGGTTAATTAGGGCGTGGTTGGACTCTTAACGTTGATAGACGTGATGACAGCGAGCAGTTTTTATATTGAAATATGATAGCGAAACTTGAATTTACTATTGCTGTATTTTCATCTGACAGGTTTTAAATGTTGAGGGATAGTTTCCTTTTCAGTCTATAAAATTGTTTAAATTAGTTTTTATTGCATGTCACAACTAATTCGATAGCGCTTTTATATTTCCTCACGTGTTCAACGACACAATTTAAGCGTTATAATTTGCCCTATACATCTATAGATTTTTTTAAAATCAAAATATGGCTGGTTGTTCTTTGGAAGGGTTTTATGACTCAAGGGCCTTATTTCGACCAAACTGCTCCAAACAACGTCGATTAAATGAACGTATATACACAAGGAAAGCTTAACTAATACAGGAGAAAGACAAGGACGCATACACATGAAGAGCTTTGTTGACACCCACACCAATAACTCGCAAGTTGTTAGCACAGTTAGAAAACCCATTGAACCACAGCGATTCCCTTGAAGCAACATATAATTTATCGGCATTGAATCAACGGGAAAATTTCCGCTTAAGCCCCAATAGGGTATTAAAAATTAAACTATTTTCCTATGTATGCCCTAGTTGGTTCTTACACAAATTTTACACACTGTGCCGCTTTTAAAAATAAATAAAGTACGCGGATACAAATCAAAGGTTTCGCTCTATTCACTATAGTAACAGCATGCTAGAGATTCAGAAAAAAAGCTAAATAAATATTATCCTGTACCAAAAAAAAAAAAAAAAAAACACTTTTTGCGAAATGTACCAGTTTTCTCGAAGTCGTTTAATGAACGGTTGTCAAAAAAATGACAGGGAGGGGGCTTCGAAATCCTTAAACCATCCTTTTGGCCACGCACTGCTTCCTCTAGTGCTACCGTTGAACTTTGCCCCATTCATCTGCGCTCCAGGCGAATTTTGCCACCATTAGTTCACGATTTGCTTTCCCGAAATTGGGTTAGTAACACCGCAATCTTGGAAGTCGAAAACTAGATCTTTCAATCAGACCCCTAAACTAGTTTGGACTGCTCGTCTCACCCCAAGTCGACGGACGAAAAAACTTTTCGAGTATGTTTTTTCTATGATTTGGTTGAGAATATATAAAAAAAAACGAAGTATGAGGAACTTCCTGTTATTCTTAGAGGCGTAATACAGGACCTCCAGGATTAAAGCGTTGTTCCCTTTGGGATGCCTTCATAACAAGTCAGTCTTTACCTCTGTATGCACATGAGGAACAGATGCATTGGAACTTCCATTTCATCACTTGGTCAATCATATTTATACAGTAATAAAATATTTGCATTTTTTATTATCAAAATGAAGAAACAAAATTGGTTAATATTTCATGCAAGAATATTTATGAAGCAGAAACATTTTATTCATTTTATTCCACTTGAAAACATTCCTGATACTACATAGAAGCAATAACTGAAAAGAAACATTAAGGCCCGGTGCACGCATCCGGTTTTTCAACTTGCGGCGCCATTGCGGCATCGAAGCCCAACTATAACCGTGAAATGACGCACGAACACATTTCGCGCCATTTGCGATAAATATTCTATCGATGAAAACGTGTTTATTTCGCTTATTTGGTGCAAAAAAAGTATATTTTGAAACACAATAGACGTTACTGGATACAACCCTTTATTAATTATTATTTATATTCCATTAGTTTATGAAAAGGTACTTCAGAACGGAGCCTCATGTGCGGCGCCGTGGCGAATTGCGGTACAAATTGCACACAAGTTGGACGTGCGTCACCCCAGCGGCGCTATAGGCATGTGTGCACTGCTCCATTGGATCTAATGTATCTCAGACCGCACTTTCGGCAGCGGCGCCGCACGTTGAAAAACCGGATGCGTGCACCGGGCCTAATAGTCTGACGTTTGAATTGAGAGCTTAACGATAACCCACTTTTTTAACATTTCAAAAGAGCAATTTCAAGTTTAAATTTTTTTAATGGTTATTCTCCCATTCAAGAGGTTATGCTTTTAGAAAGGTTCAAGTATTAAGCATTCCTTTAGGCTATCAGAAACTCATTTAGGTTCTTTTTGTAAAATATTTTGTTTTCTTTATATATATATGAAATATCATTTCTATGACTCAGCGTTTTCTCCCTGGAGCTCAAAGTAAAAGTGATGGACATTAAGTTCCATTATTCAAAGATGTAGTATTGTTGAGTTATGCATACGCATCAACCTATCTCCAATACGTGAATTGCATCTTAAGCATTCTTTCTAAAATCAAATATTTAATATTCTACGCTTCATTGATAAAACTTTGTAGGTCCGAAGTTTACGAGGAAAGTTTACCTTGAACATAAGCAACATTTGTTTTTAGAGGAAAGTCGAATGTTTTGCTAAAGAACAACTACGGAAGGGTTCTCAAATAAATTTATACTGATAATCTACTTTTTAAAATTGTTTTGGTATGAATTTTATGCCTAATAGAGGTAGAAAATAACAGAAATAACTAAACATCAATAACAAAATATACATATATTAAAATGTGCGAAACCTGTTAAGCTGTTATTTTCAAACACAACAAGATCTTGTAAATCGCTTATTGGCTATTCAAGTGCTTATCTTTTGCTGAGTAATAATAAGCGCGCATTGAAGCATACCCTTGTTATTCTACATAGTCATTGAATATTTGCGACGTATAATAGGTTATTAATTTACTTATGTTAATTACTTATGTTCACTTATAGGTTTTACTGGTGATATTTATTAAATCAATTAATAAATATCACCAGTAAAAATGCATCTTGTGGTGTTCACAATAACTCAGTAATACGAACTCCAATTCAACACAGAGCTCAAAACTATACCCCAATTGTTAATTCTAAATAGAACTGAGAAAATTAATCATACTTCTGGCATTGCCAAATATAGAAATTACATTTGGATTGATAATTTAACTTTTCGTAGCATACATGTTTTAACTGTTTCTGTATAAACATCGCTTTCATTTTCTATTATTTTATCTTACGCTTGCATTACTCGTTTTCTTGCACATCTATACCATGCTTTTGTATTTATATGGTGCTCGAATTTCACGTGAAAGTATTTAAATACTTTAACTTTACTATGAAAAATAATAAAAAGGGATCCACACAAGTTTGTCTTTTCTATAGTAGAATAGTTTTTAAATAATTTCTGCGAAAAAGTCAAAAACCGAACCAAACTTCTATTCTCGAAATGTGCTCTAACATTACCTACAACTTTGGGGAACAAAAAATCTTGTTCAATCATTTCGCCCTACTATGTCATACTTAAAGTTACGTCTCGAGTTTTAACATCTTAAGAATCGAGTTTCAGAAACTTCAGCTCCTATCCTTGTCCAGTTGTCTGAAAACGAAACTGGCCATGACCTCAAGGATGATAATTGACCAAGGCGCGCAAGTGTTACAATGCAACTTCTTGAGTACCCTTAATTGTCGATTCGTCGAACTTTAAGTATCCAGGATGGACATACGTTCCACTGACCCGCTAACAGGTGTGACTGTCACCTAGTTCAGAATAGCCCTCTCCTCTTACAAAGAGAAACGATTACATAGAGTACCTATCAATTATCCTGCAGTGTCATTAACAATTAGCGTCCATCGACTGTTGCAAAACCAAACAGGTTTGCCGAGATTCAATCATCTCAATCAGGATATTGACAACCACTGTCGCGGGACAGCTGTTGCAGTGAAATTACAAGAGTCGTTCATTATCAAACCGTCCTTAGTTGACAACTCAATACTACAGAAATTGGGGTTTATTGATAATTTATTACCAAAACTGATTTGGGGACCTTAATTTACCGTATAATCCGAGTCGTGTTCTTTTTTCAAGAGACAGAGAGAATTCATTTATTTTATTTTCTTCATGATATTTTCTCCTTTTATCGAACCGGTTTGTATAAAATGTATTTGGTAATATTTTATTCTTCTTTAAGCGTGATTTTTCTATGTCCAATGATTTTTTTATCTAGATTGTCAATGATTACTCGGCTGTCAGGCAGCAGTTTTACAACTAAACAAAATGAGTTTTGCGCTAAGCTAAAACCTATAAGAAAAGTACATGCTAATCTATCGTTAGTAAGCATTTAAAATTTTAAAATATGGATGATAAATATTAAAATAATGTGGAAAAATGGTCAGTGGCCATTTCTGTGGAGTAAAACGGACACCATCATCAAGTTGGATAGTTGTTTTCAGGGTTTTATAGCTCAAGTACTATACTTGACGAAGCTGCTCTAAACACAAGACACACAACACAATACCGGAGGAACAAAAATTTTAAACGCGGAAAGGTAGGGTAAAAATGAAAGGGAGGAAAGATCACTCAGATACTTCGAGGTTGTTATGCCTGTACACACCTAAAGACGATCCGCCGTCATCAGAATAAATCAGATAAATTTTACATTTGTATCACAATTTGAAGAAGGTTTAATCTGTTTATCCACTAACATTAGATCCTGATTTCTAATAGTCTTGTATACGTGTGTGCATAGCAGGAGATGCGTTACAAAATAAAGATAAAATTCACTTTTTCTTTAATATTAAGTAAACTACATATGATTTGAACAAATATTGTATTGAATTGCACTCTTTCAGGGTATATAGAATTTGCTTATTGGCTGAAGTATTTGTTTCAATTATTATTTATGTTTTTAATTTACAAATTCTAAAAAGTTGCATCTATTACATGAACTATCCTGAGATAGACAAAAAATATAGTAACCACTTAATAAAGTAACATCATGTAAGAGCCACCACTTAATCAGTGATTCTGTTATATAATGTTCACGCCATTTTATTGTTAACACAAATCAAAGTAGATTGAAAAATTAGCTCTGCTAATAAATTAGATTGAAGCACAAATGTTTTAAAACGCCTTTAGAAAGTTGTTACTTGGTTGTACATGATATAGATAGGAATTTCACAAGTACAGGGTATATTCAATTGAGATAATAGTGGCAGTGTTTCTACTGCGATTTGTGTTTGCTATTCTTCTATTCTGAAGGTGACATCGGATACCCTATTTTTCGAATACGATTTTCAGCATTTCGTCAATAAAAATTCTAGAGATAAATTCCCAGTTGATATATAATAGTTATTTGGTCAATAACAATTAGATTAAAAGACAAACGTTTGGTCCAAAACGGCAATATACTGCATCGTAAGGCAATCCTGATATGTATTATCTGAGAGCATTTGGACAGTAAAAATAAAATCTTCACAAACTTACTGATTTTTGTTTGTTTATTCCTCTCATAGTCAACATTTCGTCAATAAAAATTCTAGAGATAAATTCCCAATTGATATATAATAGTTATTTGGTCAATAACAATTACATTAAAAGACAAACGTTTGGCTCAAAACGGCAATATACTGCATCGTAAGGCAATCCTGATATGTATTATCTGAGAGCATTTTTGGACAGTAAAAATAAAATCTTCACAAACTTACTGATTTTTGTTTGTTTATTCCTCTCATAGTCAACATTTCGTCAATAAAAATTCTAGAGATAAATTCCCAATTGATATATAATAGTTATTTGGTCAATAACAATTACATTAAAAGACAAACGTTTGGTCCAAAACGGCAATATACTGCATCGTAAGGCAATCCTGATATGTATTATCTGAGAGCATTTGGACAGCAAAAATAAAATCTTCACAAACTTACTGATTTTTGTTTGTTTATTCCTCTCATAGTACTCACATATACCCCCTCATAGTGAAACTCCCTCTCATAATATAGGGGACCTGTCGATTAAACACCAGAACAAAAGAAACCAGTTTCAATCCATTATTGTCGAGCGGAGTCAGACAATATTGTAAGAGGACAAAACGTTTCTAATGGATTCAAAAAGCTCGAAACTTTCGAAGCAAGGAAACTGAAAAGAAGCGCTCTTCGAATGTTAATAATGTTTTCTTAACAATAATATAACAATATTTCTTAATGTTAATCATATTATTATCCACTAAGTTCAGGGCCTTTGGCAGAACGAAAACACAGTTGACGAGTGGCACACTCTCAACACCCATCTTCAATTACCAGTCCATTTGGCAACACAAAAAGTCAAACAGCAAAAACGAAACTTGTTTGAGTTGTACGTGAAATGCAAACAACGCAAGTGGATATGTAAACTAGCATAAACTGAAATCAACAAAAACAATCCTAATTTCGACCTTCCTACATCTATTGGGAGAGATTGGGATTTCCAATGTTTAATATTGAGGGCGAAAGCCAATACCACTACTAAAACCTACGGGCGATGCTAATGAAAGGTCAAGAGGCCCTCATCAGTCGAAGACTGGACCCATCGGCTGTGACCTTATTATTCTCTTTGGACATCTTTAAGTGGTGTCCCACTCCACATGCCAGATTTATTACCAGCTATTTTAAATGTCGGGCTTGCGAGTCAAGTGCTGGATTCCACAAGTTGAAGAAATATTTATCCACGTGAATCATACTTCCAGAGGTAACGCCAGTGAAATGATGCGCAATCACTAAACATGCGTGGGGTTGAATTGCAACTGAAAGGGTCGGAGGGCAAGTGTATTTTCAAGCACAACAGGTGGTGAATGTTCTATGTTCCTCGAATGTATAATTTTCAATAATATACGGAGTATGTGTTCTCATCTGCATGATTGAAGCTTTGTTTATCTTTCTGTAATCGATCATCAGAGTTCTAAACAAGACCGTAGAAAAAACTGGTTGATGCAAATTTCGATGTAGATGTTTGCAAAACAATGCCACGCTTTGATTTGTAATTTGAAAATATATTAATAGTTTTGACTTAGCGTCCATCTAGGAGTGTAAATACAACGCATCAACAACAACAGACGCTTTGTACCTTTTGGAGAGCCGTATCTGGTTCTGGCAAACCTATCCAGAAGGGTCAAATCTGATCTGAAGGTCGGATGAACCTATTTCAAACTAGTGATGCGACATCGACAGCGAAACATCGATGTTCAAAATTAAATATCGATGTTGATTATACATCGCCTCCAAACCATCGAGGTTTTTTATAATTCAGAGTGTTTAAACTTTTTCCCTCATTTCTTAAAACAGGTTCAGCAACTTGTGATGCGACATCGGCTAGAATACATCGATGTTTTTTATAAAACATCACTGTTTTGAAAACATCGACATCGATGTCGCATCCCTACTTTTCAGACCCTTCACCCTTGGCCACTTTGGTCTAAAAGTATGTTCAATTTGCTGATTATGAAAATTATGCTACTTGGTAATTTTTAAAATTTTTATAACGGTACTTTTTTTATTTAAAAATAAAACATTCGATAACGTAAAAACATCGACAAGTATAAACTAGGGATGCGACATCAATGTCGATGTTTTCTTTTAAAACATAGATGTATTGGGGTCGATGTTTTGGTAACATCGATGTTTATGCTTGACGATGTTTTATTTTTAAATAACATGGATGTTTTATTATTTTTAAATAAAAAAAGTACCGTTATAAAATTTTTTTAAATAACCAAGTAGCACAATTTTCATAATCAGCAAATTGAACATACTTTTAGAACAAAGTGACCAAGTATGAAGGGTCTGAAAAGTAGGGATACGACATCGATGTCGATGTTTTCTAAATATTGATGTTTTAGAAAAAAACATTGATGTATTATATCCGATGTCGCATCACTAGTTGCTAAACCAGTTTTAAGAAATGGGGGGGGGGAAGTTTAAATACACTGAATTTTAAAATCATCTATGTTTAAAAACATCGATGTTTTTTGGTCGATGTATTATCAACATCGATGTTTTGCTATCGATGTCGCATCCCTAGTATTAACATCGATGTTAAAAACATCGACATCGATGTCGCATCCCTATCTGTAACCCCCTGGTGGTTGTATTTCTTCAGACTAAAATGAAAGATCTTCATGGAATAGATATCTTGCCTTTATAAGAAAACTGACCAGATCATGATCGTCATCACCAGAGATATCGACTGTATCCAGCAATATCTGTTTCTGACAAGATATCTCTTCATTAGCAAAACTTCTCAGAGCTTGATGGACGAGATATCTCATTGAACCAACTGGAGGATTAAGAGTCGCCTCTTCTCTGTAGACCAGGTAAACTACCCGCGGAGGACCGTTATCATACGCATATAGTCCATCATCTTATATGCACGATTCCTTATCAAATACCTAATCGTTTTGTGACCAGGTAAATTGCTATTCCTGAAATAGCTAATAAATAAATTCATGCTTAAATTTGTACAAATATGTCTGTTTTCATGAAAAGTATTCATGAACGCATAATACCAAATAATTTCACCGGTTGATTATCAAGTGGTTCAAGTGTGTGATTTGTCTATGTTTGAGTAACTATAGTTGAGGATGTATTGTTATTTCGGTTGTTGTTACTAATCCCCGACATATTCTCTTTAAGTTAGACCAGGTCCACGAGCCCATAAATCCTCAATAAGTCCAAGAAAAGTAGAAGTTCCGAAAAGACCTTGTCCATTGTAAAGTCAATACATATAGTTAAGGATGTTTATGTAACTTATAAATTAATTATCAAAAATAAATAAATAAAAAGTGGAAGATGGCTATTTAAGCAAAATTTAATTTTATCATTTTACTCAGTATATGGTTTTTTTTTCGTAAAATATTAAGGACAATTCTAAACTTCATACCAATGACATAGCTTGCATTATGCATTTCGGGAAGCAAACTTGTAATATTTCACGTCTATGTGAGGCGTTTTCTGTTAAGCTAAATACAGTAGTATTTCTGGTGCGGTTGATTGTTTTTGGTGGGTTTTTATGGCACTATGGGGCCATATTTGGCCATATTACGCCAGACACAAGACATACCATTTAAAGTAATAGACACATGCAAAAAATGAAAGTTTTACTGACACAGATGAGAGAAATATCCTCAGGGAGGAAATCCCCTGACAGCAATCGAACCACCGTCTCCTGCAAGTCGAATGTTGCTAGCGTAATGGTCATATGCAATGACTTAAAACTGCCACTATTTGAACGTGTTTCCGGATTCCTGTTTCCTTTATTGTAAGTTCCATAAATAATATTAATTTCCTAATGAGCCGCTGGTGTCGTCATGAAGTCTTACTTCGGGACAGTTACCATAGTTCGGAATGCATTTTTTGTGCTAAAGTCCAATTTATTAAGCCTACAAGTGGTTTCGACTTTCTTGCCCATCAAAACGACCAATTTTGCTAATGACAAGATATCTCGTCCTCAAGATATTGCCATTTTTTTTTGACAGATTTCTTCAGATGGCAAGATATCTCGTCCTCAAGATATTGCCATTTTTTATGACAGATTTCTTCTGATGGCAAGATATCTCGTCCTCAAGATATTGCCATTTTTTTTTGACAGATTTCTTCAGATGGCAAGATATCTCGTCCTCAAGATATTGCCATTTTTTATGACAGATTTCTTCTGATGGCAAGATATCTCGTCCTCAAGATATTGCCATTTTTTATGACAGATTTCTTCAGATGGCAAGATATCTCGTCCTCAAGATATTGCCATTTTTTTTTGACAGATTTCTTCAGATGGCAAGATATCTCGTCCTCAAGATATTGCCATTTTTTATGACAGATTTCTTCTGATGGCAAGATATCTCGTCCTCAAGATATTGCCATTTTTTTTTGACAGATTTCTTCAGATGGCAAGATATCTCGTCCTCAAGATATTGCCATTTTTTATGACAGATTTCTTCTGATGGCAAGATATCTCGTCCTCAAGATATTGCCATTTTTTTTTGACAGATTTCTTCAGATGGCAAGATATCTCGTCCTCAAGATATTGCCATTTTTTATGACAGATTTCTTCTGATGGCAAGATATCTCGTCCTCAAGATATTGCCATTTTTTATGACAGATTTCTTCAGATGGCAAGATATCTCGTCCTCAAGATATTGCCATTTTTTTTTGACAGATTTCTTCAGATGGCAAGATATCTCGTCCTCAAGATATTGCCATTTTTTATGACAGATTTCTTCTGATGGCAAGATATCTCGTCCTCAAGATATTGCCATTTTTTTTTGACAGATTTCTTCAGATGGCAAGATATCTCGTCCTCAAGATATTGCCATTTTTTATGACAGATTTCTTCTGATGGCAAGATATCTCGTCCTCAAGATATTGCCATTTTTTATGACAGATTTCTTCTGATGGCAAGATATCTCGTCCTCAAGATATTGCCATTTTTTATGACAGATTTCTTCTGATGGCAAGATATCTCGTCCTCAAGATATTGCCATTTTTTATGACAGATTTCTTCTGATGGCAAGATATCTCGTCCTCAAGATATTGCCATTTTTTATGACAGATTTCTTCTGATGGCAAGATATCTCGTCCTCAAGATATTGCCATTTTTTATGACAGATTTCTTCTGATGGCAAGATATCTCGTCCTCAAGATATTGCCATTTTTTTTTGACAGATTTCTTCAGATGGCAAGATATCTCGTCCTCAAGATATTGCCATTTTTTTTTGACAGATTTCTTCTGATGGCAAGATATCTCGTCCTCAAGATATTGCCATTTTTTTTTTGACAGATTTCTTCAGATGGCAAGATATCTCGTCCTCAAGATATTGCCATTTTTTTTGACAGATTTCTTCTGATGGCAAGATATCTCGTCCTCAAGATATTGCCATTTTTTATGACAGATTTCTTCTGATGGCAAGATATCTCGTCCTCAAGATATTGCCATTTTTTTTTGACAGATTTCTTCAGATGGCAAGATATCTCGTCCTCAAGATATTGCCATTTTTTATGACAGATTTCTTCTGATGGCAAGATATCTCGTCCTCAAGATATTGCCATTTTTTATGACAGATTTCTTCTGATGGCAAGATATCTCGTCCTCAAGATATTGCCATTTTTTATGACAGATTTCTTCTGATGGCAAGATATCTCGTCCTCAAGATATTGCCATTTTTTATGACAGATTTCTTCTGATGGCAAGATATCTCGTCCTCAAGATATTGCCATTTTTTTTTGACAGATTTCTTCAGATGGCAAGATATCTCGTCCTCAAGATATTGCCATTTTTTTTTGACAGATTTCTTCTGATGGCAAGATATCTCGTCCTCAAGATATTGCCATTTTTTTTTGACAGATTTCTTCAGATGGCAAGATATCTCGTCCTCAAGATATTGCCATTTTTTTTTGACAGATTTCTTCAGATGGCAAGATATCTCGTCCTCAAGATATTGCCATTTTTTATGACAGATTTCTTCTGATGGCAAGATATCTCGTCCTCAAGATATTGCCATTTCTTATGACAGATTTCTTCTGATGGCAAGATATCTCGTCCTCAAGATATTGCCATTTCTTATGACAGATTTCTTCTGATGGCAAGATATCTCGTCCTCAAGATATTGCCATTTCTTATGACAGATTTCTTCTGATGGCAAGATATCTCGTCCTCAAGATATTGCCATTTCTTATGACAGATTTCTTCTGATGGCAAGATATCTCGTCCTCAAGATATTGCCATTTCTTATGACAGATTTCTTCTGATGGCAAGATATCTCGTCCTCAAGATATTGCCATTTCTTATGACAGATTTCTTCTGATGGCAAGATATCTCGTCCTCAAGATATTGCCATTTCTTATGACAGATTTCTTCTGATGGCAAGATATCTCGTCCTCAAGATATTGCCATTTCTTATGACAGATTTCTTCTGATGGCAAGATATCTCGTCCTCAAGATATTGCCATTTCTTATGACAGATTTCTTCTGATGGCAAGATATCTCGTCCTCAAGATATTGCCATTTCTTATGACAGATTTCTTCTGATGGCAAGATATCTCGTCCTCAAGATATTGCCATTTCTTATGACAGATTTCTTCTGATGGCAAGATATCTCGTCCTCAAGATATTGCCATTTCTTATGACAGATTTCTTCAGATGGCAAGATATCTCGTCCTCAAGATATTGCCATTTTTTATGACAGATTTCTTCTGATGGCAAGATATCTCGCCCATTAAGATCTGGTCAGTTTCGCGCTAATGGAGAGTTATCTCGTCTAGACAACAACCAGGAAGATTAAATTTAAACGAATAAAAGAAAGAATAGGAGTAGATGTAAGAGATTCAATTCTACAAGTAATGGTGGATATTAAATGCATCATACAAATGAAAAGTTTGAGAACTTAGAGATAAAGATGAGGCATTTTAAATTTAAAGCTTTTTCCTTCCTGTTATCTTTATGGATACGAAAAAACGAAATAAACACCGCTTAGCACTGTTCATCGTGTTGCCGTATCAAGTTCATTAAGTATCGTTACTTCGTTTCCGTTCCATCTTCTCGCTTCAGGGAAGCATTGTTCCCAAGTTATACAGTTTCATGTAGGTCATAACGTCACGAATAATCCTCCAATTTCATTCGGATTGACAAGGCCACACTCTCCCATAGCACTTCAGATACCACGACCTTAGTAGAGGATCTCAAAACTGCTTTGCATTTAATAGATCTTAAATGCTGTCTCAAGGAAAATGAATCTATCAATATTTATCCTTTACGTTTTGAAGTAGGCATATTTGTAAGTATGAAAGGAGATAAAACTCTCCAAGTCATATGCTCGTTCTTGATGAAGGTCGGCTATAAGGTCAGCTGTGATTGGTGAAGGAATCGAATCTATTGCATTCCAGAATGAGTTTTGTCTGAAGCAATCACGTATAAATGTTGCATTCAGTGCTAACCTGGCGTTTAGAACGCCAAGATATTAGAATAAGAATAGAACGAATACGGTACTTCTTTTAAAGCACTTTAAATGGACTGTGATTTTACTTTATTGATTTTTATGTAAATTTGACTTTCAATGGTGCGCTGTATTCATAAGGAACTGATCTTACATTAAAATAACAAGAAAAAGATACAAGTTCAAAGGCCCACCAATTGATCTCATGCTGATATCACAATTTCTTGCCTAACTCTAAAGGCTTTTATTTTACAATACAAAGGATTCATGAAGTGGCGATTTTAGTAATTCTTGTTGATGTAAGCTAAAAAGGCTGGAGGTGATGTAACATCCAGACTTTTATCAATACAAACTCAAGGAACTTTCAATGAAGTTTCACCACTATTATTTTAAACTAATGTACCTAGTAGAAAATTTTTATTGGCATCTTTTAAGCTTTTAAGTAAATGTGGTTTTGTTTCTTTACGACTTTTGAAACATAGCTGCGCTTAACTCATTTCTAAAAATTCATTTTTTTTTTGCTAATTCACTTTATACTATTTTTCATTCCAAAGATAACTGAAATAGGAAATGGTTGAATGATCATGTTCTATCCAGAATTTAATCCTCTTTACGATAAGTTGCATAGTGGTTTTTAGAGGGTCAGAATGGTGACATTTCCAATCACTAAGAAATACTTCACATCGAACCAATTATTAAGTAAATACTCATATGAACCAGCCAGAATCGATCGAAGTTAACCTCCCGCATTTTTATATTTCACTTGAATAAGATTACATAGACTTAGTTACATTGACTGCTTCAATTCTTTGTGACACTGATAGCAGACTACAAAGATTGTGAAAGTCAGCCGGAGCGTTGGTGGCGTCTATACGATCAATTCCAAACAAATGGCGCTCGTTTTATGCAAAGCGTGAGAGAAACGCTCGTAGAATAGACCCCACGACGGGTTAACGCACATCCACACACCTTCCCTTTCAATGAACTCTGGCTAGGTGGCCCAATATGGCATAAAGATCATAAAGCCGTGTTCGGTTTGTTCAGTGCGTCAGCAGACAATGGTCGGCTGATCACTATTATTATACGATCCTAGTAAGAGAGCACTTCGATTGTTATCGACAAGAGGAAGACTCTGCTTCTGCTGGTCGAACAATCGTTGTCTTTTAATCCCTCTTTCTTCTCAGACAATATGCTCTCATTTGTTGATGGCGGAACGGACTTTCTCCCTGAGATCTTTTCATTGTCTTAAGTGGTGCACGAGTATCAGCGGTAAATCGAAATTTCCATTGATCTCGGTAATGGATCATGCCGTACAGATCCTTGGGAAGCGAAAGCATTCCAAGTTTTACTGTTACATAACATGAAAGATTTTGAAAATGGCTTCGGTTTTGCATAAAATTATTTGAATGATCTACATACATTTGGCAAACCGTAAAAAAATATTTAATGGATCATACTGTACAGATGGTTGGGAAGAGAAAGCATTCCAAATTTCACTGTTCCGTAACATGAAAGCTTTTGAAAATGGCTTCGGTTTTGCATAAAATTATTTGAATGATCTACATACATTTGGCAAACCGTAAAAAATATTTAATGGATCATACTGTACAGATGGTTGGGAAGAGAAAGCATTCCAAGTTTTACTGTTACATAACATGAAAGATTTTGAAAATGGCTTCGGTTTTCCATAAAATTATTTGAATGATCTACATACATTTGGCAAACCGTAAAAAATATTTAATGGATCATACTGTACAGATGGTTGGGAAGAGAAAGTATTCCAAGTCTCACTGTTCCGTAACATGAAAGCTTTTGAAAATGGCTTCGGTTTTGCATAAAATTATTTGGATAATCTACATACATTTGGCAAACTGTAAAAAATATTTAATGGACCATACTGTACAGATGGTTGGGAAGGAAAAATATTCCAAGTTTCACTATTCCGTAACATACAGCTTTTTTAAATGATTTCATTATTCCATAAAATGTTTCAGATGATCTACATACATTTGGCAAACTGCAGAATCTGTGAAATGGATCATGTTCTACACATTCTTGAGAAAAGATAGCATTCTAATAGTTATTTGTTGAATTCCACCGTTAGGAGCATGAAGGTTCTTGCATATCGTCTTCGTTTTAACATAAAATTATTTGGGTGATCTACATACATGAGGGAAACTTCTGTACTTATAGAATGGATCATGCTGTTATTCCTTAAAAAGAGAAATCCTTCAAAAACTATTTTTCAAATTTTAGTGTTTGGTAATATGAAATCTTTTGAATGCTATCTTCGTTTTTGTCAATAAAAGTAGAATGATCTACACAAACTGATACTCCAAATGACGAGTCTATATCTGTGAAATGGTATACGCTCATTGGAGAGGTTGATAACCATTTTTCAAAAATGTCTCTACAGTTTTTAAATACACACCAGGGTACTGTTGTAAAAAAAACAATTCACTGTTCATTTACTGAGGTTCAATTAACAGACCTATATTCCAAATAAAAAAATCATGCAATCTTCAAAACTACTCAATTCCAGTTGTCAGTACACGTACTTTGTTTTTATATAGACTTATTTGTAAGTTATATCACACACACACAATTTTGCTTGAGGAAATTACACGAGATCTATCTTCTATCAAAGAGTCTTGCACATTTTAATGCCTAATCTAGCATGTTGAGGCAGATCTCCAACAAATCAACGTAGGGCCGCATGAGGCCAACGGTCTGTTCATCCCTGATGTACAGGTACATCGTTCTGAAGAAGACCAGGAAACAAACTGAAAGAGAGGCCAGTCAATCCGAATTCTAAAAAGCATTAGCTCGTAACCGCATCATACACATAAAAGCGATCGTTGCGGACAGTGAGACCCCAAACAATCGACCAGGTGTAACATAATTGAGCTGTCGATTCTTCCACCATTATTAGGTCATACGCGATGAAACGAAGAGATAATATCACATAGACAACGCTTACTACGTGTTCTGCAACATGTTTCACAGGCACCACTAAGTAGTGAATTCAAGTTCTTCAGTAAAAGGGAACAAAACTTTTCTCAGAAAATGCGAAGTAAGACAAAAGAAAAGGTGCTTAAAGCACGATGGACAATAAAGATTTATATTCTGATGATATCATTGGAAATAGTACAGTGATATGCATAATCGTCGGAAGTTCGTAACTTTGAAAGTCTTGAACGAAATTATGTTTTAAAAGTATGTCAACCTTCTGAACGTAATTCGACGTCTGAAAATCAGAGAATATGATCTACTTAGTGAACTTCTGAAATGCAACAATACGGAAATATTATGAAATTGTTTCATGGATATCAACCTTCTGGCTTTCGCAAATTTTTAGATTAGTGTTAATATTGATTTTACCATACACACACACACACACAACACACTTAATGACTATATAACCGCACTTATTGGTTGCAAAAATCTATGGATTCTTTCAACCTTTATAAAGGTTCTATTGTCCTTTTATAAGAATATAATCCATTGTAACTATTATATTGGTCCATTCCTGGAAATAGAATGTTTGAAACGATTCTATTGACCTATTTTGTAGAATAGAATACCTTGGAAAGATTCTATAGCTTGCTTCTTTCCTTAGATCAGAATACTTTGGAATGGGTACTGTAATCATTTCCATAGAACAGAATCCTTTGGAAAGACTATTTCAATCATTGCCATATAACAATCCTTAGGAAAGACAATTTTAATAATTTCCAAAGGAACAGAAACCTCTGGAAAGATTATTCTAATCATTTCCATAGAACAGAATCATTTGTAAAGACTATTTTAATCATTTCCATAGAACAGAATCATATGGAAAGACTATTCTAATCATTTCCATAGAACATAATCATTTGAAAAGACTATTTTAATCATTTGTATAGAACGGAATCCTTTGGAAAGACTATTTTAATCATTTCCATAAAACAGAATCCTTTGGAAAGACTATTTTACTGATCTCCATAGAATAGAATCCTTTGGAAACATTCTATTGGCGATGAAGGTCAAAATTGGTCCAGGGAAAACTACAGACTACAAGGTGGAAATATGCGTGTGATCCCCCTCCGGGAGTTAATTTTCGAAGCATAAGAAGTTATTTTTGCTGTCGAAACTTCATCACAAGCAACTCAAACAATATACATTCACAGTTTATTTTATTATTAGAAACATCCTTTGTTTTATTTTCAAATATTTTCTAATTATATTACCCATTTAAAATTTTGTACGAAAGTATTGAATCTTCAAAACATTCCATTTCAACCCTATAAAAAAGTTGTCCGTTGTACTGCTATATATACTATTAATATTGTAGACCGGTTTTTGCAGTACTGGTTGTGTTCACTTCAGGTCTAGAATCACATATAACTTATTTTGCTTTTCGACATTTCTTTCGAAAAAAGAAGCTTTCAAAGACATTTATCTTAATGAACATAAATTGAAATACTGTTTTATCGAGATTAAGTTTAGACAGCTAAATGTTATTTATGAAATACAAAACAGCTACTAATATAAAATAACTTATATTATTTCTATTTCAAAATTAATATGACAAATCCAGAATTATAAATCGATGTGTGTAACATACTAAAACGTAATTAGAGGTGACTATATTCCAGGAGAGAAATGTTTCGTTCGATTCAACGGAAATGACATCTTTAAATAAGACAAAAATAATTTCCGTTGAAGAGAGAGATCAGCATTGTCTATATTCTAAAAATATGCAGCGTAGAAGGCAATCAGAGCGAAGAAAATGCAAATGGTGACAACAAAACATCCTCCTTTGTGAGCGATTTATCACGTTTTTATCATATCTGCAAATATTGAACATCACTTTCTCCAATCGAAAACACAAACTAAATTTAAATGTGATAAACAAACACTAGGTGAACAATGGAAGGGTCTAATTGTATTTGTGATTGATGGTATGATAAAACCTTGATTTCGAGATATTTTAGATCAATTCACTATTGCACAATCACTAAATGTTTTTTCAGATGCAACACTTGTGAATATTCAAAAATAACAGTATTACTGTATTATACTTTAGTTCTTTTTAATGTATGAAAAGAGACATATTTACAGTGTAAACGTCTGCGGAGAATTTACTTCTGCTGTCCAAATGCTTTCACTTGAAGTAAAATCTGGATTACCTTAAAATATAGTTCGTAGACGTTTTGGCATATTTTGGAGTTTAATTGTGATTGATGACATTATAAAACTTTGCACTCGAGACATTTTATCTCCACTCATTGTTGCCTAATCACTAGATTTTTTTCAGATGCAACACTTGTGAATATTTAAAAATAACAGTACTACTATTATACTTCAGTTCTTTTTAATGTATGCAAAGAGAGATTTACAATGTAAACAAACCTGATGGTCTGAGAAGAATTTACTGTCTTTTAGCTTGAAGCAAATCTTGGATTACCTTAAAATATAGTTCATAGCCGTTTTAGCATCTTTTGGAGATTAATCTATTTCTATGTTGACCAATTAGCATCTAATTTAAATTATGAATTCATTTTTTTGAATTTGTATTGGCGAAATACCGCAGTCGTATTCGATGGCACAGTATATTTATTCAGTGTACACTAACTATTAACTATTCAGATAGTTTAATGCGCAGCATTTTAACATTCGTTGATACTCAATACTGAACTTGATGTTAGTCTTTACCAGTATGAGAGGTATTTTTACCAGTATGAGAGGCATTTTCTGTAAAGCTGAATGTAGGTGGCGGTAGTGTCTCTGAAGAGAAACGTAATCCTAACATGACGTCATTTGGTTAGTTCATCGAATACGATTTCAGCCCGTCTCCAATAGAAATTTAAAAGAATGGATTCCGAATTGATATATCGCACCCCGGCAAGAAAAGTGACACAACTCAAAATTGCAGAATGTGAGAAGCATCAACTTAAACGATACTATATAGCTTATATTGAAATAGTATAAGCTTCTTTTAAATTTTAGGTAAGTATTTAGGGTGGAAACTTCTAGTATATTCTATGGAATAGTAATATAACACGCTGGGGCACCTCATACATACTTTTCAATGACATAACACCAAAATTTTTATTTTTTTGAGTTGTGCCAGTTTTCTTTCCGGGGTGCGATATGATAATATGGTATATTTAATCCCACGTGAATTAATACAACAACTTTGATATTCAAGTTATTTATTACAATAATCCGTTTTGACACCTTACATTCATTAATGCCTGGTACGAATATATTTTCCGTGGTGAAGTATCTCTGTTCGTTTTATATTAATTCTTAATTTTCTGAACCACTACTTCAGTTCAGTTCACAGTTGCGTTTTTACATATTAAGTATTGCTTCACAGCAGAGACTCCACCACAGAAACTTCACACAGAGACCTCACCACAATAGCTTGTTAGTAAACGTCAGCAGAACTATAATTGAATGCAACCGCGTTATGTATTATGCGAGAGCGTTAGGAAAGAGGTAGTACAATCTTAACATACCGCCTGGTTTGTTTTTGTAAAAATCCCTCACAAACGCCAAATCATTCTTTATAATTTTTCCTTCGATTTGCCCCATTTTTGTCTCACATTCCCCTGAACCATAAGATGTTGCCTCCCTACACGTATTACTTAATCATCGTTCATGAACAAGTAAAAAAAACCGAGTTCTGATCGCAAGACTTCCTCAAATAGAAAGTAAAAGATATTTTTTGAAAAGTGGAACACCATATCGCCTGGAGAGATTCCCCTACTGATTATTTTCTCTCTCCACCTCCTCGGGTTTTGAAATAGCATTTTTTTTTCTTTCTGCTCTCCGGGGTTCATCTTCGGTCGAAGTAACCCTCCCGAATCCATTCCTTCTCATTAGTTTCCAATAACGGTTGCCCCACCACATGTTACCGCACACCGTTTATCAGTCACTTGGGAGAACAACGAAAAGTATATTTATACAACGTTTTCTTTTTTCCTCTGTGTATTTCATGTAGGTCATGCGGTTCCTAACGCCCAAGGGCATATCCCCCTCTTATTGAATTCCATGTATTGAAGTCGGATGTATCGTCTGACAAATTTTGATCAAGAAAAAGTGGAAAGAAGTCAGAGGGTTGGATTCCTGTAAATCGGATTGCTTCGGACGCTCCTTTCATTTTGATGGGAAGGTCGGTGTTTTCCTGACAGCATTTCGTCTTTCTTCATTGAGATTTCGTCTTTCTTCATCGTCATTTCTTCTTTGAGATAAATGCTATACAAGTTAAGACTCTGATGATATTTCATATGTTATTCCAGTTTTACTCTTATGTCCGCTTTCCACATGATCTTACTGCAATGTGTATAAGGAGCAGGGTGGAATGACGTCAGTTTCACTATGGTGTCCAACTTTCAGTTTATCTTATTGTAATACAAATAAGAACAAGGTGGGTTGAAGTAAGATTCACTCTGATGTTCAACTTTCACTTTATCTTACTGTAAGATGCATAAGAGCAAGGTGAATAGAAGTCATAGTCACTCTGCTTTTTATCTTTCACTTTACCTTATTGTAATAGTCTGCATAAGGAGTAGGGTGGGTAGACGTCAGATTCACTCTGATGTTCAACTTTCACTTTACCTTACTATAATATTCATAAGGAGTAGGATAGATAGACGTCGGTTTAAATTTGTTCAAATTTCGCTTTATTTTTCTGTAATATGAATGAGAACAAGGTGGGTTGAAGTCAGATTCACTCTGCTGTCCGTCTTTCACTTTACCTTACTGTAATATGTATAAGGAGTAGGGTGGGTAGACGTCATTTTCAATATGATGTCCAACTTTTTCTCTATCTTACTGTAATATATATAAGGCGTAGGGTGGGTAGACCTCAGATTAACTCTGATGACCAACTTTCACTTTATGTTACTCTAAGGAGTGCATAAGGAGTAGGGTGGGTAGACGTCAGTTACAATCTGAGGTACAACTTCCGCTTTATCTTACTGTAATATGCATAAAAACAAGGTGAGTTGAAGTCAGATTCACTCTGATGTCCAACTTTCACTTTATCTTACTGTAATATGCATAAGGAGTAGGGTGGGTAGACGTCAGTTTCAATCTGATGTCCAACTTTTGCTTTATCTTACTGTAATATGTATAAAGTGTATGGTGGGTAGACCTCAAATTAACTCTGATAACCAACTTTCATTTTATGTTACTGTAATATGCATAAGGAGTAGGGTGGGTCTACATCAGTGATGTACAACTTCATCTTTATCTTACTGTAATATGCATAAGAACAAGGTGAGTTGAAGTCAGATTCACTCTGATGTCCAACTTTCCCTTCATCTTATTGTAATACATATAAAGAGAAGGTAGGTTGGCATTATCCTAAAATATTTTATAACTTGCAGACTAGCGCATATCATCAGCACTTAATTTCATAGCTCATACGTATTGATGGCAAAAAAATCTTTGCATACCTTAGTTCGATTCATTTATAGCATACATATTCGAATAAACTGTGCCGAATGCCTCTAAATGAAATAAAATTATCCGAAAATGTGTAAAGTAAATGTTGTTTCTTTTTATTAGTGTTGATTCTTTATTTCCAATCAAGTACATGGCAAAAAGCACCTCGGTCATGCTACCACAAGATTCTGAACGTCTACTTTAACTCCATTCTATTCCCTCGTTCAAAGGATATTCGGCCTTTTTTGACACCAAGTCTATTTTCGCTCATATTTTATTTTCTGCGTTGATTGCTAGCTTACACATTTCTCATTCCATCCTGCAATCAGACTGATGGAGAATTTCATTGAAGTGAATGGAACTTCCGTGCAGTTTTAGCAACATTATATATATATATATATATATATATATATATATATATATATATATATATACATATATATATATATATATATATATATGCAGGTCCATAGATCAAATCAATCATATTCATAAACTAAGCGGCAAAATTGGCGAATAAATCCCGTAACGGTCAACTTTATATTGTTTATATCCGCTGCTGCCATTTGACAAAAATATATCATCGAATTCAGTGCAACGTACGTTAGTGAAATATGTGTCTTGGTAGTTAATTAAATAAAAAAAAATCATTTTTGTGTTGTGAAGAAAAACATAAATTGCCAGGGTTCGTATTTCGTATTATTCTTATTCTTTTTTTATATGGTATTGAAATCGTTTTGTGTGTTTGCATTTTAAAGGTCTTTAGGGGAGTGTATGAGCACATTTTAGCATATTACTACTCATTCCTAGAGAACAACATTTTGTGTTGCATGGGTCAGGCTCCTCCCTGATGACGCCCTGATCCACCAACACTTTCACTTCGAAAAAGCCTAAAAAAAATTTACTGCTTTTTAAAATTTTCTATTTGGTTGCTATATTTATATTAAATTTCTTTTTTTTTTAATTATATTGCGTTCCTTCTTATGTCTACAGCGTAGCTTCAACGCGCTTGCATGATTAGTTTTGACTTTCGTTTTTCTGGTTGATTGCACACCGGCTGTTTGGTTCTTTGCTTTCTTAAAAGTTTTGCGTGTTTTGTGTTATTTATATATATATATATATATATATATATATATATATATATATATATATATATATATATATATATATATATATAGTACTACAAAGTTCCAAATCCGAACGTCCAAAATCCGGAACTGTCCAAATTCCGGACGTTTTGCTAACAAGCAATTTATTCTTTTCTCTCACTTTTTTTCTATCTTTCTACCTCTCCACCCTTTCGGCAATTTTTAAAGAACAAGGTGTTCAACCTGGACCAAATTGATGAAACAGCGCGAAATAACTGACATTTTCCCGAGTAAATACCACACAGAAAAATTAGAAGAGTAGAAAATAAAATTCGCGACATTGGTATTAAAAATCTTTTACTTATTTATAGTATTGCAAACGTGTTCCGGACGTAAAAATCACGTGGACCAATTCGCGCTCGAGGGGGGGGGTTAGATTAAGGGTTTTTGACACAAAAAACTGCAAATAATCCAAAATCCGAAAATGTCTGATACCTGGAATGTCCGGGGTTCGGAGGTTCCGGATTTTGGACTTTGTACTGTATTAAAAACTTAAATTTATTGAGGTATTCTTAATTTTGATTCTAGCAGTTCAACAAGAAAAATAGAACACCATTAAAAATCTAATTCATTTTAGATTAAAAACTAATGCACGAATCTACACATACATTGGAAATACAGGAATTCAAATTTCATTTAATTTTTTAAAATATCAGTAATGGGAATCAGTCGTGAGTTAGACTCATTTTCAAAAGTCGATTTTTAATTTAATTTTCAAGTAGCATAATTTGAGCAATCATGAGAAGTCAAAGAAACCATTTATGAAACTTGAAAATGCGTATAAAGCATACCTTCCGTTTTTTCATTGTTACAAAAGTTATTCCATTCCTTGAGCAAAGGGTGTCAAGCAATTCTATCCACACCGTTCGGTAATTACTTCCTGCTTTCATTAAATTAAAAGCTTTAGTGCACAGTTATTCTTAACAGAAGAATGAGGAAATAACGGGCACGTCGAAGATCTGGTTGTTATAGTCAGTTCGAAAATCTTTTGTCTCGTCAAAGCGTTTGAACGAGTTTATAATAAAACAGTTCTTGAAAAGAAGAAGCAGACAATGTTATCTTTCTAATTGTCCCCAGTAAACGAATGCGACGGGTTATAAAATCCAGTTTATAGCAAAGTATGAATCGTAGACAAAATAGATCAAGTCCGCATAACTTAAGTATTTTTTTATTCATTCTATTTTTCATTTCCTATGCCTAAGGAAACAGAAGGAATAAAATCATCAAAAAAATCAATTTTGAGGTAGTTAATATTTTATTAGATTATTTATTATATTTATTTATTTATTTTATTGTTAGGCAAAACTGTTATTTTTCGACAACAGTATAAACTGTTCTTGATAACAACAACTCTAACGACAGTAACGTTCTGATCAGTTAGCAACACAATTCAACGTTTGTTATCAACAGTTATAAAGTGATACATTGATTAATTAAAAATGTTATTAACTGATAAAATATCTGTTAAGTATCTAACATTTTTTAATGAAAACTTTGTTCCATATAATAAAACAGCAAACTACAAAATAATAATACCTAAAAGTATAAGTAACGTATTTCAATGTTGGAAAAAAAATTTCAAAACTTGTAAGATATCTCATGTGAATATTATGTAATTTTGTACTTCCTGACACATACTTTATTTTTCTGTTATCGTAATTTAATATGAATATTTATTTTGTTTATGTTTTCTGAAAATAAATGTGTTTTTTGAGAATCGTAAAACGTAGTCTGTAAAAAACAATATGCTTGAGTAGAATGAGGTGAAAGAAGAAGAATTTTCTTGAATGTAAATTATTTTGGCGTTTATATATAAAAAAAAGAACTGTAACATTTCACATAAAATTATAAATTAAGCTAACGGGTTCACAACCAATTTATGCAAACGGTCATAAAAGAATCAGCATTGTTATTTTTGGAAAGCATTTGTAAAATAATGGCGGAGAAGTTCTAGATTTTTCTAATTGACCTAACAGGCTATTCTCAACACCCTATTTTATCACTAAAACGGTGTAGTGATTAGGGTTAATGGACGAACATAATTCAAAAAGGAAATTGCTTTTACATGTTTTGTAGCAGAAACTGTGGTATTGGTTCAATTTAAATAGGTATTTTAAATTGTACATACTTGTATCCAATTTCTAAAGCTTATCAATAGTACTTCTTTCCTCCAACGGACAGAAATATGCATAAATTAAGAGTGAGGAAAGCATAAATTATGCATTGAAAATGAAGTGAATTTATTTTACATACTTAGGTCATCTAATTTAGTACTTTTTTTAATCTTAAAACTGTTTTAAACTATTTTGTTTATAGAAGTTGATAAAGGAGTATCCTGTTTAGAAAAAATCTAATCATTCAATTTGGGTTTTTTTTATGCCATAAAGTAATTAAAATTCCTAAGCTTATTTATTTCGGTAAATGGATTCAAATTTTCCAATATAATCTAATTTGTCTTTTACGCCATAAAAAAACACTGTTTTGCTTAACGATTTCATAAATAAATCACTATACAACAAATCCTTAAATTTAATCATTTACGCCATAAAATAGTTAACTATTTTGCTTATGGACTTTTGGTGGATTAATTGCTATTTTGTCCAACCATCCAATTTAATAAGTGCAATCCAAATAAGCAATAAGAAACTTTTTATCAGTACCAAACTTTAATTTTAATTTTTTGAATGGACACAGACACTCTCTAAGTTATTTATGTAACTTTAACCCTCCAAGTGCTTTTGACGAGATATCTCGTTCATCAAGATCTGACAAATTTTGCTAATGACGAGATACCTCGTCATCAAGACATTGCCGATTTTGTGATAATGACGAGATCAAGATCTGGTCAGATCATGTTTTCTTCTAACAGTGAGATATTTCGTCCCACGAGATCTGGTCAATTTCACTAATGCGCCTTCTCAATATCATCACCAGGAGAGTTAAAAAAGAGCCTGAATTTAATCATATGAGGATAATTTGTGCACGGAGCACATCATATATGATAGTGTTTACTCTAATGAATTCCATCTAACAAGATACGTTTTTAATAATTGGCCACAATGATGAGTAACGTAATGAATAATCTATAATCACTTTGGAGAATGCGTGAGAGTGTCTGGGTGACGTTGACGTATGTAGTGCTTACTAAATACTAAGTTACCTTTAAATTAATAGTTTCAAGACTACTTACTAAGCTACATTTTTGGTACAGTATGACTTAACACCTCTTTTGGTTCCTTCTGATTGCCTTGTTTCTATTTAACCCGGAAAACGTTTCGACGATATATATCTTCCAAGATCTGATTAATTTTACTTATGACGAGACCATCTCGTCAAATCTGCCCTATTACTCCGAGAGATAAGAAGATCATAGTAGGAAAAATAAACTCTCCCTTAAGCAGAATTGCTGACAGATTGGAACTGCCCTATCACTTCATGGAGAATAAAGATCCAAGTAGGATAAATAAACTCTCCCTTAAGCAGAACTGATGACAGTTTGGAACTGTCTTATTAATCCGTGGAGAACGAATATCTAAGTAGGAAAAATAAACTATCCCTTAAGCAGAATTGGTGACAGATTGGAACTGTCCTATAACCCCGTGGAGAGCGAAGATCCAAGTAGGAAAAATAAACTCTCCCTTAAGCAGAATTGGAGACAGATTGGAACTGCCCTATCACTCCGTGGGGAATAAGAATCCAAGTAGGAAAAATAAACTCTCCCTTAAGTAGAATTGGTGACCGATTGGAACTGTCCTTTTACTAAGTGGAGAATGAAGATCCAAGTAGGAAAAATAAACTCTCCCTTAAGCAGAATTGGTGACCGATTGGAACTGTGCTTTTACTCCGTGGAGAACGAAGATCCAAGTAGGAAAAATAAACTCTCCCTTAAGTAGAATTGGTGACAGTTTGAACAGTTTTTGCACCAGACTGGCCACTGCATGGCAGTTTACGACGCGAAGATTAACGACTAGAAGTGTTTATATCTTATAGTATTTTCTTACCTGGAACTTTTGTGGACACTGTTTATCAAACCTGTACAATCTATCACTGTCTTGTGGTGGCCCAGACAGTTCAACGACGAAAAATTGTGTTCCCGTTTTGTAAGAAGTTTTCTTATCTCTCTTCTGCATGTTGTTATTGAAATTTATTTTGCTTGCTGCAGAAAGCACGCTTATGTTTTGGAATTGCATTTTTTCCTTTGCTGTGTTGCAGATGTATACACCATTTATTAATACTGTATTTCCCCTCATACAATAAACACATCCCGGACATCTCTTGGTGGTATACTGGATGACGAATTATCAAAAAATAGTCCAATTTAGACTTTTTTCCGCCATAAAGAAATTAGACCAGAAATTCCAAATCCCAAATTTGAATATTTTGCCCCCAGTGATTTCCTTTCTAACACTCCCTTATTGGCAGGCTGGACAACTTGGGTTGTTGCAAAAAAAAAATTGCCCGTTTTTTTCCCTCTATAAAACAGTTAGACTTCTGTTTATAGCCTTGAAAATGAATTAATTCTATATCTGAAAGAATAAAATCACCATATGCTTTGATCAGAAAACCCCCCGAGCTGTTTTTCGAATGAAAGGAAAGATAAAAAAATAAGATTGACAGTAGCTAGAGTCATTCCTCTCTCATCACCTTTAAATAAACATTCAGCGCGTCCCTCAGCCTACGGCTACCTGTAAGATCGTGATCTAGATCTCCATAGGATGTCCCGTTTATTGTGCCCATCACTTAATGCAACCCTTTCCTGGTCCAGCTGACTGCAACAAATTATCAGCCTTCAGTGCAAGGGTCAGTCGTTAGCATTATGGACCGAAAGACTCATTGGGCTATTTCGGTTCATTTTCAGATCACTGCTGAGTTGGTCTATTGCTAGCATGCAGTTTAATTTCGGACTACTTTTTCATCTGGGTTTCAGAACGCTGATGTTGGTGCCATTTTCTTCGGTTTCATTTGCTGATAAATTACTACGTTCATTTACAGAACTGCACAAAATGCTTGATGCTCTTCATGGGCCTGATTTCAGCTTCAGAAAATCTTCAGCAATCTGTTTACAGAAGGCGACGAGAATTCCGGATGATAGAAATCGGCGTAGAAGAAAATGTCAACGAATGTAAAAAAAAGTTAAATCGTCAAAAATTAATTCCGAATCTCTTGAACAGAATAGGATGTGCAATTAAAGTGGACTTTTACAATCTGACTGGTAATTTGAATGAGGTGAAGACATTTTCCATGCACTTGATTGAAAATTAGAACTGACATCAGTAGGGACAACCAACCGGTCTGGTGGTTAAGGTGTTATCCTCTAGATCGGAAGGTTCTTGGTTCGAACCCGGGTAAGTGCATGTATATTTGTGAGAGTATGGTCTACCTCAAATCTGTCGTGGTCGAAAGTCCTCACGTTGGGTTGGCGTGGAAGTTTGGAGAGTTGGGTACCATCTCAGGTGATGCCTCGTCATCTGACTTTGGTTCAAAATTAAGTGTTGTCCTCGGATCTTTCTCTTGGGGGATTGAACCTGGGACGCCGTCAATAGCCGTTGTTGTGCTCCCAGCAAGACGTTAATTAAAATTACCACCCAACATCAGTAAGACACGAAATGTTGATTTGTATTTTTTGATGAACTTTATTTAATTTGGAAATACGAAATTGGAAAATCGATGCTTATATTTGTTACAAACGGATTGAGGCGAACTATAAAATCTGTGTAAAGATACTGCCATTAATATGAACTGGTAATAAATAGACTATCTGTAATGAATCCCGTCTCACTATGGTATTTATAGAAATGAGGTGGCAGTCCAACTTAACCAAAAAGGGATTCTTATTCTTCAGATCTGACAACGTGATATACCCCTGGGATTTGCCCTTCGAATCACCAATAATAAATTAAAAGACAAGTATAAATCTAGAATGACTGAGAGCACAATATATATATATATATATATATATATATATATATATATATATATATATATATATATATATATATATATATCCTGTTTGGGGTCAGGTAACGTGCGCAAAAAAACCGTACGCATAGATAAAGAACCATACTCGTGAGATAAATTATTCGTAGCGAATAGGTTTACCTCATGCCAGAAGACTAGGTACGGCATTTTGATTAGGTTTACCCCACCCGCAGAGCAGATACGGCCCTCCGTATGTTTATAAAGCCCCCAACATTATGCATCTTAAATCACAACACTGAAAATTGCTCTAAGTGGATTTATACATAATCTTGGTTTTCTTTCTATGTTCTAATTTCATGTATGAAACAGTAGCACTCGGGAGTTAATAGATACATTTGTCTCAATCTGCCTTTGCATTTAAAAATAAGCACATGAATTAAGAGACTTCAATGCATATACTATACGCGAATCTGTTGGCATCTAAATTCATATCGAACAATTTCGAAGATGCGTTTCTACAAACCTCAAACAACATTTCACTCAGCAGCATAACAGTTTTGAATAAAGAGCATTTTTTTTCACACCCCTTTCCCAGTAATAGAATTTTATGTTTTCAGATACAAACCCGTATAGACTTATCAGCCCGTAGCATTACATCGCAAATGGCTACGCTGAAATTAACACCGAGTAGATTTTTATACATTCTTGTCATATTTGTTCTAAGTTCATGCGTTAACAGTGGCATGTGGGGGGGGGGTCAATAGATGTATTCGTCTGTGGCTTTGTATTAAAACATAGGCACAGGAATTAAGAAACTTCAGTGCAGACACTATACATTGATCTGTTGGCATCTAAATATTCCGTTGACCTCGGATCTTTCCTTTCGGGCTTGATCCCGGACAATCGCCAATAGCCAATAGCTGCTCCAGTGCAACGTTAATTAAAGAACTATCGTACCTCAATATTCCATCTGAATTCATATTAAACAAATATCTAAGATTCAGCGCTGCAAGCCCGAAACAACATCCCACTCAACAACACAACAGTTTGGAACGACGCTCAATCGATTTCATAACCCCATTCACCGTAAATGGAATTTTTATGTTCTCACATCAGAAATTTCTCTACCACACGTTGATAATTGCCCCAGCCCCCTCTCAGGTGGAAGACGTCAATCTGAAGAGGAAAAAAAAAACGCCGCTCTATGTAGGTAACTGGGACGCCATTCTACCTACTGCCTGAGAAGACTATCATCGCATCATAAACTACGCTCCTCTTTGAACTAGACCCCAGATAATACACAAGGTCAAGCAAGGTCGAAAGATGCGTGATTGTAATACATCTTGGCTGTAGAAATACATTTTCCTGTTCGTTCAAGACGCACTGGTGGTGGTATGGAGGAGGATAAAGTCAAGCAGCTGGTCCAGTGAGATGAAAAAGCAAATGCAGTTTGATTCACTTTAAGTTTATTGATCTTTGGAATCCAATGTTCTCGACCGATGGTTAGAGGATGAAACTTATTTAGCTTTCGAAATGTCAACGTCTTGTACCGGATTCTGATTTAATGGAATTGCCCAGCTACTTCTTTATTTTCTTCCTTAAAGTTGGTTGGATTGGATTTTTGGCACTAGAGTTGTGCATATGGCCATCCTCGTCAATCATAGTTTATTTTATACCCAGTTTTTCCACGCTATTTGAAAAATGTTCGCAAAACTCGCTTTTGGATATTTTTTCCGTCATGTTTAGGTGTGTTGTTTACGTTTCGCTGTATATCCATTGTATAAAAAATATCAATTTACAATTGCAAAAGTGCGACAAATTTTAAAAAAATTATAATTTTTGAGGGAAAAAGGTGAGTTTAATAAGATTTCTTAAAAATGTCATGTGCAAGTTTGATTACACATAGTTAAAAATGTTATTATTTAGTAAGCATACAAAATACTATTGCATCGTTGTACATGTTTCAATATAAAAATTTGAATACTTACAACTAAAAAAAAAGGGGGGGGGGAATACAAAATCATGAACATTCATGTGAACAGTCAAGATAATTTATTTTTAAAACATCATAGCAAATAGGTATGTACATATGCATAAGTAGAAGCAACCTTTAAAATATTGTTATTATTTTGTTTGCGTAATTACTTACATTTTGTTTTCGGTTTGGTTTTTCTTATCTGGTTTTTGATGATGGCATGCATCACCTTATGTACACATGTGTGTTTAAATTGAAAGAATAATTATCTATATACCTATATTTATTTCAATTTCTTAGGGTTTTTTCTTTTTCTTTTTCTGCTTTTTTTAAATAGGCTTGATTTATGCTATGTAGCTCCATAATATTGCTAAAGCAACACGAATTCCCCCACCACTGTAACAAAATTTTTCAGCTGTCTGATTGAAAGCAATAACAAATCTGAAAGATTGAAATCAGTACACAGAAAAGAAAATAGAGTATAACCTTCCTGTCCCTCCTGTTTCAATTCATCAGTGAACATTCCCAACGTGCAAGAAACAATCATTATTCATTTTCGAGTATTGCATAAGAACTTAATTCAGTAAAAAGTGTTTTAGATCTTGAACTAACTTAAGTTTTTTCGCAACATCTAACTATAAGGTCTTTACAGTAGTTCAGTACGAATTAAGTAAACTTTCACTTGCTTTACTTCCTCTTCCTTTAACACTGTTAATTCTATGAATCGAAAGGGAGAGAGTAACTAGAACGCACGATCAAAAGTGTTGAGACTCAATTCTTAACAAATAACCGTAATTATTTCATCATTTTTTTTAACCTGAACTGTTTACCAGATTTCTTCTCTCCCGATGCGGTTCCATCCAGTTTCATCATTATTTTTCTTCCTTATTTGATACATTGGTTAGGGAGCCTTTTCTTACTTTGAGGAAAAATGATTCCATTGACTTTCAGCTTTAAATTTTTGCTCTACTTCAATCGTGAAGGTAATAAGCTGAAATTCTTTTCTATCCCTTTTTGACTAGTTAATGAAAAAAGGGAAATGCATCAATATGGTAAATTTACTAATCCATAAGTGTGATAAAGTTATGAAAGTTTATGCAGTGAACATTTCTTTGTAGCGACTTTCAAACATAAATATTTGCGGTTTAAACAGGTTTTTTCTTATCATTTTCATTTCTTCGTATAAAATCAGGTTTGGGAAGTAATTTATATGCACGTGTTTCCTTTCCCTTTTAGAGAAGTAATCTTTGAGAAATATTTGGTGCTTAATTGTTGCAAGAATCTAAATAACTACTTTAAAAACGAGTAGAATATTTAAAAAAATACTAATAAAATAAAGAACTTCAAATTATTGTATTTAAATTTATAAATAATAGTTAATCGTTTCATGGCGTAACATTGAAAAACATCACTTGTCAGTACCAGTGCGACCAACGGAGGGTTAATAATAACGTATAACTTGTTATGGATAATAAAATGGAATTTTGATTTACAGAAAACCATGTCACTGGTGTTTACGAAATAGAAAGCAGTGGATTCCTAACGCAACATGTAAACGAGGCATTAATCCCACGAGTTTTCAAATCAAAAATCTCCTTTGATGCATTTTGTGTTTGGCGTTATCTGCCAGCCAGAAACATGCAATAAATAACATAACTGACCCGAAGCTATGCATAAGAAGGAAGAAAAGAAAAACGCCTAACGCGTGAAACGATTGTTTCAAATCGAGTAAAGGGCTTCTAGCCTTCAATTCCCAACATTTAATTTCGCATTCAAGAGACATGCCTCGAGTTATTTTCAGCCTGGAAAAACAAAACAACTCTGACATCGCTTACATATGGAAAGGAGAAGGTCACGTTTATCATATTTCTCCAATGTTAATTCCGCCAAAGCTTGCGAGCAGCCAAGTAGACAACAAAAAAAGATGAGCATGAGGCTATTTTTGTAGCAGGTGGGAATCCCTCTGGTCAAAGAACCTGAACCGATCCACCCAGAGCGTTTGGTGCTGGAGCGAATCGTGCTTTATTCAACACCTCGACCTTGGGAATAAAACACCCTGGTGGCATGGTTTCCTTTTTTCCTCTGTTGTGGAAGAAGGGACACAATGTTTTGAATAATTACGAATCAGGTTAGTTCTCATGATGGGTATACCACATTGGAGCAAGCTGGACGTAAACAATGGAGAAGTATTCTCGAAACAAACGAATTGATTCATCAATCTGAAAAGTGGGAGTGTTTCAGGAGGTGGAAGAAGTCATGACTTGCATTAAACTTTTTTTTTGGTTACTACATTTTCATTAAGATAGAAACATTAGGTGCGACGGTGTTATTAAGTTACCTTTGTTTTCTTTGTTAGTGATGATGAACGATGGGTACGTGGGATAGATTAAGGATTTAAAAATGCGCCCACGGACAAAGTTGCAGAAGTAAACTTGACATTGAAGAATAAAATACATTGCTAAAGCTTGACAGCTATTATACTTTAAAAAAAAACATCTGAGACGTAATGGTGAGTGGGTCCTACAAGTGAAAAAGCGATTAATAACACACGTCAAAAACTAACTTTGTGTTACAACTTTAGTTTTGATCGTACTTCGGAATGAAATAAAACAGCCAAGATTAAGATATCATATCTCACCCCTGTAAAAAAAGTGACAAAAGTAGAAAAATACAAATTTTGATGTTATGTCAATTAAAAATATGTATGAGGTGCCCCAGCGTGTTATATTACTATTCTATAGAATATAGTAGAAGTTACCACCATAAATACGTACCTAAAATTTAAAAGAAGCTTATACTATTTCAATATAAGTTTTATAGTACCTTTTAAGTTGATGTTTCTCAAATTCTGCAATGTTGAGCTTATGTCACTTTTCTTGCTGGGGTGCGATATATATAAAACAAATCTTAACGGGGTAATACTTATATTCAAATTCTCGTATAATTTTATGTAATAGTATCAATTTTCACTGTATTTTTAAAAGCTACTTTTAAAAACTGCGTGAAATTATGAAATATCATGAATATTCGCATAACTGTTATAACTTGTATATGATGTAGCTAATGTTACCAAGGGATAAATCCTTTACTTGCATGTGTACATTTTTCAGATTTTTTCAGTTCTTTTCGAGCTTTATTTCAAACAAACCAGATTTAGTCTAAGAAATGTAATTACAATACAATTTGGAAATATGCTATTTTTTTTAAGTTTACTAGTGGCCTTACTACTTTACTCCGCTCCCTGCTCGCTTATGCTCGCCGACCCGAGGAACAAATTTCACTTTTCAATTTTGACACTAAATAAACCTTAACTACTAAGGTTAACTGATCCTTAACTAATAACTGTATCTGAAAAATATCTTTACGATTGTCCAGGGAACACGATGAAAACAAACCATGTTAATTTCATATTTTTCTGATCCGTACTTTCTCGAAAAACCGTTTAAGAATCGAGCTAAACAACAGTTTTCAATCCTACGACAGCGGCGGTAACGTTTTTTTAACATAGAGAGATTCCTTATTCTTTATAGAACAACAAGATGTACAAAATGATACAAGAAATGAAATTTTTTTTAATTTTATCGTCGTTTCTAAATGAATGTAAATTCGCCCATTTTGAAATATTGCATTTCCCCAAATTTGTATATAAAAAAATTAATTACTTATTTGTATGAAAGCAATATTTTTTTCCTATTTAGATGTGTTTTATTAATTCTTACTGCGATGCAGGAAAAATCCATCTGCATGACAATGGAGAAATAAAAAAAATAAAAAAAAACAGAAGGCAAATCACAATATTAAAAAACAGGGGGAAAATAGTACTAATAACTGAATTGACACAAAGAAATTAAGCAACCAACTAAAATTTTAGTTTTTTCAATCCTTCCACTAGTTTCAATGAGATATCTCTTCCATCGTGATCTGGTTTATTTTGCTAATGACGAGATATCTAGTTGAGACATCAACAAGGAGTCTGAAAAGATCTTGATGGGTCGAAGACATCGCCCCTTTTTTAAAGGTAACAAGATCAAGATCTGATAAATTTCCTTCCGTCGATATACTTCATCCTTCAAGACCTGGTCAGTTTTGCTAATAACTAGGGCAACTTTTTGCAACAAATGCAACTTTTTTTCACACGTTCTACGCTGCATGTGAAGTACTAAAACTAAAATTACTCCTACATGGGGTGTATTGTAAGTGAGTTATAACCGCAACATAAATGCAACTTTCTGCATAAATGCAACCTCTTGCAACTTTTTAAAATTCAGCTTAAAATTAACAAATATAAATTAATATTTCATTTTTTGCCCTCATAATCAACCCTTCTATCATGTGTGTCTGATCTTGCGAACGCCGGAGTATTGCGGATCAAACAGGAAGTTCATGGAAAGAGGGGGTTTGTCCTAACAGACGAAAGTGAAATAAATGGCAAGAAGTAACTTTTAACACATTGGTTGGCACTCTTGATAATCCAGAGGAAACTTGAGTAATCGACTGCAGAGTTTGCGAGGTGAGTGTCGATCATTAATATGGTGTTCGCCTTGTAGATGACGTTTTAAAATCTCTGAATGTTGAGCGATAGGATTTTGCGTTTCTGCTATCCAATACAACACATTATATGACTGCGGCTGGCCCAGTTTTTCAATGTTAAAGAAATTACTGGTGAAAGAAAGCAATTGAGAATGAAAGAATTTCCTCCTGCTGGCTAAGAAATTAAGAATGTATTATAATACTGTTGTACACAACTAAAATTGTCAATATATTTTGAATTTTTTCATTTTTTACGAATAATTTATTTTAGAATTTAGTGCATCAAAAATAAATGCAACTTTATTTCCATAAATGCAACTTTAGGGAATGATAAATGCAACTTTTCTCATTTTTATTGCAACAAAAAAAGTTGCCCTACTAATAACCAAATACCTCATCGGGACAACCACGAGGAGGGTTAAAAGGCAGTGACACATTCTTAAAAACTGCGGAACAGTCAATGGAAGAAAACGTGCAGTGCTTGTGGATTAACTATTACTGATCTTCATAAATTGAAATATTGGCTGTTAAAATCATCGGTTATTGACCTATGCAAATCAAGAGCCATGGTCACGTCGCTGCGCCACATTTAGTGCCCTCATCTCTTAAGGATCTATAACTGTCAAACGCGCGAGATTACATCAATTATGAGCGCTTTCACCTTTGCACTTTGGGTGCCGATTCCACGAGGAAGTGCTTCAGGTGCAATCTCAGGTTGCAACATAGGCGCCCTGGATAGACCGTATGTATAACGACGCGCCTCTTAATGGATTAATAGTTATCAGAAGTGGGTCACTTACGCTTTTCTCATTGATACCCTTTCGGGTCTTGATTGAAATCAAGCCGATCTGGGTCAAGTCGTTCCATGGGAATCTGAGAAAGAATATCAAAACCATATTAATCAAGATAAGAAGTTCATTTGTGCTTACTTTCATTCACACACGATGACCGGAAACCAGTTACTCTAATTGCCCCGCAATATAAATGCCCTCAGTATCCGAGTTGCCAGTCGAACTTGTCGTGCTACAGCGTCGCCCACCTGAATGATATTACCGGAACGGATATACTTCTTGTCTAATGGGCTTTGACTTTTTCACCCTGCAATTATGATCTAAAGAGAGGAGTAAGTTATACTTTGTTGCATTTCGAGTGATAGGGAGATCGGTTCTTAAGTGTCCATTTAGAGCGAGCCAGGGCGAAATCAGTTGCATAATCGAAAAAATGCCACTATCAATCAATTTTGATAGATAAATTAGGGGTCAGAAAAAGGAGAACAGACTGGTATTCATGATGTATATCAGCTGTTCAAGGTATCCACAGCGGAAATGTAACAATGTTTTTGTTTGATCCTACATATTTCACATGGAAGTTTATGGATAAAGAGAGATGATCCTTTATAAACAATTTTGATAGATAAATTAAGGGTCAAAAATGGAGAACAGACTGGTATTCATGATGTGTATCTGCTGTTCAAGGTATCCACAGCGGAAATGTAACATTGTTTTTGTTTGATCCTACATATTTCACATAGAAGTATATAGACAAAGAGAGTTGATCCTTTATAAACAATAGGTGTTTGAGGAATAAATTTTGCCATGTTCGTTTAGCATATTACTGTCTTTTGGCTGGAATAGAAAATATAAGACTCCTACAAAGGATTGGGCACCTACAAAAGTATTTCGAATGCGTGTCGGCATCAATTACCTTTCGTTTCTGTATCAAGGCCAAAATATGGATCTCATCTCTTCAAGTTAAAATTTGGTTTCCGACTCACAAATTCGAGGGGAAATAACTCCTATGTAGAATTGCTAAGATCCGAATGCGTTTTTCAACTATGGCCCAATGCAAATGAAAACGTCAAACCGAAGCATGGATGATTACGATGAATAACTTCTGAGTTTTAATAACACCAATTATGTCGCTTTCAGGCGTTAAAAAGAGCATGAGACAAGTTATTCCTCTTTTATGGGTTTTTTATTTCTCTTTCTTTTGGCGAGAGGTAAGTTTCTGGAGAATCGTTGCGCGCCATCCATTTCCAGAGGTTAAGGGAACGTCCTCCAACTTGGAGGGAAAAGGTCGTTGAATTTTTTCCCCCTCTGTTGAACTAAATTTTGCTGCAAATGGGTGTTGAGCTAGGCCTATCTGAAAGGTCTCGACTCTGATCGTGACGGTGGTTGGAGATGAATTCTCTATCTCGGCCATACGACGAGAGTGATGATGAGTTCGTAAAAGATAGCAATTGGGACTTTTTACTGAAATGAGTTGGCGGAAACTTCGGGTCGCTTACACACAGAAGCGTTGTCAGGAATTCATTTAGGAAGGGGCCCAAGGTTAGAGTATTAGAGTGTTATACACCACAGGTGTCCCCCTTACCCCACGTCCATGGGACAGGTAAAAGTGGTTTTAAGGGGCCAAAGGTTAGAAATTCTAATTTTACGCCAAATGAAAATTTAATCTTATTACATCGTACATATTTCGGTACTTTTCGGCCAGTCGTAATTGTACACCAAATGTTGGCGCGACATTAAACTGGAAATAGGAATGATGTGAATGACAACCCTAGCTTCATTAAAAGAATGACTATTTAAAAAAAATCAAAATAAATACAAAAATACAATCTCTAGATGGGAAGATTTCCGGTTCGAATCCGGGTCCGGGCATGGATGTTTGTAAGCGTATGGTGTAGAGGCGGCTGGTGCAACTTAAATCTGTCGTGGCCGAAAGTCCTCACGTTGGGTTGGCGTGGAAGTTTGGAGAGTGGGGTGCCAGTTCTGGTGCTGCTTCGTCATCTGACCGTGGCTCAAAATTACGAGGTGTTGTCCTCGGATCTTTTCCTTAAGGGACTGATCCCGGACCGTCGTCAATAGCCCGTTCTGTTGCTCTAGTACGACGTTAACTAAAATTACCATTACCACAAATATACAAAATGGATGTTTTCACAATTTCAGATTACACAGGAGGTAAAACTGCTGATATCCTTTAACATCGCTGAAAAGATTTACATCTTCAATCAATTCAATAAAGTAGGAATGTAGATAATGGCAGGGTTACCATATTTGGCACGCTTGCCATAGAATTACGACTAGAGTACCTATATTTCACTATCGTAGGTGGCGCAGAAATCGGCATTATATGTTTATTGGTGAATGACAACAACGGATATAAACAATATAAAATCCACCGATACAAGATTAATTCACTAATTTTGCCCCTTGGTTTAAATACGTTTGAATTTAGCTCTGGATATGTCACTTTTGCTTACACGTTTCTGAAAAGTGAGAGGGAATCGAATTTATATCCGAACACACTTACGGCAATTTTTAGATCTAAAAGTTTACTACAGGATACAAAAGATGTAACAACCGAATATACTATTGAGTATACACACGAGAGAAACACACGAAGTCGAATTTTTCGAGCTATAAGTTTCTTAGCTTTTCTAAACCAAAATTGATGGTAATTTGTAATTAACGTCGTACTAGAGCAACACAACGGGCTATTGACGACGGTCCTGAATCAATCCCTTAAGGGAAAGATCCGAGGACAACACCTCGTAATTTTGAACCATGGTCAGATAACGAAGACCGAAATTGATTATTGGTGATTTTAAGATTGGTTAAATTCTGTCTTAAAATCTGTTAGTTTTTTCTCAGAACTCTTTCTCGAAATGTCGACGATAGTCATTAAAAAAGAAATAATTGTATCTTCGACGGAAACAATTCCTATTATTGTTTTATAAATGATTAGAGGGATAAAGAGAAAAATTAATTCTAATTCAGAATCATTCCTGAAGGAAAAGATCCAAGGGCAACACGCCGACCAACCGGTATAGTGGTTAAGGTGTTAGCCTCTAGATCGGAAGGTTCCTGGTTCGAATCCGGGTCCGGGCATGGATGTTTGTAAACGTATGGTGTAGAGGCGGCTGGTGCACCTTAAATCTGTCGTGGCCGAAAGTCCTCACGTTGGGTTGGCGTGGAAGTTTGGAGAGTGGGATGCCAGCTCAGGTGTTGCTTCGTCATCTGACCGTGGCTCAAAATTACGAAGTGTTGTACTCGAATCTTTCCCTTAAGGGACTGATCCCGGACCGTCATCAATAGCCCGTTGCGTTGCTCTAGTACGACGTTAACTAAAAAATTAGCAATTACCAAGGGCAACACCTCGTAATTTTCAACCATGGTCAGATGACGAGATCAACACCTCAGCTTACATACCAGGCTATAGTGGGGACATTTGAGGCCACTACAGATTTAATGTGCACCACCGTCCGGTTGCTCTTCCAACTGGGCTACCCGTGACCCTTCATACTGGTGTTAATGCTTACTTCCAATGCAGATTACCGCTACTATAATAAAATCTATTTTATTCCGCATTGAACATAAAAATATAAACTGTTGACTCGTAAAGTTTTTATTATTTTTGTTTGGACCTTTATATCTCCACATGACATTCAAAGCTGTTTCTCACCAAACTAGTTTAAGCCGGTATGTTTCATCCTTCTTGCAAAAGTAGGATAAAAGCTCTCTTCAGATACTGTCAGAACCTCTGAAAACCGAAGATCTAAGCCAAAATCTGTTGCCTCGATGCCGTGATGTAACCCATAACACAGACAATAACACCGTTTCCCCCTGCTTGTAAGAAAAAGCTCTCCACACACATAACACGCGATTCTTTTCGAATCGGTCTTTTTTGTTAATTCCGAAACGAACTCGTTTTCTCTCCTCAGACAGCATTTGCCCTGTCGTGATTCATAATCTGGCCTTAATAGGATTCCCCTCAGTTTATGTTTGACAGTGTAACAATGGGAATACCCGCTATTAAGGGACTGTGCATAAGTTGTAGAATAACGATTCATTCAAAGACTTCATTCTTGACCAACTTCATTCCCATTTGGATTTTAAAATTGTAAGTTAGATTATTTTAAGTCAATCAGTATCTCTTTGACTAATCTTCTTTTATTTTAAAACAAAAGTTCCTAACTTTGTACGACAGAATACACAGAATCTGTTTTATAGGTAGAATAGGTTGATTGTTTTGGAGTTTTATGGCACGGCTATATTTCGCCAAGTTGTGCCAAATACAAGACAACGACAAGTAAAAAATGTCTGGATAGTTTGCTATTTTTAATTAACGTCGTACTAGAGCAACACGACGGGCTTTTGACGACGGTCCGGGATCAATCCCCCAAGGGAAAAATCCGAGACAACACCACGTAATTTTGAATCACGGTCAGATGACGATTTGGGTTTCCTGGGAAAGCGAGTAAACACAATAATTTCCCCACGAAATAAGAAAAAATCAATAGCTAGTACCTTTGGTTCGTCAAGTCCGAACAACCCTAAAGGAAACGTTCCACTTTTGTCACCTCGGTAGAATAAAATGCAAAATCATAACTACAGTTCAACAAAGAAAGAAATGAAACGTGATTATCTATAGCGGGGTCTACCAAATTATGTTCCGCGGAACACCAGCGTTCCTCTGAATCTGAATAGGTGTTACTTGACAATTTGAAAGGTTTTATACACTGTAACACAGGGCTCGAATTACCCGGGTGCACAGGTGCACTGTGCACATGAAAATAAAATTGTGCACTTAATTTTTCCCCGCTAGGTGCACATAGTGCACCTAAAAAAGGAAGGAAACGTGTTTTATGTTATTTTAATGTTGGAACAAAATATTAGTGGCGACCTCTCTCTCTCTCTCTCTCTCTCTCTCTCTAAAGAAACGCAATTAAAATTCCTAATACACAACGCGAAACAAAATCGCTGGGCCGTAACGGAGTTATACAGGAGGAAAGTTTACTTGTGCCATTGCCACCAGAACTTTCCGATGATCGAAACATTTTCCAGATGGCGCTGTTGAAGCGACTGTCGCGACAGCTTCGCGCCGGAGAATTGAGAACTTAGATGTTTAAATATTTTTATTTACAATCTACTACTGACCTTTAAAAACATACCCAACTAATAAAGTAGTTTACATTACATTAATGCTCGTATATTATGTTTTTTTTTAATATGCACCTAAAATATAACCTGCGCACTAATTTAAAATTTTACGTGCACAAAGTGCACCTGTATTAAAAGATCTGTTTCGAGGCCTGCTGTAGCACATTTAAAGATCTTCTACTTCATATTGAAAGGCGAGTGATGATCAATCTCCACTGCTATATTTACGGCCCTGTTTTCTTCCAGTTCTATCACAGTCACACGCGTTACATATGAGTCATCTGTTAGTTTTTGGGGCCATAAATGATTTGGCTCTACCCTTTAATGCAAGCAAATTCTTTAACAGAAGAATACACTGTCAGAATAGTACCCCAATTTTTCAAAACAAGCTATTATTGTTTTACTTCTTTACTTTTCTACAACCTATTTATGCGAAGCGGTATTTTCTTATTATGGCTGCAACGAAGTCAATGTGCAGGTACAGGCTCGACGTCACACTAGATATTAGAATGCAACTTACTAATATTGTCGAGAAGATATTCAATTCAAGGACTCAAAATCATCAAAGTCATTAAGTGCTTTATTTATTCATATTTTTATATTTATATTATATTATGGTTTTATATAAAAATTACTGCTAAATAAATAATAAATAACATCTTTAAAAAAAAATTTTAGTTTTTACTAGTAGGAATTACCTAACCTAAAAATAAACCAAGTATTCCTTTAAAATTTTCGAGTGTGCGAAGTGTTCCATTGCAGAAAAAGCTAAGGAAACCATGATCTAAGTAATTGTGTACAACTTTACAGAACGTGACAAATGTATCCTTTGACCTAATCATGAGACTGAGAGTCAAATGATCTAAATATTTTCCGACTTCTCTTGTGGCAGATTCGGTATTGGATCTTGCGATAAAATCGGAAAATACTGGAGGGGCAAGATATCTCGTCGAAACCATTCGGAAGCCTAAATTCAATTGAAGTAACGCATTCAGCATTGCATTTGGAATTGAATTAAAAACATAAATTGTCATTCAAATAACAGATTCGTGGTGAGATAACGTCATTCATATCTGACCAACCGTCCACCATCTCGAAATGTAAAGAAATGTTCGTTCGTACAGGTCATGAACACATGTTCGCCGGTGATTCTACAAATGAAAACCATGCACCATCATTCACGTTCTTCCATTGTTCTTAAATCAGTTTATAAATTAAGTCACGGATGATGAATAGTTACTTTTGAAAAGAACTGTCAGTATCTGTCTAAGAACTGTCTGTTGATCTGTAACGGTTTACTTTTTCTCGCTCTTTTTTTTATTAGTGTGGAGGTGGTTGAAATAATGCAAAGGTATTTAAGGGATGTTTTATATAGATTGTATCTAGACATCACGATATAAATGACTGGATATAAAGGTCGACCTTTGCTTCAAGTACTAACCTGCAGGACCTTTTACTAATGAGCCTACATTGACATTTCAATACTCCTGAAACACAAATAGCGTGGGCATTCCAAACATAGCTACGCCAATTCCGCAGCTATGTTTAATATGCTTGATTTGAGCTATAGCGCTGCATAATATTGCTAAAACGGCACTGAAGAGCTCGTTGTTGCCTCGTCATCTGACCGTGGTTCAAAATTAAGTGGTTTCGTCCTCTTAGGGGCTTGATCCCGGAACGTCGTCAATAGCCCGTTGTGTTACTCTAGTGCAAAGTTAATTGAAAATTACCTAGGTCACCATCAAAGACAACTCCACTGTTGTTTCGGGAATCTTCGAAGGTCAGTGGAGCTGACCTCTGATACCGAGCTGTTAGGAACGTTACAACGAATTGATTTTTAACTAGTGACTGAGATGCGATTCAAGCGGCTGTTATTTGTGGGTAAATAACTGAGATATGCACTTTTTAGATTGAATTGTATCGGAAATAAGTTAAGACTACTAAAAAGTACACAAAATGTTTAAGCTTTTAACTAATGTTATTTCATTTGGGGGTACGAAATATGCATTGCAATGCTACAATTCAACATAAATTGATTTAATTGTGTAATAAATGTGAGTAACGAGACTGTAATCAGTAGATATAATCAGTAAAGAAATCTGAGTCTAAAATCCATACGATTTTCTTAAATGATTACTTGTATTAACTGCTAACTGTTTAGTATATACATGTCCTCTTTTAACCCGTGAATCTTTTTAAGATGAGGCCGACCAACCCGGTATAGTGGTTAAGGTGTTAGCCTCTAGATCGGAAGGTTCCTGGTTCGATTCCGTTTCAAGGCATGGATGTTTGTAAGCGTATGGTGTAGAGGCGGCTGGTGCACCTTATATCTGTCGTGGCGAAAGTCCTCACTTGGTGTTGGTGTGGAAGTTTGGAGAGTGGGGCAGGTATTGCCTCGTCATCTGACCGTGGTTCAAAATTACGTGGTGTTGTCCTCGGATCTTTCCCTTTAGGGATTGATCCCGGACTGTTGTGTTGCTCTAGTACGACGTGAATTAAAAAATTAGCAATTACCTTTCAAGATGGACTACAATAGACCTATATCTTTCTCTGTGTATCATTTTCCTATTGAGAGGGTAATTGGTAATTTTAAATTAACATATTACTAGAGACAACAGAGCGGCTATTGACGACGGTCCAGGATCAATCCCTTGAGAGAAAGATCCGAGGACAACACCACGTAATTTTGAACCACGGTCAGATGACAGCCTAATGAGAGTGAATTTCAGTGTTAGCTAACAAACCAAATGAAATGCGAAGATTTTACGCCTGCATAATCCAAATGATTTCTCATGATACAAAATAGGATTACCTTAAAATATAGTTTATCGCCATTTTGGCGATGTTTGACTTTTACCATATATAAATTCAGAATTCATTCTTTGTTGCTGAAATCGACTCAAAATGAAGGTCGTGACACATCCCATTGAGCATATGTTCCTCCGCAGAAACATCACAGCCACCTACATTTCGCTTGACAGAAAGATACTTTCTCATACGAAAAAAATCCATTGAGAACTTTTCATAATATCAGTTCGCCCTCTTTGTGGATTTACATCACTAATAAATGTCTTTATAATACGCAGAATATAATGTGTGAATGGCAATTTATTAAAACACTATTTTCTTCTGATGAGGTGCTAATAATTTCTTCTTTGTTATAGGTTCCTACCGTGGACGTGGCTTCTACTTGTGGCAGCTGTCGTCGCATCTTACGATCAGCCATCCCCTTATAACATAGATTATTCCCCAGAATGTGCTTTAGTTCTAAAACAAAGCAAGGGAGGACCACCTTACAAAAGGTCCCTGGACGCCGGGCTCAGCTATATTGCCGATTTTGTGCCAAAGTAAGTCACCAAACAGCTCTATGGAACTCTATTGAATGTATAAAAATAGGTTTTTTTATTTAATTGTTGTTTTGTTGAGGAAAAATGTTAAGTCACAGAACAAATAGTATGTTCTTAGATAAGACATATACAAATACAGATCAGAGATGAAACAAAACGCTTCATTGGAGATTATTTTTTGAATGGAAATCAATAGAAGATATTTCATCCTCCAAGACAGAATGATTTGGGGCAAAAAATCTATTTCTAGCAGTCTTTGCAAACATTTTTCTTGAAGTTTTAACAAAAAATTATTTGTAGTTCCTGGTGATATACCTGAGGACGTTGTTGGTTGGTAATTATCCCATGGTAATAAATGTTCTACACCAAGACATGGAAGTTGTGCAGAATTATTTCTTCAGCTATTGTAGTTGGTTTGGAGAAGATTTCTTGACTAGTGACATCGATACAATGTAGGATGCGATGTAGAGAACCTGGTTCTTTTTTGCACTTGGTGCAATTTGGGAAAGAGTTGGTGCCGTAGACGAAAGTCATGCTTTAGATGTCCAGTGCATAGGGACTTTTAAATTAATACAAGAAACAATTAATAATCCCTTTTGTTATGTAGGAGGTAATAAAATAATTGTTGAAGCAATGTTTCTAACGCTCTTCAAAGTAATGAAACCGAAATGGTTTCGCAATTCAGAAGAATGTCATAGTTAAATACCGATGGTAAATACCACGACCTTTTTAACAGTTTGAAATACCATTGCATCTATTGGCGACAGAACGTGACACAGTTCTTTCTTCCAATGATTGTAATGTAATTGCAAATGCAAACAAGTTTTTCTGTTACTAAAGGAGAAAGAGGAATGATACGAGGAGCGACCCTATCTGTTGATTTGAAGCCGAAAGTTTAAGTGAAAAGTACTTTTATGCTGAAAAAAGACCAAAGCAAGTTGTCCCAGATATAACTGAAATGTCGCAACACAGATTAAGGTTGTGGATATAGGATTTGGTTACAACAACGGAGCTTGACAAGATACATTGTATTGTTTACGCTGCAAAAGTAAATAATTCTACTAAAATAACTTATTTTGTTCGCCAAATTTCATTACACAGTCCTTTCATTTAAACATAACATTTCTAATGTTAACATAACATTTAAACATTAGAATATATTGTGAGTTTTAAATTATGATATAATGGTGAATTTGGAATATTTCGTGGGCTTACAAATGTAGTTATTAGGTTAGAAACGGTGAAAACATTCTTCTATATAAAACTCAGCTGAACTCAAATTATGTTTCTAAAGAAATCTGACCTTCATGCAAATATAGAAATAGTGTGTGTTGCAACAATGTAAAAATCACCACATTAATGTCTAGAAAAAATTAAAAAAAAACTCTAACTTGGAAAATTTCGACTTAGTGTGTTTCACTTGTACTGTGATGATGTGTTAATTGTGAAATATTTCCAAGGTAAAGCAAATTTCTACATTGATTCTTTGATCTTTGATCTCTAAATTGATTCTTTAAAAATGTATTGCGGATTAACACAATTAACAAATAAAATTCGGAATAAAATATTGTTTCTTATTCATGATACGGGTCATTTATTCTGAATATGGTGATGTCTGCTGCAGTTGGCATAGCAACGGTTTACAACGATCCTCTTTGGGGACAGATAATATCAACATGCTCATGATTCAGACATCATAATTTTTAAAGTGTGAGTGATTTTGTTTGCTATCAATTCTCATTTATCAAAGAGTATATTTGGTGACAAATCATAACTGTATGATTTCCAGCAGCACTGCTTATTTATATCATTTTAAAATGTTCTAAATTCTGAAAGCACCATTATTTTTAATCTAATTGAATAAAGTTTCTCACAGCAGTTTTTAAATAGCATATACATATATAACTTTATACATTGACGAGTGCACTTAAACAATATCCAATCAACCGAAAACACGTAAAAGTAAATGTAATCTTCTGAATATTGTCAATTTTTCAAAAGACATTTTGAATTTTGTTAGCATAACGTTTGGTTATTGCAAGGAATCACTAAAGATGTTTTAGGTTTGTTGGAAATTAGAACAATAAGTTCAAAAATATTGTAAAACTTATTTTCGCTCAAATATTTCTAAATTTATTTTCTAATGGGTAAGAGCAATTTTATAATAATATGTTAATGGAGAAATTCACAAATTTTTTTATACATTTCGGTCCTTAGATATTGATTTATTATAATTGCCGTCCACTTCGTAAGAATATCGATACTTGTTTTCATTATATATAACAATTTTCAAAAAGTTGAAAATATTGGTTAAAATTTAAATGAAAGATTTGTAAGAACAATTTTAAAAACACCTATTTATAATTTTTGACAGTCAAACTTTCTGAGAAAGACGTTGTGGTTTTCCCTTATACTAATTTTCGAATTGATTTATTTGTGATTCTAACGAACCTTTTTCACTAAACCTGTTTAATAGTCACAAATATCAATTGGTTAAATATCAATTATCCAATATTAAATACCAATCGACAAAAAATTCTGCAAGGAGGCTAATTAGCAAAAGTATTGAGGGGTCTCAATTCTGTATAACACTATGTGTTTGCTCGCACTGATATCTTGGAATTAGTAAGAATCATTTACAGTTTAATTGGTTTTGGTTTAATTCTGTAAACGCCAGATCGTTTTAAGCACTCGCGTTTAATTTAACTACAAACGATTCTTAATTTTTCTGATCGAAGATATTAATACGCGAGATTTATAAAAATGTCGGAAGGTCAGAAAAGACTGAAAACAAACAAATTCGAATGTGATATGTTTTACAACCTTATTAAACAATTTTGAGATTTTTAAGGGATTATGTTGTATAGATAGTATTCTATATGATATGTTTTTATTCACAGACATTTTATTTTTCTCCTACAGTTGGCAAAATGAAAACATAGACCAAACTTGTATTCGATACGAAGACATAAACAGAGCCTTACACGAGGCTCGACGAAAATTCGGTGAGTACTGAAAGTGGTATTCTGATATTGCTTTTGCAGGTTTAACTACAATTTTTCACGTACCAAAACTCTAAATTAAAAAGAAAATTTATTACTTAATCTTCACAGCATACGCACCAATTCTTACAGACGAATCGCATATTAAGATTTTTTTTCAGTCGTTTCCCTTCAAATGTGACATAATACCACCTAGGCTGAATAATGCCTAGAAGGTGCTTTAAACGCTTAAAGGAAGATCTTTCGATAGCAAAAGAGTAAACATGCTTCCCAAAATGGATGCATATCTTTGCTCTTCTAACATGCGATGGGAATTAATAAAAAGGAAGGCACCAATTCATGTGTGAAAAAATAATTCATCAGCAAGGTAGCACACATATATGCTAATTTGATTGAAATTACAGGCAGCATTTCATATATGTGAGTAAAATATAAAATTAGTAAGGTTACACACTTCTCCTAATATAATGAAAGCACGTTGCTCATAAATAACCCACCGAAAAGATTTAAATAAGGAGTCAGTGCATTTTAATGGCATTATGGCGCCATTTAGTTGTTAAACAGCTTCCTTTTTCCATGTTTTTAGAGTACTCTCAACTTGATTCAAGCTCTATTTAATATCTTTTAAATGAGAATAGTTTTAAAATACATTTTCACTGTCTTCCCAGTGCAAATAACAGTTCAGATGTTTCAAAAACTAATGAATGGTGTTTAATTTTTATGTACGCAGATTTCAGGATGAAATCTTGCATTGCTTTTTAACTACAAGAGAAACCTTTAAAAGTTCATTCTGGATGTGTGATTCAACTTTCATGATTAGTGTTTAGATAATAAATAAACAAAACTTTCATTTTGCAAAAAGTGTAATCGCACCTGACAGAAATCAAACCTGGAACTTATTAACTTATGGAAATATATTACTACTTTTATCATTAATAGTGAAACTGATTTAAATTCTTGTTTTAGGGGAAGAAGTTCCATATGAAGTAAAGGAACTATCGTCTGTCTACCCGAAAGTCAACCACGTAGCTATTCCTGCAGAAATTCTATTAGAAACTGTCCGAATTTTAGCACACAGGTAATTTTTATAAATTTCCTGTTCTTTCGTTTAGAATATTTATTACCTTACCTGTCTCTTCTTTCAGCATTGAATATGCTTTTAACAAAAATAAATGTAATTGATTTACTATTTTGCGTGCTTTTATTTTGCTAGCTTTGTGTGTTGCTTCGAAATCTTGATATCGATTTTTATCTCTTAAGACACCGCTGACGTCTTTATCTGTATCGAAGACTTATAATATAAGTGCATTCATATTAAAAGTTTTTCATGACGGTATTATCATTTTTCTCAACTGAAAAACTTATTTGATGGGAAATGAATCAGTTGCAATAAAAACTGTTCTTTTTTAATTATCTCTATACTGATGTACTTAAAAATGAAAAATATTTAGCAACCACAAGCATAATCATAAACTTAGCATAAACTAACACAAAACACATAAGAAATGTTCTTTGATTTTCACTCAGAACACATGATAAACGGTTGTATATGATGTATAAATAAAAAAGCAATCTTAAAAATACCCTGAAATATTTAATTTAATAAGACAAATTTGTAAAAATGTAACCTTTTATGAACTGTTTCAAAAATTATTTTTTGCCTTATACGTATATTTTTTTTGTATATAACTGAGCGCAAATTTTGTACAGAAAAGGAAATGTTTTGTATCTACTACATTGTTAAACACAATTCACTGCATTTAACCGTTCGCCGCTGATGGTGTTTATTGTTCTATCGTCTATAACGTACAATTCTACAGTATAAATTATTGGACCAGTTTATGTTTTTTAAATCAGTAATAAACTGTCAAAAACATAAAATACAAAACTCATAGTAATAAAAATCTGTTTCTATGTCATAAAAATGTATGCTTCAGTGACATCTCCAAAGCAATGACGTTAACCGATGTTAATATGAACATTTATTTCGTCATCATTTTCGATCTTTATCATCGGAATCATCATGTTAATCAATGCAAATCATCGTAATTAGTGTACACAACCAAAATCATTAACGATGAGAATATTTTTTACTTAAAACATTAACTAACTAAAAAATTCTCTAAAAAAATTAAAATGTTAATGACTATATCTGATAGTTACATGGCACTTAAAGATTTAAAATATTTATTACTTAATTATAAGCATTCTTCAGTTCATTAAAATAATTAATTATTAATTATATGGAAAAGAAAATAGCATCTCATTTTCAAATACATGCAAATTTTAAGGTATGAGCCGTTCAAAAATTTTCCGCTGTTAGTTTTAGAATGCAGTCTTTCCTTGATGATATTGCTCAATCGTATAAATATTACTTTTTTTTGCAATATAAATAATTAAAGTATAGTAAATTTTTTCGTTCGGAATGTTGAATAATTGCCGACACATACTCCAGATATTTACCACATCTGAATAAAGTTTTAGAACTTAGCTTGATGTCATTAAAAGCAAGTTGAAGAATAGTAAAAACTTCAAAACAACGACTCATAAAGATTAAAAACAGAAAACATCGTCAGTGGCCATTTCGATGAAGTAAAACTACCACCATCATTAGAACAGAAATGAGTTACAAGAAAAAAATAGGAGTTTGAATCCGTTGTTCTAGAATTGTGTTTCCACATCTCACTACTTTAACTAAACCTTTCCAAGGCTGTATGTGCAGGCGGGAAAACACTAGGGTCGTTTACTAATGTGTTCCACAACATATAAAAAATAGATCGTGTTTCTCTGGTGGTCAACTCGAAAATAGATTGGATCTCTTTTGTTTGTTTGAAATTAAAATGGTGAAAAAAATTTCAAGTTTTGAGGTTGGTAGATATTTTAATTAAAGTGGTACTGGAGCAACACACCGAGCTATTGACAGCTTCAAGTTTGGAATGATAGCCAATTTGTTTTTATTTCCTTATTTTCAACACAAAGCCCGTGATCATGCAACTTGAACTTCAAAAATCGCTTAGTTTTATCAACATAACCCGTACCACACGTGAGGAATGTGATATATTCTCCACCTGTTGGTGGTTGGAAAAATATCTTTAACTGATTGGAAATGCATCTTATTATACAGAGAAGACCCCCACTTATATCAAAACGTTTCAGGGTTCGTGCAATGGAATATATAATATATGGGAAATATAGGGAAGAACAACAGGAAAGGAAGCCATTTTTATTAGATCCTTAGTTAAATAACTACTGCCGAACTTAAAAGTCAGCGTATCATATATCTGCACATGACGTACGAATTGTTAATCAATTTAAACAAGCTTTGAAATTTGATCTCTACTTTTGTGTCTACTTCAGCACTGTTGAATTAAGACTGCGCTGATGATCAACTCAAGAATAGACTTCATATATTGGACCACTTTCGCTTGTTTGATGATGAAACTCATCAAACTGATGAGAAAATAGTGAAGATCGATACCATATTTAAATTTATTAATACCAAGAAACAACTTTTCCATCTCCAAGCTGCCGATTTGCTTTCATCGGGAAGTATAATTGAAAGGAAAATTCCCAACAGTGTTGAGCTATGACAAAAAATTGAAGAATACCAAGACACAATTTTCTGGTAATCTTCAAGTTTGTTGATTTGTTTTAATTATTAATTAATTATGGACTTAAAAATTACCAATTGTGTTGAACGATGACAGATTTATTTAAGTTGAAGAATAGCAGAAAAAATCAAAAATGTTCCGACTCCAGCTGCTGATTTGCTTTCCTCTGCTAGCGAAATTAAAAAGACTATTTGCAACAGTGCTGAAAAATGGAGGATTTATAAGTTGAAGAATATTGATTAATTTAAGTTGAAAAATTTCCGGTGTCACTCCGAGTGACTTGGTTAAATTAAAGAAATATTCCTGGGTAGTTAAATTAAAAAGAAAATTCACAACAGTGTTGAGCAGTAGTATATTTATTTATGTTGAAGAATACCAAGAAATATCAAAAGCGCTCTACTCCAGCTAATGATTTTCTTTCCTCCTCCGGTGGTGAAATTGAAAAGGAAATTTTCAACAGTGTTGAGCGATGGCAGATTTACTTAACTTGATGAATACCCAGAAATCCAAATCGCTAGACTCTGTGTAGCTCATCTGCTCTTTCCTCTAATGGTGGAATTAAAAATAAATTCCATACAGAGTTGAGCGACGGCAGATTTATTTAAGTTAAAGAATACCAAGAAATCAAAATCGTTCGACTCCAGCTGCTGATTTGCTTTCCTCTGGTGGTGAAATTGAAAGGAAAATTTCCAACAGTATCTTGAGCAATGGCAGATTTATTTAACTTGATGAATACCCAGAAATCCAAATCGCTAGACTCCGTGTAGCTCATCTGCCCTTTCCTCTGATGGTGGAATTAAAAATAAATTTTATACAGAGTTGAGCGACGGGAGATTTCCTTAAGTTAAAGAATACCAAGAAATCAAAATCGTTCGACTCCAGCTGCTGATTTGCTTTCCTCTTGTGGTGAAATTGAAAAGAAAATCCCCAACAGTGTTGAGCGATGGCAGATTTATTTAACTCGAAGAATACCCAGAAATCAAAATTGCTAGACTCCGCGCAGCTGATTTGCCCTTTCCTCTGGTTGTTTGGAATTCAAAAGAAAAAGACCACCGACAGCGGGATAGTGACATAACCCCCGGAGGATCTGTTTTGATCTCTGCGAGCGGAGAAACGGCGTGGAATGCGGTCGATCGGGAGGAAGCAACACGGTGACCGATTTGTTATTGAGTCTCCGAGTTTTCACCCACGGCTGAGCCCTCGGAAACTCACGGGCGGCTGTCCCTCATAGGCGCCCACGCGCCTGCTTCGGTCAGCGATGCGTTCCTATCCTCCTGTAGCTTCACCAGGCAGAAAGAAGTTTCCTTCCTCTTCTAAATACTCAATGGAAATTAACATAGGCGTTGCTCGGCCTTTTATTTTCGAGCTTGCACAGACGTGGGCAAAGCTTCCCAGAACAAAACGACTGTTTTAAAAATTTCCAGAAAAAAATCTATATCTATATTACACATAAAACGGATTGGATTAGATGGTAAGGACATTAGATGGTATAGACCAGGGGTGGCCAACCTGTGACGCATGCGCCAAACATGGCGCATTAAAGAATTACAAGTGGCGCATTGCATCCTTGCGCCTACATATTCTTTGATTACAAGTGAACAAGCATTTTCATCAATGAAATTCATTAAAAGGAAAACAAAGTAGCGAATGAATGATTCAAATTTGAAAAATTCTCTGTTGCTCTCAGTAACAACTTTACACCAAACATTGAAAGACTAGCGAAATCCAAACAAGCTCAAAAGTCTTATTAATGGTAAGTAATGTTTATGTGCTGTAATAGACATTGTTTTACGTACAATAGTCAAAACATTTAAAAATGTTAATTATGTCTATAAATATACTTTTATTAAAAAAATATTAAGGATATGGCGGGACCATGAACGTAAGGTAGGTGTTTGAGTTATATGGCGCATCGGAACTCGTATGTGGAAAAAAAAATGGCGCATGGTATGTAAAAGGTTGGCTACCCCTGGTATAGACTAAAAGCAATACTACGCTAAATACAATACAAATCTCGTGACAGTGTTTGGTGAAAGGGTACTAAATAAATTTGGACCCCATCCAAAATAAAATTTTGGCTAGAAAATAAGAATGTGTCTAGAATGGGCAGTTCGAGTGAAACGAACATGTTGCAACCGAAGTGGCAAAAAAAAACAGAAAAATATCCGCCTCTTCCATGCAACCATGATAAAAATATCTCCATCCTTTATTTGAGAAATTATGGTAAACAAAGCAAAAAATCCTGTGGGATGTTTACGCCAGATTTAATTGTTGCCTCGGGAAGTTTCTACCTCTTTATCTCTTGTATGGGGGAATGTTATTTCCCCTCCCGAAACGTTTTTATTGAGTTTTCTCTTTCGCAACACATGTCATTAAACGAATAGGGCTGCTTTCAGTGAAGGTGCCTTCCAGTGAAGTATGAGCACAGAGGATTACTGAACCCGCCCGAAGCAAACGTCCTTTGTAGGTCACATCCTGGAATCTCCCCGATCATAGTAGTAACCAATTTTCTTTTCAGTTACCGTTTAACCGCATCTGGTATTTTCGCGATGTCAAAAAATTTCCCTGCGTGGCTCACCTCAGCGATCGTCTCAAATTGTGCAATGCAGGAAATGTCTGATTCTGCGTAAAATGTTACTGTGCTGGAGAGATGCGTTGTTACTTTTTCAAGTTAGCAGCGTCGATGCTCTACAAAAGTGATTTCTTAATAAGTTCGTGTGATACTTCCCTTCAGTCAGCGTGATCGTTATTGCGACCACTCTAGTCATACTGGTCTGGTTTTGATGTCTGCTCATGAGATCTCATCCCCTTTATATCGTCCTTTTGAAATTTTTTTTCTTCTTTCCAATGGCAGGCAGAAAACAAAATACACGATATAAATGTTAGTAACAAAGGTACGCACAAAAAATGATTAAAAGGTACAACAAAGATAAATAAATTTGGACTTCGTTTGTTACACTTATAAGCCAACTATATGATTTAATAGACGAGGTAATTATATTTTGCTCTTAGGCAGGAACCAAATTAAGTGGTTGGGTTGGTGTGGAAGTTTGAAGAGTGGGGTGCTATCTCAGGTGTTGCTTCGTCATCTGACCGTGGTTCAAAATTACGAGGTGTTGTCCTCGGATCTTTCCCTTAAGGGACTGATTGCGGACCGTCGTCAATAGCCCGTTGTGTAGCTCTAGTACGACGTTGACTAAAATTACCATTACCATTACCAAATTAAGTGGACGCATTTTAATTGTTTTGTTAGAATTTCGATGCTCTACAGAAGTTATCCCTTAATAAGTTCGTATTATACATGCGTACCCTTTTAGTCAGCGTGATGGTTATCACGAGCACTCTTGACTCGGATAATACTGGTATAATTTTGATGTCTTTATCTGGAATCTTAACCACATAATATTTTCTTTTGTTAAATCTTTTTTTTTTCTTATTTCAAATGGCAGGCATATAATAAAATACACAATACAAAAAAGTAACAAAGTTACGCACAAAAAAAATGATAAAAAAAAAGGTAAAACAACAAAGAGAAATAAATTTAGATTTAGTTTGTTACACTTGAAAAGCGACGATGTGTTTTAAACGTTTAGGTAACTATGTTGTGCTCTGAAGTACGAACCAAATTCAGTGGAGGTCTTAACAAGTTTGTGCATCTAGGTTTGAAATATAACGACACCCTAGGGCGCTTTGAGAGATACCAAAAATGTGCAGAGGAAACAGACCATGCTTTGCATTTTTTGGTTTGAACGAGTAAATTTCCGCATCGATGATATCACTAATTTGTTAGGCTGATCTGCTCTCTTAGCCGGCATATTAACTATCTCATTAGTAAATAAACCAACGTCAGATGGATATCTATTGCTTTCAAAAAGCTTAATGCGTTCTAATTTTGGAAAGAGTAGTATGATATCTCGACTAGTACTATCCATAATTTTAGGCAAAGATTCAATGCGCTGTATTGACTTAATCACTGGTTTGTGCTTTTGAATCTGATATGTCTACACTTGGATCAAACAAAATCTAATATCCTCTTTTTCTGTTTACTTAGCGAAATCAAAAATTAGGATTTTTTTGACTTCAGGTCTAGCAAAGGCATATCAAATGGGTATCGGTAACAACATACTTTAAAGGTGGCTGTCTTTTTACAGACATCATATGTGTAATCTGAATGTGAAATAAAATGGAAGGCAACATTTGAAACTGTTAATGTTTAAAGCAGATTTTTTTAAAATTCAAACACAAAGTATTTACAGGGATTAATCTATTATATTTGTTTTTAGTGTTAACATTCATATTGCTTTATAAAACACAGGAAATATTAGAAAATAGGTTCAACAATCTAAAAATAAAATAAAAGTATTTTGTGGGCTAATATTATTCAAACATGTTCCATTTATTACCGTAATTTTATTACAATGTCGATCACTTTCCTAATTAAAATAATTTATCCTAGCCGCCAAATACCCCAAATCTGCAGATAAACAAGATGAAAAAAATATTTTTTTTTATTTGTGGAAAGTGATGAAACATGTATTTGATGAACTGTACTAGGTAGTATAATATATTGAAGGAGAGTATAAAACACAGCAATGGAGATCAGTTATTTTATAAACTGTGCTGGAATGGAAGTTGCGAATAAAAATATGTTACTGTTGAGAATGTTGAGAAAAAATAAAAAATATGAACTGAGAAATCCGTTCCTGTTTGTTCTCTTTAAAGTGCCAATCAAGCACTATTGACTATGGGTAACATACCCACTAATAAAAAGTAAAATAAAACATTTCAAATTTTCTTTGCAGCGTTGTCTAAACACTTATTTTCTTTTGTAGAACAGACTATGCGGTTATTAATTAAATCGTAAAATCATGTCCCTACCTGCAGTGAAATTATTGGATTACCAACGCTTTCTTTTGAACTGAAAAAATAAAAATAAGGAATGCCAAATTTACTAATCCTTTCAACTTATTCATTTTGACCACAGAATTTGACTTGACAGAATTTGACAGAGTTCAATTTGACCACATTTTGACCATCAAATCTTATGCAGAAATTACAGAAACATATTTTTTACGATACACAACCGGGAAAAACATTTCTGTGTTCGTGAACAGGTAAATTAATAACAAATTATATGAAGTCATCGTTGTGCGAAAGAATGACTCGAAAAATAAAGTAACAGAGCCTACAAATGAGCACACAGGTCGACAGAATATATTTTCTGCAATCTAATCAATACTTCATATCTGGTGCCAAATAAAAAGATACCAATCAAACACTATTAATTTCCCAACTATGTATCTGTCACAGACTTTCACGATGCATGTCAATCTCATGTGACGGAAGAACTCCACGGGCACAGTTATTCGCTAACTCTTGCCTGAAGACGTGATAATCTGTCAGCACGAGAAGAATGTAAGACACCAGACAATTCTGACGTCAAATATTTTTTCTTCGAAACCTTAAAAAATATTCTTTACGTCGGAGAAAGAACGAATATACTCCTATTTGTTTCGGCATGCTGATTTATTTAAATGGGTTGCATTTGAAAAGACAACTCGTGTGCCTTGTAATGAAGATTTGAAAATTAGATTGCCAGGAAATTGGGGTACGGCCTGTTGAACTGATTTTCGTAAACAAATCTGGGTTCCTGATTTTTAAAAAACTGAAAACATAGGTGGACGAAAGTGATCGATTATGAGAAGGCGTACAAAATAGGTAGATCGAATGAGTGTGTCTGCTTCGATCTACTTTCTAATCACGATGTTCTACCTGCGATATGCTGTTCGTATTTTCGTTGCTTCTAATTAATAGATTGTCTTGTTTTTATTGGAGCCGTTTATCACGATGTGTGTGTGGTGATGTATAATTCAGTGAGATTAGTCGAATGCTGATCTGATCTAGTTATCGAATTCTACTGTTATGGTGAACAAATTTTTATTTAACTTTAAAAATTATTCTTTAATTAGTTGCTTTCTCTGCATATCATTCTACTGCATCTAAGAACTTTATTTATTGCGTTTACTGCATAATAAAAACTCGATCATTTTAATTAATGGACTGCTTCGTTATTAATGTGTTTAGTACGATGGTAATGCATAATACAGTGAGATTAATCAAATACTGATATGATCTAGTTATTGAATTTAATTACTGCGGTTAAAAAAGTATATGAGAAACTTTAAAATTATTCTTTAATTAGTTTTGACAGATTACGTTTTCATTAGACCATTCTATTGTACCTAAGAATTTTTTTTTCGTTCGATGCAAAATACAAATTTGATCTAAAATTAATAGACTGCAAATGAATTTAGAGATGTTATTCCTAATTGAACGTCATCGAATCTGCTCTACGATGAATTATGAGGGAAAATTGAGGCGTGATTAGATTTTTCATCGCAGTTATACATGGGTGATATTCATGACTGAAAATGTTTGTTCACAGATATATGTTGATCCAACGAGATTTGCACGCTTTATTGCATTTTATCAAGCAAAACGGTTTTAACCTAAATTACCTATCGCGGGACATGTTAAAGTTAAAATAACACATAGTTAAGCGGGGCATCAACAAATCAACGGAGGGCAAAATAAGTCTAACTGCTGTATGTGTACCCTGTTTTAAAGTATCGACTGAACCAGATTTCTCTATCAAGACACAGAAACAGGCGCACAAGACATTTAACTTTCAGTAGAGGAATTAAAAACTTTTCAACTCCACAACCTCAGCATTTTTTGCCATTTTTTTTAGCTGTATCGTTGTCTGCGTGGACAGTTCCTGGATGAACAGATATTGGTCTCTGTGGGAGTAGGAAAACCAGGCATTTCGGACTTGGTCTAGGTTATAACTTGACCAATAGTATTAGTAACAACAGCAACGACAATGATTTTGTGTTTGTATTCATGTTAAGGAACCTAATCTCTGTTATTATTTATTCCAGGTTCGGCCTGAGTGTTGACGCTATCGCACATGGTCTTCCCCAGATCGACACCTCGAAGACAGCCATCAAAGAAATCTGTCCCGTTTTCCTCCAACCAGTGAAATGCGAGATCTCACGCTACAGAACCTTAAGTGGAATGTGCAACAACCTCGACAATCCATCTTGGGGAAGCGCTCGATCTGCCATGATCAGGTTCATCCCACCATCCTATGGAGATGGTGAGAATTTCTGCAAACTAAACTGTTTTAATGGAAGAACGGGAATATATCTGTTTTAGAGTTAGTTTCTTATTTATTTTCAACGCAGCTGGTCATTACAGACACAAAGCCTTCAGCAAAAAGTACGTGCAAATAAAACAATAATGGAGGAATTTGCACCAGTGAGGAAAATGCTCATTTCTGTGTTATACTAATAGATTGATCGTCAAAATGTTCGGAAACGATCATTAAAAACCATAAAACCATTTTTAAGTTTTAAATTTCCAAAAAGTGCGGCAAAAGCATGTGACCTCAAAACGCTACGTGATTGGTTTTTTGTCGTCATTGTGCTCCATGATGTAATGTTTACATTTGTCTAGCGCGCTGAAATTTCATATTGCTTTGCTCTTTTAATTTCTAAAAAATCAATTTTAAATTTTTTTTTCTTGCTATTTTGTATTGCTGTTTGTTTTTGTTGTTTATTCCGTTTATTTTATAATTATATATTAACTATCTCTTAATTTTAACTTGCATTAATCGTAGACATTTCGAAATCTTATTCGGTTTAATACAAATCCTTTTTAGATCAACAAGAAAAAAATACCGCTTGCTATTTCAATGTCGCTATCAAAGTAAACAAACCGTCATGGCGGCACTGTGACATCACAAAAACCGACGTAGGAAAACTATCGTTTTTGAAATGAAGTAAATAGTGTTGAATTTTTGACTTGAAATTTTTTATGTTACCTTTTTGGGCTATAAAAGTTTTTAAAAAAAATACTTTCCATCACATATTTTCATTTTCTATGTTATAAAAATATATTAACAAAAAACGTGCAAGTTCCTCATTAAAACTTCAAGGATAAAATACAGCAAATAATAATAATACGAAAAATTAGCGAAGCTACCCGGCAACTAAAACGTCTTTTGCCTACAAGTCACGTCCATAGATAGTTGTTTCAGCTAGATCTTCACAGGTTAGTAAACATGATGCATCCATTAGTGAACCATACATACAAAGGAGGCAATACCAGGTATTAAAATCATAGTTTGTGGCAAGTCTGAATTCTGCAAACGCCACATGGTACAGCTACACTCTACGTTTATGAGTGATGGCAACGGCTTGGCGATTTTTATGGCACACTTGTAGTAACAAGTTACGATAAATTAAGGCAACCCATCTGTCGTAACGGTTGTTGTGGTTTTCATGGCAACCTCGGCAAACGGAAACTTTCAATTTTCATTTTGAATATTCTAGAAAGTTCATCCAAAATCCGTTAAAATCGTTTCATCTCATTGGTTCATCAGAAATTTTTTCTTTGCTCCCATTGGTTATTTTGATTTAAAAATATTTTTTGATTGCATTGGTCTTTTTAAATCTTTTTATGCGATACCATTTGTCCATTTATTTATACTTCGACAGTTGTGGAATCTTTATTTTATTATATTAGTTTTCACGAAAGGATTAAGAGGTTTTTTTTTTTTTGCCATTTTCGTTTTGATTATTTTTTCACCGCAAGAGTCCTGACGTTATCAGGTTGTAATATTTCTTGCTTTTTTTCTTTTATAAATCTTTTTCTTTTTCAACATGCCCCTGTATTTAGTGTAATTGATAAGTTTCAGTGTATATATATATTCTTACCCGACATTCGAAGTTTAGTTCTGCTGGAACACAATTGTGTTTTGTAATGTATTTACTTTTTGTGAAATTTAAGAAAAATATACTTTTCAAAACGTTTTTAAATGTGTTTTCAAGTTTTCATTTTCCGTTGTGTAAAGAAAAAGGAAAAACTCTACGTTGAATCAAGGAAGCCACAGTACGGAAACTGATCTCCCCCTGAGAAGTCTGGAGTACCTGTGTGCTGCTCTTTTCCAATCTATCTGCCGCCTCGTTACTTAAAATACCACAATAGACCTAGATCCACAGGATTTTAAACGACCTTTTGTTTTTCTTACCTCCTAGTGGTACACTCTGGGTAACGCTAAGGGATATATTAGCGAGTAGCAAGTACACGGGAAGTTAATAAAATGCTTCATATATCGTAAGATTTCACAAAATGAGGAAAAACTTACTCAACTGTAAAACATTCTATGTGAGTAATACATTAATCTGAGGTTTCTTTTAAATTTACTTGTTCCGATTTAAGTCATCATACTTTTTTCGTATTCTTTTGGGGAAAAAATCAGATTGAAGGAACTGCAGTATTCTATTAAGTATACTTTCTTGCTCAATTTACTCATTACTAGGCATTATAGTTTCAGAATGACTACAGTTAATGCTAGAATTTTTTTTTTCTGTCTTTACATTTTGATCGGTAATTCTTTCCAAAGAAATAAAAAGTGACCCGTCAAAAAGGAATCATTTAAGATGTTATTTTCTCGAAGCGGAAGTGATCACCGATTATAATCTCCATTACATTTATAACTCAGTTGTAAGAAACATGGTGCTTGAAATACGCATTTAATAATTTCCCATTGCTATAATGTCGAAGTATGGAATCGGATTAGTTATTAGTTGTTCCCGCCACGTAATTGTTTGGGACAGCTACACTCTACGTTTATGAGTGATAGCAACAGCTTGGCGATTTTTTTTTTTTTTGGCTCACTTCTAGTAGCAAGTTACGATAAATTAAGGCAAACCATCTGTCGTTACGGTTGTTGTGGTTTTCATAGCAACCTCGGCAAACGGAAACTTTCAATTTTCATTTCGAATATTCTAGAGTTTCGAATATTCTAATATTCTATTAGTTCTTCCAAAATCCGTTAAAGTCATTTAATTTCATTGGTTCGTTTGAAATTATTTCTTTCCTCCCATTCGTTATTTTGTTTTTAAAATATCCTTTGATTGGATTGGTCCTTTAAAATCGTTTTCTGTGATACCATTGGTCCATTTGTTTTTCGACAGTTGCGGAATTTTTATTTTATTATAATAGTTTTCACAAAAGGATAAAGAGTTTTTTTTTTACCATTTTCGTTTTTATTATTTATTTTTTCCCGCAAGCGTTCTGACGTTATTCATGTTGTATTATTTTTTTCTTTTTTTTTTTTCTTTTGAAAATATTATTCTTTTTCAACATGCCTACTGTATATGTTGTAATTGATGTTTCAGGGTTTTCTTACCCACCAAATGCAAATTAGTTTTTCTGCTAGTTCACAATCGTGTTTTGGAATGTGTTTAAACTTATTACTTTGTGTGGAAGTTTTTTTTAATATACTTTTCAAAACGTTCTCAAATGTGTTTTCGAGCTTTCATTTTCCGTTGTAAAAAGAAAAATATTTTTGGAATAAAAATATTTTTGAAAAAATTATTTTCTTGGCGACATTGGAAGTGCGCCAAAAGAAATCACCAAGGCCGTTGCCACCGCTAATAAACGTAGACTATAGCTGTACCAATTGTTTTCAGCCGAAGTAGCAATCATCGAAAACCAAACGATATAAAGAAGACAGTTGGATTCAAGATGTCAAAACTACCAACCTCAGCATAAATGCAATATTTTTCAGTTTATTGACTGTTAAAATATCAGTAATTGTAACAGTGCCTAAAATTACTTTCATGTCTCAGGAATATCGATACCCAGGAGGGCTTTCGATGGATCTCCACTGCCTAGTCCCCGTGTCGTGAGCCTGGTGATGCACCATGATGTCAGTGAACACGACTTCGGTATCTGCAACATGATCGCAGCTTGGGGACAGATGTTGGATCACGATCTCACAAGAGCTGCTCCTTCCCTCGGTGAGTCTCCATCAAAATAACACATCATTGCATTCAATCGATTATTTGAAAGCGTAATTATCGATATTTCACTTGAAAATAATCTTAATAAGAATGATTAAGCAGCGATATAGCGCTATGCAACGCATGCATCTGGTACGAGGGTTTCTGCTAGTGTGAATTCATTTATTTTATGTCGATGATGGGGAACTATCAAGAAATGAATTTTAAGTGGAATTCCTTTAAATTACTGTTAAATTACCTTTAATTTATTTATATTCTAATTATTTATCTTAAAATTACCACTAATCATTCCATGTCAGTTTTATATTAATTTATTTTGTGTAGTTGACGCTTGCGCGATGCGATGAGCTAATAAGAATGTCCATATGCTGCATTCCACACACGAAACTTCTAAACAATACCAAACAAAAAGCATGAACCAATACAATGCTTAGACTATTCTTAAACTCCGTTGGTTTTTTTTCAAACGCAATATCGTTTAGTTAATTTTGAGCATGTATATTTCAAGTAGAGATAATTCTTATAACCAACCATAGAAAAGTTTGATAAGTTATATTTATTACACTTTTTGGTCCACTGATTACTTCTTTTAGGTCCAATTATTACCATCTTACACCTTATAGTACCATCATAAGTAGCTATGATCATAACCTTAGGACTATACCGATTCTTTTAGTCATTATTTTCATCAAGGTAAATTCAGAAGGCACGCTTCGATTAATCAATAGCCATATTTAAAATAGTATCGGATCTATGGAGAACTTAGAATCGAGTAATTTTCTGGCAATCATTGTTTGCAATGGAACAATTGTCAAATCAAAAAGTGAGTTGAATTATATAAATATTGAAATCTTAAAAAATCGGTTACTTTTGGAACAAAAGGCTATAATTTTGCGACCGGAGGAGTGTAGAATATTTTTATACATACACCATGACTCCCAAGTTCGATACGAGAACAAATGCCTATAATTTTGCGGCCGGATAAATGTAGAATATTTTTATACATACACCATGACTCCCAAGTTCGATACAACAAATGGCTATAATTTTGGGCCCGGAGGAGTGTAGAATATTTTTATATATACACCATGACTCCCAAGTAATTCTATACGAGATCCCTACGCCCAAATTGGAAGCGAAAAAAGTGGAAAAACTGTTCGAGATGACTGTTGCATCACCTTTCGTCATGGTGCATGATCCGAAACTGAAAGGCAAGAAACCTGCTCATAAAAGCCGTTAACCGTGTTGTCTTAACCCGAGGGAAAAAAGAATGACCGAAATTAAAGTCCAGGACGAATCTGCAAAAGATGACTGCACGTGAGAAAATCCGAAGTATTCGCTTTAATAGCCACTCAACCAACGAAAGTACGAACTCCCTCACATAAAAAAGTACTATACCAGAAAAAAAGAAGTTAGATTGTATCAGGCGTTACACAACTAAACCCCGCCTGTTATGTCATTGAAAAGGAAAAGTGATGTGCAAGGAAGCGAGCCCGGTAAACAATTCGAAATATAGTACCGATTCTGCTAAAGCGTTCCAATTTCTAAATTTAAGGATGATGATAAAAAAACAAGGAAATGGAGTATGGGAAAATGGCGTTTTTTTGTTTATATTTCATCCACGTATCAGGTAAAGCACACCCATTTCGTTTAATGAAAGAAAAGGTGTCGCTAAGGCACGTTTTGTGTTCATTATTCCATGCGTATTATGGCAGAAAAACGAGGAAGTGAATCTTCGATGGTTAAGATCATAAAAGATCTTTTAAAAAACCTCTTTAAGTGGTTTCTTTCTGGGAAACTGCGCTAATATAATTTGATGGTTTTTTCTTCGACGACGGAAATAACATTTATTTCAGAAATAAAATGTATTCAGTTTAATTAATCCGATTTCATTTAATAGGTTGCAATCAGATGTGATCATTTCAAACTGATCACATAATTTCATTATTCAGTTTCCATGTTTTAAAGTATTCATTTCATTAATGTTAGAAATAGTATCAACACACTTAATCGAAGAACAATAATATTTAGCGCAAAATTTGAAGACATGTGTTCCATTACCTACTGAAAGCCTAAAAGATTGATCCTGTACGTCGTCAGTAGCCCGTTGTGTTGCTCTAGTTACGATGTTAATTAAAAATTACCCGATTACCTATATTTTCCTATCTAAGCTATTGAAAAAATAATCGAAAAGAAAAAAAATCGAATTTCAGAAGGCAAATTCTCAATATTTCTATGTTTGACTAGTAAGTACTCTAATCCAAGCAAACATCCTTCTGCACAGACACACATACAGAATAAATTTCTTGAAAAATAATTGTAATTAAATTACAAATATTTGAGGAGCTTTTTGTTCGTGACTATAAAGTTTTGTTTCTTCCTACGAGAAATAAGAGTATGGAGGGAAATTAAAATATTAAACTATTTTAAGTATTAACATAAGACTTATAAACTAAATAATAAAGTGAGTTTGCCCATTATAACTCATAAGCATACTCGAGTTTTCGAAAAACAATTGGTTACTAAAACTATCTGTTGCTCAGTTTAATTTGTGAATCTCGGGTTACCAATCTCTTTTCACACGTCATTTCAGATACTCGCAAAAGGAGTATTGAATGCTGCAAGACACCAACCGACAGAAGACACTACAATTGCTATCCAGTGGACATTCCTCAGGACGATCCCTTCTATAAATTTTTCGACAGACGATGCATGAACTTCGCCAGATCATTGGCCGGTTTGCAACCAGGTTGCAGACTTGGTAAGTTGTTTAACCTATTCGAAGATTAAGATTAAGTAAAATAATATTCACAATGATAGATGCAGGAAATTTATACATAGTGTTTGTGAAATACATTCATTGCTCAAGAAGTCAAATAATTATTCAAAACAGGCGAATGCTGATATTATTGAAAGTCTTACTCCCATACAGTCAAAAAATATCAGAAAATATTTCTGCAATTTGGTATAAAAAGGGTTAATGTCCCTATAGTGTTAATGTCCCTATAGTGTAAAGAAACGTTGCGTATTACAAAGTATGGTCATCTGTGAATTTCGGTGGTGGTATCTTGATCATTAAGGAGATGTGAAGAAGGCATAGACGTGGGCTCTTTCCTATAACTGGTATGATGAATTCCGAGGCAAGATGCTCCATATAATTTTGCAGAATCTATACTGTTCTAGGACTAAGGAGGAGAACTATATTTCTATTATCATAACGGCTGTTCCATTGCCATTCAAAAAGGAGAAAGTAAAGTCGTTATTAAGTCGTTGCTGAAGAGAGCTTTTGAAATTTATGTGAGCACACACTTAACCTACAATACCAATTAACAAATACGAATATTTGTATTTTGGACAATTTGGATGTATCAGCACTGCTCTAGAACTAATAACAGCATTCGTCTATCAGCTTGGTAACCACTACAGTTACCATTCGAATGGGTAAAGACTTTGAGTAAAAGTCGAGTTCCTAAGCAACTGTAGCTTATACAATTGTTGCAAACATACGCTACACAATGAACGACTTCTAATATTTTGACTCAATAGGTTTAATTGGCATTTAATTGCTTTGTTAGATTAAAGTGGATGCTTGCAGTGAATTTCACATTGAACATAGTTAAATTGTCATTTTAGGGTTAATTTATTTCCATTTGAAATTTTTTACTGTTTTATCTTTCCTGATAGGTTTATATTTAACTATCTTTTAAAGTAACTGCTCTATTGGTGTTATGATTTGGCTGTTAAGTTTGATGTTTAAGTACTACATTTAAAAAATATATTTATCTATTGGTGAAAGCTTTAATATTGTTAAAACCATTTTTATTTGCACGGAAAAATCCCACTCATACTTTCTTTTCAATTCTTATTAGGTCCAAGATGGCAGACTAATGCCATTTCTGCATATATCGATGGAAACTTCATCTACGGCAGCAACGAAGAAGTTGCATCTCGATTGAGAGAGTTCAAAGCAGGTACTTGATAATCTTTTTCAGATGTTTTTGGAAATAATTTGATACGATTATTCACTAAGTCATTTTAAATATCCCGAGTTGCTTTGGTACATATTTAATACACATTTATTGACGAAAAATAAATACCTTTTCAGGCTTCAATCCAAATTGTGTAACTAATCATTCATTGAGATAAATAATTTTCGTTTCAATACATAATAAAGATAGTTTATTTAAAGGACAAATCAGATAGAAGTTCAAAGCAGCTACTTGATAATTTTTTCAGATGTTTTTGGAAATAATTTGATACGATTATTCACTAAGTCATTTTAAATATCCCGAGCTGCTTTGGTACATATTTAATACACATTCATTGACGAAAAATAAATACCTTTTCAGGCTTCAATCCAAATTGTGTAACTAATCATTCATTGAGATAAATAATTTTCGTTTCAATATATAATAAAGATAGTTTATTTAAAGGACAAATCAGATAGAAGTTCAAAGCAGGTACTTGATAATTTGTTCAGATGTTTTTGGAAATAATTTGATACGATTATTCACTAAGTCATTTTAAATATCCCGAGCTGCTTTGGTACGTATTCAATACACATTCATTGACGAAAAATAAATACCTTTTCAGGCTTCAATCCAAATTGTGTAACTAATCATTCATTGAGATAAATAATTTTCGTTTCAATATATAATAAAGATAGTTTATTTAAAGGACAAATCAGATAGGAGTTCAAAGCAGGTACTTGATAATCTTTTTCAGATGTTTTTGGAAATGACTTGATACAGTTATTTTCTAACTGAATTTTAAATATCCCCCGACTGCATTCGTTTACATTTTATATACATCCCTTGATAATAATAAATAACATATCAGACTTCAATCAAAAATATGTAACCGTAATCATTCATTCAGCTAAATAAGTTTTATTTTATTAGGCGATAAAGATAGTTTGTATTTATTTCCAGGACGACTAAAGACTTCTCCTTTGTACCGTAACTTGGGACTAAAAGATTTGCTGCCAATGAAAACTGTCGATCCTGATCTTGGATGTATTGCCAGACCAAGGAATATGTATTGTTTTGATGCTGGTAAGTTTCAGCTGTTACTAAAATGCATGGTTTTCGCATGACATTAATATTCATGTACTTTTTAATGCATGTGCTAAATACTGTTCTAGTGTCCAACAGATAAGCACGACTGTTAAAAGTCAAATTTAAAAACAAAATCTAATAAAGAAAATGTTTTGTATGCCATTACCGAAGCAATTATATTTTAGAATTTAGGATGTTGAAGGATCATATAAGGTTCTACATCATCCAGTGTTAAAATCATTTGTTCGTTAAGCTCTAATAATTCTTAATTTCTCTTATTTTGCTTCGTCAATAAAATAATTTTGATCCGTTCTGCAAAAACAAATTCCATACTTACTTTAATGTATTCCAAATGATAGATTAATAATGCAATGGAACCTGATTATCCGAGATAATGGGTAACAGGACCACTTTTGATGACCAGAAACTCTGATTATACGGAAGTAGTAATACAAAACAACCTATACGAAATTCCGAAAAAAATTGCTGTACTAATATGTTACCACTATTGGTACTGAAATATTCGTAAATCAAGATTTGAGAATAGTCTACCCTCGGATTTGTGTCACAGTATGTAAGTATTGTGATAATTTTACGATAAATGTGGACTTGAGTTACGTATCTTTTTAAACTCTCGAAATACCCTTTAACAGTCGTCTGTTTCGTAGCACTTACTCACTCCTTGGAGAAAGTGCTAATTTTTTATTTAAAACTTTTTATCTCGGATAACAAAGACAAGCGGTCAATCATAGCAATGATAATCAAGGTTTTACTGTAACATGATTTTAAGTTCTATAAATCATAGAGATTTTCCTACTGAGCCGTCATCTGACCGTGGTTTAAAATTACGGGTTATTGTCCTCGGATCTTTCCTTTCGGGATTGATCTAGGAGTGTTGTTAATAGCCCGATGTGCTCCAATGAGACGTTATTTCAACTACCTAACTACAAATCTTAAATTCAATTTTTTAAATTAAGGGCCGCTGTAGCCAAGTTGGAATTAGCAACCGGAGGGTTGCGAGTTCGAAACTTGGTTCAGTCAAAGACTGTCGTGTACACTGGGGCTGGTGTGCGTTAAATCTTTCGTAGCCTCAAATATCCTCACGCTGGTATGGTGTGGAAGTTCGAAGACTGGGGTGTCAGGTGTTGGTCTCGTCATCTGACCGTGGTTCGAAATTACGAGATGTCCTTCGATTTTTCCCTTAAGGATTGGTCTAGATCTTCGCCAATAGCTCCTTGTGTTGCCCAGTGGTGACGTTAATTAGCTACTTACCTAATAATGAGATCAACTTTTTTGTAATTTAATCAAAAGTTTATCGAAACTTCTCAATTTCTTTCAGGTGACGACCGAGTGAACGAACAACTTCAATTGACAGTCATGCACGTCATCATGATGCGTGAGCACAACCGAATTGCCGAAGGTCTGGGTCACATCAATCCCCATTGGGACGATGAAACCATCTATCAAGAAGCCAGACACATCCTATCAGCAGAACTCCAGCACGTCACCTACAGTGAGTTCCTCCCCATGGTCCTCGGACACCAGACGATGAAGAAGTATGACCTCGAGCCTCTCAGCAAGGTCAGAAGATTTTGATTTTTTCAATTTTTGATCAACGTTCAGTAACGGTAGTTTTTCATATCCAATCATTTTCCCCTCCATAAACAGTTTAGTGTTGCCCATACATGCCAACCTCCAAGATAAAAAGATCCGGATGAATTTTACTTCTTGAAAAGCAACATGCAAATGTCAGGAAAATGAGAAATCTTTAAAAAATAATTCTAAAAATAAATAATAGTTCCAAATTCGTAACAATTATACCCGATTGGAACTGTATGAAAGCAATTCAAAGCAGAAAAACTGACTTTTTTCCATTGTAGTAGACTTGAAGAGAAGGCAATCAAGCTTGAGTCAGTCGATTTTGAAAAAGTTGCCAAAGCTTGTTAAGAGAAAGCTGCTATTTGCAAAAGCATGAACTGCTATCACCGTTAACCAAACTTTAAAAAAATATATATCCAGATTAATTTTACGTCTTGAAAAGCAACATGCAAACTGTCAGAGAAAGGAGAAATCCCTAAAAGTAATTCCAAGTTCCAAATTCGTAACGATTACGCCCGATTGGGGCTTTATGAAAGCAATTCGAAACAAAAAAAAACTAACTCTTATCTATTATAGTGGACTCGAAGAGAATGATATCAACCTAGTATCAGTTGATTTTTGAAAAGTTGCTAAGGCTTGTCAAGAGAAAGCTGCTATTCGCAAAAGCATGGACTGCAATCGACGTGATTGGTTTCCTCCTGCCAATTCGCTATCGCCTTTTAACCAAACTATAAACTTTTAGAATCAGAATCCTCCCAAAAGATTAGAGCCATTTGTGGACGTTCTAACCCCTCAACTAATTTAAAGAATAGACTCGATCAAGCTCACGTGACTCGATTATCATTTTTTTTTCTCTCGGTAGTCGAACTTTACTGATATGTGCTTGGTAGCAGTGTGCACTTAATGTAACTGCATTTGGCGATATTTTAAACAAAATAGAACCAAATGTGTGCAAAATTTTCTTTGGTGCTTTTGTTTTATATTTGTAGGTTTTCTCCCCGTTGAAAATTAATGCCCCAAATAAGGTTTCTCGGTGGCAATCTAGAAACCTCTGATTTCGATGTTTTTCTTTCATGGTTGGCACGGCACATCGAAATTGCTGTCATTTTTCAATAAATAAAACACGAAAAATATTTTTTCCGTCTCGAAGATCGTAACATCTGGATAATTTAGCAGATATGGAGTCGTACATTACACATACTAACGATTCTTATTAATTATGCAACTGTTTGAATTCATGATTATTAAATTTCACACATCACACAACTTCCGATACCCGAGAAACGTATTCGTATTCGCAGCGCTTTTAACATTCATATTTGATTGTGGTGGTTTTATATAGATACAGTTGTGGAGTACTCAAGAAATTTTTATTCGTCATTAGCCTTTACCCTTCATTTTACAAATCTTACCTATTCAGCTTCTGTAGAGCCGATAATATGTTAGTACTAGTATTTTACCGTGTTATATAATAACAGTACTACCATTTCTTGACTGCTACACAAAGACAAACAACTCACTATACACTGCCGTTAGGATTTCTTTTCTGAAAATCTTGCTTGTATATACATCTTAGCATTATTTAACTGCATATCAGTTCAGATCGAATATTTATACTTATAACTTATTCTTTTCTTTGTGTACGTGTCTTTTTTCAAAGTTTTTGTCTTTTTTTTAATGTTTAGTAATTAAGATTTGGCATTTATCCCTCAAAATGTCTTATGTGCATTCTTAAATGTACAGTAATTAAATAAATTATAGCTTTTATTCTAGTCTTTATTCAAAATTTTGCTTTTGTTATTTAGAAAAAGTATGTTTTTAAAGAAGGTTTAAACTTTTTACTGTCCTACTCGCCTGCTTTACTGTCTTACTCGCTTGTTGCTAAATATATCTGAATGTAATCTTTTCTGATGAATCTACGCAAATTCTACCTATATTCTTATGCTGGCTCCTGTTGACCCATAAGTTCCTTCCCGTCCACACCTTCAAATAACTTTCTCATTTTTACACATTCAAATAATTAGGACATGATTTTAAATATATTCCAATCCATATTTAAACTTATTCAAATATTGTTAGAAATTTCTACCATTTCAGGTTGAATATTTCTATCTATTCGCTTATATTTTAATGGCACCAAATTTACTTCCTTGTCCTAGTTTGAAATGGTAAAATGTTGGTTGTGTAGCTACCAGAAAATTTACTTAAGCTCTACTGAACATTTTGGATGTCAAATTTTAATTCGTATTCTTCCTGCTAGTGGGCAGCTAGTTATGTCTTTCTTGAATCCAGTTTTGAGATTGGAATTTAAAGTAGTTTGGAATCCACATAAGTCAGATGGAAGTGCATTCCTCGTGTTGCAAACATTAACCGTGAAGCACTAAACTAAACTAATTATATTTTCTATTTTAAAGGGATATTACAGTGGTTACAGTCCTAAAATAAATGCAGGTATTCGATCAGCTTTCCAGGCCTCGGCTTATAGGTTTGGACACAGTCTTTTACCAGATGTCACAGAACGTTATAACAAGTTCCATGAAAGGATAGGTAATATATACAATTTTCTACTAAATAGTTTTTAATGCCTATATTTCTATAGGATTTCTATAAAATAACTTGTGTGTTTTATTTGTAGAATCTATTCGTCTCTCTCGTCAATTGTTGCAACCTTATGATCTCTACAAGCCTGGTATCGTAGATACCTTCATCCTGGGACTTATCAACCAAGAAGCTTATCGAATGGATCCTGCCATTACAACGGAGGTTTGTGAATTCATATTAAGAGATTTATTATATTATAATTTTTATCGTAAATAAATATATTCAATAAATAATGATATAATAAAGTCAATAAATTTCAATCAAAAATTTTTTGATAAATATTCTTCAGCTATTACAGCTTTAGCTTCAACTATACTTCAGCTATCTACTGATTAAAGGAGGCAATAAGAAATCTGAATGACAGAAATTAACATAAGAAGGAAATCCTAGTATACCCGGAAAATATATTTGCATATAAAAAGAATATTGATTCGTCTCTAAACGAGTGAATGAGTTCGTTTTATATTTTTGACTAATTTTACCTCATTTGGACTTAAGAAATGTACATACCAATGCTTATATTAATTATAAATGGATTTAAATGGGATACGAAATGGTGATCAACGACACTTCCAACAATAGATATTAGCAATTAAGAAACTTTCACGCATATGCTATGCTTGGGTCTACAAGTTTGAATTATTTAAAGCTCCTATTTTTTCATTAAATAATGTTTACCGATATTACCCTCGATTTAACAAATCACACATTAGCCTACGCTTTAAAATGTGATTGACGAAACGTAGCATATATCAAACTTTTGGTTTCAACAAGTACAATGATACCTCAAATAAATTCCTCTCTCTCTCTCTCTCTCTTCCTATTCAACAGTTAACCCTCTTGTTGGTTAGTTGTCTTGACGAGTTATCTCGTCAGTAGCAAAACTGATCATATCTTGACGGACAAGATTTCTTGTCATTAGAAAAAAACTAACCAGATTCTTGATCTCATATTATCATTCAAAAATCGGTAATATCATATCGAGATATCTCGTAATTAGCAACATTGGTCAGATTTTGATGTACGAGACTTGAGGGTTAAGATATATTTAGACTCTCAGCAATGATCTCAATATACAGAAAATTGTAAAGTATTTAATTCTTATATTCTACGATAGTTTCTATCACATTATTGTAGAGTACGACATTAAGTACAATTTCAGGTCCACCACAATGTACTTCATGGTTGATTCATTACACTGCTACCACGATATCGATAATTAATTATGTCCAATCAGTGGCCAAGAAGTTAAAGGTGTCGCTCGTAAGAAACTGGTAGACTTAAAGTTCCAATCTCGCATGTGCTGTAGCGTCTGGTGTACTGATAACGGTACCAATGCGACGACGCACGTCCAACTTGCGTGCAATTTGTACCGCAGTTCCCCACGGCGCAGCAGCTCGCCGCACACGCGTCTCCGTTCTGAAGTACTTTGTTTTCATAAATAAATGGAATATAAATAATAATTAATGAATGGTTGTATCCAGTAACGTCTATTTTGTTTCAAAATATACTTTTTGTACAACAAGTAAGCGAAATAAACACGTTTTCTTCGATAGAATAATATTTATCGCAAATTGCGCGAAATGAGTACTTGCGTCATTTCACGGCTATGTGTGCATAGTTGGGCTTCGGTGACGCTGCGGCGCCGCACGTTGAAAAATCGGATGTGTGCACCGGGGCTAAGGCTTCCCGGCTTGCGCTTCTGAACAGTTGCGTTCGGATAAGGTGGCCGACAAGGCCGAAGTCCCAGTTGCAAGTCCCTGATCGATGGTGTTCGATTTGCCTTTTCGTCTCGGCTTCGTGTGAGGGCATTGCAAAGTCTTCGTCTCTTTTTCTCATCTTTGTTTTACCACCATGTCGGTAACACGCTGGCACCTTCTCCGTTGGATGTAATCAAGGGCGGGTGGAGCATAACCAAAGGCCATGCTGGCACTCAGATTTACAATCCGACGCGTTGATGGATGACCGTCTCAACCGTTCTGAAGCGCTATTCCCAACCACTTTGGTGTCCAAGCTCCACGAAGAGAATGTGGGTGGTCGAATGTCATAGTGCCGAGGTCGAGATGGCTGCTTGAATTTTTCTGGTTCAAGCCGATATGTAAATGCAAGCCAGCTTCCCCTAAAGGAAGACATGTCTCCTCACGATGTTTGCGAAGTGATACCCTGGGTTAACATTCAATTAGCCACTTGTCTAATGCTTGAAGGATCGTGCGTCCAAAAGCTGACATTGCTTAAAAAAGTATATATTGTATTGGTGGTAGTTATCCATAATACAAAAAAAATCTGATATAGATTAATACTGCATTTCATTTGTTTCATGAAAGTTATGTTTTTCCGTCAGGTAACAAATCACTTGTTCGAGAAACCCGGTGACAGTTTTGGAATGGATTTGGCAGCAATCAACGTACAGAGAGCTCGGGAACATGGACTACCAGGATACAACAGCTACCGAGAGTACTGCGGATTACCAAAAATCAGGGATTTCTATGACTTGGCCGGAATCATTCCCAATAACACGATTCATAAATACACCAATCTTTATAAGTATGCACATTCTTTATTACCTCAATTGGTTGCGCACTTCTTTGTATCTCAGACAAAATACTAATCGGTAATGGAATCCACTTTACTGTAGTGGCCGATAGCATGCTGCTGAATATAAACACTACAGCATCGCATTCAGTTGTGTTTTGAAGAACTGGAATTACTTGAGATTGAGATTAGTTTTCCAAATCAATTAGGGGGTAAAACACTTCGATTACAAAATTGACCACTTTGCAAAACTGTGACTAGAGATACCTGACTCTAATACAAAAGTGAATATTCACTACACGAAAACAACGCTCGTCATTGGTTGTTCTATTAAACCTGGTAAATATTTTCTTAAAGATATTAGAACATCTTTATTTTTATTTTTATTTATTTTTTACTAATTTTAACTACTAAAATTGAACTTAATCATTGCAAGGGCGGATTTATAAAGCACTTTGCACTACCTCGTAACACAACCCTCTTTGCTCTACCCCAAAAAATCTCAAAAAGATAGCTGCATTTTACTACCTCAGGGTTGCTCCATGTTACTCCTCACATACATCGACACATTCTTAGCACAACTCGTTTACAGAGAGGCCACACATTTACTAACGAGTGTGATGCTAATGTGCTTTCTTGCACTCCATCTTTAGAAGACAATACTTAGAAAATTTCTCTCCCTTTCACCTACTTCTGAAATCATTATTATTTGGCACTGATCGAAAAGAAAGTATTTAAATTGTCGTCCCGCAAACGTCCATGGAGCACGAAACAAGACTCTTTGAATTAGTCTTGTAGATACATCAACATGAGCCTTTAACAAAGCTCGGTCTTTTGCTGGTCTTCATGTATAGTCAACAGTTAATTGCAAGGAAATAAATATTGAGAACATTTATTAATACGGTAACAAAATTAATGTACTTCGAATGAAGATATTTTATCTTAATTAATTCGTTTCAAATAAGTATATTTCGTTCTGGATAGGCCGGTAACAGCCTCGTTAGCCCCATTTCGCGAAAATTCCAGTTTCGTCTTTAATGATCATTAAGGCAACTTTTTGCAACAAATGCAACTTTTTTTCATGAGCTCTACGCTGCATGTAAAGTACTAAAACCAAAATTCTTCCTACATGGGGTGTACAGTAAGTGAGTTATAACCGCAACATAAATGCAGCTTTCTGCATAAATGCAAATTTTTGCATAAATGCAACCTCCTGAAACTTTTTAAAATATAGCTTAAAATTAATTAATATTAAATTACTATTTCATTTTTTGCTCATTTTTTGAATCAACCCTTCGATTACGTGTGTCTGATCTTGCGAACGCCGAAGTATTGCGGATCAAACAAGTACAAGGAAAGAAGGTGTTCGTCCTAAGACGAAAGTGAAATAAATGGCAAGAAGTAACTTTTAACACATTGGTTGGCACTCTTGATAATCCCTAGGAAACTTGCGTAATCGACTGCAGAGTTTGCGAGGTGAGTGTCGATCATTAATATGTTGTTCGCCTTGTAGATGACGTTTTAAAATCTCTGTATGTTGAGCGAAATGATTTTGCGCTTCTACTATCCGATACAGCAGATTATATGACTGCGGCTGGCACAGGTTTTCAATGTTAAAGAAATTAATGGCTAAGGATTGGCCATTCAACGTTCTACTGTATTTCAGTATGTATGATAATACTGGTGTACACGACTAAAATTGTCAATGTATTTTTAATTTTTTTCATTTTTTACGAATAATTTATTTTAGAATTTAGTGTATCAAAAATAAATGCAAGTTTAGGGAATGTTAAATGCAACTTTTTTCATTTTTACAGCAGCAAAAGAGTTGTCTTTGTGATCAAATTAAAACTAGACTATTCAATGAATTCGTGGCCTGAAGCAGCACCTCTAGACCTGGGAAGAAAAACCCCTGTTCGTATGACGTGGACCATTTCTTCCTTGCCCAGTGGCGAGTGGGATTGTTTTTTTAAAGACGTACTAGAAAATCAATTCGTCAAATGGCTCCTATGATCAAATTGCAACATATATATATACACTACATCACAATCTGTTCCCTTACATCAATAAGTGCATGCGACGACACTTACCAACCTCCTTAAAATCGCGTGGTGTAGGAACATTCTTTATAACAATGCCTCAAGGAACACAATTATTGACATGGTAAGATACATAGACTCATAACAACTTGATAATCCCAAGATATTACTCCTTTTGCATGTTGTTGTTACTAGTCCTTCATTGACTAGCGGCATCTAGACAGCACCCTCAAAAAGTCAAGGTCCTACAAAAGATTCGTTTCGTTTTTGCTTGTTGTATATACAGTATAATTCAGAATGATCTATAGCTGTAATTATTTTATAAATGTAAATATGCGAGACTGCAATCTGGATACACAAGTAATGAATACACTTTGCTTATATATACCATAAGCATATCATAAGCCATATATCATATACCATAAGCATACCAACGCTCTATTCATGCAAACCACACTTATTTAAACAGATACAGTGTCTGATGGGGGTCTCGAACTTGGGTGTGTGTGATGGTATTAGGAATAGCAGCTCTGAGGATAAAGTTCGACCTAATCATTATATCACAGGACTAAAATTGAGTCACAGATCGGCGTTCTGATCCATCACAAATGATGTTTCGTATAATTGTGGGGCATACTAGACATTTAATTTAAGCTAATACCACTAGTAAATCTGTACTACTGTGCGAAATATTCATGCAAAGTTGTGTGCTTAAACAGGACGGTGGATGACATCGATCTATGGAGTATTGGTATTGCTGAGTATCCCATGCCAGGTGCTGTTGTGGGACCCACCTTTGCTTGCCTGATTGGAGAACAGTTCGCAAATATTCGAAGAGGAGATCGGTTCTGGTACGAAAATCACGGATGGCCCTCAACCTTCTCCCCTGGTGAGATACTAACTACACATTTTTGATTGATACACAAGATTTTTGACAAAAACTGTTTCTCGTAGAAGATTATTTCATATTTGTGTTCTTTGATGTGTTGTTTTTCCTTCCTACAATAGTGTTGAGGAAGAAATAGCATTTGGTAATTATTCATAGATATTTCATGAACTTCTCGAACCCCCTAGGGCAGGCCTCGAAATAGATTTTTTAATACAGGTGCACCTAAGCTTTTAAAAAAAATTAGGTGCACAATTATATTTTCATGTGCACAGTGCACCTGTGCACCCGGGTATTTCGAGCCCTGCCCTAGGGCTATGATCTACGATTTTCAGAGCTCAAATAGAAGGGAAAATATCTAGGGATATTTTAGACTTGTGCTGCCCTCTATGAGGTTTAACGTATATTGAATCAAGGAAGATAATTTTGATTTTGTGGTGCTGCCATCTATACTTAAATATTTTAACTTTTATTGAGACTCAGAATTCATCACTACAGCAAAAAGAGCGAAATGATAGATTTTTAAAACCGTCAAAAGACAATAAGTTAAGTGTAGAATCAAGGAAAATAATTTTTATTTTGTAATGCTGCCATCTGTACTAAAATATTTTAACTTTTATTGAGATTCAGAATTGATCGCTATAAATTAAAAGAGCAAAGTGATAGATTTTTAAAACCGTCAAATGGACAATAAGATTTGTGTAGAATCAAGGAAAATAATTTTAATTTTGGGATGCTATCATCTATACTTAGATATTTTAACTTTTATTCAGGTTCAGAATTGATCGCTACAAATTAAAAGAGCGAAATGATAGATTTTTAAAACCGTCAAGACAATAAGTTATGTGTAGAATCAAGGAAAATATTTTTTTATTTTGTGATGGTGCCATCTATACTTAAATATTTTAACTTTTGTTAAGGTTCAGAATGGATCACTAATTATCAATAGAGCGAAATTGTAGATTATTAAAACCCTCAAAGACAATGCCTTATGTGTAGCAGCACTTAACTTAAAGACCATGCGCGTCTATTTTTTAAAAGATATTAAAATGATGAACATTTGAGCCGTTACTCTTGTACTGTCAGTTTCTTTACACATTCTTTCACTCTCAGATCAATTGCAAGAGATCCGTAAAGTACGCCTAGCGAGAATACTGTGTGACAACGCAGACGAAATGCTGACGGTGCAGTTCAATTCCATGGCGATGGCCAACCCTCATACGTAAGTATTCTCTTAACCTTTTGTTTTCTCAAAATGTTGAGTGTTTTCTCGCTAAATCCATTTTTGATGGGAAACATCACGCATATGCGATGATACTCTGCTGGCATTTAATGAATTCCAGAGATTACAATAGCCATTAGATTTTGGCTTTGTGGACTATAACTTTTAAACTGTGAACTAACTTTGGCAATCAATAAAACTGTTGTTGTTCAAAGCAATATTTATATATTAACAATAAAATACTAACAATTAACCCTCCTGGTGGTTATTTCGACGAGGTATCTTGTCATTAGCAAAACTAACCAGATCTTGATGGACAAGATATCCGACAATAAAAGAAAACTATTCAGATTTTGATTTCGTTAATATAAAAACTCTGCAATATATCGATGACCAGATATCTCGTCATTAGTAAAAATCATCAGATCTTTATGGACGAGATATCTCGTCGGCAAATACGCTCCCACTACCCACCATTTTAGCTACGGATATAAACCTCATACAACAAGATTTAAATCATTATATCATTATTTATAGTTTACAGATATGAGCGCCGACAAACCTTGCCATTTTTGATCGCTTAGGTTTCCATTCGGATCCTCCTACAACTTACCGAATTAAAGACGTATTCACATCAAATCCAACATCTGATTCTTATACTTCTAGTGCTTTCAACTTGTGTTCTTTTACAACACTAGGGGGCTCCGCCCCCTGCTCGCTTACGCTCGCCAACCCCCAGAGATTGCTACACAATCCCATTTGGTTTGCTTCGCAAATCACCACTTCTTTTACATATGGCATTTGGTTTGCTTCGCAAACCAACATTCCTTTCGCAGAGTGAAACTATCTGAATAATTTGTATTATCCTGATTTAACTTTACGGTCCATCACGTCACAGCGAGGGCTTCGCCCCCTGCTCACTTGCGCTCGCCGACCCCCGGGGATTGCTACGCAATCCCGTTTGGTTTGCTTCGCAAACCAATACCTCTTACGCAAGTGATTTCACTCTTTTTTGCTTTAACACTTAATGCACCCTAAACTAATAGCCGCATGAGTAAAAAATCTTCTGCATCTTGTTCCCTGTACAATTTTAAGTAAGCCCTGTTAATCTCCAAACTTTACGATGTGTACTTTGTACTTTCTCGGTAAAACGTCTGAGAACAGAGGGAAAAAAGCGAGCCTTTTTCCTCGCCAAATAAAAAGAAATCGTTGTTATGGCAATTGTTGCTACGATAAATTTGATATCTGGCAAACCCGATAGTCAAAAATACAACCCTCCGCAAATTCGATGCTCCGCGAATTTGCTCCGCGAAATAAAAAATACGAAATTTGTGTCACCAACTTTTGATTGCATCGAATTTATTTATGAACCAATTTTAAAAATAATGGTACCGTAAGAAAGAGTACAGTCTGAGGTATACTGCGATGTTTTAAAAATTAAAAAATAATAGTAATAAAATATAGATACGGCAGTTTAAAAAAAAAATTAAAATGTCCCGATTTTTCCCGAATTTCAAAAAAAATATTATCAAGAACCAAATTGAAATTTCAAAAAAAAACTCGACGAGCTGCAAAAATTTACGTTGAGAGGTACTCTTTAAAGACTGAAAATTTGTATGTGTTTTGCTCACTCGCGGAAGAAATTTCGCTTCTTCAATTTTGACACTTAATAAACCCTAAACTAATAGCCGCATCGGAAAAAAATCTTAATAATTGTCCAGTGAATACGATGAAGAACAAATCATGTTAATTTCATTTTTTCCCGATCAGTACTTTCTCGGGAAATCGTTTAAGAATCGATCTAAACAGCACAGTTTTCAATCCTGCGGCGACGGTAACTTTTTTTTAATATAGAGAGACATGCTTTACGCTTTTGAAACCAGTACCAACATAAACACTTTTGTATGGATTTCTTAAAAGTATTTTAATTTAGACGCGCGCGCGCGTGCTTACTGCTATATACACCTATGATCTATATGTCTAAGACAGTGCCATTTGGATACTTAAAAGTATGTTTTTGTTATCATGGTTAATTTATTACATTGACCTTTTGAATAATAGGTGTTTTAGCATTGCGAAATAGAGGTGACTAAAAGGGAATGACCTTGACCTATTCTTTAAATATGTTTGAATTTTAAATGCTCAGTTGTACACGGTCATAAAACTATATCCTTTTTCCAATTATTTAAAGCTTTTCCTGTAAATATTATTGGTTAAAACATTTTTATAGTTCTATCATGTATATATCCCCAAACATTGTCGCGGAAAAATGTCCCCAAAAATCTTTCAGTTCTTTGATCTTTACCGACTCCTGGTTGAAAACGAAATTGGTGTTGCAAACACGCCGAATCACCACCCGACAGGAGATCTTGATAAAATCAGTTGCCGAGCAACCGGTCTAGTGGTCAAGGTGTTGGCCTCTGAATCGGAAGGTTCCTGGTTCGAATCCGGGGTCAGGGCATGGATGTAAACTGTGCTGTCCTTTGTTAGGGGCAATGATGGTCCACCCACTGGGTGCCCCTTCAGAAGTGACTATCACTTCCGGCCATGTAGTGGCCAAGGACGAGTCCTTAGTGCCCGCCATTGGAAGTAATGACCATCACTTCAGACCTTGTAGTGGCCAAAAATAGTAGCCAATGCTCGCCATTGTTCAAAAAAATAGTGCCGTTTCTCGGAATGTCTTCAATGTATGGAGGGGGACGTGTTTGCAACTAAACGCGTCTTAATAAGACCACCATAACAGACCACCCCCAATGGATGCTTCCGGATTTTCGACCGGAAGTCAGTAGTGTTGACCTCAGATCCCGAGCTGTTTCTATGCACGTTACACCACACCTAGTTCTTAAAGATACGCAGCATAGTAAAGCTATGCACGTGTATGTTTTTTTAACGTGCATGTCTGGGATTCAAAATTCTAAAATCTTCAGTTTTAAAGTTTTTGTTCTGAATTTTTTTTTCTAGGTTTCCATTGTATTTTGAAATTACAAAAACCATTTAATATTTTTAAAACTTTAAAATTTTATTTATTAAAATTTAAAAATGTCAAAATTATGACGTCGGGCAAAATTGATATATCGCAAAATATTTTGTAACAAATCACTTCATTGTTGCATTAATTAACTTCTAAGAGTTTCATACTATAAATTGTCTTCAGGATTTTTGGTTAAAACAGTTAGAAAAAACTTTAAAAAATATTTTGTTCAAAAACTTCATAAAACACATAGTATACAAAGTTCGAAAAATTATTTAAAAAAAAACTAATATATATACACACAAATGCTGAATACAAATTAAAGAAATGTATCTGAAAAGTAAATGTTGAAAATTTCGTTCATTTATGACAAGTTATTCTTAAGTTATATCGATTTTTACTAGTGAAATCCCATTTTACACAAAAGGAGAAAAAGAGCGCTTAAAATTATGAAGGCTCATTGGATTTGCAGCTGTCATGTTTATAAAAAGTTGAATATTTTCGGTTCTACGTATGGTAAAAACAATTGTGAGGTGTCATTTTATTCAGAAAAATCTATATTATTTTTTAAGATGATAAAAAAAATTGGACTTTTTTCCATATTTCGATTCCCAGACCCCTTAACATTGTACGAAATAGACGAAGACTAATATTTCTTGTTCGCCTTCTTCTCCATTTCAGAAACCCGAGACTGGATTGCGGAACCGACGACATACCCCGACTGGACCTCAGTAAATGGCGGGACACCAATTACAAGAAGTAAAAGATTTTAAGGAAAGAGTGCCCCTTGTACATTACTTGCACATATATTTAAGACTACTTCCGAGTCATCGGATGAGAATGAAGGACACGTACGAATCGATCGCTGCGAAATTCGGAGTAGCCATATCACAAACGCACTTGCCCATTCAAACACTGATGCAGTGGGTCCTTGCTGAGACTGCGAGCTCAAGAACAGGCGTTAGGGAATTCAAATAACTAGGCCTAATAACGATGCAAGTCCTATTTCTTTAGTAATCTGAAAACACAATTATTGCTCCGAATAAAATACCATGGAAGAGTGGCAATGAAAGCATAAGTAAGATGAACTCAAGAGTAAAAAATATACTAAAACAGTTGGTATCGTAAAATGTCGTCGGTATTCTCTCAAGGAATTGTAAAATTGGTTTTACCATGCTTTTCAAATACGTTATGGACTCCTCTGTTACCAACTTGTTCATTCCTATCATCTCTTATTGTTTTATGTGGGTAAAAAAATATATTGAAACTATACTACTCTTCCTCTTAAATGCCAAGTATAGGAGCACGTGAAAGCATTAGAGCAAACGCAAGACCATGGAATACAAAAGCGCACAACTGACATTGCATTTAGCAATGAATTATAGTTCGGTTTATTGGAATAGAAAATTTAGATAGTTATACTTGAATATTTACGATGCTGGAACGCACAAGTTTTGAAATTTTGAGAGAATTATTTATTTATTTCCCCTAAAATCGTTTTAGGATGTCTAAATAAATAATAATAATTATATTAAGGAAAGATTTTTGGGCCCTTCAAATTTCTTTGCTTTTCCTTTTTTTTAAACCATAACACAAGTATATGTTATCGGCTTCTGTCGCTAAAAACTATACCTATATCAATAACACACAGATGATTTGAAAACTACAACCAGCTGTTCTTTATTTTATTTAGTTTTTAATTCTTTTTTCGTCGATTAGCGTAAAACATTAAACATCTTCAGACATCGACTACTCTTGTATGTATTGTTTTCCTTATTCCATGTTATACAAGGGATTTCGTCGTCTTTTTTATCAGTGAGAGACTTGATAGCTCTTTTTCATTCCACCTGTTATTATAATAGTTTAGTGTTATTAGTCGCAGGTCAATTACCAACGTATGTTAATCAATTTCAATGTTTGAATGGACAATCCAGCTTCGAATCGCTCGTTCGACTTGTACATGATCACGTAAAACTACGCTTTCGTGTTTGTACTAAAATGTTTGTAAATAGAATTGTGTCTCAGTTGTATTTATAAAAAGTGTGTACCGCTTCCTATTCGACAGAAGCGTCGTCATCTTTGCGAGAATGGTGCGTCGTCATCGAAGGACTTTTGCTGCTGTTTGTGAAGTTACAAGTAACAGGTTAATTATTAACTTCAGTAAGCCATCAATAAACTTGTCTGAAATTCAATTTTGTGAATTCAACAAATTCAAGAAGGTATTACGCTTACTTAGAGCATCAAAAAGAGACTTCGTAAACGAAATAATTTTAAATCTGTAATAGTGATAAATGATTTGTATTACTCTTAATGAAAAAATAGCTCTTGTTTATATTGATGAATCTTGATCAGGAGTAAGCTGGATGTATTTTAAATAAGCAGAAAGCTGTTCAATTTTTAAAATTTATCACGTGTTATTTGTAAATTTGTAACCGAATCAATGAGGTCAATTGTATAAGGAAACAAATTTTGTTTTATGTGTTCTAATAAAGTTGTGTCATTTTGCTTTGTCTCTCTCCTTTCTATACTGACTCACTTGAAAAGTAAAAGTTTGAAATGCATATTTTTTATTTTTACATAAAATGAATGAGGAGAGTGGGATGCCAGCTTAAGTGTTGACCTCGTCATATTACCGTGGTGTTGCTCTCTGTGAATTTTCTCTTGGCGATTGTTTCCGAACCTTCGCCAATAGCCATTGCGTTGCTCCAGTGCGACGTCAGTTAACTACCTACCTACTACCTTCTTCAAAATAGGTAACGTTAAGTCTGTTGTGGCTTCAACTATCATCACGTTGACGTAGTGTGGAAGTTTGGAGAGTTCCAGCTCAGGCGTTGACCTCGTCGTTTAACCTTGGTGTTGTCCTCGAATCTTTCTATGCTGGATTCATATCGGATTGTCGTCAATAGCCTGTTTCGTCTCTCCAGTGCAACGTTCACTACTTAACTACGACCTTCTTAAAAATCCTGAACGAAAAATAGATATCGTTTAAAAAATAGTCATTTTATTTCAGATAATGATTTGGTAATTTTTAATTAATGTCATACTAGAGCGACACAACGGGCTATTGACGACGGTCCGGGATCAATACCCTAAGGAAACATGACAACACGACGTAATTTTGAACCACGGTCAGATGACGACACCTGTGCTGGCACACCACTTTCCAAACTTCCACAGGTAATGATTTGGAAATGAATGAATACGTAACAGGATATTTCAAATAAACTTTTTCATCTCCGATGATCAGGGCAAGATACAAATGGAAGAAATCCAACGCTACAGCAAACTCAAACTCCTACAATACAACATATTATTACATAGTACAGTTCAAAAAGAATTAGAACTGGAGTTTATCCCCCCAAATGTTCTTTCGCTCTCCAATATCGGGAAATGTCAGTCTCTGTAAATAACTTAACAGTAAAACAGAGGATATGTCCAGGAGGGCCATGCTGCTTGCAGAGCGAGTAAGATGGCTTGGCTACAATGGTTTGGCTTCTGTGTAGATAGGTGGCAAGACAATTATTCCCAGTTTTAAGACCACATCACGTTGTGATTTGTCTGGAAGGTCTTCAAGACAATCACTAGTTAATTGCTTTGTTGATACTAGACCTTGTTGATCTCGTTGGTAGTTAGAAGTCCCTAGATATGCCAGGGATAGTTTTGCAGAGTGGAAGGCAGTACTAGCAGGGTTTTAGTGGAGGGTATACGGTGGTATACGCCGTATATTCTCTGGTTTTCCCTGCAAATTCCGTATACCCTCTACTTTTTTTAAAAACTACGTACACGCTTTGCTTTTCCTAGAAAACATCGCGCAAAACATTGATAGCTGTAGAAGCAAAAAGTTTCTATTTCAAGATATCACCTTGGAGCATAATTTCAAAATCGTACCTATTAATCAGAAGCAATTCCTTCAAAGTATTGTCGATAGAATGAAATCCAGAATTTGTTCTGATGTTAATGAAGAAAATTGTCAACTTTTGTAGGATATATCCATACCCTCTGTTTTTTTTACGACTAGAGCACTGAGAACAACAACATGATTGTTGTAGTAAGGCGGTCCCTCATTTGGCAAAATGATCCAGTTTGTTTCTAAAAACATCGCAATGTCCAGGTATCCATTGAAAGATAACGTTTTTTTTTTTTTTAGAATTTTAAAGTGATTGAAGCGCATGGAAATAGTGAATCTCATAAAATAAGGGCTTCCATAAAAGGGAACTAATTGAGAACAAATTCTTCGCGTCAAAACCAAATTAATTTATCACCATTTTAACGATGTTTGGCACAGATTAAAATTTTTGCAACATGGTGAAATTGCATTCGAATAACATTCGAAGGAGAAAAACATTAGCGCCCTCTGTATTTAGGTTAACAAAAAAACCCTCCCATACATGATTTAAAATCTTAGAATAAAAAAAGTACAAAGGACGAGGAAGCAAACCATTTTCTGACTGAGAGTCATTTTCCGTCAGTCTGAAAGTAGGTGGTAGTATCTCTGAAGCAGTACGTGTTTCATGTACGTATCCCGAATGTGACGTCACAAGGCTTGTTTTACGAATACAAATCAGTGTAGTCGATGAAAATTCCGATAATTAATTTTGAATTGATGTATTAGTTGATTGGGCTCTGCAAATTAGATTAAAAGCCAAAGGCGTAAAACTACATGCAACCCCGGTACTCATGAACTGTAACCCATGAACTGTATCATGCGAGAGGTATTTGGTTAGAGGAAGTAAAATTTTCGCATTTCATCTGGCTTGTTTGTTTGCTATGGAATCCCCCTTTAAACTTTTTTAATTCTTTCACACCTAAATTATTAACGTTGCCGGAGAAGATAATAAATACAGAAGGAATTCATGTGCTCTGTTTTGCATATTTTCATTTTTAATTCTTGAATTGTATATTTAAGTTTAGGTTAAAATTAAGAGCCAAATAAAATGAAATACAGTTCGTATTTGACTGCGACAAGAGCCGTTTCGGTTAGTTGCGTGCATACATGTCAAATCCCTAGAATCCTAGACCTTAAAGAATAAAATTAAACAAAATACTGTTGTAACATAGTATCCGGTGAAGAAATAGTGAGTGTGGCAATGTAAATAAGTAAAGTATTCTCTAAAGTGCAATGAAATTAAACATAAAATAAAGTAAAGAACATTACTGCAAAATTAAGGTCAATACCAGAAGTCATAATTGCATAAACAGGACCTTAAACATATTTGATATCCATGTAGACCGAGAACTGTTATCCAAGAATAGATACGCGTGAAAGTTTAGAACTATTAGATATTATAGAGGAATAGTGGCAAATATAAGAGAGCAAGAAGTTTGTCGTTTGTTCTGTATGGGGGGGGGAGTAAATATTGTTACTTGTTGTTGGATATATTGTACATTTTTTATTTGATTAAGATTAAAACAGATAAATAATGTATTCTTAAGTATTTTGTAACCCTGTCAAAGGTACTTAACTTTCATAATGAACATACTTGCAGGCCTTCATGAGTTGGGGTAAGTCATGGATGTGTTGTCACGGGGAAAAAAAGAACCATTTCTCCTCATTCGAGCAATTTTAACAGTAGAGAAAAATCATATAGCATTTGACAGGAACTTCATAAAATTTGCATAAAGGGCAGTCTTCACATTATATTGACACCAAATTCATAATTTCCATATGAACCGCCTCTTTCGACAAGCAATTTCAAATTTATAGCAAAATTTAACTTCAGATACCAAATTTCATGTCATTAGGCCGTTTCGAAGTTATAATAACAGAAAGATTGGAGCTCCTAATGATAAATCAGTTTCTTAAACTTTTACAGAAATCTTCCTAAATAATATTTCTATAGCGCTGATATTTTGTACAATATTACTGTTAAACAACCCAAACAAAATGCACCTAATATCTTATTATAAAAATGGTTTTTAGCATGAAATAATAATTATTAAATTAGTGTTTGAAAAAATAATTAATTGGAATTTTATTATATTTTGATGGGAATCGATTTAGAAGGACTTTTAGCACGGCCATGTAAAATTTCAGCTCGTTCCGATAGTTAGTTTTTGAGCTATATTCAATTTTCCTCAATATTGCAATTTTAGGGGAAAACCAAAAGTTTAAAAAAGTTTAACAAACCTCGCATGATAATTCTTGGATCGTTTGCACTTGCATAGTAGATACACTGCTGGCCACCCAAATTGCAACACCAAGAAAGACAAGATATATCACAACAAAATTTATTTTGAAGATAACATATTGACCAAGTATCAAATGATTAAACTTATAGACTTCTGTGAAGTGTGGTTTTTGCCAAAATCAATAGCCAGAGTAGCCGCCATTGTTGGAGATCACCGCTGAAACACGCTCGGCTTTGATTCAAAGAGACTTTGGATGTGTTCTTGGGGTACAGCAGACGAAGGAGCTTCCACACATTGCCAAAGTTGATCTGGTGTGGTAGCTGGGGATGTAATCTGGATCAATCGTTGAGCAACCATGGACCACGTGTTTTCTATCGGCGAAAGATCCGGAGAGCGAGCTGGCCAGGGAAGCAATTCAATCTGGTGATTGACGAAGAACCCTTGGACAATGTGTGCCACGTGTGGTCGCGAATTATCCTGTTGAAATATGGCTGTGGGCAAGCCCTGAAGGCAAGGAAGGACAACTGGCTCTAATACCTCGGAGATGTAGCGCTGGCTGTTTAAAGTACCGGCAATGCGTACTAGAGGAGTGTGAGAGTGATATCAATACCGCCTCATACCATAATAGCCGGTGCAGGACCAGTGTGGCGGTGCATAACGCAGCTGTTCAGCATCCTCTCTCCACGGTGTCTCCAGACTCGAATCCGACCATCGTGGTGTTGCAGACAGAAGCGTGACTCGTCAGTAAAGACAATTTCATTCCATTCTGCCGTCCACATCCTTCTTTCATCGCACCATTGGCGGCGGAGACGTCTGTGTTTCTGCGTCAAGGGTTGACGAAGGAATGGACGTCTTGCGGACAGACCACTCTGCTGTAAACGGCGTCGAATGGTACACGCAGACACTGGATGATGCGTTACAGACTGAATGTGCTGTGCTATGGTTCGTGATGTGGCTGAGCGATCCGTCACTGCCATACGCACAATATGCCTGTCATCATGTGAAGTCGTGCACTGAGGTGGATGCGATCGAACACGTCGGTCCGTCGTACCCTCCTGCATCCAATGATCACATATCCGCATTGCAGTTGTTTGGTTTCGTCCAACACGACTACCGATTTCCCTGAAAAAGAATCCACAATCTCGGTAGGCCACTATCCTTCCTCTGTTGAACTCGGATACTTGATCAAAAGATGATCGTTGTTTTCTAAGAGGCATAATTGATCGTTTTTTTGAAGAAACCACAAGAAAAACACAATTGCCGTACTTGAAATCGTCGAAATCTCCAAGCCTTAAATAGCGCTTTGAAGTGGCGCCACAGGCGCGCGTGATGTGCGTCTGCGCTGAAATTCTAATCATCTGCATATGCATGAAATGCTAATCATCTGCCTCCTTTAATGCATGTTGTAAATTTCATATTATTTGCATGCGTCCTTCAGGGTGTTGCATTTACGGTGGCCAGCAGTGTATAATAATGTAATTCGCAAAATCGTTTACGCTTGCGTAATAAATATAATAATTATCGGATGAATACGTTTAACATAGTGTTCAAATTTAAAATTCGGGTATCTATAACAACAATTAATCTCGTTCTGCGAATAGCGACTTTCTATGTCGAGATGATCCTTAAAATTGACATGAATTTTAGTATTGAATATCTCAATACCTATAGAAAGGTAGTAAAGTCATGAAATTTCATATTTAGACTAATTTGACTTCTCAGAATCTGATTATGACATCAAAACATGGTGTTTTCATTAAAAAATGCATTTTGTGTATGTGCAAAAATTTGATATAAAGACGTCCCTTTATACAATTTTTTTAGATTTCAATTTGTAGAGGACGTTACTACCTATTGTACGATACCTTTGAATTCGCTCTTTTTTTAATAGAGCTCAAAATAAAGGAGGGGGTCGGGTTTTTTTTCCGTGACTGAACTTGCTATCCGCATTAATGGAGAGATGGGGCTAAATATCTTTAACACGTGGAACGCTGACAGACCAAAATCTGCCTTGTGCCTGTTACGAGGGTAGTACCAGAAGTACCCGACTTAACAACGAAAACACAAAATATTTTGGGGGAAATATCTTTATTTCTGTACATAGTCTCCTTTTAGCTCTATACATTTTTACCAGCGATGTTCAATAGCTTTGATATCCTGTTTATAGTGAGAATCGTCGAGCTCGTCAAAATAGTCGACAACTGCAGACTCCACCTCTTCATTGTTGGCAAATCTTTTACCACCCAGTCATTTTTTTCAAGTTTGTGAACAGAAAATAATCTGAGGGGGCCTCAATCTGGCGAATAGGGTGCGTGATTAAGCAATTCGAACTTTAATTCATTGATTTTGGCCATCGCGATAACAGATGTGTGAGCTGGTGCATTGCCTTGATGAAACAAAACTTTCTTTTTCGCTGAATGGACCGTTTTTTCTTGATTTCGTCACTCAAACGCTGCAATAAGTTCGCACAATACTCAACGTTGATTGTTTTTCATTTCTGAAGATAATCAATGAAAATTATCCCACGCGCATCCCAAAAATCTGACTCCATGACCATGCCTGCAGATGGAACTGTCTTTGCCTTCTTTGAAGCAGATTCTCCCCTTTCAATTCATTGTTTTGACTGTTCCTTCGTCTCAGGTGTGAAGTGATGGTTCCATGTTTCATCCATGGTTATGAATCGACACAAAAACTCGGCTTCATTGCTGTGAAACTTCGCCAAACACTCGATTGAAACATCCTCACGACGCTGTTTTTGTTCGATTGTGTATAATCGCGGCAACCATTTTGCGCAGTTTTCTCTGTTCAAATTTTCAGTCAATATTCGATGTACAGCACTTTTTGAAATGCCTACTCTATCTGCTAGCTTTCGCAATTTCAGTCGACGGTCATCTAATAACATTTTGTGAATTTTCTTCGCCATTTCATAGGGTCGACCACTGCGAAGTTCGTCTCGGCAGCTCGTACGGCCTCGTTTAAACTCTGACACCCAATATTTTACTGTTGTAAACAGGGCCCGATTTAGAAAATTTGGTATAGTAGGCACAACTCGCAGGAAGGGGGCCCCTCATGTTATCCGTTCATCACAAAAACTAATTTTAAAACAATAATTGGTACTTGCGTATTTGACTGTTGACCGTTTCAAAAATTGTTGAAAAAACATTCCAGAAAATATGAAAAGTTATTTTTGTTTAAAATTTTTAGATACTTTTGAAACTTTGGGGCCCTTTAAATTATGGGGGCCCTAGGCCCGTGCCTCACAGGCCTAATGGTAAATCAGGGCCTGGTTGTAAACGAAGGAGTAGTCTTCCCCAGAGTAGAATCTATCTCCACTTTCATTTTGATTGAACTGAGGCCTTTCAAATGAAAGTATTGTATCACATAACGGTGACCAATTTTTTCCATGTTTGCAAATGCACTGAGAGGGTTCACTATTGATGACTGCCAAACAAATACTAAACAACGTAGCGTCGCCAAATTTCAAACTTAAGCTTTATAAGGTTGGCACTTTATACCATAGTGATTCTTTTCAAACAACAACCGCCATCTATAGGTCAGGTCGGGTACTTCTGGGACTACCCTCGTACAACCTGGAATTTTGTATGTAAATATTGCAAGACCGGCACGAGTAAGAACGATCGTGATTGATTTCAATTGTGCAAGATTAAAAAATCTCAGCAACTATATTTACTATCATAGCAGGTGCGCTGTTCAAAGACGTCGAACTGTCTAACTCTGCACAATTCTCCTTTTTAAGTATTGATCGGTTTCGGCCCTCTGATTAAATCGAGATCAGCCGGGGACTGAAGACCTCTCAAAATGGATACAGTATTAAGATTCCTTTTCTTTTTAGGCCCTCTTAGCGAAGAAAACAGTAAGTGCATTTTGCAAATATTCGATAACATTGTATTGACTATCAGTGGGTGAAACGTAAGAATATTTCGTGCCGATTGTTAATAAAGATTATTTGAAGTTCAGTTTTGATGATACAGTCGCAAATTCTCTTCATATGAATTAATGAAATTAGGATCGGTATGTCCCGCATGTTTTCAAAGGTTTGTGTTAGGGGCCCTTCGTTTCAATTCAATATTGAAAATCTTTCCCTCTTCCAAAAATTTAGTCATCTGAGCTTATTCATTTTAAGCGTTCATATCGGTCAATGGGGTTTAAATACCGGTATTTAATTACCGGTTTCCAATTCATCGTTGCCGGATATATTTTATTGTTATTTTAGCATTAGTTTTAAGATGGCATTAGCGGTAAATATCGTTTTTCAGAGGTGGCAATGCCTTTCAATATCCAAATATGATTCTCCGTTCAATAAGTTTGGGGACCCGTAGCTCAATTCATCATTCTGGTATATTTATTCGAAAAACTGATTGCTTTCCTAATTCAACCGGATTTTTGGGAGTTATACTAGATATCTACAATCATAAAAAATAGTAAATTGAGTTTGAAAAACTTTTCTCCTGGTACAATTTTTTCGAAAATGGAGAGATTTGCATGAGATTTTATCATGAGATTTTCGAGTAATGACTATTGCTTTTACTCAACAATACACGACTAAACAGTCACAACTTTGAGTTGAAAGAATTCTAGAAGGGATTTTATGATGGTTTTTTTTCTCCCTTCCTCGACACTGCTACTAAAATGGAAGCTTTTACGGTGCTCAGATTTGAGACATTAATTTTCATACCTGAGTAACATACATTCTATTTACAATTTTTATATATTTACATCAAAAATACTCTGGTTTGGTCTCATGGGGATGATATCCTCGACACCTGTTTATGTATTGAAGTACGTGATTCTCTTCACTATATGCTCGACTGCAGGCTTACATCGCATCTTCTTGAAGGATTTTTACTCATAAGAGATCGATCAAGTTAGTGACTTAAAGCATAACCCGATGTGTCTCCAAGTGATAGACCCCTTGGAAGATTTGCGTGGCAAACAACGCCTAGCAACAGCCAAGGATTAAGAAAATGGTTCAGGCATCGGCCTGCCGTAGCCCAGTTGGAAGTTTAGCGGATTAACAACAGGAGGGTTGTGAGTTCGGAACTCGATCCAACTGAACACCGTCGTGTACATGGGGGCAGGTTCACGTTAAATCAGTCGTGGACTCAGATGGAATCGCGTTGGCGTATGTGGAATTTTGTTTGGTGCCAGCTCAGGTATGAAATCGTTTTCTGACCGAGGTTCACAATTACAAGGTCTTGTTCTGAGGAACACTGAATCGCTTAAGAAGGGCTTTTTCATGCAACTCCTTAGCTCAAATAAAGTATTTATAAATTTCGGATCTTTCCCTTCAGGATTGACGTCGACTATCACCCGATGTGTTTTGTTGCTCCAAGGCGACGTTAATTTAACTACCTACCCGCAAGTCCAGTCTTGTGAAGACCGCTGAAATCAGATACAGATGCCCATGTGGTAAATGTATCTGAGCTCTGGTGCTTAAGCCCGAGGTTAAGAAAGTTATGATCGAAACAGGTAATAGGAAATCAATTTCTAATGATTAAAACACCAATAAACTTATAAAAATGATAAAAGATCACTGATCACTGTGCAAGTCACATACAGAAGTTTTTGTTCAGTTACGTAACAAAAACGATTAGCACGAGTGGAGTAATTTGTCTGCCTACCAGACACAATGAAATTGACGGGCGCATTCTAGCACAGAGAGAGATAGCTTTGTCTCGATGATAGCAATTGCGTCAGATAGGAACGTCTTGGTGTCGCTATCGTCAGAGATTTTCAGATTCCTGACGCATTGCGCAGTGAATCAGACTTCAGATTACAATTTATAAATAAATTTGCACTGCGTGGGGTTGTCAACCAAAATATAAGGACACTCCCAACTAGAAGCTTTAAGTCTAGTAAAATTAAAAATTGTGTTTTTATTCCAAAACGTCTGTCAAGTAGTAACGACTGAAAAAAATTGATCAAAAAAAATTATTTGAAAATCTTTATTCCTATACCGCATTTACACATTCGCGTGCATGGCGGGTAGAGTAGCGAGGCGAATGTGTAATCAGTTCACTCGTCATTTCGACTCGTTCCAGCCTCGTGGCTCGTAGCGCTCGTCAAAGGGATAAGGTTTTGTTTTTTGACGTTCTTCTTAACATTACATATTTGATAAAAGGGGAAAATGAGGTATAAAATAAAAAATTAAATTGAAGTAACAAAATAACAGTACTACAATATTTCTTATATATATATATATATATATATATATATATATATATATATATATATATATATATATATATATATATATATATATATATATATATATATATATACTTGTTTATTAACTTAGTATACAACTTACTAACGTTGTCAACGCGAAGGTGTGCTTTCGTGACTCTTGACAATCTTAGCAGTGTTGAATTCAAAGTTATTAAGTTTCTGCCTTAAAATAGCCACGGATTATCGATTTATCGCTTACGCCCGGCTAACGGAAATGTAACTTAGTTTTTTGCGAAATTAGCGGATCCGTATATAAGCCGCCCCCCCCCCACACACACACACTTTAGCTTTAGAAAAAGTTCCAAAAATTATCGGCTTATACACGGAAATATACGTAAATGCACGACAAAAGTGAAATTTTTATTCACTTGATTTTTATGTTTAACTTAGAATATGTTTTTTGAAGAACCAACTAGGAAAACGTTTATATGTATTTATCACAGCAAAAACTAATTCATTTTTATCCAAATGTTTATAGTTCATGAAGTTCAAGTGATTATTTTTCTATTCTTTTTAATTTTATGATAATCTAAAAATCTGACTGTATGTGCATTCTTACCAATGATGTTTTTTATTTCAATAATTGTAATATATGTTGTCACTGATTTATTGTATTTTGTTTCACAAATTTTAAAAACAGATGGTTCGGATTAATGAAACTCGGATGAACGGGGGGTTTGAATTAGCAAGGTTTTAGTGTATTTCAAGACTATCCTTAAATAATTTGTTGTTAAACCAAACAATGCGTTTCTAATGTATAATACTGTAAAACAACATTGTTTAAAACGACTTTATTTGAAATAAAAGTGACTAACATTTGCTGGACGTAAAATTTTTAACCCTCTGACTGCTCAATTTGTGGACCGAAATCGGTACAAAAATCGTGTATTTTTTTTTTGCATATTAAAAATCTATATATATTGGTAATTGAAATATGAATTTTTTTCTTTCTAGAAAAGACTTTTTATATAGATTTTTATCATGAGAAACTAAACTGTCAGAAAACCTAATTTCAGATGTTATCGCAAAAAAAAGAATAATTTCAATTGAATTGCAGTTAACTTCTATTTATTACATAATATAAAAAAGTAAAATGAAAAAAAAAATATATATATATATAATGCACTGAGCTTCTGGCTTCTTTATGACTCCTTGGAGTAACAAAACTGCAAAAAATAGTCTTAGTTCTTTAACATTCGTTTCTCTCCATTTTTTCCAACGGGAATTCTCTTTACAAACTGCTTTATGGATATGTTGTTCAGCGTATCTATTTGTTTCTTGGGCTATCATTCGTAATATTTGATCATCAAAAAAAAGTTCAAAATAACTCAATATACTTGCATTGTTAGCTATATGCACAGTAATTCCCGGATTTCCACGAAAAGGAACTGGAGGAGGAGGAGGAGGAATATTCTTCATATCAATTTTGCACCACTGCCTAACGCTTTGCAAGTTTATTGAATCATGATCAGATTCATAGCTATCTGAGGAGCAGTCCGAAAAATCTATATCACTACCACTATCAAAACTAAAATCACTTTCAAAATCTGATAAATCATCAGGAACATATACTCTGTCAATCGCTGAACGTTTTCTAGCAGCCATTTCTGATTAGAAAAGGGCGCCGAACAAAGGCGCGAAGTTAGAGCGGTAAATACAAAGTACCTTCAAATGCCGCAATTTAGTGGACGACTAGCGACAACTGTTGACCAAAATCTAAATTTAACGTCTAACACTGTATGTAATTTATTTCATTGGTTAAACGGTGAAAAAGCGCGAAAACGGCTCTTCAATAAAGATAGAAAAACACCTGCCCGCGAAAATCGCGGGATGAGCAAATTTTGCTACATTTGAGTTGCCCGTGGAAATCGCGGGATAATCAGACAGAGGGTTAATAATTTTATCAATGGTCTACGAAATAAAGTATCAATATATCGTGTGATTTTTAGCATAAAAATATAAAAATTTCCCTGAGAAGGTCTCCAGATGCTTCACCTTTTTATTGGTGTACAGTTCATACTTCTCGGGACTGAACTCCTCCCCCATCAGTCATCAACCCTAGACACACATATGCTTCTGTGATGTTTCTTCCAATACTGATGAATGATTTCATGTCTTAATCTCATCATAAATATTACAGTTGCATGTAGTTATTCACAAGTATATAATTAATACACTTATTAAAAAAATAAGCACTCTTAGACGACAGAATCAGAATCGAGAGAATTTTTACTGATGTGCTTCAAGCAAATCAAGTTTAAATCTGAGAAGTTACGAAAAAATCGACGTTTCAATTTCTAATTTAAATGTATTGTAAATTTTAAAATTCACCATAAAAACATCTGGTAAATATTGTATAAACTAGGGAGCTCCGTCTCCTGCTCGCGAACCCCCGGGAATTGCTACGCAATCGTTTTTGGTTTGCTTTGCAAACCAACATTCTTTTCGCAAGTGATTTCTCTTTTCTTTATTTTAACACACAATGTATCTCAGTAACGCATCAGTAAAAACCTTCTCCATCTTGTTCCCTCTTTAATTTTAAATAGACCATGTTAATCTCTTAATTTTCTGATCTCTACTTTCTCGGGAAGCCGTCTGAATATAGAGTGAAAAAAGCGAGCCCTTTTCCTCGCCAAATTAAAAAAAATCGTTTCTATGATAAATTTGATATCTGGCAAATATATAAGTTAGTTAGAAAATGTAACCTTCATTTCCGTGAATGAGAGTGAATGCTTTCGCTCCGCGATCTAAAAATTACAAAATTTGTATGACCAACTTTTGATTGTATCAAAATTATTTATGAACCAATTTTAAAAGTAATTTTACAGTGCGAAGGAGTGTATTCTAAGCTTTCACGTGGTATTTTCAAATTTTAAAACTAATAGTATTAAGCTACACATGTGACAGTTTTAGTTTAGTGTATCGGAACTTACGATCTTAAAGTCCCGAAATTTTTATATGACCAACATATAATCGCATCGAAAATTTATTTATTAACAAATTTCCAAAATAATTGTACCATACGAAAGAGTACATTCTAAGGTTTTCAGTGATGATCTCAAATTAAAAAAAATAATAGTATAAGCTATAGATATGACAGTTAATAAAAATTAACTGAAATTTACCAATATTCCAAAATTTGTATGACCAACTTTTGATCGCATCGAATTTATTTATTAACCCATTTCAAAAATAATTGTACCAAAAAAAAGAGTATATTCTAAGGTTTTGTGCGATGTTTTTAAATTTAAAACTAATAGTAATAAGCTATAGATATGACAGTTTACCAAAAAAATAACGAAAATGTACCGGTTTTTTGAATTTCAAAAAAATATTACCAGGAACCAAATTGAAATTTCTAAATTGGTGAGGCTAGATAGCTCGACGAGATGCAAAAATTCAAGTTTAGAAGCACTCTAAAAAATCACGACTGAAGACTGAAAATTTGTACGTCTTTTGCACACTCGCGTTTGAAATTTCGCTTTTACACTTAGACACTTAATAATTACTAAACTTATAGCCGCATCGCAAAAAAATCTTCTTTTCCGTGTTCCCTGTACAATTTTGAACAAACATTGTCAATTTCGTAATTTTCTGATCCGTACTTTCTCGGAAAACTGTCTAAGAATAGATTAAAAAAAGCGAATTTTCAACCCTGCGACGGCGGCTGCGGCAACGTTTTTTTTAAATATAAAGCGATAAAAAAAATTGTAATTTTTAAAAATCAAGTGTTAATTAATGAATATGCGTCAACATAATTAATAGATATTAACCATATTATTATAATTAATTATAAATAATTAATGTGTGTTAATTATATTAATATAATTACTTTAATCTTCCCCTTTTTACTGGGGTACAATCCAAACTTTTTGGGAGGACAACCCCCCCCCCAATTCAACAACCCTAGTTACGCCTATGCTAACGAGGTCCCGCTCTTCAAGGTCGCAAAGATATAAACTCGCTAGCCTCACCATACGCACGTTAAAACGCCTCACGTAAACATGGCCTTGCAGCTAGTATTAAAATAAATAGGAATACATCTGCCATATGGGATCATTAATAAAAGAAACTCAGTTATATAATGATTTAACTGTGTTGTGATAGAAGCTTTTGTAGAAAAAGTATGAAATAGCCATTCAATATTTAAATCAGTAATCCCTACCATTATAAAAGGAAGTATCCGACCTCCAGTATGCAGTGTCCTGACGAATTTATGGCACTTACAATAATGAAATTTGGCACCATAGGGGGTAGTCCAAATTTTTTGCAATTTTGGAGTCCAGCCCAAATTTTAAAATTCAATCTAGAACATTTTAAAATTAGTTTATTAGAATTTAACTGTTCATCATGTTTTTTTTTTGTTTTTTTGGAATGGCAACAACATAAAGAGATGGTAGATTATAATTTTATTTTTTCCGTTTTAATTTTGCGGAGGAACGATTTGCCAGTAGACTAAAAACACAAATAAAGTTTTAACTTTAATTATGTAGTTCTATTTTTCTATCTCCTAGATCGTTAAAGATAGAAAAATTTCAACGGATTTGAAATCTACGTAAAATTTCACATTAGATCGATACCTAAAAATATGATTTTTCTTCAAATAAATCATTTTTAAATTGAAACTTTTATATGTTTTCCAATACGAACGCTACTGCGAAGAATGACCTTCGTTTGATTCGAGAAATCATAGATTTCATTTTCTGTGCTCAAACCATTCCACAGCGAAGAAAAGCAAAACAAATAAAAACATTTTGACTGGCATTGTTTAGTTCTCTTTGTAAAGATAGATTGAAAATTTCAAATAATTTTAAATCTGCGGAAAATTTTACACCAGATAGATACCTTGCAAATTGATTTTCTTTTAATAAATAATATTTCAATTAAATATTTATATTTTCGTAAGATATTGTGACGTCACGCCGATTGGATCTCTGTTCGAATTTGGCCGAATTCGACAATGACGAGGCCATCACGGCGTTGCCCGTGGTGTTGATTTGCGAATGATGGCTGTTATCCAAGAGGCTATGAATTCCCGGGGGTTAGCGAGCAGTGGTCCCCCACGAAAAGAACTATCATAGTCAACGCCGTGCTAGCCACGCAGTGCCTAGCTGAAAGATATTTTTTCGAGTACAAACAGCGCCGAAAACTATTGCGTAGAACAAAAATTTTGTTCATTTTAATTTTTTTTTTAACCATGACTCGTTTCCATTTGCTAAGAATAGACGGAAAATCTTATCTTTTATAATCAGGAAAAGAGATATCCACCCAATTACAGATATCATAAATACGAAATAACCGACTCGGTATCTTGACAATGATACTACATATTTAAAGTCAAATAGAAGAAAGTTTATAAAAATATCTTCCAACTCAAAATCCAGCAGATATCTTTTAGCACTAAGAGTTGCACCGAATTCGCTTCGAATTTTCAGCAATGGGAACACATGAAATATTTCAGAAGGAATGTGAGTATGTCTTATATTATCCTGATGAACAAAAATAAATTAAAGTTTGTTTTTCTTTTCGCAAAAATATGCACCTGGTTTAGTTTTCTGTTAAACGAAAAGTATGTATTAAAATTGTTTTCGATAGCAATTGCTTTGTAATGATTTCTAAAGCCTTAACTTTGATTGTCTCTTTAATGTATTTACACCACAAATGTTTCTAAAATGCCTAACGGTTTGAGAAAGTTCAATGAATTGTTATAATACGTAATTCAATATCTATATTTATATTTTAAAATAAAAAGCAATGTTAGAACTAATGAATACAATGGTAATTGAATCAAAATCTGCATTTGCAGTGACTCCAAAAATTGAGTACACACCATGGAGAGATTTTTTTATAAGTCCATAACTGTAATAAATAATATTTTGAAATTTATTTTGAAAGGAATGTTAAATTCACATTTTGAAACATACAAGGCTAAAAAAATATTCTATATTTGCTATGTTATATTCTGGTTTTAATTTTTATTGGAATGATAAGTATACATTTTGAAACATGCAAGGTTATAAAAATATTCTATATTTGCTATGTTATATTTTGGTTTTAAATTTTATAGGAATGATAAGTATGCATTTTGAAATATGCAAGGCTAAAAAAAATATTCTATATTTGCTATGACATATTCTGGTTTTAATTGTTAAATTTACACAATTCTGTTATCAAATTGAGTATACACTCAGCCTATTTCGTCCCCAGAACCTCAACAAAAGAGTAAAAAATATTTTTACTGCATATATTTTCATATGTAGAGCAACTTCTCTAAGTCAAGTGGCACTGGGTTAACAAAAATTTATGTTGTATTTCGGAATATTTGGGCCCATTTCTCTCCGTTCCTATATTTTGTGTTCTAAATATAGGGTGATTTGTAACCACTATTTCCTGCAAGAGAACAAACTTTCAACTTCATTAAGGTCCTGAGATTATTATAGAGTTTGTAATTGCTGTTTAAGGTGGTACAGAAAATCTAATTTTACTATTTTTGTTTCCTGTTGGTTCTATAATAGAGTATACGTAATCCGTTGACACAAAAATGTCACTAAATCCAAATTTAAGCATACTTATTAAAAAATGTTATTGAACGGAGTTAATTATTTCACTTTTCCTTGATTTTATCGGTAAAAACACAATGTCCAACCTCTCTAGTCAATATGCAACCCCATATAAGCACCGAAAAATACATATTCTTTGAGGTGCTCACTTTAGAATTCTTATAAGCCTATCCCCAGGCACTATCTAGAATATTGGATTTGCTTTCTTAACTAAATACTATGCAGCTTTTTGAGGTGATGACTTATGATTGGTTCTGCGAACCCTAAAAGTGAATTGCTTCCACAGCACACTAACTCTATGGATGCCTTGTGCTGCTTGAATGGGTCTAGATCCCAGTCGAGATTCTCTGAACTATCAATTCAAAACAGCCTAAAATAAATTTAACGCAAAAAAAAACTGGCATGGTTAAATTATGAGCCTATTATTTCACGAGTATGTTAAGAGCAATTTACAATACAGCTGAGACTCCATTTGCTATACTTACCAGTATAGAATTTACAAAAAGTTCTAAAGACCATTATTGTTCGTAGAGCAAGATTCCACGAACCCGATCAAAAGATTTAATCTTATCTGAATTTTTCTTTAAAATATCTCGGTAACAAAGATTATTAAAGGTAGTGGAATATTAAACTGCTTATATATATTTTTTTATCCCTTAGCGTGAGGACTTATGCAAAAGCTTCCAGCATAGTTGTTTTCAAGAACTACAAACTAAAATAATGTTCCCTTTTCCAAGAAAAGTAATTTGATCGCTTTCAACTAAAAGAGAAAAAATTGTGGGTACTCAAAAAATATCTAGAGAAAACTCTTAAATGAAATATCTCAATTTAATTGAGGAGATTGAAATTAAAGTACACTAACTTAGGTTAAATGTTTTAGAATTGACTTCTTGCATAATGGAACAATCAGTCTTTGACGATATGTTTAACGAAAAAAAAGGAAAAATATGTGTTCTCTTTTGAAATGAAATTTGTATCTCGAGAGTTAAATTGACGGTTCTGAGGATAACACCTCATAACTTAAGAACTATTTAAATCAAAACAGTTGTTTGTTTGCATTTTATATATCGTCATCTGACGGTAGTTCAGAATTCTGAACTTCCGTCAGATGACGATATATGAAATGCAAACAAACAACTGTTTTGATTTAAATAGTTCTTAAGTTATGAGGCACATTTATTTTCTCTCTGGCTCAATGTACATGGCATAGTGTTTCTGCTGTGGAACATGTCTCCTTTACGTGTTACGAGTGTGACGTCACTTGGTTTGTTATTCCACCACGATTTCAGCACTTCGGCAATGAAAATTTCATGTTGAATTTTGATAGTTGATTGGTCAACACCAATTATATAGAGCTTCGAAACGGCGATAAGTACATGGTAATGTACCCCGGATATGTTTTACACGAGAGCATTTGAGTTATAAGAAGTGAAATCTCCCTTTTCTGTTTGGTTTGCTTGCTAACACTGAAAATCTCTTTCATATAACATTTGACGTGCAGATATGTTGAAACAGTCAAACTTGTGTAGTTAACAAACATTCTAATGATCCTAAAATCTTACTGCAATTGAAACAAAATAAATCAATGCCAAATTTTAAAATGGCATTACTTAATCGGTTTATGTATTTCATCTTCCCATTCCATCGTACTTTATGCCATGTGTGTTAAAACCAAGTGTTATCAATACACGTAAATATCATTATAATACTTTTGTACCTCGGATTATGTATTTCATCTTCCCATTCCATCGTAATACATGCCATTTGTGTTAAAGACAAGTGATGCCAATACATGTAAATATCATTATACTACTTTAGTAACCTCCTGTTAGTCGCAGTAAAATCAGACTTATAAATATAAAACCTTACTTTTATTCAGTCTTTCGCTTAGAACTGACAGCCATCGATTAAGCATTAAAGTACATTATTTCCCCTTGTTTCTTATACAGATATATAGATCCTTTCCGACATTCGTAGCACCATTCAATATAGTCGTTGCAGAAAATTTTGAGATATAACCGGAGCGGACATTTTAACAAACTTAAGGCGTGCTTTATCATGAAGATATTCATATCCAACGGATCCCATCTCATGTAAACTTCAAATTAAATTAAATGGTGAATAAACTTTCCAAGGAGGCCAGGGCTGAACCGTTTAGCACACACGTCCCATTAACCCTTCAAGAGTTATTTGCCAAAACGAATAGCTCAAATAATGCGATATGGTAAAAATTACACAAAACTGCAATTTCATACTTTAGACTATTGACTGCATACCTTTTCTTACGGGCACATCTCTTTCATATTGGTGCTGTTGACTCGATGAACTGCATTGTATTAATACTTGTCAACCTGTGATAACTAAATAATTTCTTTTAACTCAGAAGTTTTGACAATGTCGTGTCAAAATATTGGAGATTAAGAGGACTAATGGTTTGAGGGCCAGCGACCGGGATCTGTAAACAATAATCATAATACAATTTGATGAGCCCCGAAAACTCATATCTGGTACAATAGACCATCCTGAACCTTCGCTCTTAAGCACATGAATGGCAAAAAATGTCATTCTGCTCTTTCTAGAGTTGTGAACAGGAGCGTTCGATCCCTATCCTTCTTACAGGGTCATAATGCAGTTCAAACTTGCCTAAAAAATATCACTGAACACTCCCCAAGTCATCTTCTGGCTTGCATTGGTCTCTGACAAGAAAGAATCTTTTTGAAGTCCTGCTCTTGGTGTTGGACTTTTGGACCTTGTGTGTATTCATGGACGGACTTGGATTAACTGCTTAGCTACTACGTTAGGTTGGTTTGGTTTTGTGGCGAGAGACGCCATATTTTTCCACGCTATGCCAAGCACGCCACAGATAATGTCAAGTATTGTACATCAAGAGAAAAACACCCAATCTAAAATAAAAATGTCGAACCTTTGACCCACTTGCATCGTAAGGAAAGTAGTAGCAAAGTGAAATGCAAGCTTATATCCGAATCCATATGATATCGTCAATGTATTTCATTTAAATAAGTCTGTGCACTTCATTTAAATAAGTTTACGTCTGCCTTGGTTTTTCCATCTGATCATATGCACAAAAGACCTCTGAAAACATTTCTGAGCCATTCCAATATATATCTTCATCCTTTTGGTAAAAAAAAGCATACTGATTATTCTTTTTAAACAATTGATTACAACGGTCAGTGGCTGATAATCTCGACGTTTTCATGAGATTTTTCAGTACATTATCTTTGATCGACGTCAAATGAAATAAATAAAGTAGAGATGAATTTCAGGGCCGATTCTTTCTGTCGTAATTCTGCCGACTTTGAATCCTGTCATTATACAGAGATCACTGATCACCTTTATCTAATCGTTGGCGGTATACAATTCAAACTTCTCTATCTTTAAAAAAAATATCGTGCATTCTTTCGAACATTCTCAGAATGAATGCGAAATGTTAACTCCTTTGTGATTGGCAAGATGGCATGTGTATGGAAACTTTTATAAGCTAGAAAAGATACTCCTATGTATCCAACATAGTTTCAAAATAACTCCAGGTTTTTTAAAAATTAGTTTTCAGTATCGTTGTATAGTCACTTCTAGATGTACGAGAGCTAATTTGAATCTGACCTACTGTTTAAAATTAATCCCAAATTATTACGAACTTCTATGCCAATATTGTAATTTGATCGCAGAGCCTGTAACCAAGGATCAAAGCGTTAATGCTCGGCTACGGCCAGACCGGAAAGTAACGGTCTAAAGAGGAATGTTAAATGAATAATCTATCGAATCATCATATATTTAATGAATCAAATCATAGTTCTATAACATGTAGGCTTGTTGAGTTTGGATAAGAAAACATCTTGGGATACACTTAACATATATTTATAAACACTAGGGGGCTCCACCCTCGGTTCGCTTACGTGAGGAACATGCTGCGAGGTATAAAAAATACGAAATTTGTGTGACCAACTTTTGATTGCATCGAATTTATTTATGAACCAATTTAAAAAATAATTGTACCGTAAGAAAGAGTACATTCTGAGATATACTGCGATATTTTCAAAATTAAAAACTAATAGTAATAAGATATAGATATTACAGTTTTAGTTTTGTATCGGAAATTACGATCTGAAAGTTCCAAAAATTGTATAACAACTTTTGATTGCATCGACTTTATTTATTAACCAATTCAAAAAATAATTGTACCATAAGAAAGAGTACAATGTAAGGTATTCAGTGATGTTCTCAAATTTAAAAAATAATAGTAATAAGCAGTAGATATGACAGTTTAAACAAAAAGAAGCGGAAATATTCAAAGATTCCGAATTTTGTGTGACCAACTTTTGATCGCATCGAATTTATTTATTAATCTATTTCAAAAAAAAATTGTACTGTAAGAAAGAGTACATTCTGAGGTATACTGCAATATTTTCAAAATTAAAAATTAATAGTAACAAAATATAGATATGACAGTTTTTTAAAAAAAATAACAAAAATTTCCCGATTTTTTCCGAATTTCAAAAAAATATTATCAATAACCAAATTGAAATTTCTAAAAAAACTCGACGAGCTGCAAAAATTTACATCAAGAGGTACTCTTTTAAAAAAAATGACGGTTGACGACTGAAAATGTGTATGTTTTGCTCACTCGCGGAAGAAATTTCGCTTTTTTAACTTTAGACAGTTAATGACAGTTAATAAACCCTAAACAAATAACCGCATCGAAAACAGATCTTTACAATTGTCCAGGAACACGATGAAGAACAAATCATGTTAATTTCATATTTTTCTGATCCGAACTTTCTAGGGAAACCGTCAAACCGTCTAAGAATCGAGCTAAACAACACAGTTTTCAATCCTGTGGCGGCGGCGGTAACTTTTTTTTAATATAGAGAGATTTAGAGTACAAATTACAAGACTAACATTAGAACAGGACCGCAGCGCAGTCGAGCACCTGGATTTAAACTACAGAGCAGCTCTTCTTTTTAGTTCGGTTAAGCATTTGGCAAGGGTTCAAGAATCGGTTACGCACTTGACGGGGTAGAGTGTTTATCGCGAAATTAATGTTCAGTGTTTGATCGGCTACAGTTCTGCTTACCTCGTTTGTGTACTTAAACTAATGTACAATAAGAGAAATAGCTTTATGATACAGCAAATAAAAACGCAAACTAGAAGTTACAGAAAAATGCAGACCAACCGGTCTAGTGGTTAAGGTGTTGGACTCTGGATCGGAAGATTCCTGGTTCGAATCCGGGGTCATGCATGGATGTAAATTGTGCTGTCTTTTGTTAGGGGCAATGATGGTCCATCCACTGGGTGGATGTCTCATATATGCCACTTCACACGTGACCATCACTCCCGGCCTTGTTGTGGCCAAGGACAAGTCCTTAGTGCCCGCCATTGTAAGTAGTGATCATCGCTTCCAGCCTTGTAGTGGCCAAGGAAAAAGTCCAGTGCCCGCCATTAGAAAAAAAAGTTACATCAGAATTTGTACTTCGCAAAAACTCCCATATTCTGTTCAAATTTTCCGTTTTCCACAAAGCTGTGGTATTTTCTACCCATTTTAATAGAGAAAGATACATGACTGTCAGATCATGAAATAGTTACGGAGTGAAATTTTATCACATATAAGGTCCTACAAAAGTTCCATATTTGTTTAGTGATAGCCATCACTCTCCCGAATAGGACGATCAAATAGTAATGGCCTGTAGTGGCTCATATAGTACCTGTTATATTCACGCTGTTTGCATCGCTAATCAGACGAACAGCACCATTGGTAAACAATAGAGCACGATTTGTGAACAGGGGAGAAGCTGAGGTTAATTCTGTTAGTTAATAGTCTGACCTTAACAGAGAAACAAACGATGTCTCTAATGGTGTTGTTTTGCTTCGCCACGATGCATTTGAGACATAATAGTTGGTATATTTCTGCCACTGTGGCATATATGAGACAGATGCTACCTTCCTCGCGACAAAAGAATGCCTCATCCTAGTTTGACTGTGTAAGCCAGGGATACCTAAGAAATATCGTTGCTCACATTTTCTCTTCTACAGTAACACCTCTTCCCCTCTTATTTAAATAAATATATGTGGTCTGCATTCTTCACTATCCGATCTGCAAAGTCCAATATCGGTATGAAATTTGTCCAAGAGATAAATTTTATATTCGATAACTAATTATAGCTCACCTCAATTAAATTTTCAAAAGTTCATAAATAAAGCAGGTCACTTAAATACTCGAGAAATATTTTATTGAGTTGGAATTTCGGCGTAAAATATTTAAGATGATGAATTGACGACAGTGTATTTGCACGCATGCAATATTTACTGTTTTGAAAAGGATTTTCCAACCCTGATGGAAGTTTGCAATTCTAAGAAACTTTGTGCAGTCAATGGATATGTAGACATGAAAGGTTTATTATCTTTCCAAGAGAAATGTTACTCAGAGAACTTGCAAAAAGCCTATACGTGACACGATATACTATTTCAAATATTTACTTATCTAGGTCATGCGATGAGTTTAACTGGGTCAGTTAGTTTCACGGCTCTTGTTCAATTTTATAGGCGAAGTACATATGTATTATTTGCATTATTGTTTTGAGTTTGAATTGCTGGTGAGTTACAAAGGTGTTAGGTAGTTCAACTAGTAGGGTTTAAAAACTTGTAATGAGCGAGAATTATCAGTTTCGGTAGGTAGGTATTATTATCAACGTAGCACTGGAGCAACACATTGGGCTATTGGCGACGATCCTGGATCAATCCCAAAGGGAGTGAAGTATTTTATAAAGTTAGAATTTCGGCGTAAAAGATTTAAGATAATGAATTGACCACAATTTATTTGCATACATGCAATACTTACTGTTTTGAAAGGTATTTTCCAACCCTGATGGATGTTTGCAATCTCTAAGAAACTTTGTGCAATCAATGATATGTAAACATGAAATGTTTATTACTTTTCCGAGAGAAATGCTACTCAGAAAGCGCAAAACTCCGAGGACACACCATGTAATTTTGAACCGCATACCAGATAACGTACCAGTTTCGGTGATTGATGAAAACTATCGTTACCAAAACGTCATTACTAGTTTTCCTGGTCATATTATTTTATTATTTTAGCCTTATTTTTTAAAAGATATTACTTCAGGAATCAATTTATTCAAAGACAGTAGTCACAAATCCTATCAGTATGGGGCCAATCGAATCTGAACGGCAACATTTGTCGCTAGATCTTATGTTAAAAAAACAAGTACGGAATGACTAATCCGTATAAAGTAGGGATGCGACATCGACAGCAAAACATCGATGTTTTGAAACATTGATGTTCAAAATTAAAACATCGATGTTGATAAAACATCGTTCCAAAAACATCGATTTTTTTTAAATTCAGTGTATATAAACTTTTTCCCCCATTTCTTTAAATTGGTTTAGCACCTAGTGATGCTACATCGACAGCAAAACATCGATGTTCAAAATTGAAACATCGATGTTGATAATGCATCGCCCCCAAACTTTCGATGTTTTTAAAATTCAGTGCATTTAAACGTTTTACCCCATTTCTTATAACTGGTTTAGCAACTAGTGATGTGACATCAGCTCCAATATATCGATGTTTTTTTTTATAAAACATCAATGTTTTGAAAACATCGACATCGATGTCGTATCCCTACTTTTCAGACCCTTCACCTTTGGTCACTTTGGTCTAAAAGTATGTTCAATTTGCTGATTATAAAAATTATGCTACTTGGTTATTTTTTAAATTTTTGTAACGGAATTTTTTCATTTAAAAATAAAACATCGACAACGTAAAAACATCGACAAGTATAAACATCGATGTTACAAAAACATCGACCCCAATACATTGATGTTTTTTTTTAAATATCGATGTTTTGAAAACATCGACATCGATGTCGCTTCCCTAGTATAAAGCAATTAGCTATTTGAGGAATAGATGTTTTCGTCGGATGAGGTGTAATCAGCCCGTTAACAAAAACCCGGTACGCATAAAATAAACGAGTTGTAGTAAATAGATACATTTCAGATCAGATATAGTTCTCCAAAATATTTTATCATGCCCGCAGTTCAGATACGGGCCTATAAATATGTCCTCAGTGCCCGCAGACCAGATACGTCCCTGCATTATTTTTATAAGGCCCACAAACCAGTTACGGCCTTCAGGGCGGAGTTACCTGGCCTGCATGCCAGATACGATCCTCTGGATAGGCTTAACAGGTCTGAAGTCTACGCACAATCCTCTAGACAGCACCTATCCCGCCGGTCAGATAAGGCCTTCCAAATATTTTTATCAAGCCGCTACAGCCCGCGAACTGTTTTTATCAGGCCCGGAGGCGATATACGGCACTCCTAATAGTTTCTCACTACACGCTGGTCGGTCAGATACTGCCTTCCGAAAAGAAATCTCAATACGTATCTTTAGAATTGAGAGTTCAAAGGTTCCGAAAAGTTTATCTGAGTGTGATTTCCCTTGGGTTCTTCTGTTGTAACGTGAAATTGTTGAGGTTCTTCATTAGTAGAAGAAAGGAAATCGTAAACGATCCACCATATATGCGAAATTATTCCGCCGATTGCCAGTTGCACATAATTTTAAATTTAAAAAACGCGTAAGAGAATGTACTCGTGTTTTTTCTCTGACTAGCTGAATAATCCGGCGTTGCACGGGTCTCAAATATGACCGCGGCAGCTAAAATAGCATTTCCCTGTGTTAACTCAAATACCAAACCCTTTAAAACGTGTTTCCTAACTCGACAGCTAAATTATAACCGCGACATTTCCCTGCGTAAACTCAAATACACAATCCCTGTAGAACGTGTTTCTTTGTCCATGTCCAATTATTGCAGGAAAAAAAAACTTTAGATTTTAAAATTGTGGCTTCGATAGGACAGTTTTAGAGCAACGTGTGTGCCAATTTTCTTGGCTACAGGTTGGTTTGAAGACAGGAAAGAAATCGCCTATGTTTTCCGCAATGTTCTATAGTATAAGTGTACCAAATTTGGTGTGGATTGGTCAAACGGTGTAGATTTGTATACAGAATATATACACACTCATCCTTATATATATAATAATGTGTGATCTTTTTGCCACTCTGTTGATGAGAGGGATTTTCATCTTAATCAAACAAACCATATGGAAAGCGAAGATTTTAGTTCAGCCACACAACTGTCCAAGTGCGTCGTTTAATCTAGTTGGCGTTGCCATGTGTCAACTAGAATACCAATTCTAATTTTTTTTTTTTTTTTTTTTTTTCATTTTTATTAGCGAAGTGCTGAAATCGTAGAAGTTAAGTGACGCTACTTTAAAAATGTGTACAGGATACACGTTCGGCCACAGAAACAATACCGCTACTTACATTTAGGTATACCTAAAATGGTTCTCATCCTTCAGGAAAAGTTGTCGATGTTCACTGCACGTTCTCGTTAAAACTACTGCCATGATGAAGTACTGACCCAACCAAGTATTTTCAAGAATTAAAAGTGGTCACATTGTTTCAACAAGATTATGGATCCGTAGTTTAATTCACCAGTTTTGCATTATCGAAGTAAATAAGGATCCCTCCCCTATTTATAGGAAGTAAAAAAGGATTGCTTAACTATTATAGGAAGTAAAAAGGATTGCTTAACTATTATAAGAAGTAAATAAGGATTGCTTAACTATTATAAGAAGAATATAAGGATTGCTCAACTATTATAGGAAGTAAATAAGGATTGCTTAACTATTACAGAAAGTAAATAAGGACCGCTCCCCTCTTTATAGGAAGTAAAAAAGGATTGCTTAACTATTATAGGAAGTAAATAACGATTGCTTAACTATTATAAGAATTAAATAAGAATTGCTTAACTATTATATGAAGTAAATAAGGATTGCTCAACTATTTTAGGAAGTAAATAAGGATTGCTTAACTATTATAGGAAGTAAATAAGGATTGTTTAATTATTATAGAAAGTAAATAAGGATTGCTTAACTATTATAGAAAGTAAATAAGGACTGCTTAACTATTATAGGAAGTAAATAAGGATTGTTTAACTATTATAGGAAGTATATAAGGATTCCTTGTTTATATCAAGCAAATTTTCGGATTGTATAAATTGAGCGGCAAATGTTTGCAAATATTTACACGTTAAGAAAACAATTACGTCTTAGTAATTTATCACAACCTAAATTACTCTCATTTCGTAAATCTGCGAAACAACCTCTTCCAAAAAACTAAAACTTAGAAATAATAATGAGAATGCACGCAATATGTCTACTAATGACTCACTATAAAAACATTTTTTACTTTATCAATATCTTCTAAAATGTAGAAAATTAATATAAAAGATAGGATACATTAATTGGGATACCATAGTATTAAAAATGTAATGCGTTCGTCTATTAAAATATTCTATTTCTGTGATGCTCATAACTAATATGACTGACTGCAAAAAAGTTAGTAAATTGATAAGTAAGATAATGAATCTCTGTTGATACTATTGTTCTTTGTCTATTCATTTATACTTTGTATCCTTATGTAACTAACATAACATAGCTTGCATAAAAAAATTTTCACGCTGCAAGGGTGTGATAATTTTTTTAGTGTAGCATTTCTAATACCTTTTTAAATTTTATCCATGCTAGCCTAATTAGCAGGATCCGGGTATTTTGCAGAGAAATAAACATGACCTCAAACATCCAAAAATTGTTTCATTAATACATGTTGGCATTTTTATATTCTGTTAATAAGCAACTGTATGATCCAAAAGTAAGAAGTGATTGTTTTCTTGGGTCCAAACAAAATAAAGTACTCTCTAACTCTCTGTTTCTCTCTCTTTCCAATGTAAATTATTTACCCGTCAATAGAAAAGTGCCTAAAGGTTTTGTTTTGCCTTGATAATGGAATTTTTTGGCACCATAAACTGGTATAGATTTTTATGTAATTATACCAGTAATGTGCACAAAAAACGGCCCGCGGGCCTTATGCGCCCCTCCGTTGATTTACTGCGTTATTTTTACCTTTTAACAAGTCACCAACTATGTTTTGAAATAATACATTAAACTGTATGTCTCTTTGAGTCATGTTTAAAAACTAATTTTTTCAGTCGTGAATATTAACAAATTAAAAAATAGGAAATGCTTGACTAATAAAATTTTAGAATTAGTTTGCGCGTGGCTGCTGCAAGAATCGAACCAAACATTAAAACAATTGTTAAATCAATGCAATGTCACGTATCAAATAAAATTATTCATCTATAGTACTTTTCATTATCTTTTTTCTTTTTGTAACAATATACAGTGTAAATAATAAGTATAAATAATACGATTATTTTGTAAATCAAAATAAGTATAAATAATATGATAATTTTAAATTATATAATAGATAACTACATGTTTGTTTGGCTGCCCTCCAATATGTCACAGTGAATTTATAGGGCCCTTAGCCTTAACAAGTCTGTGCACCCCTGAGTTAGACTGACATCACTGGTGAAAGATGGTGACCTGAGAAGATTCAAACAAATCTTTTATATTACGTACAAAATTAAAACACTATGTTAAAGATGACTTGAAAAACGAGACAAAACACCCTAAAAATAGCCAATAACTAAAAAATGCTCCATAAACTCAAAAATAGAAAAACTTGCTGATATTTTTATGATTGCGAGACCAAGATCTGGTCAGTTTTCTTTTGATGACGAGATGTCACATCCATCAAGATCTGGTCAGTTTTGCTAAACTACTTGCATTGTCTACGAAGTGATAACAAAGAGGGCATTTCAGTAAAATCCGGGACCCGTTAAATGAAGATTGTCAAAAATAAGTCTATTTCTATCAGCTTTCAGAAAGGCAGATATTGCATTCAAAAGTTTTCTTGAACGTCATAAATTTGATTGTCCCAATACTTTCATGCTATTTTTTAAATTAGCACACTCACGTATAACATCTGCGGTAAACTTACTAATTGCTTATATAAGTGAAATATTATAAGGTACTCCCATTTCATATCTTATTTCAGTCCATTCATAAGGAATAAAACATTCATATTCAATAAATAGAACATACCTCTAAATGAAATAAAATTATCCAAAATATACACTACCCTACAATAATGGACTGGACACCAGTACATTTGCATAAAATCCGACAGCTTGTTTGGGGTGTTTTTCGTGGTAATGGCTTGGGACCTTTGCATGTTGTTCCTGGTAAATTAAACGCCGATGCCTGCATGAACATTTTGAACAATGCTGAGCTGGCGACATTCTTGCAGCAGGAATGGACACTAATACCCATAGCTGTGTATCGAAACCTGGTTCAAACTATTCCCAGAAGGGTTGCTAGTGTAATCGCAGCACGTGGGGTATCAACGCCCTATTAAAGCATGTATTCTTTCCCTAATACCATCACATCTTTCTGTCTGGTCCATTATTGTAGGGTAGTGTATGAGACAATATTTCATTTACTTTTACTGAAGTCCATTCTTATTTCCAATAAAACATATGGGAGGCCTCTGTCATCTTATCACAATTAGAAAAAGTAGTTTATAATTTAAAAGTTAATCGGTTTTACACCGGAATTCGATGGGAAGGCTTTGATAACTCGCTAAATAATGTAGCTGCAGTTAGAAAATTTGCACACATATTCTTTGAAAGCTGTACAATCAATGTATTACAATAGAAAAATCAATATTTTCTATAATTAGTAGGGTATTGTTTTCCCTTTATTAATTTAAGCAGTTTTAGTTAGTTAATGGAAATTCAAAAGCCATTCATAATGGATTTAATTCAATAAATTTTTATTTTCAATGTCTATTAAAATAATCTGCTTCCCTGTATATTTTAGATGATATAATTTTGCCTACGGCTATAACTGTCGCGATTCTTATAACTTTCAAGGTAAAACTGCTGTACTGGCCGTAGTCTAAATTCCATCTTGGCGCGATCAAAGTACAACTATTGTACCGGCCATAGTCAAAAGTTTAAAAATCCAAAGTATAATTATGACATGTTAGAATTGTGATGTGATAGACACCCAAGATGACGCTACATTTATAACAAACTCACTAAATACGGAAGGCAGCTTTTCGTTATGTTTGACACTAACTGAAGTCATTCAGCTCTTTTAGTGTTGTTGAAAATGTAAGTAACACTTGAAACAAAAAGTTTGTATTATAACTATTGCGACGCTTTGGGGATGGTAGCGTCGTCTATTAAAAGAGATCGTTCACAGTGGTCTGGGATAGTACATTTATTAATTACATTTGAATACATTTATTAATTACATTTGAATACATTTATTAATTACATTTGAATACATTTATTAATTACATTTGAATGCATTTATTAATTACATTTGAATACGCTTATTAATTACATTTGAATACATTTATTAATTACATTTGAATACATTTATTAATTACATTTGAATATATTTATTAATTACATTTGAATACATTTATTAATTACATTTGAGTACATTTATTCATTACATTTGAATACATTTATTAATTACATTTGAACAGTTTTGACGGATATTTAGGTAGCGTATCTATACAGGCATCCAAGTGTCTAATTTTTCCGAATACGGTGAATTGTCCTTGGCCTTGGGACTCCAAGTTGACTATCCGGCTCGGGTGAACCGTTCTCCGGTCCTTACTCGGGAGAGTAAGGTTTCTAGCTCGGGTAAGCTTCTCCAAGGGTTCTCGCACGCGTGTAAGATGTTCGCAGTTCAGTTGAACTCGCTAAAATGGCACTCGGTTGAGTGATTCCCATCTCCTGTGAGCCGAGCAGCAGGTTCTATGTCCGCTCCAAATCAGCAGGATCAGCAGCTCAGGTTTGAGTTTTCCTCACGTCTGATAGACAAAATCCCGGTTCGGGAAGTTTTTCTCAGAATCAACGAACAGTAGTCGCGATTTCTGCAGGCTTATGCTAGCCTTTTTTCCAGTGCTCGAGCCGAACACTTCTCCAGAGAACGAGGTATCGGAAACCGTGAACGGGTGTTCACTTTCTCGGATCAGTTTGATCCCTCGGGTCTGTTGACCTCTCTCCTCGAAACTTTTCTCCCGTCTCTCTCGTCTCCGAAAGTTCCACGGGGGTTAGGTGGGCCCCCTCTCGTTTCATTGAACAAACTTGTCCTCCTCTTGCCGTTGGCTGGTTCCAAATCGGGCTGTCCATTGGCAGTTAATTTTCCCCTTTCGCCGGTAACTTCATTAGCGAAACGGTTGCAGGAACAAAGGTCTCTGCGGTCTCCTCTGATCATGCGGAAGCGGCGAAAATGAACTTCTTCCCTGCGTCATGCCGGTCGGCATAGCAACAATGACATCTCGTTTTCCCTTTATCGGTGAAACACAATATCTTGACCGCGGTTCGTTAACTCTCGGTCCGGCGATCTGGGTTCATCCGCGGCAAGACCTCTGCGGCATCTAGTCTTTTCCTCCTTTCAACTTTTCCACCGAGCGCTTGCTTTGCTTCCGTCACACTATCAAAGTGACGAGTAAGGGCTGAGAAAACATTGTTAAACATTTCTAAACTTGTTTCTGTTGTTTAATTTACATCCAGGTTTTTAATCTTCAAGAGGCTTTTAGTTTAGTATCGTAGCATAATCATCAGAGAAATAATAAAATACCTATATTATCTTCTCAATCTGAGCATTAAATTCTGGTTTTTGTACTAACATAAATTTTCAAATGAAAAGAATGGATACATCAAAGAATGTTTATAGATAAAATCTGATAAAAGTAAATTTTAGTTTAATATAATTGCCTTCTGTCTTTAAGGGCGGAATAGTAATGAAGCTAGACAGCTGATATGAGCTGTTCTGGACAGTTTTTTATTCATTTTAAATTGCAATATCACCTAAAAAGTTGCTTTTAGAGCAAAATTCGTGTGTTTGTTATAACAAGAACACTATTTAATTTTGGAATAACTTTTAAATGAAACATTTCAATTTAATTTTCTAAAATACTGTTTAGCCAATTAATGACATTATTTATTGAATTTCCATTATATGAACATCGACTAAATGACCGCACTGGTCGCAATGCAAATACGGGCACTTTCGATCACATTTTCCATTAAGCTTGAGCACATTTCCGAGGTGATTTGTACAATTTCTTCAAGAAGGTTTTGCTTAAGGTGTTAAATTATTCACGGCTTGTTAGTGCAGAATAGCGGCATAGCGAAAAATTCGGCATAGTTAAAACAGGGGAACGAGGGGGCCAGTCCAAATAACAAGATTTTGACATTATTTGGCCAGAAAATGCGTCCTTTAGAATTCGCATGGTTTCATGAGCTGTGTGGCAGGTTTCTACATATTGTTGAACCCCCATGTGCTGATGTCATTGATCAATTCCAGCCATAAATAAATTTTGTAACATCGCACAATATTTTTCATTATTATCAACAATCGCATGTTCATTAGCCTTTTCGGAAAGAATGGCCTCATAATGCTTCCTTTACAAATTGCAAACTCTCTTTGATTAAGTAAACAATACGTAAAAATTAAATTTTAAAATTTTCATTTAAAAGTTTTTCCAGGAGAAAATGATACCCTCAGATAAAACACACCTTGCGCAAACCTTGAATAGTTATCCAGAACATTTACAAAATGAATTAAAAAATACAACGCATTGAAAAGGAGCGTTTATCGATGATAAAAGATGAAATGGAATCAGACTTTGCATCGAATTCGAGTTCGAAGTTCTGAGAAGACCTCATTTTTCATCGATAATTGACGGTAAAAGAATGTTTACTGATATTTCCTTCTCTATTTTCCCACAAATTGAAATGCTGTGAAACGAATGTACCGGGGAATAGATTTGATTTATAAATAAAGCATTTCTATTTATTTTAGGAACAAATTTCAAAACTTGTGTTTTGAATAAAGAATACCTTATCAACCGAATCGATACATTTGGGCTACAATTAATCTTAACATCCAACCTTTTATTGAACAACGTAGGCCTTACAAAGGATCACAATTCATCGTTCTTAATGTATTGAAGTTTTTAGTACAGTTTACAAAATTAAGAAAATTTCAATTTTTTGATAAGGTTAAAGAGAGTTATGAACACCATGAAGATAGAATGGTTATATTAGGAACCGAGAACATATAAATCGAAGAATCTTAAATCAATATTCTAATTAATTAATGTCGAAGAATCAATGTTCTAAATATATAATTTATTCAACGTCGAACGAAAATTATTAGACTACTGATAAAAAAATAGACAAAACAATATTGGGTATACTCAAATTGAATTTGAATTTGATCTTTTGGTTTCATGGCGCAAACCCGAAAACGCAAACTGTGCTGCACATACTCAGATTATACTCGAGGCTGTTTGTGGAAAACACGAATGCATACCACCATAGAAAAATCTCTAATGTCAGTCCGACTAGAGTTTGATAAATAATTAAATATTTTAAAAACATTGACACATTGGATTGTTTGTATTTTTTTATGTTCTTGTTTTTGTGTTTAGAATCAGGTCGCTTTTTGTATTAATAATTGTTTCTTGTACTAAGCTGTTTTGTTTCCTTTTTCTAAAATGCTATGATGCAATTAATAAACCTTCCCTTACCCCATTATGGGACTTTAAGCCTTCTGGCGATACAAGGACTCAGATCTGAAAAAAATATTAATATATGCCTAGTTCAGGATAAAATAAGCGGCTTTTTTTTTCCAGCCCGTTTTTCTCAAAAATAGTTTAAAAGAATTCTGTTCGTTCTTTATGAGAAATGAAGTATGCAGATTCATAATTGTCTTATCAAATTCGTAAAAAAAGAACCTAAACCAGAGGTGATGTGGGACGGATCAAGATTGCGCAGAAAGCGGCCCGCGTGGATTATTTTATAGAACAAGGGGGCACCGCCCCCTGATCTCTTACGCTCGCAAACCATAGCATTGGACAAGAAATGTTTAAAATATATATTCATAATTTTGTTAAAAGGATAATTATGAATGAAATTTTAAAGAAATTTGTAAAAACTTCAAGTGTGCTACATGAAAATCTCTTCAACCAATTTGAAAAATGATGCTACCGAAATAAAATGCATGCATTTTTCTAGAGAATAAACTATAATCAAATAGATATTTAAATAAACAAAAATTTTACAAGCGATCGGAAATTAATACATGATTTTTGAGAGTTTTATAGTCCTATTTCTTAAATAAATGGCCATAATTTAACAACTTTTCAACTCAGAATAATTATTCTAGTTCATTCCCTACACTACATTATAAAGAACATGTTCTGAAATTTTTATGATCATCTATCAATAACTTTTTGTGTTGTAACATTTAAAGTGAGGAAATAATGCATAAATATTAATTTAGAGTGAAACGTAGTTTGAAGTGTATTGTTTGCTCTCTTTTGCTTTTACTGTTTGTGTAAACAATTTTCATCTTCACTTCTCTTTGAAAATGTTCACAATATTTCCAAAAGAGAAACCATTAAAACATTTGAGAAAACTTTCTAAAATTATATTTGCAAAATGAGAGTACATTTTTAATTTAAATTTTGAAAGGTTTTGGCCACTTTCGGTGTTTCCATGTCTACTTCCAGTTTTACCACCTTGATTAAAATCTAAATATCTCTGAAACTAACTAACTTAGAGAGAAAATCAAATATAGTTTGGAAAGTCATATAAATACTCTATCAAAATAAAATCAAAACCTTTTTTTTTGTGTGACATTTTTAACGTGTTTGGATACCTTAAATTATTATGAGGTACAGCTTGGGTCTTCCGTCAGAAACCCCTGGTGCAGGTGAATAAATGTGACACAATCAAGTTACTTGATTATATACTCAACATTTTCGCTTAATGTTGGACTATGTGTGCGTGCGTGCACGGCTATTCTTTCGTCTTCGCCTGTATTTTTTTCAGATGACCTGTAAGATCTCTCCAGTACACCCCTCCAGGAACAAAGGAGTTTTGTAGGCCATTTAAAACTACTTACCCCTAACCACCTGCAAGTTTATCTGTACTGCGTATTCTGACCCTCGTTTAAAGACTATCACAACAATGACCTGGGAATGTGTACTTTTTTATCACTCCCGTGCTCTGCGCTCATTGAGCAACAAGTCTCCGGTTTCCAGAAGCAATAGACATCAATGAGAGATAAAAAAAAAGCCACCGCATCGCAGCTTTCTATAAAAAGATTTCGTTCGTTTCTGTTTCATCTTTTCGATGAAATGGCGACCAGGGAAGAGTTTCTGGAGCTGTGCCGGTTCTTCTTCAGCAGCTGCCTGGGTCCACCAAGGCAAGGTAATCCATTATCTAGCAAATCATGTTTACAGTCGCTCATTTGTTTCGCTTTCGGATTGCTTTTATCAAACTTTTCCGTTGCTTTGCTTTCAACTGATTTGGAGTGTTTATTCAGACTGTTTATGTTGGTCTCCATCACACCGATGGAAACTCCCATCAAGAATAGTGTACTAACTCTCATTTGTTTCGCTTTCGGATTGCTGTATCGAATTTTTCCGTTGTTTTCCTTTCAACTGATTTAAATTCCAGTCGATTCCAATTCAGACTGCTTGTGTTGGTCTTCAGTATACCAATAGGAAATCCCATCAGGAATTGTGTCCAAACTCTCATTTGTTTCGTTTTCGGAATGTTTTATCAAACTTTTCCGTTGTTTTACTTTCAACTGATTAAGCAATTATTCCGATTGTTTATGGCCGACCAACCAGTATAGTGGTTAAGCTGTTAGCCTCTAGATAGGAAGGTTCCTGGTTCGAATCCGAGTCCGGCATAGATGTTTGTAAGCTTATGATGTCGAGGCGGCTGGTGCACCTTAAATCTGTAGTGGCTGAAAGTCCTCACGTTGGGTTGGTGTGGAAGTTTAGAGAGTGGGGTGCTCAAGTTTTGCTTCGTCATCTGACCGTGGTTAAAAATTACGAGGTGTTGTCCTCGGATCTCTCCCTTAAGGGATACCGGCCCGTCTTCAATAGCCTGTTGTGTTGCTCTAGTACGACGTTAACTAAAATTAACATTACCGATTGTTTATGTTGGTTTCCATCACAAGTATACAAAATCTCATCAGTAATTGTGTAGGTATTAACTCTCATTTGTTTCGTTTTAGGATAGCTTTATCAAATCAAATTTTTAATGTTATTGCGATCAACTAATTTTGACTGCTTATGTTGGCCCGCATAACACCAATAGTAAACCCCATCAGGAATTGTGTACTCTCATTTGTTTCAATTTCGGATTGCTTTATCAAATATTGATTTTGTTGCTATCGACTGATTTAGACTATTTATGTTGCCCTGCCCCCATCAAACCGATAGAAAATTCCATCAGGAATTGTAAACTATTTCTCTCATTTGTTTCACTCTCGGATTACTTTATAAAATTTTCAATGATGTCTCCATCAGTTTGCATTAGAATGCCTATTTAGACTGCTTGTGTTGTTCCCCATGACACCAATAGAAATTCGTATCAGGAATTAAGAATTAACTCGGTTTTGCGTTCGAATTACTTGTGTTTCGATTTGGATTTGATTTATTAGATTTTTAAAGATGTTTCTATCAACCGCTGTAAGGTATTAGATCGACTCCTTTGTTGGAACCATCATTCATTCAGGTTTTTCGTATTCCCTGGATAATCATTAAGATTTTTTTCCGATGCGGCTATTAGTTTAGGTTTTATTAAGTGTTAAAGTTGAAGAAGTGAAATTTCTTCCGCGAGTGAGCAAAACACATTCAAAATTTCAGTCTTTAGTCGTGAGTTTTTTTTTAAGAGTACCTCTCAACGTAAATTTTTGCAGCTCGTCGAGTTTTTTTTGAAATTTAAATGTGGTTCTTGATAATATTTTTTTGAAATTCGGGAAAAATCGGGACATTTTTGTTACTTTTTTTTAAAACTGCCGTATCTATATCTAATTACTATTAGTTTTTAATTTTTAAAATATCGCAGTATACCTCAGAATATACTCTTTCTTACGGTACTATTATTTTTGAAATCGGTTAATAATTAAATTGGATGCGATCAAAAGTTCGTGATACAAAATTCGGAATCTTCGGATATTTTCGCTACTTTTTGTTAAAACCATTATGTCTACGGCAAAAACCATTATTTTTTAAATTTGAGAACATCACTGAATACACTACATTACACTCTTTCTTATGGTACAATTATTTTTCAAATTGGTTAATAAACAAAATCGATGCAATTAAAAGTAGGTCATACAATTTTCGGAACTTTCAGATCGTAACTTCCGATACAAAACTAAAATGGTCATATCTATATAGTATTACTGTTAGTTTTTAATTTTAAAAATATTGCAGTATACCTCACAATGTACTCTTTCTTACGGTACAATTATTTTTAAAATTGGTTCATAAATAAATTCGATGCAATCAAAAGTTGGTGACACAAATTTCGTATTTTTCAGTTCGCATAACTGGTTCCGCAAACAGCAGTGGGTTGCATTTCTACTATCGGGTTTGCCAGATATCAAATTTATCGTAGCAACAATTGCCATAAAAACGATTTATTTTTATTTGGCGAGGAAAAAGGCTCGCTTTTTTCCCTCTGTTCTCAAGACAGTTTACCGACAAAGTACAATCGTAAAGTTTTGATATTAACACTGTTTACTTAAAATTGTACAGGGAACAAGATACAGAAGATTTTTTACTGATGCGGCTATTAGTTTAGGGTGCATTAAGTGTTAAAACAAAAAAAAGTGAAATCAATTGCGAAAGAAGTATTGGTTTGAGAAAGCAAACCAATCGTTGGTTTGCTGTCGTTGAGCGTAATCGAGCAGGGCGCGAAGCCCTCGCTGTGACGTCATGTACCGGAAAGTGAAATCAGCATAATACGAATTATTCAGATAGTTTCACTCTGTGAAAGGAATGTTGGTTTGCGAAGCAAACCAAATGACATCTGTGAAAGGAGTGTTGGTTTGCGAAGCAAACCAAATGGGATTGCGCAGCAATCCCCGGGGGTTGGCGAGCGTAAGCGAGCAGGGGGCGGAGCCCTCTAGTATTATATACATTTCTAAAATTTGGCGGCACGCTCTAAGAATTTGGCAGCACACAAAAGTGCCGCGGCACAGTGGTTGAGAATCACTGGTCTAGAAATTGACGTCTCACTCAGATTAAGATATCGTCGTTTTTCCGGTTATTTTCAGGTTATCTATTTTAATTTTCGACTTGGTTACATATTAAAACTGATTCTATTCTGGGGTAGGAAGTATTCAAACTTCCTCTGTCTGCTTCATTTATTCCGTAATCCATCAGGCCCGAGTATTCACGTCAAAAGTTTGTGTCCTAGACACAACCTACCTATTTTTTGCCGTGCTTCTGTGCTTTCATGAACATTACGCTGCTGAATACAGTAGCTTACTCTCCGCATCATGTATGTCTGTTCCACATCTACACTATTCTCCCTAAAGCTTTACCTGTTAATCTTAGTTACCTAAAGATAAATTTTTCTGCGATAACAAAAATGTGCTGGTTTAGAACTTCCTTGTAAACTAACAAAACCATTTTTTTTTCAGGTTATCTTCCGGCTCGCTACGTGCTTACCTTTCTCCTCTTTTGGGCCATGTGCTTGGAGTACGCCCATCGAGTGTGTTTAAGTGTGACTATTGTGGCTATGATAAACCATACAGCACTTGAACAAGTAAACAATGATTCGATTCCTGATGACGCCTGTGAAGTACCATCTGGAATTAATATGACCACACCTGATGAAGAGGTGAGATTCTTTATTGTACAAAGTTACTATTCGATGCTCTTCCATAACAATTATAATGAGAATGACGAAATATGTCTAATATGAGAATGAGAATTCTGTATCGAAAGGCAACAAATTATTTTGAATCAACTTACAAGCAGACTTACCATATCTTCTTGTAACAAAACAGGACATTGGGATGGAAGAAACGGACTGGGATTATATAATACCATGTGTATGTGTATGTTATCATGACGAGGGTTATATGGTATTCACGAATAAGGACTATAAATTCCTTCTGGTTCGTTGGTTATTTTGGAGTTTTATGGCGCAAGGACGATATTTGGTTATGCTGGCGCATATAACCCTGCGGTTGTTAATCCGCTACTCTTCCGACTGAGCTACCACGGCCAGCCACAGTCCTTGGAATCAAGAAAATAAGCAAATTGTCCTGCAACGGATACTAGGCGATTATCATATTTAGTCATTATTTAATTTGGAAATCAGCAAGCAGATTTTCTTGCTCAAACAGGATGCGAAATTGCTGCAACATCCGGATGAAGAGACATCCTTCTGGAAATTAAAACTGAGTTTTAGACACTCCGTGATATCAATATACCACAACGATCTTCTATACAGAACAAACGCGAAATGCTGGAAAATAGAATGTCTTAAGAATGTCCCAGACAACCAACAACGAGATGCAGTGTCGGCTTTTCATTCGGTAAACAAGACATGACATCCTTACCAACCTTTTCAGATCGCTTGGTATCTCCTTATAAACCCCTTTGCAATTATGAAAACGTAGCTTAGAGAAACCACTCTTGTTTCGTTGTAGAACCCATTCCATAGTTTTATGAAATGTCTAGGAATTTGGAGTCAAGAGAACTTCAAGGGCAATGACTTTGGTATTTTCTTTATTTCTTTTCTCTGTGTGTGTTATATCATTATTTTGTATCTTTTCGTTGATTGTCCCGGTGTACTATATTTTTCTCTTGTATTAAAATTGTTCTCTAGCCACTTGTTCGCGTCATGCGTATCTCCGTGACAGTTGTTGGCGCTACATCTGAATTGGCTTAACTTTTCAAGTACTTGGCGAGCGCCAAGAAAGTTACCAACTTCTCAGTTTTGCCTAATCTCTGACCGCGTGAGGGAGTCGCAAATATTTTTCTCCCCTTTTTACGTCGAAGACGTTTTACGACCCCTTTAAGTGACCCTATTTTTGACCCACTCCGATGTAAACGCTTTGTCGACAACACAAAAGCGTGAGCACTCACCCCTTTGTAGAGAATAGTGATCACCTCTCTGTGCTATAGACAAAATACTAGCGATGAGGGCGGACACACAAATATGTCACGGAGAGCGAACAAAAGACGGCGTGAGCCACGGGGAGCCGAAGGGCAGAGGAGAGCGTGTGACTGTCGATAACACCGAAAGGGGACGAAGTAGAGGAGTATTTTCCCCCCCAAATTTCGTCACGGAGAAATGTCCCCCAAAATAGTTGCAGTTCTTTGATCTTTAACCGGTAAAGTGATTAAGGTGTTAGCCTCTAGATCGGAAGGTTCCTGATTTGAATCCGGGTCCAGGCACGGATGTTTGTAAGCGTATGGTGTAAAAGCGGTTGGTGCACCTTAAATCTGAAAAAAAACTACAGTGGCCGAAAGTCCTCACGTTGGGTTGTTGGGGAAGTTTGGAGAGTAGGGTGCCAGCTCAGGCGTTGCCTCGTCATCTGACCTTGGTTCCAAATAACGTGGTGCTGTCCTCGGATCTTTCCTTTGGGGATTGATCCCGGACCGTCGTCAATAGCCCGTTGTGTTGCCCTAATACGACATTAATTAAAAATTACCATTACCTTTGATGTTTACCTGGAAAAACGAAAACTCCTAGTGGAAAACGAAATTGGTGTTGCAAACACGCCAAATCGCCACCCCGACACGATATCTTGATAAAAATTAGTGCCGTTTCTGGGAATGTCTTCGAAGTTTGGAAGGGGACGTATTTGAAACTCCGTTGTAAACGCGGTAGCGTTCCAGAATAGATAGGCAAGATATCCAGGAAGCATTCTTTGTGCACTTAGGATAGTACGACACTTTTGTGTACTTAGGATAGTACATCCTTTCTTTGTGTCTTTGTGGATAGTACAGCAATCGATGTAAATAAAAGTAATTACCATCTAGCAAAGTTTGTATATTTTGTGAGTCCCGACATCACTGTAAAATGAATATCTCTATGGAGCTTTAAAGTTTTGTGTTACTTTAAAACCTGTATTATTCCTCAGGGAGACTATATCTGGAGCCCGTCTACGCAGGGAATTATTCTCGGGGCTTATTTCTATGGGTATGTGTGTACCCAAGTGGCAGGAGGACGGCTCGCCGAGATAGCTGGTGGAAAATGGATCATTGGTGTGTCGATCCTCATCGCTTCTTTCCTCACCTTCATCACCCCAGTAGCAGCTGATATAGGAGTGGCGGCCATTGTTGTGGTTCGATTCATAATGGGACTCATTCATGTAAGTGCTCTTAATCTTAGAATGATTCAGTGATGTCCAAAGTATGTGTTCGTGGCCGTCGCGTGTCTCCGTAACTGTTGTTGACGTTACGTTTCATGGACTTGGCGAGTGCTAAGAATATTACCAACTTCACAGCTTGGCCTGATCTCTTGACCCGATAAGTTGATATCTCCAGCGTTCCGGAACCATTCCTTGTATACTTAGGATTGTACAAGTCACCGAAAATTAAACGAACCGCCTCCTTTATTTCGAGCACTATGAATACTTAACAAATTAAAAGGTATCATTCAATAGGGAATAACATCCTCTACAAATTCAAAACGATTGCATAAGGGGGCGTCTTCATGCCAAATTTTTACGTCATCTGACAGTGGTTACATATTGAGATTTGAACATAATTCAGGTGCAGTTTTGAATTGGTGAATGGTTAAAAAACGGCTGTTTTGTAAAGTGACATGCCAGTATTTCGAAGATACGATCATGTCTTGTTTGTAGACAGTTATTACCTTCTTAAAGGTCATGAGTCAAATTTAGCAAACAACACCAGAAACGTTACCCAAACAAATTTAAAAAAACTTCACCGAAAGGTTAAATGGCATCAAAACTTAAGTCAGGCTGATCATTTGTAACAAGCGTGATTCACAAGAAATTTACATACTCTCCATTGTAAGTCGAGCTTTTCTGAAACTGTGTCTATTATGAAATATTATTAGCATTTAATTTTTACGACTTAGAAAATTGAATATGATTACCCATTGCAATAAAGTATCCTCTATTACCCAGGCATATTTAAATACAAAAGAATCATTTAAAAATATTGGATATATCGAGTGATTTCTGAATATGCAGGGTGTTTCGAAATCTATGGACTGTTTAATGTAATTAACAAATACATTAAATAAAGCAAAATTAAATTAATGATATTTTTAATTATTTCAAAAAGTAATTATTATTTTTATTTATTCATTAAAATCTATTTTATCTATTCGTTATTTTATCATTACTTTGTGTATAATCTATTAATTATTCTAATCTATTCATCATTAAATATATTTTACGTATTTTAATACTCACATTTTAGACACAGCTTACTAAAACTGTTATTGTGATCAGTTTCTGTATTGTATTCACTTTTACATCGACTTTTTAAATTTATTTCTGATTTCTTTAGAGAACTGACGAATATTTACATGACTGCACATAGAAAGACTCTTTAAATGTTAACAGTCTATTGTGAAATAAAAGCATTATTGATCATGGTAAATAATATTTTTATCGGTATATTTCCAAATGCATAATGGAGACGCGGTATATCAGTTGGCTGAATAGCGAATAACTCACCGGAAGGTCGCGAATTCGAAACTCGATTCACTTAAAGACCATCTTGTACGAGGGGACTGATACATGTTAAACCTGTTTTGACCTCAAATTTCCTCACGTTGGGGCTGTGTTGGTGTGTTGAAATGGAGTGCCAACTTAAGTGTTGATCTCACCATCTGTCCGTGGTTCAAAATTATTAGGTGTCCTCGGAACTTTCCGTTCGGGATTGATCCCGGACTGTCACCAATAAACCATTGTGTTGTTCTAGTGTGACGTAAATTCAACTACCAAATGCGTTATACCAGTTTCCTTTTTATTGAAACCAAATAGCGGATGTTGTAATTATAATAAGATTGAAATTCTACCAAATGTTTCAGATAGTTAGAAATAAGTAGCTAAACTACCTTATGTAAATAATGTGCGGCAATAGTAGGTAGGAAGTTAATTAAAGTCGCACTCCAGCAACTCGAGTTATTGGTGACGTCCGGAATGAATATCGAAGGGAACGATCCAAGACAACACCTCGTAATTTCAAACCATGGTCAGAAACCAACAACACCTGTGAGCAAAAAACTACCCCAAACTTCCACACAACGCCAACGGGGAGACATTTCAGACCACGATAGATTTAGCGTGCCCCAGCTCCTGTGCACATGACGGTCTTTGGATAGACAGAGTACTCGCAATCTTCCGGTTGATAACCCGGACCTTCTCAGTTGGAAGAGCAACCCTCCTTTTGCTCTTCCAACTGAGCAACCGTGGCACTTTGTGCCACGGTTGGAATGGCCATAAAAGTGAGATAAGTCTATTCGGAAACATGTTCTTTTCGTTTCTCATCTCCTGCGTTTTTGATGTGCACTATTTGTTAAACGAATGAGCACGTATGAGCTCGTAGCACTAATCCGGAATCAATTCAAACTATTAGGGTGTTTGCATGCCCACAGCATTCGCCTTGTTCGCGCACTGGGCGCCAGTGGATGAACGAAGCACCCTCATAGCGCTCTGCATCATTGGGGACCACGTGGGGACAGTCCTGACCATGCCCCTCACTGGATACCTATGTGAATATGGATTTGCTGGAGGCTGGCCTTCCGTCTATTACGTACTAGGTAAGTGGTACTGACTACTGTAATTTAGGCCCGGTGCATACATCCGGTTTTTCAACGTCCAGCGCCGCTGCCGCAACGCAAGTGCGGTCTGAGATTCATTAGATCCAATGGAGTAGTGCACACATGCGGCGACGCACGTTCAACTTGCGTGCAATTTGTACCGCAGTTCCCCACGGCGCCGCAGTTCGCCGCACACGCGTCTCCGTTCTGAAGTACCTTGTTTTCATAAATAAATGGAACATAAATAATAATTAATAAATGGTTGTATCCAGTAACGTCTATTTTGTTTCAAAATATACTTTTCTGTACACCAAGTAAGCGAAATAAACACGTTTTGTTCGATAGAATATTTATCGCAAACGGCGCGAAATGAGTGCTTGCGTCATTTCACGGTTATGTGTGCATAGTTGGGCTTCGGTGCCGCAGCGGCGCCGCACGTTGATAATCCGTATGTGTACACCGGGCTTTAGTCTGTCGAAAATGTGATACAATTTATGCTATCTGCGAACTCATTCCAAGCACATGAGTTTATCCATTCACTTCTGCCCAAACTCACGTGCTTGGAAAAAAGGTGCGTTCTTCAGAGGATTCCCTTGCATGCCACACTGGAGGAACTGAAGCTGCCGATAAATTGGCAAAGGAAGCCAGAGAATTAAATGCTGAGCAAACCTCAATAACCCTCACTAATGTTAACCAACACTAATGTTTTGGTAAATCTTAAACTCATAACACAAAAATTAAAGTAGAACAAATTTGTGAAATGATTACCGATAGAAAATCCACCAGCACAGACAGAGAACAGGACATTTTAAAGGCATAAAAAATATCTGTGATGGAACCAGAACGTACAGACATTGTAACTACTGTCTGGGCTTTGAACTCACATCTCATCATATCGCACCCCAACAAGAAAAGTGACAACTCAAAATTGCAAATTTTGAGAAACATCAACTTAAAGGATACTATAAAACTTATATTGAAATAGTTTAAGCTTCTTTTAAATTTTAGGTAAGTATTTATGGTGGTAATTTCCATTATATTCTATAGAATAGTAATATAACACGCTGGGGCACCTCATATATATTTTTCAATGACATAACATCCAAATTTTTATTTTTTGACCTGTGTCACTTTTTTTGCCGGGGTGCGATATATTCGCTTGCCTTTTAATAGTAGCTGCACTTCAAACCATTAATTACCATCCTGAAGAACAGCCTTGCAGTGAAAAAATAATCGTCATCTCCAACTCTATGTAAAATGCACAGGGCGACGTCTAACTCAGAAATAGACACAACTAACTGTCATACCCGTAGAGATAATACAATGGGCTCAAGAAATCAATTATTGCTATTCAGATGCTTATTACAATCTTAAGCGGTGTGATTGTAGATGAGTACTAATTGAAATATATCCTTTTGATATGCTTCATTGTTCATAAATATTTACAGCTCCAAGTAGAATATTAGGTCAATTGTTATATAAATCTCACAAGATACATTTGTTTCAAATTTGTGTTTTAATGTTTCGAAAGTTATTTCTAAAACGCTAAAAGTTCTCGTTCGAACTAGCTTTCACAACCCATCACTTAATTTCTCTCGAAACATTTTTTAAACTATAAAAGATGCAAAAAAAAAGTAAACAATGAGCCGACTAAACTGTTCAGTAGATAATATTTTTCTATTTCAGCTTTTAGGCATATTAACAATTTGCGAAATCACGAAATTTACGAGCAATATAGTATTGCTTTTACCACACAACACAATAGCGATTAAATAACGACATTTATTGGCTGATAGAATCCTAAGAGATAGATTCTATTGGTCAAGAAGATCAAGCATGATTAAATGCCGTGCAGAGAAGACTGCAGATTATAGAACGGATGAATGCGTGTCAAGCTTTCAAAGAGTTATTGGTCAATTCGGAGAAATAGCAGTATCGCTCACACAAGATAAAAATTTATATTTTCCCGTTTTATAAATTTTTGGTCTTAAGACTCAAAAACTAAAACTGTATGCCTTTTGCGTATAATTTATAAACTTTAAGAACTTATACGGATATATATTTTAACAAATAAATCATAATTTATATTAAACTTATATTTTAAAATATCATGTACACAAGTGCTTTCCTCTAAACTATTTTTGGTTAACCACCCCTTTCAAAGATATTGAAGGCTTCTTTTTTTTTAATTATAAAGTAGATGTTATCTATTGAATATTATGCAATTAATTGTTTTACAAAAAATGTATTGAAAAGCGTATAACAGTACCTGATAGCTCCATTCTTCCCAAAAGCATTTATTGGAATAAAACAGTGACTGAATTCAATTGATACAACCCCTAGTTGACCAATAACCAATTGGAAAACACAACAAATGGTTTTAGATTACGAGTGTACTTCCATAAACGTGGTCTTAATTATAATCGTTTGACTTTCCTGTGATGCTTTTAGCTGCCAATTGTGAGTGCCGCCCGGCAGCTTTGAAATATTGTTGAAAGGTAACGCAGAGCAAAGGTAATATATGAGTAAAAGTGGTTAATCACAGAGATTCCAACAGTTAGTGAAAGTGAGGTATTACGCATTGGCAATTCAATTGCTCTTCGTGGATCATCCATCGAAGAGTATGCCAGTTATGGCGAGTGCGATCTGGCTGGACAGAAAACACGGGTCAGGTAAGCCAGTCACCAATGTAACGGAAAGTAACAAGACAATGTAAGTTCAGTCTTCCACAAAACTCATCTTGATGGAGATTGTTTGGACTTCAATTAGAGGTATTTTCTGTCAAGCTATATATAGACGGCGATAGTGTTTCTACGGTGGACGCGTTTCCTGTAAAGCTTCGGTTTTCTAAGAAAGTGGAAACGTTATCTAACAGCCGTGATACGTCATGATGCCGCGTGCATAACTAGGCGGCCGTCTAAACAGAATCCAGAGGTGTCAACTTAGACGAACAGAATACGGTGGAGAATGGGCAACACAGACGGCTGTCGTGGTTTAGTTAATTCGAGAAACAAAACAAAGTGGCTTTTTTTATTCTCTTGTCCAAAATTCATAACTTCGGAATCGTTGAAGATAGAGCGAAAGTTTCAACGGATTTCAAATCAGCGGAAAATTCTACGCCAAATCGATACCAAAAACAGTTTTATTATTCAATTATTTACCATTTGTTTATTTAATTATTTATTAAATAATTAATTATTTATTTAAAGAAAATCACATTTAAGGTATCGTTCTGGTGTAAATTTCTCCGCAGATTTCAAATCCGTTGAAATTTTTATTCTGTGTTTAACGATCCCGATTTTACAAAAAGGAACTAATTAATGGCAGTCAAAAATGTTTGTTTTGCAATCCTCCGCTCGAATCGTTTGGCGCACGAAATGAAATGTTGCCGCTACAAGAGAAAAACGTTCCCCAACTGTTTGAGACCGCTATGACGATAGTCATAGAAATGGCGGCTCCGATAATTTCGTTACGTTCACAAACAACGCTCTTCAGGAAACCAACACCATATGTTTGTATAAACAACGTTTTAGTGACGTCACCCACCGCTACATCACGGCAGCTAGATCACGGCTACGCTTTCTTAGGAAACCGAAGCTTAAGTTTTCCGAACGTTATGTCAATTTACTTGCTTTTCAAATAAGATTTCAGCACTACGCCGATTAAAATTTCAAAGGACGGATTCTGGAATGATATAAGATAGTTGATTGATCAACGCCAATTCGAATAAACACCAACAATTGTGATAAAGAACGTTTTAAGGTAACTTCTATATGTATCATGCTAGAGCATTTGTGTAGCTTAAGTAAAATATTTGTATTTCGTCTTGTTTGCTTGGTTTTACACTGAAAAACCCTCTCATATATACTACTATATTATAAATTAGTTTTTGAAGTGGATTGAGACCAAGTTCACCGTAAATACATAAATAGGAATTTCGAGATGATTTAAAATGAATATGTGCTTTACTCGATCTAGGTATCCTTGGTTGCTTGTGGTTTGTATTCTGGATCTGCTTAGCTTACAGCCGACCATCAGAGCATCCAAGAATTTCCACAAGAGAGCTGACTTATATTCAAAAGGGACAGATTCAAATGATTGAAGAACAAAAAGTGAGTTTATAAACAACTATAAACAACGCATATGCATTTGGTTTTAACCAATATTAAACAGTTAATTCAGAAATTATAGGTATACTTTGAAAGGGTAAACATAAAATTTGTAACTTTCTTCCAAGAGGCATATAGGCAAATCACACATATATAGGCAAATATATAGGCATATAGGCAAATTGATTTTACTAGGGGGCTCCGTCCCCTGATCGTTATCGCTCGTCAACCTCCGATGATTGCTACGCAATCAGCTTTAGTTCGCTTCGCGAACTATACTTTTCAACAATGAGGGGATTGCTTCACAATCCATCCCTATTTGGATTGCTGCTGGATTGATTCCGGACCTTTAGTACGAGGTTAATTGAAGGTTCCCTACTCTTTCCATTGCGATATTTATACCATGCGCCCGAGTAACGAAAAATTGCCTACTTCTTTTGCGAGATTAGCGGATCGTATATAAGCCGACCCCGTACTTTAGCTTTAGAAAACGTTCCAAAAATTCTCGGCTTATACACGGAAATATACGGTAAATAAAAACAAAATGTTTTGAAAAATGTCAAGAACAAAACATCTCATTTCCACATAAAAATGGAAATTGTTAAATAAATAACAATTGCTGAATTTCAGAGGAAATCTCATCATAATTTTAAATGTTTAAGCTGATCCGTGTTGTAATAGTACTTTTTAAGATTTTCATATTCGACTGTTGCTAGGGAAACGGCGACCAAATTTGCTGGTTCTTCTGAAAACATTGAAAACTTTCTAGCGCGTACTCTCAAATTTTATGACTGAATAAATTAATTAAAAAAATATAACTGTATTTATCGTCTGCG